>OZ012735.1:716052486-716652486 GCA_963859935.3 Lathyrus sativus | reverse complement strand
AGAATCGTGTTCTACATACCTCAATTCAAAGCTACAAGTCAGCTTGGTAAATCTCAGATTTCCTCTTAATTTAGCATGATGTAGTTAGAAATGAACATGTGGCTAGGATCTATGGGAAATGTAGCACGTTTTAGGATCAAATTGGTAGCAATTAGTGATGATTAATCATGTGGTACCCTTTTTGTTTTGATTCGAAACTCTTTGATCTGGATGAATTAATACACAATGAATAGCTTAGGTTAATCAGTGAAGTATGAGGATCATTTCTATACCATTAATTGGACAATTGGTGAGGATGAATGACATGACATAATTTGGATCTTGATTCGGTTTTGGAAATCTAGAAGGTTTCAGTTAATTTGGATAGGTTATTCGTGATCAGCGTGAAATTCTGAGCAAGATAGGTATAAGCTTTGTAATTTCTGGACACCTGTAACTTGACCTTCACCGGTGAAGACGGTGGCACCACTGTCTGGGCCACCGTCTGTGTTTTTGTATCTCACCTGAGCTAGAGGAAGAAGAAAGTCTCGTGGCCCTTGGATCTCCCAGAAACCTTGACTTGTTATGATGATCGTGTGGCTCAGATTTGAACTTGAGTTGGCTCCAACAATGAAACGCATAGTTTCATTAATCCCAGTCAGCATGTGACTGGGATGCCTGCATGGACACGCGTGTTAGCCTAGGATCTGATTACTTAGTCTTACAATCCAATGGTTCTCATTATTTCCAGCATTTTATTTTCTTTTATTTGTTTTATGATTTTCTTTAATTCCTTTTATCTTCTAAAATCATTTTAAATTTCAATAATTGTCATAAAAATAAAATAAAAATATCCCCATGATCCTTGCTTTATTTGTGATTTTTCTGTAGCATTAGATTTAATTTTTGTTGATTTTTCAATTTAATTCATATTTTTCTTGTTTTGGATATTTCTTTATTTTTGCATAATTGAGCTGTCTGTTTGTTGATTTTTGTTCTCTCATTTAATTAGGATTTTTACTTTGAATTTTTGATGGATGCCAGGTTAGATATGTATGCTCCCATAGGATTTTTCTCACATTTTTTTAAAAAATCTTAGCTTCTGATTTAGAGATAGGTTTAGAGCCTCTCCCCATTAATGGTTTCCCTTGATACCTTTCAACTTAGGATTTTATTAGAGGACTTAGGGATTGAATTAGGTCCTGATTTTTGAACTATAGATCAATAACAAATGCATGTTCCCATATAAAAATAATTAGATTTTTAGGTTGTGTTTTTCTATTTTAGATAGAATATTTAAGTTGTTTGTTCCTTTGGTGCTTCAACTTTGGTGATTGTTTTGGAATGGACTCAAAGTGGGCTTTTCTTGCATGTTGGGCTTCTGGTTCCACTTGGATGGTGTCATGGAAATGATGAAGCTTTTGTTGAGTGGCTGGTGGAGCTTGGATAGGAGCTTTTCTTTCCTTTTTGTTAGTTTTTTGTAGCTTATGAGATTAGGGTTTTTAGGAGAGAGCTTTAGAAGTAGTTTTTTCTTCAAATAATGGTTGGTTTCATTCACCTTCCATTCTCATCCTATGATTCAAAGTCCTCATGTGAAAGTCTCATCTCTCCTTTGGATGGATGTGTGACATTTTTACAATGAGTAGAACTTTTGAGGATGCCTTTCTCTGATGACTGGTTGAGTGTCAGGTGGGGATTCCTTTGGTTTCCTTCCTGCTTCCCATCATCAAATACTCATCTTGTTGATTCTCTTCATTCTTGGTGGAGTGCATTGTTAAAGTTTGAAGATGGAGTATCCCTTTCCTTGTCTTAAAGATGATGTGGACCTGAAGAGTAGTTACAGACTTTGAATTGGATTGCTGTCAGAAGATTGCTCTGCTGTGGAGATTGTTGGCTTGTGTTCCCTGTTTGTTTGTTTTCTTCTTATTCAACTGTATTGATGTGATTTGCTTGGAGTGTTGCATTAGGTTTTAGGCTTCATGTAGATGATCATAGGCCTAAGAGCATCTTAAGGGTTGAGCTTCTCCCCTTGCTTGTATTGCATTAGAGGTTGAGTTTCTCCCTCTGCTTGTATTTTTACTGTGTGGCTTTGCTTGCTGGTATTTGGTAGAGCTCAGCTCCCTTGCCTGTGTGGTGTGTGGCCCTTGTGCCTTGTTTGTTAGAAGTTGAGCTTGGTTCCTTCTGCTTGGCTGTTGCATTGCATGCTTTTTGTTTACAGTAATTTCTTTTCAGTTAATTTGTTTACTGTTTGTTTTCCTTTGCCACATTCCCCTAGGAACTCTGACTTCTCTGGTTCTAGAGAAGTTATGACAGACATTAGGGTTCTAACCATGCATGATAGCATTAGGTAGATTCCCTCCTAACCTCAACTGTAGCTCCATTTTGCATGACAACTTTAGGATTGGATCAGTTCCTCTTTAGTGCATCTTTTCTCTTCTCATTTGTAAACAAAATCAAAAATACAGTAATAAAGGTTAACTGACGTCGTACGTTATGAGCCTTAAGCTATCTGAGAAAGGACTGTTGGAGAGTTTATTTTCAACAGTCTGGATGTTTAGTATGGCACCCTTTGGGTGGCATGCGATGCATTCACTCTCTGGTCATAGTCTCTAGTGCGATATCAGTTGCAAACATCCATAAAAGTTACTTCTCTAAAAAACAGAAAACAAAGATCAAACTCTTTTTGTCCGCTTGGACCTTTAATCCCTTAGAAACCCTTTTTTAGAAGGAGAGTTCTGTTAACTCCCGGTTCTACCGCAAACGGTAAACGCCTAAGTCTCCAATGGTCGAGCTACATACACCAACTGCTGGAACCGTCTGTTAACTTTACTCGGATAAAAAAGAAAAACATGTGTCTCTCGTGTCCCGAACTACGTTTGCTCTGATCTTTCACGCTGTGTGAAAGTACGTAGGCACAAGATGCGATATCTTGGCGAGCAACCTTCCCCCGTAGTTAGGCGAACTATGTTGACTCTGATTTCTCGTTCCAGACGGGAATACGTAGGCATAGAGCGCGACGCTTTGCTGAGTCATTTTCTTTTCTTTTCAGACCTGACCTTTAGTGTAGATAGATGTAACAAACCCGTCAGATAAACACAATAAGCATGGATCCCATCGAGTACGATGGACGTGAGGGGGGATAATACCTTCCCCTTGCGTAACCGACTCTTCGAATCCAGACAATGGTTGTGATGACCTTGTCTTATACCTTTTGCGTCAGGTTTTTTCCGATCGTTTCCTTTCCCGCTCTGAGGGATAAATAATGAAAGGTGGCGACTCTTCTGTCTTGCCGGCCTCGTTTTTTGCAGTAGCGACAACTGGCGACTCTGCTGGGGATTCCAACGGTTCCCTATGCGAGTCAATCCTAGCGCTTGTGTGTTTACCTGTTGGGTTTTATTTATCGCATTTACTTTCAGCATTTTATTTTCAGTATGATTATTATTGTGCTGTTGTGGGGAGGGGATCTGATGAGCGAGAAGCCAGACCCAGGCTTGAGTGTATTTAGCATTAGTTGTGGAAATTAGTGGGCGCGTGCTTGCTTTGCAGGAACTAGTGTGTCATGAAATCCATGCTCAGACGAGGTTCTCCCGGTTGACTTCTTTTTCGGCCCTTTGGGTCTGAGGGGTTGTTGGTTTGGAGGATTGCCGACTCTGGGGACCGATCATTTGTGACTCAGCAGAGTGAGGCCACTTCAAGGGATGATGATGCCACACCTTCTGTGATTTAGGTCTATACCTGTGAGCGGGGTCGGGTTATTGCAGGAAACCTTAACCTTCAGACTACCTGGTTTTCTTGTCAGTGAATCAGTGTTGTTGGGTTCAAAGATTTTATCGTCAGAGATGTGGTTGTTCTCAACAGTGTGTAACTATTGGTCCTCTTCAGGGTTGTGCTATCTGAGCAGTGTGGTTATTATGTTGGATCAGAGCTTTGATCTTCTCAGCAGCCACCTTGATCCTCTGTTGCATTGCATTTTGCATTTTGCATATCATTAACGTGTGTCTGTGTTGCAGGTACCGTTTCCCCCGATTCAGGTTTTCTTGCCTTCTGTTGTGCTATTATGGGTTCTCTGAGGAAGACTGTGGCCTATAAGCTTCCTACTCCAGATGTTGCTCAGTTGTCCAGTCTGATTGCTTTGGCAGATGATACTGTTAGAGGGGAATTCAGAAAGTCTTATGGGAAGTGTCATACCCTAAATTTGTCCTACCCATTTTCAATTATTTTCACTTTTCGACTTTATTTTCTATTTTACGTTGTCTGCTCGTTTCTTGTTATTTAGACACATGTCCGCTCGCAATTGGTCGATTTTTAGAAATTTATCTTTATGACCCATTAAGGCGTGACACGTGGCCTAACAACTTTTTTGTGAATATTATTTTCTTAAACTTTTTTTCTTTTTTAAAAATATTACTAATAATATTTTTTAGTATTTATTTTTTCGTTTTTTAAAAATGTCATCTATTTTTTTTATATTTCTTTTAATACTTATTCAGTTGTTATTATTAATATTTATCTTATTATTTAGTTATGTTAATATATTAGCTCTCTCTATAGTTTTGTTAATTAATGTTAAGAAAATAAAATAATTAACAGAATTAAAAAAAAAGGAGAAGGGAAGAGACGGAGTGGGCTAGGCCCATTGGAGAAGAAGGAAGAGGGGGTCAGATGGTCACACGATACAGATAAAAGGGGGAGGAATTGATTGTAAGTAAAAACCCTAAGGGACTGTTCACCATCTCCAATCGAACCCAAAATCGGCGCAGCTCCCTCAAACCCTAATCTCCTATTCGTCTCCCTCTTCCACCTTTCTCTATGGTCGCCGCCCCTTCATAACCCTAACGGAACCGTTCAAACTTTCACCCTTCCTATTCTTCATCCATGCTCGAATCACCAGTTCAACAATAATGGTAAAGCCTTCATGAGAATCTCGTATGAGCAAGCAAAAGTCTGCTTCATTTGAAGATTTAGAACAGCCAGAGTTCAAGCTCATCCATGGTTCATCGCTGTGACATGTTGTAACGAGGGTGAAACAGGTCGAAGCTTCGGTCTGAATTCTGTGTTACTCTAATTTATTAACAAGCGCAACCATAATGATGATGCGATGACGATGATGGTAACGATACAGTCGCAATAACGAACGATCCAACTCGAATGTCTCGACTCAAGGCTCTGATTGAAACTCGGTATCGTCAGGGCTCTTGGCTATCGACGTCGTAATTATGGTGTTCCAATTCCAAGAAGATAGTGTATTGGTGTTGCGCCGTGAGAATTTTTTGTCTCAGTTCTGCAAGATTTTCTTCATTCTTTCATTTATGCAATTAAATTTCTCTGATGATTATGATGTATGTTTTCCTAATTGTTAATGGTTTCTATGTTCGTACTATAGCAGAAGTATAGTGGTTTCAGCTATGTTATAAGCTAGGGCGGTGCCTCTATGTTACCAGAAAATTACGAGTCCATCACCAACGGCTTTGGAAGACATGGCTTGAGCAACATCAACACCACATCGCGCCTGCAACAAATATTGAGTCATTGTCTATTTTTTCCTTATTGCAGGTTGGCTTCGTCAAAATACTGCCAAAGTAAGTCTGTTGGCATTTCAGTGAGAGTCTGCTCATTGTCGGTTGGTCTTCCTCATGTCTGTGCCACAAACATTATGATGATCTTAGTAGAAGTTATATCCAACCTGTATCAATTGTGTTTCTAAGCATTTGATTTTATAAGTTTGTTGTTGTTGGCTTTAACGTTGGTACTGACAAAAAGCACACAAGGTTATCAACCTCTGTTTTGGCGATTTTGAATTTGTGAAATTCGTATTCTGTGTTTGCTTGGATTGCTGTCTATTATGTGCAGATTTTTTAAAAGTTTAAACTCAAGGTTTGGAACCAATTGCATGTTGGCCGCGATGTCGTTGGATTCTATCATATACAGGCAATATAAACGAGTCTTCAGGCTCGCCCTTCAAGCTCGCGTCAGCAGTTTGAATCCAAGACGTTTGGTTTTAAGTCGACGGTTGATGTCCAACCCAGCTCGATAGCATCAAATTTCACGGGCTTGACGACCTCGCACCGACAATATTCAACAACAACAACAGAGCTTGCATATGATTCTGTTTTGCCTGTTTCAATTTGGTAAAGATTATGCTGCCGTCATCTTCATGAGCAAGTTTTGAATCGGATGCGAGATTGGAGTTTCAGTCAAGTAGCGGCAGCAAGATGATGTTATCACTCGTGCACATCACGGCTCATGGATGTTATCATCGGGCTTGTCATTTTACCCAGACCTTAGCAACCTCGCAGCAAGCTCCAAGCAACGGCGATGTAGCGGCAATGTCGAAGCAACTTCAATAATATATCAGCGTCATCTCTCCAGCCGTTCAATAAGCAGCTTGGCACAGCTACGTCATAGCTCTTATTTTCAGATTGACAATGAATTTCGACGCTACGGTAACATTACGGATACTTTTATTTTCCTGTCGAATCTAATTTGCTTTGCAAAGTTTACATTGTATGGCTGAGATTATTTTGAGTTTTTTTTTTAATTTCTTTTCCTGTTAGTCTGCTGCTATTGAAATGTTCACAGGGGTTGTTGGTGTGATTGTATTCCTGTCATGAGAAACATACTGATTGCAGCAGTTGGAACCGGCAGCATTTGAATTCTGCAGTAGAAGCTCGAGTAGCTGCAACACGACTTCGCAAAGCAACATCATTGACAACAAGATGAAGAGCATCGATTACGCTGCTGCAGACTCGAGGTTTTCATTGATCTAGTTCATACAAAGCTCTGTATCCAAAGCCGGCTCTTCGTATCCTTTGGTTCGATAGTATTCGGCGCCCGATTAGGCTTGACGGCTATTAGAGATTCGATGTAGTTATCTTTGTTTTTAGGCATTTTTGTGGTTTTTCTACTGTTGTTCTAAAAACTTTGCCGAATATCCGACGTGACGTCGTTAATATTCGAGCTTTTCTATTAAAAATATATACTAGACATATCCTATCTTTATTCTTGTATGTTCCTATGTTCTGTTACAATATTCAAAACAACAATAATAACATCCTAATTCAACGGTTGCTGCTGCTATCGTTTATGTCGTCTGCAGCGTTTTAGTTTGAATGTGTGCTGATAGCGTAACATAATACTTCGGGTAGAATGGCTTTATGTCAAAGTGGCTTTGTGGTTTAAGCTCTGTCGATAAATTCCGTGGCTTTACGGTTTTGTTATTTGGATTGCCTCGTACTTCTGTCAATAGATTGTTGTTGTTGTCTGTTAGTTTCTTTGGCTTGCATTTAAATTTGAAAGTTGATTTAGCTCATAGCATTTCATGAAAACTTATGGTTATTAATGTGCTACTGAGAGGCTGGAAATCATGCGGCTAGTATTCGAAGAATCAAAGCATTTATGGTGTTATACTCCATCCTTGCCAATGTGGGGCGTGAGTGTGAAGTGGATTGGGTTCTAAGCCCAATATTGGAAGCACTTAATATTTCTATATGGTTGATATATTATACTCAATTTAGTTTATTATTTTCCTTCCCATTCAATAATAATGTATCCCAATAGTATTATAGTTTTTTTTTCTTAATTATGTTTTAACACCTCAAAAACATTTTTAAGAAATAAAATTCTCGATTTATCGAGTCCCTTTCCACCCATGTAAGTCGAGTGCTTTCAAAGTCTCGCCATCGACCTTTGATCACCATACACAATATTTTAAAAGCTTAATCCTGGGCTTCCTTACAGTGATACCTATTTGATCAACTACTTCTAGTTGGTCACTTAGAAGGCTAGCCCACTCTGCTAGTGTACACGTTTAAAATTCAAATTCAAACCTCGACTCACCTTGAGTATTTTCTTTCAAAGCAAATTAAATCTTTGAAGTCTAGCACTTCTGGGATTTTTGGACGAACATTATTGAGGTGTACACCTTAAATAATATGTCGTTCTATTTTTTGTTTAGTACGCTATTTTGGACAAAGAAATATCATATGAATTTAGCATTCTGTGTGATATTTTTGTTGTTTATCCAAACATTTTCAAATAAAAATGGTGTTATAGAGATCTAGCATCTTGATAATACTCCGATTAATTGATTGTGAGGCCGACGTCTCATTCATCAGATAATTATCACTTCTCCTAAAATTATTTTCACACCTCATTTCACTGCAAACTATGTCAAAACTTTCTCTCAACTTTTTTCTCGATTAAAACTCCAAAAGAGGGAGATTCTTGAAATCTAGCATTTCTTGGATCTTCGAGTGAATAATTCTCGAGGCACGCTCTTGAGTTGTTATTCATTCAATCTTTTGATTTTCTCAAACACACTCTCAACGTCATTTTTTTTCCGATCAAAACTCCGAAAGAAGAAGGTACTTGGAATCTAGCATTCCTTGTGTCTTCGAGTGAATAATTCTCGATGCACGCCTTTGAGTTGTTATTCACTCAACCTTTCGACTTTGCCAAACTCAATCATTTTCCAATCGTTCTTCTAAGACGAATGCTCGTACGCATTCGCAATCATCGACATTGCGCACACACTTCACAATTCCTCGTGATTTCGATATTAGGGGCATCCTCAAGGACTAATATCGTTTCTCACAATCTTAACCCTTGACACATCGTCAAGTCGTTTCATTTTCAATCCAATCCTCGACACGTCGTCGAGCCATTTTCAAACCAACTTCCTTTGGCCTCGCATGCCATTTTTTTCAATTCGATCCTTTCAAAACACTTTTTTTTAAAAAAACTTACGAAAGAGAGATATTCTTAGAATCTAGCATTCTTTGAATATTCGAATGAGTAACTCTCGAGGCGCGCCCTTGAGTTGTTATTAGTTCATTCCTTTAGTTTCAAAACATCCAACTCTTTATCTTCAACTTATTCAGTCAATTCCCGAAAGAACGGAGTTCTTGGAATCTCTCATTCCTTGAATTCTTGAGTGACAAGCTCTTGAGGCACGCTCTTGGGTTGCTTGTCAGTCACTCTTTCGTTTCAAACTCAAACTTCAACCCTTTTCAAACCTCATCTTTTCGTGGTTGTTACCACGAACTACGACTGCTCTGATTCTTTATTCATTCTTGAATATAAGATACGTAGGCACAAGATTGCGATGATCTTGGCGAGCACATTTCCCATTTTCTCCCCTATGCCACAATTTCCTCCATCCACACATTCCCAACCTTTCCCGTAGTCGAACTATGAAGCTCTGATTTCTCATTCTCGTCCGAATGAGCATACGTAGGCACAAGGGCCCCAATCCTTGGCGAGCACCCTATCCTATAACCACCCATCTCTCCTTAGCGTCTTTAACCTTTTACCCTACCAATTCTACCTTTAACAACGAGAAGAAAACAAGTAAACCTAAACAACACTCCCCACAATTACCTTAAGAGGTTCCCGTTGAGTACGACGGACGTGAGGGGTGCTAATACCTTCTCCTCACGTAACCGACTCCCGAACCCGGAACATGGTTGCGACAGCCCTGTTCCTATCCTTTCGTTTTAAGAGGTTTTCTCGATATTTTCCTCTCCCGTTTATTCGGGAAAATAAAGTTTGGTGGCGACTCTGTCGAACCGCATTTCCGCGCCTTTCGCGCGAGGGTCGTTTCTCCGAAATGTCTCCGTGATTTTTTTCGAGGTGCGACAGGAAGATGCTCAGTTTGGTCCGTAAACCTTCTGTGTATGAGTTGAATAGGTTGTATGCCTTGCTGCAGTTCTATGATCCTCCTTTGAGATGCTTTAATTTCCCGGACTTCATTCTCGCACCTACATTAGAGGAGTATGTTGACTTATTGGGTGTGCCTATCAGGAGTCAGATGCCTTTTGTTCATATGGATGCTGAGCCTAATCTGGCTAATCTAGCTCTTTCTCTTCATCTAGATGCCTCTGAGTTGATCTTGTCTAGTTGGAACGGGGTTCCTGGTTTTTCTTTGCAGTTTTTAGTTGGGAAAGCCCAACAGTGTGCCAAGGACGGTTGTTGGATTGTGTTCAATGCCATTCTTGCTCTCTGCATATATGGTATCATTATGTTTCCTAATATGCCTGACTTTGTGGAATTAGATGCCTTTCATATCTTCGCATCAGGGAATCCGGTCCCTACCTTGATTGGCGATGTGTATCATTCCATCCATTACAAGAACGAGAATAGAAGGGGTAAGAATGTATCATGCTGTGTGCCTTTGTTCTATAGATGGTTTGATAGTCACCTACCTAAAAAGGGTATATTTGCTTCATCTGCAGCCACAGCCGAGTGGTCTGAGCGTTTGATGAGTTTATCAGCAGAGGATGTTGTTTGGTTTGATAGAGATATGTTGGGTACCGAGGTTATATTCAGCTGCAGTGGGTTTCCGAATGTGCCTTTGATAGGAAGGAAGGGTTGTATCAACTATAATCCATCTTTTCTTGTCCGACAGTTTGCTTATGCTTTGAGGGTTCCGCCGAAGGATGAAGAGGTGCAGGAATCTCTGTACCTCACTGGTCTTCTAGAGGGGAATGTGTTATCTAAGCTTCAGCATGCTTGGAACGATATCAGTAGACGAGGGAAGTCATTGTTGGGGAAAAGTAATAGCCAAGCTTACACTCCGTATGTGACCTGGATCAGAGCCAGAGCAGAGATTATAGGGATGCCTTTTCCACCTGCTAAGCAGGAATACCCTCCAGTGGTGGAAGAGCCTACTACCGTGTCTATTCAGAAGTATAATCAGGTGTTAGCTGAGAGAGAGGAGCTGAAGAAGGCAAATGAAGAGTTAGAGAGAGAGTTGGCACATATCAGAAGCGAGAGAAACGAAGCAGTCCACTCCTTGAAGAGGCAAACAGAGTTGGTGAATAGGTTAGGTACGAATTTGACTAAGCAGATGGCTGAGCGTGAGCGTTTGGGTCGGGACTTCAAATCTGTCAATGACGTACTGGCCACTAAGAAGCAGCACTTGGATGAAGCGTATCGAAGAATATCCAAGTTTAATCAACAGTGGAATGCCACCATAACCAACAACAAGGAGAGGGAAGATAAACTAAAGCAGTAGATCTCCGAATTGAAGGCTCAGGTGAAGGCTAGTAAGAAGAGGTTTGATGAGGAGACCGCTTGCAGATACGCCACCGAAGATTTGTTGAACAAAGCTCTCGCTAACTTGAAGGATCGCAAGCAGAGGTTCGAGTCCAAGAAGCGAAAGCTAGAGGATTGCTTTGGCCAGGGAGCGTGGGAAGATTCTGTTGAGGGTCTCCAGTGTACTATCCTACAGAGAGATTTGTTGGTTGAAGGGTTACTCACTCGTCCTGATCACCCCGAGACTAGAGAGTTACTAGAGGAGTTTCGTACCCGTGGTCACACTTGATTATCTTTGTAGCTCTTTGTATTTTTCTGATTCTTGTTGTAGGATGACCATCACCAGGCTTGTTGGTTGAGGTCATGCTATTCCCATTGTATTCGTTGACTTTGTACCACTGCCTTGTGGGCCTTATCTATATATGAGATGTTATTCCAGTGGTTATACCCGAACTTCTTGTTATCAGCACTTGCACTCTGGCACTCGAATCGGGGGAAAATCTCCCTAACACACAGACACACGTTTGCATTTGCATAAATCATTCGCATAGCAGGTACCTTGTACTGTTCTCTTAACTCTCTGTTGGTGCAGGTTCCAGGATTGTCGACCAGCGAATTCATCGTTATTCTACCAGAAGCAACTGTAAGAAAGCCATGGACTAGATGCAGACTGAGATGCAAGAGATGCGTGACCGTATGGCGCAATTCATGCAGGTGATGGAGACTATGGCTAAGGGCCAGGAGCAGCTGCAAACTCTGGTGCAGCCTTTAATTGCTAGGGTTGATAGTCAGGGTGTGCTACACGTCGGTTTTGCTAATCATCCTTCTCGAGTCATGACTCCAAGAGCAGATGACACTGTGCCGATAGTTGTCCTCAATTCGACTGAGAATGAGAACAGAGCTGAGAATGTGGATGTGACGGGGAATACTGGTTTCAATGTTGGCATTGGGAATGCTGGTCTCGGTGCTGGGAATACTAGTATAGGACTTGGTATTGGAAACGTTGGTTTTGGCGGTAATCAAGGTTATGGCAATCAGGGATATAGAAATCTGGGTTACGGTAATCGAGGCTTCGGTAACACGGGCTTCGGCAATGCAAGTCATAATGGTATGGGAATGGGCGTTCATAATGCTGGTTTTGGGCCAGGCGCTAGAAATCAAGGTTTCGGTAATATGGGATACGGTCCTAGGGTTAATCAGGTTGGCTTTGGTCCTCATAATGCTTATGCTGAGTATGGTAATGAGGATTCTCACTGGGGTGAAGATCGCCAGGAAGATGCTTTCCCTCCTCCAGGAAGGGATTTTGAGGCGCCTGCTGACAATGATAGAAGGTTTAGGTTGTTGGAAGAACAGATGAGGAATCTTGCTAATCAGAATGCCGCGGGGCTGGATGTGGCTAACATGGGATTGGTCCCTGGCTTAAGGGTACCAATCAAATTCAAAGCGCCCACGTTTGACAAGTACAAGGGGGATACTTGCCCGAGAGTTCACGTGCGATCTTACTATCGGAGAATGTCTGCCTACTCTGATGATGAAAAGATGCTGATGCATTTTTTCCAAGACAGCTTGTCGGGACCATCATTGGAATGGTACATGGGGTTAGAGCCTACCCAAATCGGTAGCTAGAAGGAGTTGGCAGAAGCTTTTGTCAAACATTACCAATACAACAGCGACCTTGCGCCAAACAGGGTCCAGCTCCAAAATCTCTCTCAGAAGAATAACGAGAGTTTCAACGAATACGCCCAGAGGTGGCGTGAGCTAGCTGCCAGCGTGCACCCACCTATGGTAGAGCAGGAGTTGGTAGATATGTTTGTGGGCACTTTCTATGGGTTGTACTATGACAGGCTCATTAATTATACGACGGCTAATTTTTCTGAGTTGATACTCTTGGGGGAACGTATCGAGAATGGTGTTAAGATTGGTAAGATCCAGGCGGGTGAGTCAACCTCAGTTGGAGGTGGTAAGAAAGTTTTTGGGAACAAGAGACAGGGAGATACCAATGCAGTATATAATGATCGGAGAAGGGATAGAAGTCGGAATTGGCATTTGCCGCAGGTCGCCAGTGTAACCATTCATGTACCTCAACAGCAACAACAACAGCCACAACAGCAACAGGGACGACAGGACACTGCTCCGCAGAGATATCAAAATCGGGATAGGGCTGTGAAAAGAGTTTTTGAAACGCCTCCGCTACCTTGTGCTCAGTTGCTTCCAACCTTGTTACAGTTGCAGCTTGTTGAGAAAAGGACACTAGCTCTACCGAAGGGCACGCCTCCTTATGGGTATGATGTTAATGCGCATTGCGACTTCCATTCCGGGGCACCCGATCATACCATTGAGAATTGTCAAGCGTTCAAGCACAAGGTGCAAGATTTGCTAGATAGCAAAGCTATAAACTTTAGTAACGAAGCGCCCAATATTGAGAAGAATCCTATGCCGCCTCATGGAAATGCAAAGGTAGGTGCTGTGTTGGAGGATGTCAGTCTGAATCTGATTATGAATGTGGACGATTTGAAAACACCTCTGGGTTATGTCAAGAGCAGATTGCTAAAAGGGGGAGTGTTCCCTGGTTGCGACGCTGATTGCATTGATTATTTGGCCCAGCCTGAGGGTTGTATTAAATTGAGAAGAGGTATTCAAAGAATGATCGACGAAGGTACACTGCAATTTGACCGCACTGCTGAAGATAGGCCTGTTGAGGCAAAAGTTGAGAAGCAGGGTGAAGTTGTGAAAATTACCATACCGTTCAAAACTGTCACGATATCAGCACCCCCCAAGAGGCCAACTATCATGATTACCAAAGCTGGACCTATCCCGTATGAGAGTACTAAAGTCATCCCCTGGAATTATGGGGCGGAAGTGTATTGCAATGGGGAGAAGATTAACTTGCCGAGCCCGCCTGTAGGATCCGTTGATAATCTTGTGGGGGCCGGGGGCATAACCCGCAGTGGCAGAATCTTTACGTCTCCAGAAGTAGAAGCTGAAAGAATTGCAAAGGGGAAAGGTAAGGTTAATGATGAAGGACCATCGCAGGAGAAAGAAAAAGATGCTTTGACCAAAGATGTAGAAGAATTCATGAGGTTAATTCGGAAGAGCGATTATAAAATTGTCGATCATCTGCAGCAGACGCCTTCCAAAATATCAATCTTGTCATTACTGATTTGTTCTGAGGCTCACCGGAACGCGTTGTTGAAAGCTCTGGACGCTGCCTATGTACCCCATAAGATATCTGTGAATCAACTCGAAGGAGTGATGGCGCACGTGAATGCGGGGCATGGCCTTGGTTTTACTGACTTTGATTTGACGCCCAGGGGCCGCAACCATAATAGTGTGTTGCATATTTCTGTCGACTGTAGGGGCACTTTTATGTCCCACGTCCTTGTTGACATTGGCTCATCCTTAAACGTCTTACCCAAGAAAGCATTGCTGAAGCTAGATACTCGAGGAGTAATCTGCACGCCAAGTGATTTAGTGGTGAGAGCATTTGACGGGACAAGAAGGTCTGTATTTGGAGAATTGACTTTACCGATCCAGGTCGGTCCAGAAGTGTTCGATACCGTGTTTTACATCATGGACATACAACCAGCTTATAGTTGTTTGCTGGGATGACCGTGGATCCATGTTGTAGGGGCTGTGACATCGACGTTGCACCAAAAGCTTAAGTATGCGGTCGGTGGTAGTATTGTCACTATCTGTGGGGAGGAAGACATTCTGGTCAGTCACCTGTCATCATTTAAGTATGTCGAAGTGGATGGTGAGATCCACGAAACATTGTGTCAGGCCTTTGAAGGAGTGCAGATCAAGGACAAATTTCCTGTCATTAGCAAGGGGCCGGAAGTGGCTATGTCGTCGTACAAAGAAGCCCAAGCGGTGGTGCAAGCCGGTGAGGTTAAAAGATGGGGTCAGGTTCTGGAGATTCCTGTTAAGAAGGACAAGTTCGGCTTAGGGTATCGCCCGTCGTCATTTTCTTCGCAGGGCAAGCCGAGATTCAAAGGGCCGATTATGTTCACTCCGGGAGGAGTCAGCTTTGAGCAGATCAACATTGTGTCTGACAGTGAAGAAGGCGATAGCGACTGTGACATGGAGTCGTGGATCAAGCCCAGCGAGCCAGGACAGAGCTTATGCAACTGGTCTATCCAGGACTTTATTCAAGTGACGCCGAAACAGTAATGCCTTGTTTTTCAAATATTGTACAATCCTATGTCCTACCCGGGGCATAGTGATTTTATTTTAGGGCCTACTTGTTTATGTGTATGCTTTGTTTTAATCATCAAATAAAGGCGTTTTCCTCATGCAAATTTTGTGATCCCTATTTTTCTGTTATTATTTTTACAATAAAATGGCAATGTGGTTGTATGCTTCGTTTGCATATCATTTGAAGCATTTAACCCTTTCTCTTGCAAGATGATCCATATTACAGATGATACCGATCAAGATCTCCCTATGACTCGCTTCGACTTCGAGCACCCGATATTCCAAGCCGAAGAAGAGATTGTTGAGGAAGATCACTTACCAGAAGAGCTGACTCGTCTGTTGAAACAAGAAGAGAGAATTATTTTACCTCATCAGGAAGATATTGAGATCATTAATTTGGGTTCGGAAGAGATTCTCAGGAATGTCCGGATAGGGGTTGCGTTGCAAAGCGATATCAAGCAGAGACTTGTCGAGATGCTTCGAGAGTATAGTGACATCTTTGCTTGGTCTTATGAAGATATGCCTGGGATAGACACTGATATTGTGGTCCACCGCTTGCCATTGCGTGAAGACTGTCCGTCGGTCAAGCAAAAGCTCAGAAGAACAAAACCAGATATGGCCGTAAAGATTAAAGAGGAAGTGCAGAAACAATGGGACGCTGGTTTCCTAGATGTTACAACATACCCTCCTTGGGTCGCCAATATAGTACCTATACCAAAGAAAGATGGTAAGGTGCGGATGTGCGTTGACTATCGGGATCTGAACAAGGCGAGCCCTAAGGATAACTTCCCGCTTCCTCATATTGACGTGTTGGTCGACAACACTGCTCAATTCTATGTGTTTTCCTTCATGGACAGCTTTTCGGGCTATAATCAGATCAAGATGGCGCCGGAGGATATGGAGAAAACGACTTTTATTACCCCATGGGGAACGTTCTGCTACAAAGTGATGCCCTTTGGTTTGAAGAACGTCGGGGCAACGTATCAGCGTGTTATGACAACGCTCTTTCATGACATGATGTATAAAGAGATTGAGGTCTATCTTGATGATATGATTTCCAAATCCCAGACGGAGGAAGAGCATCTGGTGAATCTCCTGAAATTGTTTGAGAGGCATCGGAAATTCAGGCTAAGGCTGAATCCTAATAAGTGCACCTTCGGGGTGAGATCTGGTAAGCTATTGGGGTTCATTGTTAGTGAAAAAGGAACAGAGGTTGATCCTGCTAAAATAAAAGCAATACAAGAAATGCCAGCGCCAAAAACAGAGAAAGAGGTTCGTGGTTTTTTAGGGAGGTTGAACTACATTGCCCGGTTTATATCTCACCTAACTGCCACATGTGAGCCAATGTTTAAATTGTTGAAAAAAGACCAGGCAATTTTCTGGAATGAAAATTGTCAAAAGGCGTTTGAAAAAATAAAAGAGTACTTGCAGGAACCTCCGATTTTGATACCCCCAGTGGCCGGGAAGCCACTGATCATGTACTTGACGGTTCTTGAGAATAGTATGGGTTGTGTTCTCGGTCAACATGACGAAACTGGACGAAAAGAACATGCGAGTTATTACTTGAGTAAAAAGTTCACAGAATGTGAGTCTCGTTACTCAATGCTTGAAAAGACGTGTTGTGCACTTGCTTGGGCTGCCAGACGTCTGAGACAATACATGCTAAATCACACAACCATGCTAATTTCAAAGATGGATCCAATCAAGTACGTCTTTGAAAAGCAAGCACTTTCTGGAAGGATTGCCCGATGTCAGATGGTACTAACAGAGTACGATATATAGTACGTCTCGCAAAAGGCTATCAAAGGTAGCGTACTGTCAGAGTACCTGGCTGAACAGCCAATCGATGATTACCAGCCGATGAAGTTTGATTTTCCTGACGAGGATATCATGTACTTAAAGATGAAAGATTGCGAAGAGTCGTTGCATGGTGAAGGTCCTGATCCGGGTTCCCAATGGCAATTGATTTTTGACGGTGCTGTGAATTCATATGGAAGTGGAATTGGGGCAATCATCACGACTCCCCATGGGACGCACATCCCGTTCACTGCTAGATTGACATTTCCAGTTACCAATAATGAAGCTGAATATGAGGCGTGCATCATGGGTCTCGAGGAGGCTATTGATTTGAGAATTAAAAATCTTGATGTGTATGGAGACTCCACGCTAGTCGTGAACCAGATCAAGGGTGAATGGGAGACCCGTCAGCCCAATCTGATACCGTATATGAATTATGCGAGAAGACTGTTACCTTTCTTTGACCGGGTAGAGTTTCATCATGTGCCACGGGCAGAAAATCAGATGGTTGATGCTCTTGCGACGTTGTCTTCCATGTACAAGGTTAACTTCTGGAATGAGGCTCCTAGAATAGTCATTTCTCGCCTTGATAGGCCCGCCTTCATATTCTCCATTGAGGAAGCTTCCGATGGCAAGCCGTGGTATTTTGATATCCAGAATTTCCTAAAGAACCAAGAGTATCCGACTGGGGCATCCATCCGCGATAAGAAGACTCTTAGGAGATTGGCTGATAATTTTTACTTGAATTCGGACGGTGTTCTGTATAGGAGAAACCATGATTTGGTGCTTTTGCGATGTGTTGATGAGAAAGAGGCTAATTTACTTATGGAAGAGGTCCACGAGGGAACCTTTGGCACGCATGCCGGCGGACACGCTATGTCTCGGAAGTTATTACGGGCAAGGTATTATTGGTTGACAATGGAAAGAGACTGTTTTAAGTTTGCAAAGAAATGCCATAAATGTCAGATTTATGCAGACAAGATTCAGGTGCCGCCAAGCCCTTTGAATGTTATGGCGTCCCCGTGGCCTTTCTCCATGTGGGGCATCGATATGATTGGCAAAATTGAGCCCACCGCATCCAATGGACACCGGTTCATCTTGGTGACTATCGATTACTTCACCAAGTGGGTTGAAGCAGCATCTTACGCTAATGTCACCAAGCTGTAGCCAGGTTTATCAAAAAGGATATCATCTGTCGGTATGGCATCCCCGAGAGAATCATTACTGACAATGGTTCGAACTTGAATAATAAAATGATGAAGGAATTGTGTCAAAATTTCAAAATTGAGCATCACAACTCATCTCCCTACAGACCCAAGATGAATGGCGTTGTTGAGGCGACCAATAAGAACATCAAGAAGATAGTTCAAAAGATGGTTGTGACATACAAAGACTGGCACGAGATGTTGCCCTTCGCTTTGCACGGTTATCGTACAACAGTACGCACATCAACCGGGGCAACACCTTTCTCACTGGTGTATGGTATGGAGGCTGTCCTGCCATTAGAAGTTGAGATTCCTTCCTTGAGAGTATTGTTCGATGTCCAACTTGATGAGGCAGAATGGGTGCGGAATAGGTTGAATCAGCTCAGTTTGATGGATGAGAGGAGACTTGCATCTATCGCATATGGTCGGTTGTATCAGAGCCGGATGAAGAAAGCTTACGATAAGAAGGTGCGCCCTCGAAGCTTTCAGACGGGCGATCTTGTGCTAAAGAAGATTCTCCCACCACAGTCGGATCATAGGGGCAAATGGACTCCCAATTATGAAGGTCCATACATTGTGCGAAAGGTCTTCTCCGGAGGAGACTTACTGTTGTCCACCATGGATGGCGAAGATTTTTCATCCCCTGTGAACTCGGACGCAGTTAAAAAATACTTTGCTTAAAAGAGACCTGCTGGACAGAAAAAAGAGAGTCCAGGCAAAAATGGGGCATCCCGGCAAACCAAAAAGAAAAAAAGAAAAGGTTCAGGCAAAAATTAGGGATAAAATTGAAAAGATGTACACCCGCAAAGTCGAAAACCTGAGAAGGCGGCTTCGGCAAAAAAGGGTATCCCGGTGAATCGAAAACCCGCCAAGGGCGATTCAGGCAAAAGTTAGGGATTGGAAAAGAAAATGACAGCAGTCCGAGTCTGATACGACATTGCTTAGTGGTTTGGGAGCACCTGAGGGTCGATTATCCAAGTCAATCTCTTCCAAGGACTGAGTATCGGGAAAGCGTCGGAGTCAGGCGAGTCATAGGAGG
Source organism: Lathyrus sativus (assembly GCA_963859935.3). NCBI lineage: Eukaryota > Viridiplantae > Streptophyta > Magnoliopsida > Fabales > Fabaceae > Lathyrus > Lathyrus sativus. The sequence continues at coordinate 716,633,238 of OZ012735.1, read as the reverse complement.
ATCAGCTCATGGTGTTCGTCTGTACCGCGTTGCCGACATGTATACCAATTTCTTTGTATCTTTGTACATATTTATATTTATTTTTGTAGCTTCCTTTTTCAGGAGTTGCATCCATTGTACAAAACTTTGCCTATTTATAGGCCCATTATCAATAAAACGCATACTATTCAGTACTTGATGTTGTTTCTTGTTTTTTAACTTTTACTGTTTTGTTTATGGAAAACGCCGATGTTTTTGATAAACTTGCACGTGCATAACCTTGCAGGCCTCGGCCAATAATTGTTAAAACTTTGAATTGACTGAGCGATTGTCACGATTATTGACCTGGATATTTCCTTTTGTATAGGGTATTTTGTTTGTTGCTCATGTTTTGCAGGGTCGTTACCTTCGCGGCAAACAACCAAGGGATCGTGTTTCCCCAGCCGGAGTCCCTCAATGTAGGAGCAGGCTCTAGGTGATTCTATTCCTCCCCAGTATGGAACTCACATTGTATCCCCAAAAGAGTTAGATGCGAGTTAGCAAGCGGTCAGGCAGTGATGTGCATCCCTAACGGTGGTCGTGTGTACACTTAATCCTCGCGCAGGGTGGTTCTTTCTGTTCGCCAGCGGGTCATTTTTCCTTCAGTAGGACGATCATCCTCAGCAGAGTTCGTAATTTTGGACGGTAAAACTATCCCCCAGCAGGATTTTTCCCCCCAGCGAAGTCGGTGTACCTTTCCAGCATGCATTTTGCTGGAACAATTATGTGATATCCGGTTATCCCTAGTGGAGTTGGCTTTGTCTTCAGCATTTATTTTGCTGAAGCGGTTCTGTATCTAGCTTTTCTCCAACAGCCCGAGCCTGCATTTTCATCTTGCATATATCATCATATTTGCATCTAATCAAATGTGTAGCATTCCATTTCGTATGGAGCATTACGCCATTGTCGAACATATGCATTTTGAAACATAAGCCAGGTTGGTTACCTTTTTGTTTCAGGTGTTTCCCTGCAGGTATTTAAAATTCTTGTTCAGGAAGGTGTCAAGATATTCAGATTTGTGGCGCGAGGTACGTGATGATAGCGTTTGTCCTGTCATATGCTCCCCTAGCAGAGTTGCTTAGTTAAGTTTCTCTTCTCCCCCAGCGGAGTTCTTCTCAGATTGCTGTTACGTCAGCATTTTAAACCGTTGAAGTCTTTACTTGTCGTCAAGGTAAATGTCCGGCGGTTAATGTCAGCAATTCCCCAGTAGAGTCTTCCTCGGATGGATGTTATGTCGACAGTGAAAGCTTCATGATTATACCTTTGAAGTTTGTTACCCATGTTTGTTTAAGATGGATGTCTGGCAGCTGATGTCAGAAATTCCCCGCAGATTTGCTCGTTCAAATCTTCGGATGCTCGTTTCTCACTTTTATTTAGCATATGCCCATTTCCGAGGAGATGGAAGGTTAGTGATATTGACGTTTCTCGCTTTTATTTAGCGTATGCCCATTTCCGAGGAGATGGAAGGTCAGTGATATTGACGTTTCTCGCTTTTATTTAGCGTATGCCCATTTCTGAGGAAATGGAAGGTCAATGATATTGACGTTTCTCGCTTTTATTTAGCGTATGCCCATTTCTAAGGAAATGGAAGGTCATTGATATTGACGTTTCTCGCTTTTATTTAGCGTATGCCCATTTCTGAGGAAATGGAAGCTCAGTGATATTGACGTTTCTCGCTTTTATTTAGCGTATGCCCATTTCTGAGGAAATGGAAGGTCATTGATATTGACGTTTCTCGCTTTTATTTAGCGTATGCCCATTTCCGAGGAGATGGAAGGTCGGTGATATTGACGTTCCCCGCTTTTATTTAGTGTATGCCCATTTCTGAGGAAATGGAACGTCAGAGATATTGACAAGATTCGACTTTACGTAGCGTGTGCCTGTTTATGCGGAAATGGAGGATCAAGGATATCGATGTCATGCTTTACGTAGTGCCCACTTATCGTAGCGTTTTTCATTAACTCGACACCTGTGGTGTCACGCAAGTGTTTGATATTGAAATCAGGTTCTTTATCGGATGATTGATCAGTTGTTGCCATGACAACTGGATTCAATTGTTTGGATGTAGTGTTCCCAAGCAGTGTGGAAGTTTATTTCTTCGGTTAGCAAATTTCTGGGTTCTTTGGTATTCAACCTTCTTTTACCTCGATTGCCTGAAAGTCGTTAGCTTTTCATCCTATCGGGTCCAAGCCGCTTGAATAGGGGCAACTGTTGCACCCTAAAATTTGCCTAACCTTTTCTTACTTGGTTTATGTTTCACTGCATTAACATTGAATTAATCTAACATTTGCATAGCATAGCATTTTTCATTTAACAGGGGATCAAGTGTGGAGCCTTCCTAGAGGTCTTATGCAAGTTTGAGAAGTCATCATAATCATCAGGAAGAAGGTTGGGTTCTTAAGAGGTTCATTTGTTTGTATGGGGTTAGTCTCCTGATTTGAGGACCAATTGAAGATCATCAATGGATGGTGAGGTCTTGACCAAGGTGAGGAGGTGTGAATAGAGCTCATTGAAGTGCTTTGAAGGTCATGGTGGAGCTCAATCAAGTCATTGTGCCAAGTGTGAAGAGCCACATTTGAGGGTGTGACAAGTAGGGTTTTCACCTGAGTAATCCTAAGTCAATTGACTAATTGAGGAGGATCAAAGCTCAATTCTAGGTCTTGGCAATCATGGATAGTTGTGTTGAGACACATGAGATGATATTTCAAGATCTATGCAAGAAAAGTTCAAGGTGTGAGGAGTTGCTAAATTAGGGTTCTTAGGGTAAAATCCCCTATTTGGTGCCTAACTTCAAGACCACTTATCTCAAGATGCAAGTTTCATCTCCATTTTTGGCCAACATGAAACTTGTAGATCATGCTCTTAGCTTTAATTTGAGTACTAGAAATCCTACATTGGATTTATAGAACTCAAGTTATGGTTCAGACAAGTTACAGGTACTCAGATGCCTCTGAAATTTGTCTGTGAAAATCATCTGACTTTCAAGCTACTTTTGACCTAGGAGGGTGTTTCTCCTAAACTTTTGGCCAACATGAAAGTTGTTCCTCTTGATCTTAGCTTTCCAAATTGTATTATAAGTCTTCCATCTTATTTGTAGAACTCAAGTTATGAGGTTTACAAGTTGGGGGTATTTTGGGAAAGTGGGATTATAGGTCATTCTCAATTATAGGTCAAAATCTCCAACTTGCACATCTCAAATGGAGTTTTGTTCAACATGGTTCTTGCTCAAAATATGGTTTTTAGGTCAACCAAGAGCTCATGATGAATTGGTTTGGTCCATAGTGAGAGTTGATTTGAATTGGTTTGAAAGAAAGAGAAATTAAAGGTCTTATTTGGTGGGAAATTCAAATAATTTGTTATGTGCTCAAACAAAGCCAAATGACCACTCAATTTGAACAGAAATGATGTTTTAGAAACATTGGCATTATTAGGTTTTTCAATTGACCTATAATTCATGGTGGTTTGGCATGTTTCTTCACTAATAAGCAACATCATAAGAAATCATTCACCAAGGCAATTGGGAAGCTCTAGCTGATCTGAATTCATTCCACATGTGTTATGCAAGCTAACCAAAGCTTCCCAAGCAAGCTTTTAAGCCATAATTCGCACATGGCATGTTGAATTTTTTGAAGAAAATTGAAAATTGGTTTTTCTGTTTTGGGCCTCCATTGGATCAAAAAAGCCCACAAACACTTTCTATTTAAGTTCTGTGGATGAATTGGAACCTTTTTGAAGAGCATTTCGCTCCAGAGCCAAGGATTGGAGTTGGAGCTTGAAGGAGAAATTTGGAAATCGTGTTTTCACTTCTAGGCCAGATCCAAGCAAATTGAAGTTAGCAAAGTGTTCCTCATCAAGCATTGAAGCAATCTGCATAGTTTTGAGGCCAGAATCATGTTCTTCATACCTCAATTCAAAGCTACAAGTCAGGTTGGTAAATCTCAAATTTCCTCTTAATTTAGCATGATGTAGTTAGAAATGAACATGTGGCTAGGATCTATGTGAAATGTAGCACGTTTTAGGATCAAATTGGTAGCAATTGGTGATGATTGATCATGTGGTACCATTTCTGTTTTAATTCGAAACTCTTTGATCTGGATGAATTAATACACAATGAATAACTTAGGTTAATCAGTGAAGTATGAGGATCATTTCTATACCATTAATTGGACAATTGGTGAGGATGAATGACATGAAATAATTTGGATCTTGATTCGGTTTTGGAAATCTAGAAGGTTTCAGTTAATTTGGATAGGTTATTCGTGATCAACGTGAAATTCTGAGCAAGATAGGTATAAGGTTTGTAATTTCTGGACACCTGTAACTTGACCTTCATCGGAGAAGACGGTGGCGCCACCGTCTGGGCCATCGTCTGTGTTTTTGTATCTCGCCTGAGCTAGAGGAAGAAGAAAGTCTCGTGGCCCTTGGATCTCCCAGAAACCTTGACTTGTTATGATGATCGTGTGGCTCAGATTTGAACTTGAGTTGGCTCCAACAATGAAACACATCGTTTCATTAATCCCAGTCAGCGTGTGACTGGGATGCCTGCGTGGACACGCGCATTAACCTAGGATTTGATTACTTAGTCTTACAATCCAATGTCTCTCATTATTTCCAGCATTTTATTTTCTTTTATTTGTTTTATGATTTTCTTTAATTCCTTTTATCTTCTAAAATCATTTTAAATTTCAATAATTGTCAGAAAAATAAAATAAAAATATCCCCATGATCCTTGCTTTATTTGTGATTTTTCTGTAGCATTAGATTTAATTTTTGTTGATTTTTCAATTTAATTCATATTTTTCTTGTTTTGGATATTTCTTTATTTTTGCATAATTGAGCTGTCTGTTTGTTGATTTTTGTTCTCTCATTTGGTTTGGATTTTTGCTTTGAATTTTTTATGGCTGCTAGGTTAGATAGGTATGCTCCCATAGGATTTTTCTCACATTCTTTAGAAAATCTTAGCTTCTGAATTAGAGATAGGTTTAGAGCCTTTCCCCATTAATGGTTTCCCTTGATACCTTTCAACTTAGGATTTTATTAGAGGACTTAGGGATTGAATTAGGTCCTGATTTTTGAACTATAAATCATTAACAAATTCATTTTCCCATAGAAAAATAATTAGATTTTTAGGTTGTGTTTTGCTATTTTAGATAGAATATTCAAGTTGTTTTTTCCTTTCGTGCTTCAACTTTGGTGATTGTTTTGGAATGGACTCAAAGTGGAATTTTCTTGCATGTTGGGCTTCTGGTTCCTCTTGGATGGTGTCATGGACATGATGAAGCTTTTGTGGAGTGGCTGGTGGAGCTTGGATTGGAGCTTTTCTTTCCTTTTTTTTTAGTTTTTTGTAGCTCATAAGATTAGGGTTTTTAGGAGAGAGCTTTAGAAGTAGTTTTTTCTTCAAATAATGGTTGGTTTCATTCACCTTCCATTCTCATCCTATGATTCAAAGTCCTCATGTGAAAGTCTCATCTCTCCTTTGGAGGGATGTGTGACATTTTTACAATGAGTAGAACTTTTGAGGATGCCTTTCTCTGATGACTGGTTGAGTGTCAGGTGGGGATTCCTTTGGTTTCCTTCCTGCTTCCCATCATCAAATACTCATCTTGTTGATTCTCTTCATTCTTGGTGGAGTGCATTGTTAAAGTTTGAAGATGGAGTATCCTTTTCCTTCTCTTGAAGATGATGTGGACCTGAAGAGCAGTTACAGACTTTGGATTGGATTGTTGTCAGAAGATTGCTCTGCTGTGGAGATTGATGGCTTGTGTTCCCTGTTTGTCTATTTTCTTCTTATTCAACTGTATTGGTGTGATTTGCTTGGAGTGTTGCATTAGGTTTTAGGCTTCATGTAGATGATCATAGGCCTAAGAGAATCTTAAGGGTTGAGCTTCTCCCCTTGCTTGTATTGCATTAGAGGTTGAGTTTCTCCCTCTGCTTGTATTTTTACTGTGTGGCTTTGCTTGCTGGTATTTGGTAGAGCTCAGCTCCCTTGCCTGTGTGGTGTGTGGCCCTTGTGCCTTGTTTGTTAGAAGTTGAGCTTGGTTCCTTCTGCTTGGCTGTTGCATTACATGCTTTTTGTTTACAGTAATTTCTTTTCAGTTAATTTGTTTACTGTTTGTTTTCCTGTGCCACTTTCCCCTAGGAACTCTGACTTCTCTGGTTCTAGAGAAGTTATGACAGACATTAGGGTTCTAACCATGCATGATAACATTAGGTAGATTCCCTCCTAACCTCAACTGTAGGTCCATTTTGCATGACAACTTTAGGATTGGATCAGTTCCCCTTTAGCGCGTCTTTTCTCTTCTCATTTGTAAACAAAATCAAAAATACAGTAATAAAGGTTAACTGACGTCGTACGTTACGAGCCTTAAGCTATCTGAGAAAGGATTGTTGGAGAGTTTCTTTTCAACAGTCTGGATGTTTAGTATGGCACCCTTTGGGTGACATGCGACGCATTCACTCTCAGGTCATAGTCTCTAGTGTGATATCAGTTACAAACATCCATAAAAGATACTTCTCTAAAAAACAGAAAACAAAGATCAAACTCTTTTTATCCGCTTGGACCTTTAATCCCTTGGAAACCCTTTTTCAGAAGGAGAGTTTTGTTAACTCCCGGTTCTACCACAAACGGTAAACGCCTAAGTCTCCAATGGTCGAGCTGCATACACCAACTGCTGGAACCGTTTGTTAACTTTACTCGGATAAAAAAGACAAACCTGTGTCTCTCGTGTCCCGAACTACGTTTGCTCTAATCTTTCGCGTTGTGTGAAAGTACGTAGGCACAAGATGAAATATCTTGGCGAGCAACCTTCCCCCGTAGTTAGGCGAACTACGTTGACTCTGATTTCTCGTTCCAGACGGGAATACGTAGGCATAGAGCGTGACGCTTTGCCAAGTCATTTTCTTTTCTTTTCAGACCTGACCTTTAGTGTAGATAGATGTAACAAACCCGTCAGATAAACACAATAAGCATGGATCCCATCGAGTACGATGGATGTGAGGGGTGCTAATACCTTCCCCTTGCGTAACCGACTCCTGAATCCAGACAATGGTTGTGATGACCTTGTCTTATACCTTTTGCGTCAGGTTTTTTCCGATCGTTTCCTTTCCCACTCTAAGGGATAAATAATGAAAGGTGGCGACTCTTTTGTCTTGCGTGCCTCGTTTTTTGCAGTAGCGACAGGTGGGCACAAATAAACTTTGAGCCTTATATCCTTTGTTTCTTAAACTATGAAGTAAACCACGATACAACCCTTAAAAGACCTAATTGAAGCATGGTTTATTTTAATAGCGTACTCGATGGGATAAAATTTCCTGACTCCTATGAGCTATGTTAACTAGTGATTCAGTCACAGGTTATTGTGATATCTTTCTAATAAAAAAACTTCAAGACTAACATGTGTGTTGCATTAGCAGTTTCAAAATTAACATTTTTTTGCTTGCTAACATTGCTTGATATCATAGAAGCTTACATACGAACAAAAATGATGAGCTCAACCTCTTGAGACTTGGAACTCTGTTGAAAATGGTGAATCATTTCAAATAGATGATCATATCCAGAGGCATGTTTCCTAAAGACTCTGCTGACCAGGGGCAAGTTTGTTTCCTAGTTGTTGCTTTCACAGACTAACCATCCCTAAGGAGGTAGGTTTGAAGTTTCAGCTATACAGAATGCAGTAAATCTGGGGCAGTTACGTCACGATTCGACAAATCTTTCCAAGAGTTAGAGGGTATTGGAACATCTTGGATTCCAAGTTTTCTATAAAATCCTCTTGGAATGACTTTCTTCTCATAAACTATGTAATCTTGGGGCATTTGAGAATTGAAGATTATTTTATCCATTAACAACAAATGTCATTCGAAATGGCGACCACCACGCAGTTCATCATTGTAAAGCTACTTTGTTCTCATAGCATTTTTCATCCATACCCCAAAGAGCTCCTGTCTCAAGTGGCGTGATGATTACCCATTAAGTCTCTACCATGGATAGTCATGAAATTCCCTCGGTGAAGCTCCATTTCAAGCAGTTATGGCATGTCAGGTGCAAGATTTCCCATATTGGTAACCTAAGCCTACGCTAGTAAATTTCTTTGGCTTCAAACTTCCCAGTGAAGTGAATGTTATTTCACTCCTCAACAGACTTCTTACAACTTCAACCTTCCATGGCAAAGTGGATGTTTATGTCATCCCTATAGAGTCTCAACTCTGATATCTGTAGTTACGACCTTGATCTGAGTTCCTATAATGAAGTGGATATTTATTTTATCCTCTGTGAGGCCTCAACTCTAGCATCTCCAATAATGACTTCCTTTCAGTCTACTTCAGTTCGTAGTGGATATTTATTTTATCCACTATGAAGTTTTTTCGATCATGAGTTTGATCCTTTCCTAGTGAATCTTTCTCATCCCAACAGAGCAGCGAGATTCATCTTGACAATCCCTTAAGTGAAGTCGTGATATAATATCCCCAAGTGTATTGCTCTCTTTTGCCCAGAGAAGTTTGAAGCCTTGAAACATGACTGTGATACTATGTGTGGCTTTCCATTCACCCCATTGATGCTTCTATCTTGCGAAGATTGGCCGAGTATCCGTGTCAAGATGTTTATTTCATCTCCGATTTACTTCTCCTTGTTTGTTTTGTCATGATAAGTATAACATAAGATAAATTCATTTATATGGATACATGGCATCTGTGCATTTTTCATTTTTGTGTTTGTTTGTTTGTTTGTTTACTTTGGCTGTGTTTGTCCCCAAGTGACTGGATTTGTCTTCTCCCTCCAAGTAGAGTCGTCACCAGAAAGAGCACATCCTTTCTAATTCCCCACTGAGTTTGATTCTCGTGGAATATGGTTGCTTTAGTTTTCTTTTCCATTTTTGGATAAATATAAACCCTAGTTGAGTTCATTCCTTAATGGGTAGAGTCTTTCTTGACCGTTTCTCTTCTATTTGGATGACAAATGGCTGTCTCCTCAAGACAGTTTGTCTATCCCTAATGATTTTATCAACACTATCAACTTAACCTCCATCAAATGGCATATCTCCAGAAATCCATCAGAGAAGTTTGGTGAAGACTTTACAAGTGTTTCTCTTTATTTGAGAATTCCTATCACCAGGTTTTATTTTCTTTGATACAATTTCAATTACAACATTATTACTCCTCAGTGGTGTTCTCCTCAATGACTCCATTATTCAATTTGATTTAATCAAATGGCATCTCTTTGAGAAGTTTGGTGAAGATTACACATGGTGTTTCTCTTTGTTTGAGAAGACATGTTTAACAAATAAACCGTCTTTCATCTCTTATGAAGATCCCCAATGATGTTTCTTGATCTCCAATAAGTTATGGATTCCCACTGAAGACGTAGATCTCCAGTGAAGTTCCAATCCCATGTGAAGATACTTTCCCACAAGGATTCATCTTTCCAAGAAGAAACTAAGACTCGTTCACGGTATACAACCTTGAAGCGAGGGGAGGTTTATTTTACCCTTTTCAAGTGGTATACTTGGTTAAAGAAGAAATTGAGACCTGCTCATAGCATACAACTTTGAGACGCGGGGAGGTTTATTTTTACCATTTTCAAGTGGAATAGTTGATCAAAGAAGGAAATGAGATCCGTTCTTGGCATACAACCTTGGAACAAGGGGAGGTTTATTTTTATCCTTTCAAGTGGAATACTTGATCAAAGAAGGAACCGAGACTCGTTCTTGGCATACAACTTTGAGACGAGGGTAAGTTTATTTTTTACCCTTTTCAAGTGGAATACTTGATTAAATAAGGAACTAAGATTCATTCACGACATACAACCTTGAGGCGAGGGAAGGTTTATTTTACCCTTTTCAAGTGGAATACTTGATTAAAGAAGAAACTGAGACTCGTTCATGGCATACAACCTTGAAGCGAGGGGAGGTTTATTTTACCTTTTTCAAGTGGAATACTTGATCAAAGAAGAAACTAATACTCGTTCTTGGCATACAACTTTGAGACGAGGATAGGTTTTTTTTTACCCTTTTCAAGTGGAATACTTGATTAAAGAAGGAACTGATACTCGTCCACGGCATACAACTTTGAGGCGAGGGGGGGTTTATTTTACCCTTTTCAAGTGGAATACTTAATTAAAGAAGAAACTGAGACCTATTCACGACATACAACCTTGAAACGAGGGGAGATTTATTTTACCCTTTTCAAGTGGAATACTTGATTAAAGAAGAAACTGAGACCCGTTAATGGCATACAACCTTGAAGCTAGGGGAGGTTTATTTTACCCTTTTGAAGTGGAATACTTGATTAAAGAAGAAACTGAGACATGTTCATAGCATACAACAGTCTTAAAGGTTGGGGAAGTTTATTTTATCTTTTATGGATCATTTAGTCAAAGAAGAAGTTGAATCAATTTTGATCATGGAAGCTTAGTTTCAAGTTATTATCTTTTCTTAGGATATCATATGTTTGATAGTAGGTAATATACTACATCTTTTTGGTCAGATACCTTTGCTTAGGCTACTGCGTTTGGTAGTAAGTCATCTTTCCTTTTGTGTTTACCTTTGCTTAGGCTATCATGTACCTGATAGTAGGTAATTTGCGTTCCTTTATTTCAACTGGATACTTTTTCTTAGTCTACCATCTGTTGGTAATAGGTTATCCTTCCTTTAAAATTTCTTGCTTATTGTTTAGGCTACCATATCCTTTATGATAGGTAATATACATCTTTATGTGTTGGAGATACAAAGTGTTTAAGTAACCCTGTGATCGTCAGTTGCTAGTCTCTTCCCTAGTGGAATTGAGTCTCATCCCCGGTGGAGTTGGATCTTTTCCCTGTGGAGTCTTGCTTTTCTAACTTGTTCCTCATCGATTCTTCCATTCTTTAATTGTGTTTCAGCGTTGTCTGTATACAATTATCTCCTGTGGCATCTTTCCCGTCACAGATCCCTGTTTTGCATTCATATCATTTTATGTCATATCATGTGCATCTTATGGGATCTTAGGACCAAAAATTATGCATGTTTGTATTTAAGTCTCTCCTATCTCGTCGAGACGAAGATTTTAATCTCCATATCTACGGATAGAATAAACTTAAATAGGGGCATCTGTCACACCCTAATTTTTGACCATGAGATTCTGTTTTTTCGTTTCGCGTCGTCTGCATAGCATATCACGCGGTTTATCATGCATAATATCCAATTTATGAGCTGGAAGAAACTTGTTGAAATTGCATCCGAATTTATCAAATAAAAATCAACTGTGTGTAAAATCACTGGACGGAAAATTTCAAGATCGAGCCTGCAAATGTCAGTGATATTAGTCTATATTTCGCGTAGTTTAACCTGACGTGCTCATTTAAATTTTTCGACCATCTTTTGGAAGTGTTTTTGGTCAGTTTAAGTCTTTTTAGCAGGTAAAGTTTATTTCAAAATCTGAAGAAATGATGTATTATTCCAAGTCATTTAATTCGCTCTGATTATTTTGGTGTGTTCATTTTATTTTTTCGAGCACTTTTCTGCCAGACTTTTATTTCGTTTTTAAATCATTTTTATTAAATAATCATTTAATTTATTTAGATTTAATTAAATATTTAATGTAAATTTTTTTTTTATTAATTAATTTTATTTTTAATTTGTTTATAAATATTTTCCTTTTAAAAACATAAAAGCATAATTTTTTATTCTTTTTAGTCTTGTCTTATAATAAAAAAAAACAAAAAACACAATTTTTAATTCTTTTTATTCTTGTATTATTATAAAAAACACAAAAACATTATTTTTATTTCTTTTTATTTTTGTCTTATCATAAAAAACAAAAACAAAAACATGATTTTTAATTCTTTTTTTTCTTGTCTTATCATAAAAACCCACAAAAATATGATTTTTAATTCCTTCTATTCTTGTCTTATTATAAAAAAAACAAAACAAATATTGTGTTAATTGTTATTATCATTCTTGTCTATTTTCTAGTCCTATATATATGCATTAGAAAAAATAAAGAGAACACACAAGAGAATCACTCCGACGCGTAATTTATTCACACATTACAAAGGGTGAGTACATACATTGCAAAAGCAGAGACAACAATAACTACTACACGCTTACAAAAGAAATTGCTGCATAAAGAGGAAGGGCATTTGATTCTGACCTATATAGTGCCCATGTTTCATCTTATTCCCATTACCGCCGAAGACGCGTCAGACGAACTCCGACAGGTAAGTTCTCTTCACCTTCGTGTGTTGCTCAATTGTTGTTTCTTCTTTATGAATTACTCGAATTCTTCTTTAGCTTGTGTTGTTCGCTCCACTTTGATTGGTATTGTGTGAATATTATGAAAATATTTGTTTGGTGATTAATTTGGGCGTTCGTCCGATTGAGAAAAACCATGTGCGAGAGGGAGAGAGTACTGGGCAATTTCTTTTGTCCATTTCCTTTTTTTATGACATGCGACATTCTTGTTATTGATGTAGGTCCGTCTGGGCCTAGTCCCATGGCCCATGTTTTTTGTATTTTCTTTTTCTAACTAACCCTTATTTGTTTATCTTACACTATATTGTTTTTTCTCAACTTTTAATTATTACTATATTTAATTAATTAGTTTTTTATTAGATTCTAATTTTGAAATTATAATGTTTTTAATTAAAATTTTAGTTAATTGTTGAATAGTTTGTTCTTACTAATTAGGAGTTTTAATAGGAGATTATGAAGTCTTTTTTTAAAGTTTATTGGTGATTAACTTCTAATAAATATATGAGGCCTTTATATTTGGATTATTATTTGAGGATTGTGATTAATTGTTTGATAGTTTCTCAAGCACTTTGATTGTTTGGTTTAAAGTTCTGACACTCCCTGGTGAATTATGATTAAGATAAGAATTCAAGATTTGGCGTGCATAGATAATTGTTCTTTCTCACGGTCCCTTAGAATATCCGGTCAACCTTATCTTTAATAAATTAAATCAATATAGGATTTAGGCTTTGACCTCTATTGCATGATAACATTAGATTATAATTTCTCTTTAATCTTATTTTAGATTCATAAAATTAAATTAGTACCCTTAGGGTCTATTTGGTTCAAATGAGGGAGAGGGGAGGGGAGGGATTTTAATGAAGGGAAGGGGAGGGGAGGGGAGGTGAAGGATTTTTTTAATTAGATAAGTGTTTGGTTCAAAAGAGAGGAGGGGAGGGATTTTAATTAAAAATGTGTTTGGTTCAGAAGGGGAGGGGAGAGGTTTTATTAATAATTTTCATTTTTATCCTTATGATCTTATATAAGTCATATGATATTAAAATTTGAAAAATTCATGCGTATTTTTGTTGGTAATAAAATTTCTAATATTTAGTGATTAAAAAAGTGTTTATTTGTCACATAAAGTTAAAAAATTGAGTACAATTGATTCGACTTATAACTTTCCAACCTATATTAAACTATATGACAATAACATCGTTTATATTGTGATGAATCATATAACAAAACAAATATATAAAATAACTTATAATTAAATATTAATGGTTCAAAATATTTAATAAAATGAATAAACAAAAATAAATAAAATGAATGGTTTACAATTTGATATAAAAGAAAATATGATAGAATACATAACAAAATTAAAAGAAAAAAACGAATATAACTAAACATAATTATTTTTTTTATAAAAAAAAGACAATGATTATGATTTATCTTAAGTATAGAAATTATAAAATAATTTGAAGGTGAAGAACAATTATAATAAGTTGATGGAAACAATCGAGAAAAAGTAGTAACACGAAAAAAAAAACGAATAATTTTGAAATACTGAAATTAAACTGAGGATATTTTAGTAAATATAATAATTTTTAAATATCAAAACTCATATTCCCTCCCCTCCCCTCCAAATCCCCCTAATTCGGAGGGAACCAAAAAGTGTGTTTTGGAGGGATTTTTCTCCCCTCCCCTCCCTTCCTAAGATTTGAACCAAACATATTTAATTAAAAATTTGCCCTCCCCTCCATCTACCCCGAACCAAACACACCCTTAGGATGTTAACTTATACAACTTATAGATTAAATGTCATTCTCACAAGAGAATATTAGACATGATTCATCTACGTAGTCAAGATATAATTCTCCTACCCCATAACATAATTAAGAAAGATGTAGAACCTTTTCCTCTTGAGAGAGGTATGTGGCATACTCTTCAATTAAATCTGGTTGGGGCCTTTCTCTCAATGCGACGCAAAGACCGTCTTCTATACGCTTGTGGTGGTTAAAGTCTAGTATTCCCCCAAAGATGACGACTTGTCTCTTCTCCTAAAAACCAACTTTTTCCCTTTACTTTATTTACCCCTTAAAGGGAACTACAAATACTCTGATTCCATTCTCGTCAGGATACGTAGACACGAGATGCGGTGTCTTGGCGAGCATACTTAGGAATAATACCTTAGGTCTCCTTTTACTTTCTCACCCTCTAGCAAACAGATTAACACTTAACACAATAAAATAAGAGGTTCCTGTAGAGTACTACAAATACTTAGGATGCTAGCACCTTCCCTAGGTATAACCAACCCCGAACCTTAGATTCTCTAGCTTTGCATTACATTGCATACTCATGGGTTATTTTGATATTTTTCCCTTCCCTTGGACAATTAAAGACCGGTGGTGAATAATGATTTGTGATTCAAGTTAATTAATAGCTTGATATCCAATTCTCACCGCAACAAGTTAATAAATAGCTTGCACTCACAATTTTCCCCACTACAGATAAGTGGCGACTCTGCTGGGGAACGAACCCGAAATCTCTGGTTCCTAGTGGGTTTAGCCAACTTTGATTTATTTATTGCTTTTTGTATGAGTTGTTTGTTATTGCTTGTTCTGTTTGGGTGCTTGGTGATCTCTGTGGTGAGATAAGTCTTATACCCAGACTTGAGTGCACTTATGATAGGAGGGTGGTATAATCTTGTTGGCTTACGTGGAGTAGTACTTACTAAGATGACTTGAGATCCCCCGCTTAGTGGAGGCCCCTTTGGGATTACTGATGTCATACGAGTAGTTGTATTTGGCATTACTTTTTCCGACCTGGGAGCCTTAGAAGCTAAGGATCTTAGAACCCTTCAACCCATCTTGGCCTTATTAGGATGTGGTGCGGTGGCTATTCAGGTGTAGGCTTGAATTATTTGTTACACAATACCACACTCAGACGAGTTTCTCTTGAGAATATTGTTGGCCAACGAGTAGTCGTTTAAGTCTATAATATCCAAAAGATGGAATTATGACTATGGGAACTTTTTAGATCCTTGTTTTACAGGTGCTGATATAACCTTAGTACATACCATTGTGGGTTGGTTCTTACCTTTAACCTCATGCTCGCGCTGAACCTTTGAACCTATATGCTTTGTGTGATCTTGTTTGTGGGTGTTGCATCTTACACTCATGCATTCATGGGCATTTTTTTTCCAATAAGTTTTTAAGGATCTCAAAGATTTTCCTTTACGAACATCGCAGATATTGTGACTATGGACATTGGAAAGAGAAACACTCAGAAGTATAGTTTCCGAGCTTCCAATTTTACATATTTGAGAAAGCTAGTGTCCTTGGTAGTTTATCGTACAGGCTCCTGATCTCGTCATGGGAGACTTTTATGTGTTCTTTCTACCAACATTGAAGACGAAATTCTGAACACCCTTGTGCAATTCTATGATCCTGTCAACCGATGCTTTACTTTTCCTGATTATCAGCTCATGCCAACCTTGGAGGAGTATGCTTGTCTATTGGGTATACTAGTTTCTGATAAGGTTTCTTATACTAGTTTGGAGGAAGTTCTTAATCCCTAAGATATTGCTAAAGCCACCCATTTGACGAAATCTGATATAAATGCTAATCTGATGGTTAAGAGAGGTATCAAAGGTTTTACTTCTAAGTTCTTGATTGGGAAAGTCATTTTATTTGCTAACGCTGGTAGCACATTGGCGTTTGAGGCTATATTTGCTTTGCTTATCTACAGACTAATCTTGTTCCCAAACATTTACAACTTTGTCGATGTTAACGCTATTAGGATTTTCTTGATTGGGAATCATGTTCCGACTTTACTTGGTGACACATATTTCTCCATCCATAGTAGGACTTCTAAGAGGAAATGTACCATTGTTTGTTGCACACCTCTGCTGTATAATTGGTTTATTTCGCACTTCCCACAGTCATCTGCATTTAGAGAGAACAAGATTTGTTTAAGGTGGTTTCAGAGGGTCATGTCTCTTACTCATGCTGATATTACATGGTCTTCTTATGTTTATGAGAATGTCTAGATTATTGATAGTTGTAGAGAATTCTCCAATGTTCCTCTTCTTAGAACACAAGGTGGAATTAACTACAACTCGAGTTTAGGTCGTCGTCAACTTGGTTATATGTTGAAGGATAAGCCTAAAAATATTCTATTAGAAGGTTTGCTTTTCCAAGGAGGGGATGACTCTCTGGTTTGAGGAGAAGAATGGCTCATGCTTGGACTAAGATTCATAGGATGGGTAAAGGAGAGCTTGGAAGACAAGTTTGCATAGCCTTGGAACCTTATACGCTTTGGGTGAAGAAGAGTGCTAAGGAGCTCAAAATGCCTTATCTTTTTTAGAAACCCATGACTACAATGGTCGCTACGCCGCTCCCTGTTTATTCTAATGATGTAAAGACTCTTCAAGATACTTTAGCCAAGATGAAGCAAGAAAAAGAGATGTGGGAAAGTAAGTTTCATGCTTCTGACAAGGAGAAGACGGAGTTGCAAAAGCAGATAAAGGAGAAAGATGACGTGATTGAGTTGCTTGAGCAACGCGCTGTGAAGAGACATGAAAAGGATTTATTTTTCTCTACTACTTCATCATCACATCCTCCTATTTCTAGTCCTTGGAAAGGTGTTGCGGATCAACTTGTGTTACAGAAGACTGCCATGAAAGACAACTATGAGAGAGAGATTAAGAGACTCCAAAGGAAGTAACAGCTCAGACCGTCATCAAGCACTCCTTATGATCTAGCTTTTTATTATTGAATTTTTATCTTCTGTATCTTGTACTTCCAAGTGTAGCTCTTTTCAATATTCATTGAAATGAGATGTTTATCACTATTTCAAAAATTGTTGTTTCTTTACGACGTTTGTAATTGCTTTATATCTTAAAGATCCTTAAAAGCTAATTAAAACATTTTCATTTGCATTCGCATCTTATGCATTGTGTTTTGCCTTTTCCATGTGTTTTATTATTTCTTTTGGTCTTCGTTCAGCCAAGTTGTCGCATCACTACAAAACTCGAGCTAATCTCAAGAAAAAGATGGATCAGTTGCAACAAGTGAACCGCGAGCTTCATGAAGGGGTGACAACTCTGAAGGATAGTGTGGAAAGACTCACTGCTGAGATGGAAGCTTTGGTGGCTGCTCAGAATCAGCCACCACCACCTCCTCATTCTCCTGTGCAGAGAACTGTGATTTCTGAGATTGTATCAATGCCCATTTCTGTGGCCCCGGTTAATGCTTCTCAATATCAGATGCCTCCTGGAATCCCTTGTGGCATGCCTCTCAATCTTGTGCCAGAGGGATATCAACCTCCTATTTCTGAAGGTCCAAAAGTACATGTTGTTATGACTCTACCACCTCTTATGGTTAATGTTGTTCCTAATGCTGAGATTCTGTTTGTTCCTACTGTTGTGCCTGTGCCACCACCCGTGGGTCACACTACGCCTTATGCTGAAGACTAAATTTCTACAATGATTCGAGCAAGAGTTTGGATGATTGTATGGATGATTTTCAAGATCAGTTTGCTGAGATGCAGAAAGAAATCAGGGCTTTAGGAGGAAAAGAGTTATTTGGAAAGAACGCTCACGAGCTTTGTCTTGTCTCAAATGTGAAGATTCCTGCCAAGTTCAAAGTTCCGAATTTTGAGAAATATAAAGGGAACACTTGTCCACAAATCCATTTGGTCATGTATGCCAGAAAAATGTCCCCTCATACTGACAACCATCAGTTGTTGATTCATTATTTCCAAGATAGTCTTACCGGTGTTGCACTAAAGTGGTACATGGGACTTGATAGTTCCCAAATCAAGACCTTCAATGATCTTGGAGAAGCTTTTATTTGTCATTATAAGTACAATCTGGATATGGCGCCGGACTGTGACCAACTCCGTGAAATGTCTCAGAAAGAGAAAGAAACTTTTAAAGAGTACACACAAAGATGGTACGAGATTATGTCTCAAATGGTTTTGTAAATGATTCTATTTCTGCTGAAAACTAGGAGCCTTATTCGGAAGATCCTGGATACGGTTTTGAGACAGAAGATGCATATGTACCCTTTTACTCTCCTCGACCGAAACCTAAGGAGCCTGAGTATGAAGTGAGTGCCATCATAGAGGATGACCAATAGGAGGAAACACCCAACTTTGTGACGTGTGGATTGATATGCAAGAATTTGATCGTTGTTGACGTTCCTACTGTTGTTCATGTTTCAAAGTAATTTGCTTTTGTTTCTTTCAAAAATCCTTTCACTCTGCCCAAGGTGAAGGTGAATTTGTGAGGGCTTTTTTTTCAACTTTTATCATCATCAATAAAATGTTATTTCTGTTTATCCATATTATGTTTTCCCTTTTTGATTTATTTATGAAAAATGGTAACATAAGAAACCAAATATATAATAATGTGATAGTCACTTTTATCTGCATAATATTTGCACTTCTTGTTCATATTCTAAAATCAAACATAAGTTATTGTGCAGATTATTTGTTAAACCCATTGAAAACAATGACCTTATGCCCTCTCCCAACTTTGAGTTCCCTGTGTTTGGAGCTGAAGAAGAGGATGTTGAAGAGATTCCAGATGAAATTTCCCGATGCTTGAGCATGAGGAGAAGATCATTCAGCCTCATGAAGAGTCGGTAGAATTAATTAATTTGGGTTCCGATGGTGATATGAAAGAAGTCAAGATTGGGGTACTGCTTCTGTCAAATGTTAAGAAGAGGATGGTAGAGCCTCTTAGAGAATATGTTGACGTGTTTGCTTGGTCCTATCAAGACATGCCTGGTCTTGATACTTATATTGTGGAGCACCGTTTGCCATTGAAGCCTGAATGTGCACCTGTGAAACAGAAATTGAGAAGAACTCATCCCGACATGGCTGTGAAGATTAAAGAGGAGGTTCAGAAATAGATTAATGTTGGTTTTCTTGTGACTGCTTAGTATCCTCAACGGGTGACCAATATTGTGCCTGTTCCAAAGAAAGACGGAAAAGTCTGAATGTGCGTTGACTATAGAGATTTGAATAAAGCAAGTCCGAAAGATGATTCTCCACTGCCACACCTTGATATGCTGGTAGATAATACTGCTAAGTTCAATATATTTTCCTTTATGGATGGATTTTCCGGTTATAATCAAATAAAGATGGGGCCTGAGGATATGGAAAAAACAACATTCATTACATTCTGGGGAAGATTCTATTACAGAGTGGTGCCCTTCGGTATGAAAAAATGTTGGTGAACGTACCAGAGAGCTATGACCACTTTGTTCCGTGATATGATGCATAAAGAAATTGAGATCTATGTGGAGATATGATTTGTAAGTCAAAGACTAAAGAAGATCATATTGAATACTTACTGAAGTTGTTTCAACGTTTGGGAAAGTTTAAGCTCCGTCTGAATCTAAATAAATGCATGGCCGGTAAATTAGCAAGTGTACTAACTTTTACCGATGTAGTAATAATTGGGGTTTTCCAAGTATCGATCTCTGAGGACTGCGTGTAAATTTTAGGTACATATGTTATTTCAATCAAACAAAATAACCTTGGGGTTTCGTTTGGGGTTTTTAATAGGAAAAAGCATAATGATAAAATAATTTTAACGATTAAGAGAAAATATGCTAGGGGAAGTGTATGGATTGCTTAGTATGAACCCTGGAGTAAATCAATGAGACATGTCACAAAACCTTAATTTTTATTGCACCTCAAAAGTATTTTTCTTTAATTCCTTAACTGAAAAACCTTTGATATTCTTCTTTGACCCTAATTCATTAGCAGTCAAGGAAAGACATCAAGCAATAGTTCTGACAAAGGCTTGTTACAATCCTTACAAGATATCCCTATTCTTAGGCAATATTTACTGTAATGTGTTATAGAAAATAATCGATCGGTTATTCAGCCCAAATCCATAATCGTAAATCGTTTCCAATTTATACGATCTTTAAAAGTTTAAACTATTTGCATAACAAAAATATGAAGGAAAGAAACAAAATCTCATTAAGAAATGCAACAGAGGTTCATTACAACACAATTCAGGGACACCCCCGTAGTAATGGTAAGAAATACCAATTTTTCTTTTCAATTTTTTTGTGTGAAAAAAATCTATTTATAGGATGAGGATTGCCTCCAATTATAAGCATAGGTTCAAGATATATATTGTGATGTGAGACTCTTAACATACTTTCTAGGATTCAAGATTGAACATCTGAAGTATAAAAGTCAATGGTAGATAACCCGATAGCGCAAATCTAATAGCAAGTCACTCACCAAATCTTAAACAAAATCTTAATGAAATAATAAAAAATGTGGTGCTTTTGACCTAATTCATCCCTACAAAACTAATTTGTAGAGTGAAAATTGTGTCAACCAAAAATATAGTGTTATTAAACAAAGCCTCATTTTCTATAATTGTAGCGGTTTCACAATAGATAGAATTAATAATCAATTTTTAATTTTTTATAATTAAAAATAATATATATAATTTAAAATATTGACTTAATCAACCATCTTGCGATTTGATCAACTATCTATCCACCCAACCATTAAGTTTTTTTAGAAAGTAATTTACCATTAATTGAGTGACCTCACAATTTTGAAGAATAAAAATAGAAATCAAAATAATTAGATCGTAATTATATATTAATTAACTAATTTGTACAAGTTTGTACTATGAATTAAGATATGCAAACGTTATTAAATTTGCATTTTAGATTTGGTGTTTGAAGCTAATGTATTTAATATTATTGTATTTGACTTTACCTAAAAAATAGACTTGCTTTATAAATAATTTGTATTTAAAAATCTTTTTTTGTCTATAGTTTGGGCTTCTTTTTCGCTCTTATCATTAAATGAATCAAGTTTAAGATTTCTATACCTATTTTTGCTCTTATCATTAAATGAATCAAGTTTAAGATTTAATTCTTTTCTATACCTATTTTTGCGTTAAAGATTGGATCTTATCATTAAATAATCAATTTTCAAGGCTTTTACTTTGACTATATAAATAACATAAATTGTTTTAGCAACTAAACTAATTCCACAAATACTAAGATTTTGTTCTCTCAAGCTTCATCATGGAACACAACTTTTCTCTAAATATGTTTTCTACAGCTCCACATGATTATGCTTCAAATGGTGATATTTACATTCATTTTCATTTGATCAATGTAAATTGGCCTTCTCAAATTAATGTTACAAATTCAATTGATGATTTTACAACCACGGTCAATCAAAACTTTTGGATTTCTAGTTACAACTTATGCAACAGTAATCACTCCTTATACCCCTATTTTTCTCGTCTGCCTATTCCACATCCTATATTAGATACCATTGGTGATGGTGTTAGGCAAATGCTCAAATGTCACAATCTATTGGAGATGCATGTGGTGCTTCGTTTGACGACATGGCCGATTCAAGTGAATAATGTTATGGCTCAAGAATGTCATCCACATGTGTGCGCGGCATCTCAACTTGTTGTGGATCGACTAGCAGAAGTTACAACATCTCACATTTCTGATTATGCTGCACAACAATGTTCAATTTGTTTGGAAGAGCTCTCAAATGAATTTAAGCCAAAACTTGTCAAGACAAAGTGCTCGCATATTTTTCATAAAGATTGCATTTTTCGGTGGTTCAAAAACTGTAACATTAATCAATTAGCTTTCTCGTGTCCATTATGTCGTTGTAATTGTCAAATCATTTGAATAATATTAAGTTGACATTGTTTTCTATGTTATGCTTTTCTTATTAAAATTATATTTGATTTTATATGATTTATTTTACCTCTTATTAATAACATGTCATAAAAAAAAATGGAGTAATGTAGAAGTCATGAAAATTACAAACATAATTGGACATCTTACCTATTACATTCCACTTCCAAAACTAACATTTTGATGAATATATTTACGTTACAAACATCATTTTATAACTTTCGCACGAGTATTGGTCAGGGACACGTATTTATTTATAAATATTTTGGGTGCTAACACCTTCCCATACAAATCCTAGGACAGGTGCTAAGTTTAACAGAAAATCTAAATTGAACTCCACCGACTATAAAAACTTTGTAAAGCAACCAACAACTTGGAAATTGACAAGGCTGTAAAGTAAAGGGCGCAATTCTTAAAGCGTCGAAAGTAAAAGGCAAGATGTAAAAGAAAGACTTTGAAAATAAAGACAATGATGTAAAGGCTTGAATTTGATAAAAATGCAAGAAAGTAAGTGTGTAAGAGGTCGAAAGTAAAGGTAACAATATAAAAGGTTTGAACTTGATAAAAGTGCAAGAAAATAAGTGCGAAGACAAATATTTAGAAAAATGCAAGAAAGTAACATTCGAAAGCAATTTAAAAAGACTTTTAAATAGCAAGTTAAAATAAAATGCAGAAGAAAATCAACTGAATGTAAAGATTAAAGATAAAGTTTCAAGGAAGAATAGGTAAATACGAAAGATAAAGTTTAGAAAAAAGGCATTTAAACGTGAAAGATAAAGTTTAAAGGAGAACATGCAAGATAAACTGCGGAATAAACAACAACATGTAAATCATAAAGATACATAAATTGCTCTGATGAAAAAAAATGGTGTTGCATCACGTACATTCTCTCGAACTCGTTTCTCTACACGCGGGTACTTTGAGTAATTTGGAGTAACTTGTACAGGACAAATGAACACCCTTATTCTATGGAAATAACCCCTATTTATAATGTTAGAAAATAACTACTAAGTGACGGTTGTTGCTTCAAAACGTGTCTTTTGGCGCTTTTTCTTGACTTTAATCGTTCCTACGTTCGCCAACTGCTCTTTTGAAATTCAAATATTAGGAATTTCCCTCCAGCCTTAGTGGTAACTGCAGCGTGCTTCTTTCAGCATTCTCACGGTCGAAGGACCTTCCAACACTTAGCAATTTTCCCAGAGGTTTTCACAACCTCTCTTGGACTCAGGCTTCACCAAAACTGGGCGAAGCCTTCTTATGCTTAAAAATAATTCTTTAACTTGAGATGACTCTAATTTTGCTGGCGTCGAAAATGAGAGCCAACACGTAACCAACCCCCTTACCCATTCTCTGTTTGTTCTTGTTTTAGAACTTGTTTATGTTTTGTTCGCTCTTTTTCCTTTCCTTTTAGATAAAATAAAAGTGCAGTGGCGACTCTTGCATTTTGAGTTAAGTTATGTCATATCCTAGTTTTGACCCTGAGATTCTGTTTTTACGTTTCGCATCGTCTGTATAGCATATCACGCATTTTATCATGCATAATATCCAATTTATCAGCTGGAATAAACATGTTAAAATTGCAGCCGGATTTATCAAATAAAAATCAACTGTGTGTAAAATCAATGGACGAAAAATTTCAAGATCGAACCTGCAAACGTCAGTGATATTAATCTACGTTTTACGATCTTTAACCTAGCGTGCTCATTTAAATTTTTCGACCATCTTTTGGAAGTGTTTTTGGTTAGTTTAAGTCTTTTTAGCGGGTAAAATTTATTTCAAAATCTGAACAAACGGTGTATTAATCCGAGTCGTTTAATTCGCGCTGATTATTTTGGTGTGTTCATTGTATTTTTTCGAGCACTTTTCTGCCAGACTTTTTATTTTGTTTTTAAATCATTTTTATTTAAATAATAATTTAATTCATTTATATTTAATTAGATATTTAATGTAAATTCTTATTTTTATTAATTAATTTTATTTTTAATTTGTTTGTTAATATTTTATTTTTAAAAAACACAAAAATATAATTTTTAATTCTTTTTATTCTTGTCTTGTAATAAAAAAAACACAAATACGTGATTTTTAATTCTTTTTAGTCTTGTGTTATAAAAAACAAAAAAAAAACATAATTTTTAATTCTTTTTATTTTTTTTATCATTAAAAACATGTTTTTTAATTCTTTTTATTCTTGTCTTATCATAAAAAAATACAAAAATATGATTTTTAATTCTTTTTATTCTTGTATTATTATAAAAAACAAAAAAATATTGTGTTAATTATTATTATCATTCTTGTCTATTTTATAGTCCTATATATATGCATGAGAAAAAATAAAGAGAACACACAAGAGAATCACTCCCACGCGTAACTTATTCACGCATTACAAAGGGTGAGTGCATACATTGCAAAAACAGAGACAACAATAACTACTACACGCTTACAAAAGAAATTGTTGCATAAAGAGGAAGGGCATTTGAGTCATACTTATATAGTGCCCATGTTTCATCTTATTCCCATTACCGCCGAAGACGCGTCGGACGAACTCTGACAAATACGTTCTCTTCACCTTCGTGCGTTGCTCAGTTGTTGTTTCTTCTTTGCGAATTACTCGAATTCTTCTTTAGCTTGTGTTGTTCGCTCCACTTTGATTGGTATTGTGTGAATATTATGAAAATATTTGTTTGGTGATTAATTTGGGGGTTCGTCCGATTGAGACAAACCGCGTGCGAGAAGGGGAGAGTACTGGGCAATTTCTTTTGTCCATTTCCTTTTTTTTTTGACATGCGACGTTGTTGTTATTGATGTGGGTCTGTGTGGGCCTAGTCCCATGGCCCATGTTTCTTTTTATTTTCTTTCTAACACACCCTTATTTGTTTATCTTACACTATATTGTTTGTTTCTCAACTTTTAATTATTATTATATTTAATTAATTAGTCTTTTATTAGATTCTAATTTTGAAATTATAATGTGTTTTAATCAGAATTTTAGTTCGTTGTTGAATAGTTTGTTCTTACTAATTAGGAGTTTTAATAGGAGATTAGAACGTCTTTTTTTTGAAGTTTATTGGTGATTAACTTCTAATTAATATATGAGGCCTTTATATTTGGATTTTTATTTGAGGATTGTGATTAATTGTTTGATAGTTTCTCGAGCACTTTGATTGCTTGGTTTAAAGGTCTGACACTCCCTGGTGAATTGTGATTAAGATAGGAATTCAAGATTTGGTGTGCATAGATAATTGTTCTTTCTCACGATCCCTTAGAATATTGGGTCAACCCACTAGTGCAGAAATGACTTTTTACATCGGGCGAAATTGACTTTTTACATCTGGTCTTAGTCTGATGTAAAACCAGGCGATGTAGTAAATCAAAATCATTACATCGGTTATGTGGCCCGATGTAAGAAATACATCAATCACATCGATTAAATATTTAAGTCTGATGTGAAAAAAAATTTATAACTGTAAATTTTAATTATAAAAGGGGGTTTTTACATCGGTTGTGGGGAAAACCGATGTAAAAGGTGGGTTTTTTACATTGGTGGCGTGCCAAAACCGATGTAAAAAGTACTGGAGGAAAAAAAATTTCATGCTGACACTTTTTTACATCGGTTCTCTGGTAACACTGATGTAAAAGGTAGACCTTTTACATCAGTTTGTTGTTTCAACCGATGTGAAAAGTACTGTAGGGAAAAAAATTGCTGACACTTTTTACATCGGTTTGGTGGTTAAAGCGATGTAAAAGGTAGTTTTTTACATCGGTTTTTTCATTCGCTCGATGTAAAAAGTACTGTTACGAGTATAAATTATTTGCCTATTTTTTAGCCGTTCCCTGTATCTTTTTTGGTGCCTAATTTTTCATATTTTTCTAACATTACACAGACCATAATTAGGTCGTTATTTTCCATAGTGGACAATATATAGACCACATTTAGGTCGCTATTTTCATAGTTTTGCAACATCACATAGACCATATTTAGGTCGTTATTTTCATATTTTTCTCATAAATCTAATTTGATTGCACCAAATATCTAGTATACACATAATTGATAAAAGTGTCAATATAAAGGATATACACAAATGTACTAACAACAAAAAGGTCGGTTAACCTTTATACACAAATGTGCTAACAACAAAAAGCTACATAAATGTACTACAACAACAAAAAGGTTAACCTTTATATAATTCAAAGAAACATGTTGCCCAACTGAGTCGCAAATCATACAAATCATCGGGCGATAGGTTCGTTGGGTCATCAAATACCTACAACACGTAAGTAATAATAGAGTTATTCTTTGAAAATTCACATTAAGTTGCAAAACGTAAAGTAAATAACAAATTAAAGTCATTTTTATTACCTTCATCCAAGAGTTGGTTATATTGGCAGAGACAATATCCAACATATTTTTCATCACATAATACCCATAATCATTAGAGTTAGGTTGTTTCCTTGTCTACAAATGAATGACATAATTAGTGAATACTTATATGATAAATTAAATATCTAATTATAATTTACACCACGCTTACATTGGGTCGAAGCCATGTAGCCTTTTTTCTATTCCCATTTGCCACTTGATGAACCCCAAAAGCACTAATTCAGAAGAAAATAATTCATATAAAGCCACATAATATATGATATTACTTTTGTAACAAATTATGTATATAGGATGAAGTGAACATAAAAGATAAACTTACCTTGTAACAATTTTTGTCATGGTTTGATTAAGTTCATGATGAAGGGAATAAAAGACGACCACCGTATTATCATTTGGACACATGACTATTAATTGCCAATGACCTCTGTACGTGTGTGTGGAAACACAAAAGTCACAATTTCATGTTACCAAAATTGAATTATATATGTTACCAAAATTAAAAAATAGAAAACATAATTTCATACAAACTTACCCATGAACAAATGGTAGCAAGTCACACTCTCTCTTTTCGTCACGTAACTTATCTTGTATGTATTGTTTGACATTCGCTTGAGTTTTCGACCCATGATCAACGTACGAACACATAGCAGGGTCAATAAATCCGTATACTTCAGATTGTGAAGTATCAATACACAAATGATGAATATACCTGAAAATTTTTAAAATCAACATTATAATAAAAGTGATAAGAGATATAACATATTAATAGATATTGTCACTAATAAAAATAGAAAATGTACTTACGTGCACCAAACTTGGAGAGTAGACAAATCAAGCCAATTAAAACCCACCAGCAGCTCTCTGATACACTTAGGTGACATATGAAAATTACTGGCGCTCGCACAATGACTTAATTTTATTTCCAAATGATCATCACCCATTCTTAGAACCATTCTCATTAATCTCTCAACATTGTCCTCTCCTTCTCTTTCTTTTGTGCTTACTTTTGCAGCTGAACAACTTCCTTTTCCGCTTCCATCAACAACTTCCCATTGTACAATGCATTTATTATTATTTTCTGTAATTTGTTGTGAGAGACCCATAGACCTAAGTGTATCCATGAAAGATTGTTCCATCGCCTTACGCTCTTCAGCCAACTTTTGATCAAAATTAGCTCTAAGCTTTGCTTCTAATTCAGATGAAAACTGTGCAAATTGTTCTCTTATATCATATTGTCGTTGACGTGAAGATGATCTGCCAAAGTAAGTGTTTTGTTTATGGTGTTTTCCAACACCACGAACACGGCCTCCATGCTCAGATGTTCCAGTGGCTGCTGTTAAGATATCATTACGTCCATCCGAAACAAAGCCACCCTTTTCAGCTTCTTCAACTAGAGAATCCTACAAAATGAAAAAACCATATTTTTTTATCAATCACAACTATAACTAGAGAATCCTGCAAAATGAAAAAACCATATTTTTTACTTACAATTTTCTCAGCAACAACTTGTGTAGCCTTTGATGTGTATTCTCCCCCTTTCTTTTGTCGTGCTCTCTTCCATAACTCATGGTGTGACGGTGGAGATGGGCTACCAGTATCATCTAAGGTAGAATCATCTCTCGATGATCTCCTTTCATTTATCATTTTTTCCTCAAGCAAACAATATCCTCCATGAGATAATACATGTGGGTATACATTTTTAGCCACATTTGCTGCATAAAGTATCATACACATGCGCCTTCTTAAACGAATCTTATCCGATATCACGCATCATGTCTTCCAGACGATCATCCATTTCTGCACTAACGTTATCTCTTTCGGACACATTTGACTTTTCTACTACCTCACCGTGCCATATCCATTGTGTATAACTTTGACAAATCCCATGACAAATTAGATGATCCATGATTTCTTTATTATTGAGTTTTAGTTCGTGATTTGCACAACGAACACATGGACAGAGAAAAAGAAGATGAAGACTTTTTTTTCAGCATCACTCTTAGGAGGAGCAAGATTTTTTTTAGCATTACTTTCAGCAAGCTCTAGAAATTCCATCACTCCTTGTTCGTACTTGAAACTTAATTGATTGGCTCTCATCCAACTACGATTCATACCTATGTTCTGAAATTATTAATGCATATAGAGTTAAATCATTGGAACACCTATAATAGTCCCTCATTTGGACATTAGAGAGAACAAAAAGTCTCTACGTGTGAACATGTGGCATAAAAGAAGAATTGTGAAGTTAAAAAGAATGAAAACAGAACCTGCAATTACGTGGCGGCCGGATGACTCGCGGTTAAGAGAAAAAGAGGGACACAAATCCTGCGAGAAATGAAAAATCAATTTTTATTCCATGAGACACCACTAATTACTTGCAACTTTTACATAAATTACTACTGGTATAATGATTTAATGTAAAATCAATGTATAATGATTTAATGTATAATGATTTAATGTATAATGATTTAATGTATAATGATTCAACCATTATATTTTTAAAGTGTAAAATTAATGTATAATGATTTAATATATAATGATTTTCTATGTCATCGTGTGTGTGTGGAAGCATTATATTAAACTAAAAATTGCTCATATTTTTAACCTATTATACTATTTTAATTAAATGGTTATAAATCAATATTTATTGACTATCGTGATTCTTCCTAACAAGAGAATGACTCATCCTATTTTTGGTAATAAATATTTCTATTTTATCAAATTATAGTTTCTTTTTATAAAGACGGATATATTTTGTTAATCTCTATTTTACAATTCAAATTCATAATATATATATATATATATATATATATATATATATATATATATATATATATATATATATATATATATATATATATATATATATATATATATATATATATATATATATATATATATATATATATATATATATATATATATATAAAATATTTTTTTGTTATGGAGATTGCACTATTTTGTTATGTCATTTAAAATGAAGCAAAACCATTGGCAAACAACTATGTCTCAGTTTATTACAAATCCTCCAGTTTTGGATCCAAAAAAAAAGGGATGCCAAACATAATCTAAATTGACAAGTTAAACTACCATACCAAGGTGTGTGAAGCGCCAAAACAGTAATATCAGCTCCAAGATGCACCTTATCACCATTTTCAACTAATAAATTAATAACTATTTCTTCAATTTCAATTTCAATTTTATAAACTTAACTAATAAATTGATAACTATTTCTTAAATATATAAATTTTTGGAACTAAATTGTTCTACTATCACATAACAGTAACCTATTTCTGTTCATTTCTTCTCTACTTTTCTCTTCAATTTTAGCTTTCTCTTCATTGCTCTCACTGTCATTTGTTTACTTATTTCTGTCTAAATTGCATTTCAAACAGTAACCTATAAATCATCTTAGAGATCCGAGAGATGAAAACTTATGTCTAAAGCCAAATTTTTATAAAGACGGATATATTCTTAAAAAAACATGCATGAAAAAAAAACAGATTTTCGTATAAACCTGAAAACCCCATGAAAAATCTTCAAACAAATTTGAATCACACAGGAACCAAATTAAAATGAAAAGATAAATAAATAAAAAAAGAAAAGGAAAAAAACCTGAAGGAGATGACCGGATACGGCGGAGATCGGAGGGGAGACGACGAGTACGGTAGAAGGAGCAACGGCGAGCAAGGAGGAAGAGATGACGTTGACGGTGACGGCGCGAGCACGGAGGGGAGGGAGGAAAGGCGATGGCGACGGCAACGGGGATGACGAGAGTGAGACGAAAAGGAATCGTCGTGGGTTGTTTATTCGTCGTGGGTGGGAGAGAGGAAGAAGATATGAAATGAACTGTGCGTGCAGATTTTGTTTTAAATATCTAAACTACTTTTTAAATCGGTGGAATTACAACCCAATTTAATAAACCCTTTTAAATCACTTTTTAAATCGGTGGATATCCCAGCCAATGTAAAAGCCTTTTTTTTGTTTTTTCTTTTGGGGACTTTTTAAATCGATTAGTCCCTATAAACCGATTTAAAAACCTTTATATAATTTTTTTTTAATTTTTTTAATATTGATTTTAAATCGGTGGATATCCAACCGATGTAAAAGCCAAGTTTTTTGTTTTTTCTTTTGGGGACTATTTAAAACGGTTGGTCACTAAAAACCGATTTAAAAAACCTTTATATAATTTTTTTTTAATTTTTTTAATATTACTTTTTAAATCGGTTGTAGTTATAACCGATTTAAAAAACCTTTAAATAATTTTTTTCAATTTTTTTAATATTATTTTTAAATCAGTTGCAGTTATAAACGATTTAAAAAACCTTTAAATAATATTTTTCAATTTTTTACATCGGTTATTTTAATGGCCCGATGTAAATGATCTAATAAATTTTTTTTAATATTTACGATACTGCCACCGTGTTTATAATTTCACATTTTACATCGCTTCTAGTAAATATCCGATGTAAAAACATTTTCTCAAAAGTCTTTTTTCTAGTAGTGACCTTATCTTCAATAAATTGAATCAATATAGGCTTTAGGCTTTGACCTCTATTGCATGATAACATTAGGTTAAAATTTCTCTTTAATCTTATTTTAGATTCATAAAATTAAGTTAGTTCTCTTAGGATGTTAACTTAGACAACTTATAGATTAAATCCCATTCTCACAAGAGAATTAGACATGATTCATCTATGTAGTCGAGATATAATTCTCCTACCCCATAACATAATCGAGAAAGATGTAGAACCTTTTTCGCTTGAGAGAGGTATATGGCATACTCGTCAATTAAATCCGAGTTGGGGCCTTTCTCTCAATGCGACGCAAAGACCGTCTTTCATACGGTTGTGGTGGTTAAAGTCAAGTATTCTCCCAAAGATGACGACTTGTCTCTTGTCCTAAAAAGAAACTTTTCCCTTTTACTTTATTTATCCCATGAGGGGAACTACGAATGCTCTGATTCCATTCTCGTCTGGATACGTAGGCACGGGATGCAATGTCTTGGCAAGCATACTTAGGAATAATACCTTAGGACTCCTTTTACTTTTTCACCCTTTAGCAAAAAAATTAACAATTAACACAATAAAACACGAGGTTCCTGTAGAGTACTACAGATACTTAGGATGCTAGAACCTTCCCTAGGTATAACTAATCCCTGAACCTTAGATTCTCTAGCTTTGCATTGCATTGCATACTCATGGGTTATTTTGATATTTTTCCCTTCCCTTGGAAAAATTAAAGACCGGTGGTGAATAATGATTTGTGATTCAAGTTAATTAATAGCTTGATATCCAATTCTCACCGCGACAGAAATGGTGACTTCATTGGGGACTTAATCTCAGTATATCTTGAGGGTTCCCCCTAACTTGTTTATTTGTTTTTGTTGTATATCTATCTATCTACTTATCGGTATATAACGTTTCTGCTTTGGGTTGTTACTTTCGTGTGGTGAGATAAGTCCTACACCCATACTTGAGTGCACTTATGATAGGAAGGTGATATATTCAAGGAGGCTTATAGGGAGTTGATTTCCGACCAAGCTTATTTAAGAAATCACCACTCAATTGAGGCCCTCTTGAGAAAGTACTGTTGAACGAGTATTCGTGAAAGCGCTTACTATTTTTGACCTAGGAGCCTGTGATACTTGGAACCTTTAGTTACCCTTAACTTAACTTGGCCTTTCTTATGGCGTAGTGCGATGACTATGAGGGAGTAGTCCCAAAATAGTTCCACATGATTATGCTTCAAATGCTCAAATGGAACACAACTTTTCTCTAAATATGTTTTCTACAGCTCCACATGATTATGCTTCAAATGGTGATATTTACATTCATTTTCATTTGATCAATGTAAATTGGCCTTCTCAAATTAATGTTACAAATTCAATTGATGATTTTACAACCACGGTCAATCAAAACTTTTGGATTTCTAGTTACAACTTATGCAACAGTAATCACTCCTTATACCCCTATTTTTCTCGTCTGCCTATTCCACATCCTATATTAGATACCATTGGTGATGGTGTTAGGCAAATGCTCAAATGTCACAATCTATTGGAGATGCATGTGGTGCTTCGTTTGACGACATGGCCGATTCAAGTGAATAATGTTATGGCTCAAGAATGTCATCCACATGTGTTCGCGGCATCTCAACTTGTTGTGGATCGACTAGCAGAAGTTACAACATCTCACATTTCTGATTATGCTGCACAACAGTGTTCAATTTGTTTGGAAGAGCTCTCAAATGAATTTAAGCCAAAACTTGTCAAGACAAAGTGCTCGCATATTTTTCATAAAGATTGCATTTTTCGGTGGTTCAAAAACTGTAACATTAATCAATTGGCTTTCTCGTGTCCATTATGTCGTTGTAATTGTCAAATCATTTGAATAATATTAAGTTGACATTGTTTTCTATGTTATGCTTTTCTTATTAAAATTATATTTGATTTTATATGATTTATTTTACCTCTTATTAATAACATGTCATAAAAAAATGGAGTAATGTAGAAGTCATGAAAATTACAAACATAATTGGACATTTTACCTATTATATTCCACTTCCAAAACTAAAATTTTGATGAATATATTTACGTTACAAACATCATTTTATAACTTTCGCACGAGTATTGGTCAGGACACGTATTTATTTATAAACATTTTGGGTGCTAACACCTTCCCATCGCGTAATGTTTACTGTGAAATTTGGTAAACAACCTCTGGTCTATCAACTTTGGATGAAATTAAGTAACTTGCAGGATCAACCATACAAATCCTAGGACAGGTACTAAGTTTAACAGAAAATCTAAATTGAACTCCACGTTCGACTATAAAAACTTTGTAAAGCAAACAACAACTTGGAAATTGACAAGGCTGTAAAGTAAAGGGCGCAATTCTTAAAGCGTCGAAAGTAAAAGGCAAGATGTAAAAGAAAGACTTTGAAAATAAAGGCAATGATGTAAAGGCTTGGATTTGATAAAAATGCAAGAAAGTAAGTGTGTAAGACGTCGAAAGTAAAGGTAACAATGTAAAAGGTTTGAACTTGATTAAAATGCAAGGAAGTAAGTGCGAAGACAAATATTTAGAAAAATGCATGAAAGTAACAGTCAAAAGCAATTTAAATTGCTTTGATGAAAAGAAATGGTGTTGCATCACGTACACTCTCGAACTCGTTTCTCTGCATGCGGGTACTTTGAGTAATTTGGAGTAACTTGTACAGGACAAATGAACACCCTTATTCTATGGAAATAACCCCTATTTATAATGCTAGAAAATAACTACTAAGTGACGGTTGTTGCTTCAAAACGTGTCTTTTGGCGCTTTTTCTTGACTTCCACCATTCCTACGTTCGCCAACTGCTCTTTTGAAATTCAAATATTTGGAATTTTCCTCCAGCCTTAGTGGTAACTGCAACGTGCTTCTTTCAGCATTCTCACGGTCGAAGGACCTTCCAACACTTAGCAATTTTCCTAGAGGTTTTCACAACCTCTCTTTGACTCAGGCTTCACCAAAATTGGGTCGAAGCCTTCTTATGCTTAAAAACAAGTCTTTGACTTGAGATGACTCTAATTTTGCTGGCGTCGAAAATGAGAGTCAACACGTAACCAACCCCCTTACCCATTCTATGTTTGTTCTTGTTTTAGAACTTGTTTATGTTTTGTTCGCTCTTTTTCCTTTTGGATAAAATAAAAGTGCAGTGGCAACTCTTGCATTTTGAGTTAAGTTATGTCATATCCTAGTTTTGACCCTGAGATTCTGTTTTTACGTTTCGCATCGTCTGTATAGCATATCATGCATTTTATCATGCATAATACCCAATTTATCAGCTGGAATAAACTTGTTGAAATTGCAGCCGAATTTATCAAATAAAAATCAACTGTGTGTAAAATCAATGGACGAAAATTTTCAAGATCGAGTCTGCAAACGTCAGTGATATTAATCTACGTTTCACGTAGTTTAACCTGGCGTGCTCATTTAAATTTTTCGACCATCTTTTGGAAGTGTTTTTGGTCAGTTATGCCTTTTTAGCGGGTAAAATTTATTTCAAAATCTGAAGAAACGGTGTATTATTCCGAGTCGTTTAATTCGCGCTGATTATTTTGTTGTATTCATTGTATTTTTTCGAGCACTTTTCTGCCAGACTTTTTATTTCGTTTTTAAATCATTTTTATTTAAATAATAATTTAATTCATTTAGATTTAATTATATATTTAATGTAAATTTTTTTTTTATTAATTAATTTTATTTTTAATTTGTTTATTAATATTTTCTTTTTAAAAAACACAAAAACATAATTTTTAATTCTTTTTATTCTTGTCTTGTAATAAAAAAAACACAAATACATGATATTTAATTCTTTTTAGTCTTGTGTTATTATAAAAAACAAAAAAACATAATTTTTAATTCTTTTTATTTTTGTCTTATCATTAAAAACATAAAAACATGTTTTTTAATTTTTTTAATTCTTGTCTTATCATAAAAAAAAAATACAAAAATATGATTTTTAATTCTTTTTATTCTTGTATTATTATAAAAAACAAAAAAATATTGTGTTAATTGTTATTATCATTCTTGTCTATTTTATAGTCCTATATATATGCATTAGAAAAAACAAAGAGAACACACAAGAGAATCGCTCCCACGCGTAACTTATTCACGCATTACAAAGGGTGAGTGCATACATTGGAAAAACAGAGACAACAATAACTACTACACGCTTACAAAAGAAATTGTTGCATAAAGAGGAAGGGCATTTGAGTTATACCTATATAGTGCCCAGGTTTCATCTTATTCCCATTACCGCCGAAGACGCGTCGGACGAACTCTGACAGATACGTTCTCTTCACCTTCGTGCGTTGCTCAGTTGTTGTTTCTTCTTTGTGAATTACTCAAATTCTTCTTTAGCTTGTGTTGTTCGCTCCACTTTGATTGGTATTGTGTGAATATTATGAAAATCTTTGTTTGGTGATTAATTTGGGGGCACTATGCCAAAAAAGACCTTTAGCAGCGCTTTTTTTGGCTTTTAGCAGCACTTTAAAGCGCTGCCAAAAGTGGCGCTGCTAAAGGTAAAAGCAACGCTTTTTTTATGGAAAAAGCACTGCTAAAGGCTCCCTTCAGCAGCTCTTTTAGCAGCGCTTTTATAGCCCTTTAGCAGCGCTTTCATAAGCGCTGCATATTCCCCCCAACCACCCCCCCTTTAGCAGCGCTTTCACAAATCGCTATCTTAGAGCCCACCTTTAGCAGCGCTTTTACAAAGCGTTGCCATAGCCCCCCCTTTAGCAGCGCTGTCTTAGACCCTCCCCCCCTTCCAAACCTATAGCAGCGCTTTTGTAGCGCAATGTTTGTGACCTTTAGCAGCGCTTTTTTGTAAAAGCGCTGTCTAATGTCCCAGATTTTAAAATTTTTTTTTTTAAATATTCACCCTGTTTTGTATATTTACCAACAACCTGCTTATATTACACAAACCTGCTTATAATCCAGGCCTTTATTTCAACACTTTGGCCTTATATATACAATTCAAAACTTTGGCCTTAAATATACAATTCAAAACTTTGGCCTTATATATACAATTCAAAACTTTGGATACATTGTAACTAATCACTTTGTTCATAAACATTTTAATACACATAAACCTGCTTAAATATGTTACAACAAAATTCGATCCTCAGAATTACAACATTACAAATACATTCAATTTACATATAATTACAATTCTTCCAATTCGATAACTTTATACAATTCTCAACCCAAGAATAAATTGACACCATTCCTCTTTAATTTCTTCCAATTTTGCTTTCGTGTAAGTAGCGCACTTGAATTCATCAAAATACTACATAATATAACAGAACATGCGAGATTTAATTTTAAAACTAATTACTCAAATGAAGTATCAGATAATTATCAAAATGAATCATATAACTTATATAATGAATTGATCCATACCATAACTGGAATCTCAAGTTGACCAGAAAGAATAATTTCCCTCATAAAGCGAAATACAAAATATCCACAGTCAATACCATTGCGCTGCCGAGGACACTGTAAATGGAAAAAACAAACGAACATTTATCCGGATATATAGTTTAAATAGTTTTATCAAGTAGAACCACTATAACAGTCAAACATGGGAAAATATACCTCCACTCTGATCCAGTTGATGTTGTTAGCCTTGCTTTTTGGCACCGTTGCATCTCTTTGTGCTCTGAATATTTGTATAACTCTAACATAATATAAACGCATATTTAGAACAATGTCACATAATAAATAAAGATATATAATTAAAGACAACAGTATATCTCATCACTTACGTATCAACCATGTTCCTCAGATTTTCATATTTTGTTGTATCGCCATCCAATGAATCTATATAATACATTATTTCTTTCCTCGGATTAATCGCGACCAACAACCAATGTCCACTATAAAATAAGACAACAGTTTAGACGGAAATGTTATATAGAAAGGGAAAAATTGAACAATTATAATAAATGAATTTAGAATAAAATCTAACCCATGGCCAGTATTATATGCAACAAGAACAACTTCTTCATAGTCGCGCGCATAAATCTCTGCACTATGTACTCTTTGACTGTATCTGGTGTCTGGTCTATTATCCGTGAGTTGACACAACTAGCAGATAAGAATGCGAATACTGAAGTCAATTCATTCGGGACCAACAACTTGTCATACAAGAACCTAAAAAAACATAATCAACATTAGAATATTCAGTTAAACGAGCAAATTTTAAAATGTTCAATTATTTAATTAAAATGGATCGAAGTACCTGATGTATGAATGCATAACATCGACGCCCAATTCAGAATGGTTGAAAACCTGATCAAAATTCTCCTTAGCAATTGTTTCGGGATATTCAAAACCAAAAATACCTTCCTCCATATGTATTTGACGGATGCCACCCTCAGGCACATCTGATGTTCCCACATATGTTTCAAGGCACATTCTAAATCGAGGAACAAATGCTTTTATGGCCACCTTGAAAGTTTCAGGCATCTTACCCTTGTTGACTTGTTGCGACTGCTGATCATGAACCTAAAAGTCATATATAAGTTCAGTAATTAATGTATAACAAGATAATCATGTAACTGTAGTAGTACCTGTTTCTTTGATGCAGCTGAATCGGTATCCCGCACAATAATTCTATCATCTTTTGATTTGGATTTTGTAGGAGTCTAAGATCATCATGTAAATAAGAAAATATAAATGTAAAAATAACTTTCATTTATGGATCATAAAACATTTGAGTATTAAAAGGTTCAACCTACCTCATCATCTATGCAAATGAGATTTGTCGGCCATGCCACATACGCTCCTATTGCGTCTCCCACCACTGTTGCGCCTGAAATATCATCTGGTATAGGCAACAACGCACCCCCTCTAACGCAATATCAATAGATACTTTCAAAAATCCAGAAGGGAGCGGTTTGTGGTGAAGTAAGTCTCCCAGAAAGTTATGCACCTTTCCCTTGCCAACCATTCGATGAGTAGGTGACGATAAATATAGCCGGCAAAGTGAAATGCCCTAAACAAATAATGATCAGTTAATGTGTCAATTAAGTAAACTGTGCTAAATTAATTTCAATGCAATATATACAATTACCTCTGGAAGCTTCTGCGGACAACCGATATTATCTTTGTCACTAGTAGCTTTACCCTCTGGAGCGCGTCTTTCCGACATGTATCTCTCCTTATCCTTCTGTAATTCACGGATCTGCGCTTTCAATTCCTCCAAAGTATCCATCACTTATTTATTGGTTGGATTTTTTTTTCTTTGGCTGCTTATACAGTTTCGATGGAGTGACACCAAATCCCTTACCCCTCACACGCCCAGAATACTCAGGAATATTCAGCACCCGGCTCAGTAAGCTCCTGCAATCATCGTCCTCAGCGGGAGTTATGGTCTGGGATAGAGTCTCCTGAAATATAGATAAAAACATATATAAATATATTATACACTTTTGATTAGTTACTGACAAAGATAACGTTGTACTTACACATTGTTCAAATACTTGTTGAACTTCTTCCTGAACGACTCCATCTCGTGCCACACGGGCAGCCTTCCATACAACATGGTCCGGAAGAGATGTCGCATCACTCTTCTCCTCTTCCAACTACGCATTAAGACGGATAATAAAGCACTATATCCTATTATATATACTTACTATTTTTTGTAAATATATCATATTAAAGCATTTATATGTACTTACTATTTTTTGTTCTAAGCGTGCATATCCCAAACGGCCCTTTCTGTATGGATATGCGGGATTTGATGCCCGTTGACGATTTACGCCACTAACAACCTGAAAAAACAAGTTTATCAGAACTCTTGTGGAAGAAGTATATATACTATACATAGTTCATGATAAGTTGTACTTACTTCAAATTCTTTTGTTCTTCGCTTTGCAACAAACGTCTCCCATTCTTCCTCCGAAATCAAATCCACGTACTTCATTGGACGCTCCAAGTCAACAAAGTTTCCTTCAGAATCTTTTAGAAACTTGTTTGTTAAAAATGCTCTAAATCCCCTCAAGTGTTTTCCGGCCAATTGAATACAATATTTTCTCCTACGATCTTCAATATTAAAAGATCTCTGCAAACAAACACACATACATATAACATGTTAGTATAATTAATTTAAAGACGTAACTGTCAATATAATTAAAAATAATCAAATATCATACTTGAATATCAGTCCAAATCTTATCTTTAGCCGGTTGTAATGAAACAATTCTCCAATTATCGTAAGTAATCGGAACTTGCGAACGTACAAGTGCTCCGATGTAACTTGTTAGCAATGCACCGTTAGGCTCAACTAACTGATCTCTTTCATTCCAATGGACATCATACTTTACTCCTTTATCTCTCGCACGGATGATTTTTTTCATAATTGTTATGCCTCTTTTAATATCGCCTTCCACGTCTTTTGTTGTTTGTTTTCCATCATGTGATGTTTCCTCGTTGCTGGCCATAATATATATACCTGTAATTTAGAAAAACCAAAGTATCAAATGAATGACATGCAAATATGTAAATAACAAATATATACATAAGAAATGTGTAAATAAGAAAAACATGGTATAAATAAGAAATAATATGTTACAAGTACCTTTAACATCTCTTTCTTTTTTTTCGTTTTAACGGGGTTTACTTGTCTCTTAACAACATGGATAGATGGATTGATCCAAATTCCCTCGTTATGATCATTTCTAATATATGATTCGTTCGCTCTAATATTCTCATATGGATCATCTATAATATAAGATTCATTCTCAACATCAACATCCCCCTTTTCTCCAATGTTATCATCGATTACTTTGTTGGAAAAAAGAACTATAGACCATTTCGTACTTGTCGGATCAGTGACATAGAACACTTGTTTAGCTTGCGTGGCTAGAATAAAAGGCTCATCTTTGTACCCCACCTTATTAAGATCCACTTTCAAAAAACCTGATTTATCCATTCGTATGCCACTATTATTTTCAACCCACTTGCATCCAAAGATAGGAATCTGAAACTTCTCATAATCAAACACCCAAATGCGCTCGATAACCCCATAATACGAGGAAATGTGCATTGCTTCGGCAAGCACGGTGACACCACTATTTTGCATTTTACTTTTATCATCTTGTTCCTTGGTATAAAATGTGTATCCATTAATTGCGTATGCGCTATAAGAAAACACATGCAAACTTGGACCATATGCTAAACATCTCAACCTTTCTGTTACTGAAGCGGGATCAGAATAAAACTTTGAAAAAATATGCTCCTTGAACCATGTTCTAAAACTTCGATTGTGCTCACGTACTATCCAATTTTCATTTCTATTCAGATTTAAACCTCGGAGAACGTCCTTGTGCATTTCAACATACGACTCAACCTCAATGTCATTGTGCAGAACATACAAATACACTTGCTCCCGTTCATCCCTTGAAACTGTCACAACTGTATTTCCAATTAACTGTTTACCTACTATTTTTTCAACAACATGAGATTTTGGGAGGCCAATGGATTGAACGTTGGACAAATATTCAGTACAAAACTCAATAGCTTCTTCAATAATGTATCGTTCAACAATACATCCCTCTGGTCGACTTCGGTTTTTCACATACCCTTTCAATATTTTCATATAACGTTCAACAAGGTACATCCATCTCATATAGGCAGGTCCACACAATTGTGTCTCTTTCACAAGATGAACAACTAGATGTACCATTATGTCAAAAAATGATGGAGGAAAATACATTTCAAGCTCGCACAAAGTAATAACTATTTCTCTTTGCAATGTTGGTAAGATCGCAGGATCTATCACCTTACTACAGATTGACCTAAAGAAAAAACACAATTTAGTTATTGCGCCTCTCACTTTTCTGGCAAAATAGAATGTATACCTATTGGTAGAAAGTGTTCCATTATAACATGGCAATCATGTGTCTTTAAACTCTTTAACTTGAGGTCTTTCATAGAAACAAGTCTTCTAATATCTGAAGAGTATCCTTCTGGAACTTTAACTTCACTCAGAAACTTACACAGTATCTTTTTCTCCTTTCTAGATAAAGTATAAGCAGCAGGTGGTAGATATGTGCGATTTCCTTTCTTCAAGGGTCCTAATTCATTTCTTATTCCCATTGCTACCAAGTCCTTTCTTGCTTTAAGGCCATCCTTAGACTTTCCTTGTATATTGAGCAACGTACCAATAACACTTTCAAATACATTTTTTTCAATATGCATAACATCAAGAAAATGTCTTACATACAACAACTTCCAATACGGCAACTCAAACAAAATTGACCTCTTCTTCCACCCACGCGTGACAAGCGTATGAGCAAAAGGCTTGCCAAACTTAGTACTCACATCTTTCACCTTTTCAAAAATTTGTTCGCCGGTCAATGTAGGTGGAGCTTTACGTTGTTCTGAATTTCCATTGAATGCTTTTCTCCACCCACGGTAGTGATGACTAGAATTTAAGAATCTACGATGACCAAGAAAGACATTCTTCTGACCAAATTCCAACCGCGTCCAATCTGTGTTTTCTTCACAGATAGGACACGCACATTGACCTTTAATGCTATACCCCGATAGATTTCCGTATGCTGGGAAATCATTAATTGTGCCAAACAACATTGCCCTCAAATTGAAACTTTCTTTCATATATCCATCATAAACCTCCACATCGTTCTCCCACAAACTCTTTAAGTCTTCGATTAGAGGTGTCAGGTATACGTCTATGTCATTCCCTGGTTGTTTAGGGCCAGAAATTAACATAGATAACATCATGTACTTACGCTTCATTCATAGCCATGGAGGTAGGTTATAAATCATAATAATTACAGGCCAGGTGGAATGTGAGATACTCTGCAGACCATGCAGATTCA
Organism: Lathyrus sativus; assembly: GCA_963859935.3. Taxonomy (NCBI): domain Eukaryota; kingdom Viridiplantae; phylum Streptophyta; class Magnoliopsida; order Fabales; family Fabaceae; genus Lathyrus; species Lathyrus sativus. Next base: position 716,591,535 of record OZ012735.1, on the reverse strand, counting down.
TTCCATCAGTCGATAATGCCAAGCGAAGGTTTCTAGCTTCTTCTCCAAAATCAGGATAATCATTATCAATTTTCATCCACTGTGGTGAATCTGCCGGATGTCGATACTTCCCATCTACAATTCTATCATCTGCATGCCAAGTCAGGTGTTTTGCATCTGTTTCACTACAAAACATGCATCTGAATCTCGAAATTATAGGAAAATACCATAATACTTTTGTTGGTGACAGTTTTTTCTTATACCGAGATACACCGCATTTAGGACAGTCGTTTAATGATGCATATTCATTTCGAAACAAAATGCAATCATTTGGACAAGCATGTATCTTATCATAGCTCATGCCAATAGAGCATAACATTTTTTTAGCTTCATAGGTTCGATTGGGAAGAATATTATCCTCCGGAAGCATCTCTTGAAGTAGGGCTAACAACTCTGTGAAACTTTTATCCGACCATCCATTACCCGCCTTTAAATTGTACAACTTTAATACCGCGGACAATCTTGTGAAAGTAGTGCAACCTTTATACAACGGTTTCTCTGCATCGCTTACCAACCTCTCAAACATCTTGGGATAATCTTGAAGATCTTCTTCAAGTGCTTCTGCAATCTCTTCGACTCGATCACAATCATATGTATCCCTGCCATTGTCCTTTGAAGCACTTGTCGTATTATTCCGGGGTTCAACATTCTTGTTACTTATCTCACCATGTAATGTCCAACATGTGTAACTTCGATCAATTCCATGTCTCATTAAATGAGATTCCAACTGAATGGCGTCAACTCGACGCCCATAACATCATCCTAAGCAAGGACATGTGATCCTACTGGGGTCTTTGGCGTGTTCAACAGCAAACTTAACGAACTTCGTTACCCCATTCTCGTACTCTTTTGACAATCGATTACCAGACATCCATTTTTTATCCATACTAATTGAGTAATCTACACTAAACTATAAAAGTTAAACAAAACAGAGAATACCTGTAAGGAAATCACTAACTTCTAAGAATGCTACGCAATAGGATGCTTGGAAACGATCACAACTTTGCTCTTCACAGGTAACCCCTATAGCAGACAAAATATAAATTTTATTAAAATCATATTAATAATTAACCAAGACAAAAATACTAGATAATCCACCAAAACAAATCATATTAAAAATACTAGATAATCCTTAAACCAAAATGACACCCTTACTAAACATTGAGAAATCCTAACTAAACATATAAAACCATAATAACATATAAAACCATATCATATAAAACCATATTCATGTTGGCTACTCTCTTAAAAAATAGGAATTTCCAAACTATATTAACATGCAAAATATAAACTCTTGTTTGTCAATCTAGAACATACAAAATATAAACTCTCTTAAAAAATATAAACTCTCTTAAAAACATTTTCAACAGAGAGACTTAACATAAAAACATATAAATCTCTTATCCACATTTTAATTATTCTTTCTTCCTTTCCATCATTTTCTCTTGTAGAAAACATATTCAGTTCAAATACTTAACTTGATTCTGGTTATAAACTCTCAAATATAAACTCTCAAATATAAACTCTCATATAAACTCTCAAATAAAAACTCTCTGTTTATAAAGACTTAACTTGATTGCATTCAAATAATAAAAACATATTCAGTTCTACTTAAAGATTACAGCAACAATGGTGAAAATATACGTAAAAAAGAAAACCAGAGTAAAACTTCAAATACCGTAACAATGGCGGAAATGCAATGCAGACGAGCAGAGGGACAATGAACGGCAGCGAAATGCAACAGAGAACGGCGACGTTTGGACGGCGACGGTTGGACGGCGACGGTTGGACGGCAACGGTGGGTTTATAGGGCAACGTTCTTTGTTCGCCAGAGAAAAAGAAAGAAAGAAATACGTAATGACTGTTTTGTTTCTCATAAAAATTCTGGTGGGTATTTTAAATTAATTCTAATAAACCTATAGCAGCGCTTTTTAATGGCTTTAGCAGCGCTTTAAAAAGCGCTCTCAAAGATCTTCTTATGTACCCCATATAGTAGCGCTTTATGGAAAAAGCGCTCTCGTAGACTATACCTACAACAGCGCTTTAGAAAAGCATTGTCTTTGGGCTGTCTTAGACCCCCCATTTAGCAGCGCTTTTTGGAAGCGCTGTCTTAGGACCCCCCTTTAGCAGCGCTTTTTAAAAAGCGCTATCTTTGGGCTGTCTTAGACCCCTCTTTTAGCAGCGCTTTTTGAAAAAGCGCTGTCTTTGGTTATCAATTTTTTTCTTTTTTTTTTAATTCCTCTTTAGCAGCGCTTTTTCTAAAAGCGTTGTCTTTGTATGCGCTGCTAAAACTCATTTCTGGCGTAGTGGGGTTCGTCCGATTGAGACAAACCACGTGCGAGAAGGAGAGAGTACTAGGCAATTTCTTTTGCCCATTTCCTTTTTTTTTGACATGCGACATTATTGTTATTGATGTGGGCCTGTGTGGGCCTAGCCCCATGACCCATGTTTCTTTTTATTTTCTTTCTAACACACCCTTATTTGTTTATCTTACACTATATTGTTTGTTTCTCAACTTTTAATTATTACTATATTTAATTAATTAGTCTTTTATTAGATTCTAATTTTGAAATTATAATGTGTTTTAATTAGGATTTTAGTTCATTGTTGAATAGTTTGTTCTTACGGATTAGGAGTTTTAATAAGAGATTAGGACGTCTTTTTTTTTTTTTAAGTTTATTGGTGATTAACTTCTAATTAATATATGAGGCCTTTATATTTGGGTTTTTATTTGAGGATTGTGATTAATTGTTTGATAGTTTCTCGAGCACTTTGATTGCTTGGTTTAAAGTTCTGACACTCCCTGGTGAATTGTGATTAAGATAGGAATTCAAGATTTGGCGTGCATAGATAATTGTTCTTTCTCACGATCTCTTAGAATATTGGGTCAACCTTATCTTCAATAAATTGAATCAATATAGGCTTTAGGATTTGACCTCTATTGCATGATAACATTAGGTTAGAATTTCTCTTTAATCTTATTTTAGATTCATAAAATTAAGTTAGTTCCCTTAGAATGTTAACTTAGACAACTTATAGATTAAATATCATTCTCACAAGAGAATTAGACATGATTCATCTATGTAGTCGAGATATAATTCTTCTACCCCATAACATAATCGAGAAAGATGTAGAACCTTTTTTGCTTGAGAGAGGTATATGGCATACTCGTCAACTAAATCCGAGTTGGGGCCTTTCTCTCAATGCGACACAAATACCGTCTTTCATACGCTTGTGGTGGTTAAAGTAATGTATTCTCCCAAAGATGACGACTTGTCTCTTGTCCTAAAAAGCAACTTTTTCCTTTTACTTCATTTACCCCTTGAGGGGAACTATGAATGCTCTGATTCCATTCTCGTCTGGATACGTAGGCATGGGATGCAATGTCTTGGGGAGCATACTTAGGAATAATACCTTAGGAATCCTTTTACTTTTTCACCCTTTAGCAAACAGATTAACAATTAACATAATAAAACAAGAGGTTCCTATAGAGTACTACAAATACTTAGAATGCTAGAACCTTCCCTAGGTATAACCAACCCCCGAATCTTAGATTCTCTAGCTTTGCATTGCATTTCATACTCATGGAAAAATTAAAGACCGGTAGTGAATAATGATTTGTGGTTCAAGTTAATTAATAGCTTGATATCCAATTCTCACCGCGACAGAAATGGCGACTTCAATGTGGACTTAATCTCAGTATTTCTTGAGGGTTCCCCCTAACTTGTTTATTTGTTTTTGTTGTAGATCTATCTATCTACTTATCGGTATATAATGTTTCTGCTTTGGGTTGTTACTTTCGTGTGGTGAGATAAGTCCTACACCCAGACTTGAGTGTACTTATGATAGGAAGGTGATATATTCAAGGAGGCTTATAGGGAGTTGATTTCCGACCAAGCTTATTTAAGAAATCACCACTCAATTGAGGCCCTCTTGAGAATAGTACTGTTGAACGAGTATTCGTTAAAGCGCTTACTATTTTTGAACTAGGAGCCTGTGATACTTGGAACCTTTAGTTACCCTTAACTTAACTTGGCCTTTCTTATGGCGTAGTGTGATGACTATCAGGGAGTAGTCCCAAAATAGTTTATACGCGATGCTACACTCAAAAGAGGTTCTCTTGAGAATATTATTAACTACCAAGTATTTGGGAAGTTGATAATATCCAAAAGATGAACTGATGACTTTGGGAACTTTTAGAACCCTTATTCTGCAGCTACATTGAACCCTTATTCCACGCCATTTGGGATGGGTAGACCATTACTCCAGGCTCGTTGACTTTCAAACCTAAGTCTTTGCTTGTTTGAATGTATATGTGTATATGTGGATCTGTGTATACCTATGTTTGAGCACACATCATTTTCATAAAGGTTTCATGGAATTCAAAGCTTTTATTTACAAACATCATAGGTTTTACCATTGGATTATGACATTATACCCTATTTTCAATAAAATGATATTTTTAGTTATCAAAAGTATTGTCCACTTCGTGGTGTTTGTAAATATAACCTTTGAGTTCCTTAAAACCCATTTGTATTTGCGCATTTGCATTCGTCATTAGCATTGCATTCTTTGCATCTCAGGTTCTCACTCTTGCTTTTTCCCTCAAAGAGGAGGCAAGCTAATTCATTAGTATGATACTCGGGCCAGTCAAAGAAAGAAAATGAAGAACATTGAGCAAGAAAACCATGAACTTCATAAGGAGGTGACTACTTTGAGGGCTGGTGTGGAAAGACTCCCTGCTTTGGTTGAAACTCTGGTTCCTACTCAAAATCAAGCTTCTCCTCATATTTCTCAGACTCTGCTTCAAAGGATCGTGATTTTTGAAATCATGTCAATGCCCATTCTTGTGACTCCCACTAGCGCATCTAACAAATCTAAGAAGCTTGTGGAAGGTTTACCCAAGGAGAAGGAACAAGCTGCTAATTCTATTTCATGATAGAAACATGGAGGATCTCGTAACAAAAGTAAACAGCACGTGGATCAGTTTGACTCGATCCTAATGGTTTATTCTAAATTATATCCTGCTTTAGTACAGAAGAATATGGTGAAAGCAAAGAGTATGTCAGCCATCCCAAAGAATCTACAATGGTGGTTTAAGTATGATCATTTTTGTCCATTTCATCAAGGGGCACCCGGTCATGATATGGAACATTATTTTACTTTGAACGTCGAAATACAAAAGTTAGTGCAAAGCGGTATTTTGTCTTTTGAAGATTCTGGACCCAATGTCTCAACAAGTTTGTTACCCAAGTATGGAAACGCTAAGGAAGGATATTTCAGAGAATATTGTATCTCTGACGTGAATTCAATGAGAGGATCTTTAGTAGATATGCACGTCAATTTATGCAGGCTTACCTATTATGAGCATAATCAGTTTCTTGCAAAATTTGTTCAAAGAATCCTCTTGTATGTTTTGTGGTGAAGAGGGATCTCCAAGATATGTTGAATCAGAAACTGCTTCATATCTCTAGAGAAAGGTTGAATGTCAAAGTTCTGCATTTTAATATACCAGAACCAATGGTAATTACTTGCAACAGAAGGGAATCCTCTCCTATGCTTTGTGGATACGATACTACCATGCTGAAAGGTGGTAAGAAAGTTCTTGTTGATGTTGCTCCTGCCACTTAGGTAATTCCGAATTTCCAATCACAGTTTCATTAAAGAACACATCAGAGTCATGCTCAAAAGAAGTTTGACCCAATCCCAATGATTTACAGTCAATTGTGGTCCTACTTTACTCGAAAAACGGTAATGGCACCCAAAAATACCAAAGCCATGAAATCTCGCCCTCTTGGGTTCAATCTAGATACCAGTTGTGAATTTTATAATGGAGTAATGAGGCATTCGATTGAAGAGTGCAAGGTTTTCCAGAAAAAAGTCCAAGAGATGAATGACGATGAGGTGCTGAACTTCAAGGGAGGAAGCCCAGTTTTGAATGGAACGCCTTTACGGTGAAGGATATGAAGACTCAAGAAAGTTCTTTTCAAGCCGGTGGAACCAAGAGCATAGCTCATCAGGTTGTTTGTGTGTTTGCTTACATTTGTTGTTATGTCTTTGATTATAAAACCATGATTTTCATCTATGAACTTGTTTGTTTGAATGATTAATGCAATAAATATGTTTGTCTTGAAGAAATCCATTTGTATTCACTCATAAAATGCTTTTTCATGTTTTATAATGCCAACTTTACCCAATCTCTTGCTTTGATAGAGAATTGGGAGGAGGATGACAAAATCAAAAATATAAGATCTCTAGTCATATGCTTTTGAATAAAACCCGACTGATGATGTAAGACATTATTTCAAATCTCCAAACACTGGAGAGATAAGGAAGATGATCCCTCTTTAACCCCTTTGAGCCTTGAAGAAGAAGTTTCCATCATACAAAAACCATAAATTTAACCTAGGGCATGTTAGTCTTCAGTTAAATCTGATCGAGCACCCAGACTCTTAAAAATGAGGAGTGTACATTCGAGAATCCATTTTATCTATTAGGAGGCTGAAAGTCAAATCCAAAATGATTATCCCTCAGCTATCTAAAGAATGGGGCAGCCTCCATCCGTTCAAAAAGGTCAAAATAACTTAGAGTCACACGACTTGTTCATAAATAAAAAATAAAATGAAAAAACTAAAAGCCCGCTAAGTCAAAACCTATGAAGAGGACTTGGGAAAAATTGGGACATCCCGTTGGACTTCAAAGTCAAATTCAAAAGTCTCTGTCTAGGAAAAAGTTAGGGAATGAAAAATGCGAAAAGCGAAAACAAAGGATTACAAGGAAATATCCTCAGTAAAGAACAAAGTCGTGTGATCAAACACCAAAAGAAAATAGGTGAGTGACTGCCATGTCCAAACCTTCAGTGGTTTCTCAACCATATCAAAATCCTCTTGAGAGATGGGTGCTCGTATCAGGTTAACTGAATATTAGGATTGGAGAATATCATGAAGAATGGGTGGTGTTGCACCCCAAAATTTGCCTAAGCTTTTCTTACTTGGTTTATGTTTCACTGCATTAGCATTGCATTAATCTAACATTTTCATAGCATAGCATTGTTCATTTAACAGGGGATCAAGTGTGGAGCCTTCCTATAGGTCTTATGCAAGTTTGAGAAGTCATCATAATCATCAGGAAGAAGGTTGGGTTCTTAGGAGGTTCATTTGTTTGTATGGGGTTAGTCTCCTGGTTTGAGGACCAATTGAAGATCATCAATGGATGCTGAGGTCTTGACCAAGGTGAGGAGGTGTGAGTAGAGCTCATTGAAGTGCTTTGAAGGTCATGTTGGAGCTCAATCAAGTCATTGTGCCAAGTGTGAAGAGCCACATTTGAGGGTGTGACAAGTAGGGTTTTCACCTGAGTAATCCTAAGTCAATTGACCAATTGAGGAGGATCAAAGCTCAATTCTAGGTCTTGGCAATCATGGATAGTTGTGTTGAGACACATGAGATGATATTTCAAGATCTATTCAAGAAAAGTTCAAGGTGTGAGGAGTTGCTAAATTAGGGTTCTTAGGGTAAAATCCCCTATTTGGTGCCGAACTTCAAGACCACTTATCTCAAGATGCAAGTTTCATCTCCATTTTTGGCCAACATGAAACTTGTCGATCATAATCTTAGCTTTAACTTGAGTACTAGAAGTCCTCCATTGGATTTATATAACTCAAGTTATGGTTCAGACAAGTTACAGGTCCTCAGATGCCTCTGAAATTTGTTATTGAAAATCACCTGACTTCCAAGCTACTTTTGACCTAGGATGGTGTTTCTCCTAAACTTTTGGCCAACATGAAAGTTGTTGCTCTTGATCTTAGCTTTCCAAATTGTATTATAAGTCTTCCATATGATTTGTAGAACTCAAGTTATGAGGTTTAAAAGTTGAGGGGTATTTTGGGAAAGTGGGATTATAGGTCATTCTCAATTATAGGTCAAAATCTCCAACTTGCACATCTCAAATGGAGTTTTGTTCAACATGGGACTTGCTCAAACAAAGCCAAATAAACACTCAATTTGATCAGAAATGATGATTTAGAAACATTGGCATTATTAGATTTTTCAATTGACCTATAATTCATGGTGCTTTGGCATGTTTCTTCACTAATAAGCAACATCATAAGAAATCATTCACCAAGGCAATTGGGAAGCTCTAGCTGATCTGAATTCATTCCACATGTGTTATGCAAGCTAACCAAAGCTTCCCAAGCAAGCTTTTGAGCCAGAATTCGCACATGGCATGTTGAATTTTTTGAAGAAAATTGAAAATTGATTTTTCTATTTTGGGCCTCCATTGGATCAAAAAAGCCCACAAACACTTTCTATTTAAGTTCTGTGGATGAATTGGAACCTTTTTGGAAAGCATTTCACACCAGAGCCAAGGATTGAAGTTGGAGCTTGAAGGAGAAATTTGGAAATCGTGTTTTCACTTCTAGGCCAGATCCAAGCAAATTGAAGTTAGCAAAGTGTTCCTCATCAAGCATTGAAGCAATCTGCATAGTTTTGAGGCCAGAATCGTGTTCTACATACCTCAATTCAAAGCTACAAGTCAGCTTGGTAAATCTCAGATTTCCTCTTAATTTAGCATGATGTAGTTAGAAATGAACATGTGGCTAGGATCTATATGAAATGTAGCACGTTTTAGGATCAAATTGGTAGCAATTAATGATGATTAATCATGTGATACCATTTCTGTTTTGATTCGAAACTCTTTGATCTGGATGAATTAATACACAATGAATAGCTTAGGTTAATCAGTGAAGTATGAGGATCATTTCTATACCATTAATTGGACAATTGGTGAGTATGAATGACATGACATAATTTGGATCTTGATTCGGTTTTGGAAATTTAGAAGGTTTCAGTTAATTTGGATAGGTTATTCGTGATCAGCGTGAAATTCTGAGCAAGATAGGTATAAGGTTTGTAATTTCTGGACACCTGTAACTTGACCTTCACCGGAGAAGACGGTGGCACCACCGTCTGGGCCACCGTCTGTGTTTTTGTATCTCACCTGAGCTAGAGGAAGAAGAAAGTCTCGTGGCCCTTGGATCTCCCAGAAACCTTGACTTGTTATGATGATCGTGTGGCTCAGATTTGAACTTGAGTTGGCTCCAATAATAAAACGCATCGTTTCATTAATCCCAGTCAGCATGTGACTGGGATGCCTGCGTGGACACGCACGTTAGCCTATGATCTGATTACTTAGTCTTACAATCCAATGGCTCTCATTATTTCCAGCATTTTATTTTCTTTTATTTGTTTTATGATTTTCTTTAATTCCTTTTATCTTCTAAAATCATTTTAAATTTCAATAATTGTCACAAAAATAAAATAAAAATATCCCCATGATCCTTGCTTTATTTGTGATTTTTCTGTAGCATTAGATTTAATTTTTGTTGATTTTTCAATTTAATTCATATTTTTCTTGTTTTGGATATTTCTTTATTTTTGCATAATTGAGCTGTCTGTTTGTTGATTTTTGTTCTCTCATTTGATTAGGATTTTCACTTTGAATTTTTGATGGATGCTAGGTTAGATATGTATGCTCCCATAGGATTTTTCTCACATTTTTTTAGAAAATCTTAGCTTCTGATTTAGAGATAGGTTTAGAGCCTTTCCCCATTAATGGTTTCCCTTGATACCTTTCAACTTAGGATTTTATTAGAGGACTTAGGGATTGAATTAGGTCCTGATTTTTGAACTATAGATCATTAACAAATGCATGTTCCCATATAAAAATAATTAGGTTTTTAGGTTGTGTTTTGCTATTTTAGATAGAATATTTAAGTTGTTTGTTCCTTTGGTGCTTCAACTTTGGTGATTGTTTTGGAATGGACTCAAAGTGGGCTTTTCTTGCATGTTGGGCTTCTGGTTCCTCTTGGATGGTGTCATGGACATGATGAAGCTTTTGTTGAGTGGCTGGTGGAGCTTGGATTGGAGCTCTTCTTTCCTTTTTGTTAGTTTTTTGTAGCTTATAAGATTAGGGTTTTTAGGAGAGAGCTTTAGAAGTAGTTTTTTCTTCAAATAATGGTTGGTTTCATTCACCTTCCATTCTCATCCTATGATTCAAATTCCTCATGTGAAAGTCTCATCTCTCCTTTGGATGGATGTGTGACATTTTTACAATGAGTAGAACTTTTGAGGATGCCTTTCTCTGATGATTGGTTGAGTGGGGATTCCTTTGGTTTCCTTCCTGCTTCCCATCATCAAATACTCATCTTGTTGATTATCTTCATTCTTGGTGGAGTGCATTGTTAAAGTTTGAAGATGGAGTATCCCTTTCCTTCTCTTGAAGATGATGTGGACCTGAAGAGCAGTTACAGACTTTGAATTGGATTGCTGTCAGAAGATTGCTCTGCTGTGGAGATTGCTGGCTTGTGTTCCCTGTTTGTCTGTTTTCTTCTTATTCAACTATATTGATGTGATTTGCTTGAAGTGTTGCATTAGGTTTTAGGCTTCATGTAGATGATCATAGGCCTAAGAGCATCTTAAGGGTTGAGCTTCTCCCCTTGCTTGTATTGCATTAGAGGTTGAGTTTCTCCCTCTGCTTGTATTTTTACTGTATGGCTTTGCTTGCTGGTATTTGGTAGAGCTCAGCTCCCTTGCCTGTGTGGTGTGTGGCCCTTGTGCCTTGTTTGTTAGAAGTTGAGCTTGGTTCCTTCTGCTTGGCTGTTGCATTGCATGCTTTTTGTTTACAGTAATTTCTTTTCAGTTAATTTGTTTACTGTTTGTTTTCCTTTGCCACATTCCCCTAGGAACTCTGACTTCTTTGGTTCTAGAGAAGTTATGACAGACATTAGGGTTCTAACCATGCATGATAGCATTAGGTAGATTCGCTCCTAACCTCAAATGTAGCTCCATTTTGCATGAAAACTTTAGGATTGGATCAGTTCCTCTTTAGTGCATCTTTTCTCTTCTCATTTGTAAACAAAATCAAAAATACAGTAATAAAGGTTAACTGACGTCGTACGTTACGAGCCTTAAGCTATCTGAGAAAGGATTGTTGGAGAGTTTCTTTTCAACAGTCTGGATGTTTAGTATGGCACCCTTTGGGTGACATGCGACGCATTCACTCTCAGGTCATAGTCTCTAGTGCAATATCAGTTGCAAACATCCATAAAAGATACTTCTCTAAAAAATAGAAGACAAAGATCAAACTCTTTTTGTCCGCTTGGACCTTTAATCCCTTAGAAACCCTTTTTTAGAAGGAGAGTTCTGTTAACTCCCGGTTCTACCGCAAACGGTAAACGCCTAAGTCTCCAATGGTCGAGATGCATACACCAACTGCTGGAACCGTCTGTTAACTTTACTCGGATAAAAAAGACAAACCTGTGTCTCTCATGTCCCGAACTACGTTTTCTCTGATCTTTCGCGCTGTGTGAAAGTACGTAGGCATAAGATGCGATATCTTGGCGAGCAACCTTCCCCCATAGTTAGGCGAAGTATGTTGACTCTGATTTCTCGTTCCAGACGGGATTACGTAGGCATAGAGCGCGACGCTTTGCCGAGTCATTTTCTTTTCTTTTCAGACCTGACCTTTAGTGTAGATAGATGTAACAAACCCGTCAGATAAACACAATAAGCGTGGATCCCATCGAGTACGATGGACATGAGGGGTGCTAATACCTTCCCCTTGCGTAACCGACTCCTGAATCCAGACAATGGTTGTGATGACCTTGTCTTATACCTTTTGCGTCAGGTTTTTTCCGATTGTTTCCTTTCCCGCTCTGAGGGATAAATAATGAAAGGTGGCGACTCTTCTGTCTTGTCGGCCTCGTTTTTCGCAGTAGCGACATCTGGCGACTCTGCTGGGGATTCCAACGGTTCCCTATGCGAGTCAATCCTAGCACTTGTGTGTTTACCTGTTGGGTTTTATTTATTGCATTTACTTTCAGCATTTTATTTTCAGTATGATTATTATTGTGCTGTTGTGGGGAGGGGATCTGATGAGCGAGAAGCCAGACCCAGGCTTGAGTGTACTTAGCATTAGTTGTGGAAATTAGTGGGCACGTGCTTGCTTTGCAGGCACTAGTGTCTCATGAAATCCATGCTCAGACGAGGTTCTCCCGGTTGACTTCTTTTCCGGCCCTTTGGGTCTGAGGGGTTGTTGGTTTGGAGGATTGCCGACTCTGGGGACCGATCATTTGTGACTCAGCAGAGTGAGGCCACTTCAAGGGATGATGATGCCACACCTTCTATGATTTAGGTCCATACCTGTGAGCGGGGTCGGGTTATTGCAGGAAACCTTAACCTTCAGACTACCTGGTTTTCTTGTCAGTGAATCAGTGTTGTTGGGTTCAGAGATTTTATCGTCAGAGATGTGGTTGTTCTCAACAGTGTGTAACTATTGGTCCTCTTCAGGGTTGTGCTATCAGAGCAGTGTGGTTATTGTGTTGGATCAGAGCTTTGATCTTCTCAGCAGCCACCTTGATCCTCTGTTGCATTGCATTTTGCATTTTGCATAATCATTTGCATATCATTAATGTGTGTCTGTGTTACAGGTACCGTTTCCCCCGATTCAGGTTTTCTTGCCTTCTGTTGTGCTATTATGGGTTCTCTGAGGAAGACTGTGGCCTATAAGCTTCCTACTCCAGATGTTGCTCAGTTGTCCAGTCTGATTTCTTTGGCAGATGATACTGTTAGAGGGGAATTCAGAAAGTCTTATGGGAAGATGCTCAGTTTGGTCCGTAAACCTTCTGTGTATGAGTTGAATGGGTTGTATGCCTTGCTGCAGTTCTATGATCCTCCTTTGAGATGCTTTACTTTCCCGGACTTCATTCTCGCACCTACATTAGAGGAGTATGCTGATTTATTGGGTGTGCCTATCAGGAGTCAGATGCCTTTTGTTCATATGGATGCTGAGCCTAATCTGGCTAATCTAGCTCTTTCTCTTCATCTGGATGCCTCTGAGTTGATCTTGTCTAGTTGGAACGGGGTTCCTGGTTTTTCTTTGCAGTTTTTAGTTGGGAAAGCCCAACAGTGTGCCAAGGACGGTTGTTGGATTGTGTTCAATGTCATTCTTGCTCTCTGCATATATGGTATCATTTTGTTTCCTAATATGCCTGACTTTGTGGACTTAAATGCCTTTCATATCTTCGCATCAGGGAATCTGGTCCCTACCTTGATTGGCGATGTGTATCATTCCATCCATTACAAGAACGAGAATAGAAGGGGTAAGAATGTATCATGCTGTGTGCCTTTGTTCTATAGATGGTTTGATAGTCACCTACCCAAAAAGGGTCTATTTGCTTCATCTGCAGCCACAGCCGAGTGGTCTGAGCGTTTGATGAGTTTATCAGCAGAGGATGTTGTTTGGTTTGATAGAGATATGTTGGGTACCGAGGTTATATTCAGCTGCAGTGGGTTTCCGAATGTGCCTTTGATAGGAAGGAAAGGTTGTATCAACTATAATCCATCTTTGCTTGTCCGACAGTTCGCTTATGCTTTGAGGGTTCCGCCGAAGGATGAAGAGGTGCAGGAATCACTGTACCTCACTGGTCTTCTAGAGGGGAATGTGTTATCTGAGCTTCAGCATGCTTGGAACGATATCAGTAGACGAGGGAAGTCATTGTTGGGGAAAAGTAATAGTCAAGCTTACGCTCCGTATGTAACCTGGATCAGAGCCAGAGCAGAGATTATAGGGATGCCTTTTCCACCTGCTAAGCAGGAATGCCCTCCAGTGGTGGAAGAGCCTACTACCGTGTCTATTCAGAAGTATAATCAGGTGTTAGCTGAGAGAGAGGAGCTGAAGAAGGCAAATGAAGAGTTAGAGAGAGAGTTGGCACATATCAGAAGCGAGAGAAACGAAGCAGTCCACTCCTTGAAGAGGCAAACAGAGTTAGTGAATAGGTTAGGTACGGATTTGACTAAGCAGATGGCTGAGCGTGAGCGTTTGGGTCGGAACTTCAAATCTGTCAATGACATACTGGCCACTAAGAAGCAGCACTTGGATGAAGCGTACCGAAGAATATCCAAGTTTAATCAACAGTGGGATGCCACCATAACCAACAACAAGGAGAGGGAAGATAAACTAAAGCAGTAGATCTCTGAATTGAAGGCTCAGGTGAAGGCTAGTAAGAAGAGGTTTGATGAGGAGACCGCTCGTAGATACGCCACCGAAGATTTGTTGAACAAAGCTCTTGCTAACTTGAAGGATCTCAAGCAGAGGTTCGAGTCCAAGAAGCGAAAGCTAGAGGATTGCTTTGGCCAGGGAGCGTGGGAAGATTCCGTTAAGGGTCTCCAGTGTACTATCCTACAGAGAGATTTGCTGGTTGAAGGGTTACTCACTCATCCTGATCACCCCGAGACTAGATAGTTACTAGAGGAGTTTCGTACCCGTGGTCACACTTGATTATCTTTGTAGCTCTTTGTATTTTTCTAATTCTTGTTGTAGGATGACCATCACCAGGCTTGTTGGTTGAGGTCATGTTATTCCCATTGTATTCGTTGACTTTGTACCACTGCCTTATGGGCCTTATCTATATATGAGATGTTATTCCAGTGGTTATACCCGAACTTCTTGTTATCAGCACTTGCACTCTGGCACTCGAATCGAGGGAAAATCTCCCTAACACACAGACACACGTTTGCATTTGCATAAATCATTCGCATAGCAGGTACCTTGTACTGTTCTCTTAACTCTCTGTTGGTGCAGGTTCCAGGATTGTCGACCAGCGAATTCATCGTTATTCTACCAGAAGCAACTGTAAGAAAGCCATGGATCAGATGCAGACTGAGATGCAAGAGATGCGTGACCGTATGGCGCAATTCATGCAGGTGGTGGAGACTGTGGCTAAGGGCCAGGAGCAGCTTCAAACTCTGGTGCAGCCTCTAATTGCTAGGGTTGATAGTCAGGGTGTGCTACACGGCGGTTTTGCTAATCAGCCTTCTCGAGTCGGGACTCCAAGAGCAGATGACACGGTGCCGGTAGTTGTCCTCAATTCGACTGAGAATGAGAACAGAGCTGAGAATGTGGATGTGACTGGGAATACTGGTTTCAATGTTGGCATTGGGAATGATGGTCTCGGTGCTGGGAATACTGGTATGGGACTTGGTATTGGCAACGTTGGTTTTGGCGGTAATCAAGGTTATGGCAATCAGGGATATAGAAATCTGGGTTACGGTAATCGGGGCTTCGATAACACGGGCTTCGGCAATGCAAGTCATAATGGTATGGGAATGGGTGTTCATAATGCTGGTTTTGGGCCAGGCGCTGGAAATCAAGGTTTCGGTAATATGGGATACAGTCCTAGGGTTAATCAGGTTGGCTTTGGTCCTCATAATGCTTATGCTGAGTATGGTAATGAGGATTCTCACTGGGGTGAAGATCGCCAGGAAGATGCTTTCCCTCCTCCAGGAAGGGATTTTGAGGCGCCTGCTGACAATGATAGAAGGTTCAGGTTGTTAGAAGAACAGATGAGGAATCTTGCTAATCAGAACGCCACGGGGCTGGATGTGGCTAACATGGGATTGGTCCCTGGCTTAAGGGTACCAATCAAATTTAAAGCGCCCACGTTTGACAAGTACAAGGGGGATACTTGCCCAAGAGTTCACGTGCAATCTTACTATCGGAGAATGTCTGCCTACTCTGATGATGAAAAGATGCTGATGCATTTTTTCCAAGACAGCTTGTCGGGACCATCATTGGAATGGTACATGGGGTTAGAGCCTACCCAAATCGATAGCTAGAAGGAGTTGGCAGAAGCTTTTGTCAAACATTACCAATACAACAGCGACCTTGCGCCAAACAGGGTCCAGCTCCAAAATCTCTCTCAGAAGAATAACGAGAGTTTCAAAGAATACGCCCAGAGGTGGCGTGAGCTAGCTGCCAAGGTGCACCCACCTATGGTAGAGCAGTAGTTGGTAGATATGTTTGTGGGCACTTTCTTTGGGTTGTACTATGACAGGCTCATTAATTGTATGACGGCTAATTTTTCTGAGTTGATACTCTTGGGGGAACGTATCGAGAATGGTGTTAAGATTGGTAAGATCCAAGCGGGTGAGTCAACCTCAGCTGGAGGTGGTAAGAAAGTTTTTAGGAACAAGAGACAGGGAGATACCAATGCAGTATATAATGATCGGAGAAGGGATAGAAGTCGGAATTGTCATAGGCCGCAGGTCGCCAGTGTAACCATTCATGTACCTCAACAGCAACAACAACAACCACAATAGCAACAGGGATGACAGGACACTGCTCCGCAGAGATATCAAAATCGGGATAGGGCTGTGAAAAGAGTTTTTGAAACGCCTCCGCTACCTTATGCTCAGTTGCTTCCAACCTTGTTACAGTTGCAGCTTGTTGAGAAAAGGATGCTAGCTCCACCGAAGGGCACGCCTCCTTATGGGTATGATGTTAATGCGCATTGCGACTTCCATTCCGGGGCACCCGGTCATACCATTGAGAATTTTCAAGCGTTCAAGCACAAGGTGCAAGATTTGCTAGATAGCAAAGCTATAAACTTTGGTAACGAAGCGCCCAATATTGAGAAGAATCCTATGCCGCCTCATGGAAATGCAAAGGTAGGTGCTGTGTTGGAGGATGTCAGTCTGAATCTGATTATGAATGTGGACGATTTGAAAACACCTCTGGGTTATGTCAAGAGCAGATTGCTAAAAGGGGGAGTGTTCCCTGGTTGCGACGCTGATTGCATTGATTGTTTGGCCCATCCTGAGGGTTGTATTAACTTGAGAAGAGGTATTCAAAGAATGATCGACGAAGGTACGCTGCAATTTGACCGCACTGCTGAAGATAGGCATGTTGAGGCAAAAGTTGAGAAGCAGGATGAAGTTGCAAAGATTACCATACCGTTCAAAACTGTCACGATATCAGCACCCCCCAAGAGGCCAACTATCATGATTACCAAAGCTGGACCTATCCTGTATGAGAGTACTAAAGCCATCCCCTGGAATTATGGGGCGGAAGTGTATTGCAATGGGGAGAAGATTAACTTGCCGAGCCCGCCTGTAGGATCCGTTGATAATCTTGTGGGGGCCGGGGGCATAACCCGCAGTGGCAGAATCTTTACGTCGCCAGAAGTAGAAGCTGAAAGAATTGAAAAGGAGAAAGGTAAGGTTAATGAGGAAGGACCATCGCAGGAGAAAGAAAAAGATGCTTTGACCAAAGATGTAGAAGAATTCATGGGGTTAATTCGGAAGAGCGATTATAAAATTGTCGATCATCTGCAGCAGACGCCTTCCAAAATATCAATCTTGTCATTACTGCTTTGTTCCGAGGCTCACCGGAACGCGTTGTTGAAAGCTCTGGACGCTGCCTATGTACCCCATGAGATATTTGTGAATCAACTCAAAGGAGTGATGGCGCACGTGAATGCGGGGCATGGCCTTGGTTTTACTGACTTTGATTTGACGCCCAGGGGCCGCAACCATAATAGTGTGTTGCATATTTCTGTCGAGTGTAGGGGCACTGTTATGTCCCACGTCCTTGTTGACATTGGCTCATCCTTAAACGTCTTGCCCAAGAAAGCATTGCTGAAGCTAGATACTCGAGGATTAATCTGCACGCCAAGTGATTTAGTGGTGAGAGCATTTGACGGGACGAGAAGGTCTGTATTTGGAGAATTGACTTTACCGATCCAAGTCGGTCCAGAAGTGTTCGACACCGTGTTTTACATCATGGACATACAGCCAGCTTATAGTTGTTTGCTGGGACGACCGTGGATCCATGCTGCAGGGGCTGTGACATCGACGTTGCACCAAAAGCTTAAGTATGCGGTCGGTGGTAGTATTGTCACTATCTGTGGGGAGGAAGACATTTTGGTCAGTCACCTGTCATCATTTAAGTATGTCGAAGTGTATGGTGAGATCCACGAAACATTGTGTCAGGCCTTTGAAGGAGTGCAGATCAAGGACAAATTTCCTGTCATTAGCAAGGGGCCGAAAGTGGCTATGTCGTCGTACAACGAAGCCCAAGCGGTGGTGCAAGCCGGTGAGGTTAAAAGATGGGGTCAGGTTCTGGAGATTCCTGTTAAGCAGGACAAGTTCGGCTCAGGGTATCGCCCGTCGTCATCGTCTTCGCAGGGAAAGCCGGGATTTAAAGGGCCGATTATGTTCACTCCGAGAGGAGTCAGCTTTGAGCAGATTAACATTGTGTCTGACAGTGAAGAAGGCGATAGCGACTGTGACATGGAGTCGTGGATCAAGCCCAGCGAGCCAGGACAGAGCTTATGCAACTGGTCTATCCAGGACTTTATTCAAGTGACGCCGAAACAGTAATGCCTTGTTTTTCAAATATTGTACAATCCTATGTCCTACCCGGGGCATAGTGATTTTATTTTAGGGCCTACTTGCTTATGTGTATGCTTTGTTTTAATCATCAAATAAAGGCGTTTTCCTCATGCAAATTTTGTGATCCCTATTTTTCTGTTTTTATTTTTACAATAAAATGGCAATGTGGTTGTATGCTTCGTTTGCATATCATTTGAAGCATTTAACCCTTTCTCTTGCAGGATGATCCATATTACAGATGATACCGATCAAGATCTCCTTATGACTCGCTTCGACTTCGAGCACCCGATATTCCAAGCCGAAGAAGAGATTGTTGAGGAAGATGACTTACTAGAAGAGCTGACTCGTCTGTTGAAACAAGAAGAGAGAATTATTTTGCCTCATCAGGAGGATATTAAGATCATTAATTTGGGTTCGGAAGAGATTGTCAGGAATGTCCGGATAGGGGTTGCGTTGCAAAGCGATATCAAGCAGAGACTTGTCGAGATGCTTCGAGAGTATAGTGACATCTTTGCTTGGTCTTACGAAGATATGCCTGGGATAGACACTGATATTGTGGTCCACCTCTTGCCATTGCGTGAAGACTGTCCGCCGGTCAAGCAAAAGCTCAGAAGAACGAAACCAGATATGGCCATAAAGATTAAAGAGGAAGTGCATAAACAGTGGGACGCTGGTTTCCTAGCTGTTACAATTTACCCTCCTTGGGTCGCCAATATAGTACCTGTACCAAAGAAATATGGTAAGGTGCGGATGTGCGTTGACTATCGGGATCTGAACAAGGCGAGCCCTAAGGATGACTTCCCGCTTCCTCATATTGATGTGTTGGTCGACAACACTGCTCAATTCTATGTGTTTTCCTTCATGGACGGCTTTTCGGGCTATAATCAGATCAAGATGGTGCCGGAGGATATGGAGAAAACGACTTTTATTACCCCATGGGGAACGTTCTGCTACAAAGTGATGCCCTTTGGTTTGAAGAACGTTGGGGCAACGTATCAGCGTGTTATGACAACGCTCTTTCATGACATGATGTATAAAGAGATTGAGGTCTATGTTGACGATATGATTTCCAAATCCCAGACGGAGGAAGAGCATCTGGTGAATCTCCTGAAATTGTTTGAGAGGCATAGGAAATTCAGGCTGAGGCTGAATCCTAATAAGTGCACCTTCGGGGTGAGATCTGGTAAGCTATTGGGGTTCATTGTTAGTGAAAAAGGAACAGAGGTTGATCTTGCTAAAATAAAAGCGATACAAGAAATGTCAGTGCCAAAAACAGAGAAAGAGGTTCGTGGTTTTTTAGGGAGGTTGAACTACATTGCCCGGTTCATATCTCACCTAACTGCCATGTGTGAGCCAATGTTTAAATTGTTGAAAAAAGACCAGGCAATTGTCTGGAATGAAAATTGTCAAAAGGCGTTTGAAAAAATAAAAGAGTACTTGCAGGAACCTCCGATTTTGATACCCCCAGTAGCCGGGAGGCCACTGATCATGTACTTGACGGTTCTTGAGAATAGTATGGGTTGTGTTCTTGGTCAACATGACGAAACTGGACGAAAAGAGCATGCAATTTATTACTTGAGTAAAAAGTTCACAGAATGTGAGTCTCGTTACTCAATGCTTGAAAAGACGTGTTGTGCACTTGCTTGGGTTGCCAGACGTCTGAGACAATACATGCTAAATCACACAACCATGCTAATTTCGAAGATGGATCCAATCAAGTACGTCTTTGAAAAGCAGACACTTTCTGGAAGGATTGCCCGATGGCAGATGATACTGACAGAGTACGATATACAGTACGTCTCGCAAAAGGCTATCAAAGGTAGCGTACTGTCAGAGTACCTGGCTGAATAACCAATCGATGATTACCAGCCGATGAAGTTTGATTTTCCTGACGAGGATATCATGTACTTAAAGATGAAAGATTGTGAAGAGCCGTTGCATGGTGAAGGTCCTGAGCCGGGTTCCCAATGGCAATTGATTTTTGACGGTGCTGTGAATTCATATGGAAGTGGAATTGGGGAAATCATCACGACTCCCCATGGGACGCACATCCCGTTCACTGCTAGATTGACATTTCCAGTTACCAATAATGAAGCTGAATATGAGGCGTGCATCATGGGTCTCGAGGAGGCTATTGATTTTAGAATTAAAAATTTTGATGTGTATGGAGACTCCACGCTAGTCGTGAACCAGATCAAGGGTGAATGGGAGACCCGTCAGCCCAATCTGATATCGTATATGAATTATGCGAGAAGACTGTTACCTTTCTTTGACCGGGTAGAGTTTCATCATGTGCCACGGGTAGAAAATCAGATGGTTGATGCTCTTGCGACGTTGTCTTCCATGTACAAGGTTAACTTCTGGAATGAGGCTCCCATAATAGTTATTTCTCGCCTTGATAGGCCCGCCTTCATATTCTCCATTGAGGAAGCTTCCGATGGCAAGCCGTGGCATTTTGATATCCAGAATTTCCTAAAGAACCAAGAGTATCCGACTGGGGCATCCATCCACGATAAGAAGACTCTTAGGAGATTGGCTGGTAATTTTTACTTGAATCCGGACGGTGTTCTGTATAGGAGAAACCATGATTTGGTGCTTTTGCGATGTGTTGATGAGAAAGAGGCTAATTTACTTATGGAAGAGGTCCACGAGGGAACCTTTGGCACGCATGCCGGCGGACACGCTATGTCTCGGAAGTTATTACGGGCAGGGTATTATTGGTTGACAATGGAAAGAGACTGTTTTAAGTTTGCAAAGAAATGCCATAAATGTCAGATTTATGCAGACAAGATTCAGGTGCCGCCAAGCCCTTTGAACATTATGGCGTCCCCGTGGCCTTTCTCCATGTGGGGAATCGATATGATTGGCAAAATTGAACCCACCGCATCCAATGGACACCGGTTCATCTTGGTGGCTATCGATTACTTCACCAAGTGGGTTGAAGCAGCATCTTACGCTAATGTCACCAAGCTGTAGCCAGGTTTATCAAAAAGGATATCATCTGTCGGTATGGCATCCCCGAGAGAATCATTACTGACAATGGTTCGAACTTGAATAATAAAATGATGAAGGAATTGTGTTAAAATTTCAAAATTGAGCATCACAAATCATCTCCCTACAGAC
The DNA here is from genome assembly GCA_963859935.3 of Lathyrus sativus. NCBI lineage: Eukaryota > Viridiplantae > Streptophyta > Magnoliopsida > Fabales > Fabaceae > Lathyrus > Lathyrus sativus. The sequence goes on along the minus strand of OZ012735.1, from coordinate 716,570,143 downwards.
CCAAGATGAATGGCGTTGTTGAGGCGACCAATAAGAACATCAAGAAGATAGTTCAGAAGATGGTTGTGACATACAAAGACTGGCACAAGATCTTGCCCTTCGCTTTGCACAGTTATCATACGACGGTACGCACATCAACCGGGACAACACCTTTCTCACTGGTGTATGGTATGGAGGTTGTCCTGCCATTAGAAGTTGAGATTCCTTCCTTGAGAGTATTGCTCGATGTCCAACTTGATGAGGCAGAATGGGTGTGGAATAGGTTGAATCAACTCAGTTTGATGGATGAGAGGAGACTTGCATCTATCGCATATGGTCGGTTGTATCAGAGCCGGATGAAGAAAGCTTACGATAAGAAGGTGCACCCTCGAAGCTTTCAGACGGGCGATCTTGTGCTAAAGAAGATTCTCCCACCACAATCGGATCATAGGGGCAAATGGACTCCCAATTATGAAGGTCCATACATTGTGCGAAAGGTCTTCTTTGGAGGAGCCTTACTGTTATCCACCATGGATGGCGAAGATTTTTCATCCCCTGTGAACTCGGACGCAGTTAAAAAATACTTTGCTTAAAAGAGACCCGCTGGACAGAAAAAAGAGAGTCCAGGCAAAAATGGGGCATCTTGGCAAACCAAAAAGAAAAAAAGAAAAGGTTCGGGCAAAAATTAGGGATAAAATTGAAAAGATGTACACCCGCGAAGTCGAAAACCCGAGAAGGCAGCTTCGGCAAAAAAGGGTATCCCGGTGAATCGAAAACCCGCAAAGGGCGATTCAGGCAAAAGTTAGGGATTGAAAAAGAAAATGACAGCGGTACGAGTCTGATACGGAATTGCTTAGTGGTTTGGGAGCACCTGAGGGTCGATTATCCAAGTCAATCTCTTCCAAGGATTGAGTATCGGGAAAGCGTCGGAGTCAGGCGAGTCATAGGAGGATCAGCTCATGGTGTTCGTTTGTACCGTGTTGCCGACATGTATACCAATTTCTTTGTATCTTTGTACATATTTGTATTTATTTTTGTAGCTTCCTTTTTTCAGGAGTTGCATCCATTGTACAAAACTTTGCCTATTTACAGGCCCATTATCAATAAAACGCATACTATTCAGTACTTGATGTTGTTTCTTGTTTTTTAACTTTTACTGTTTTGTTTGTGGAAAATGCTGATGTTTTTGATAAACTTGCACGTGCATAACCTTGTAGGCCTCGGCCAATAATTGTTAAAACTTTGAATTGACTGAGCGATTATCACGATTATTGACCTGGATATTTCCTTTTGTATAGGGTATTTTGTTTGTTGCTCATGTTTTGCAGGGTCGTTACCTTCGCGGAAAACAACCAAGGGATCTTGTTTCCCCATCCGGAGTCCCTCAATGTAGGAGCAGCCTCTAGGTGATTCTATTCCTCCCCAATATGGAACTCGCATTGTATCCCCAGAAGAGTTAGATGCGAGTTAGCAAGCGGTCAGGCAGTGATGTGCATCCTCGGCGGTGGTCGTGTGTACACTTAATCCTCGCGCAGGGTGGTTCTTTCTGTTCGCCAGTGGGTCATTTTTCCTCCAGTAGGACGATCATCCTCAGCAGAGTTCGTAATTCCGGACGGTAAAACTATCCCCCAGCAGGATTGTTTTTCCCCCCAGCGAAGTCGGTGTACCTTTCCAGCATGCATTTTGCTGGAACAATTCTGTGATATCCGGTTATCCCCAGTGGAGTTGGCTTTGTCTTCAGCATTTATTTTGCTAAAGCGGTTCTGTATCCAGCTTTTCTCCAACAGCCCGAGCCTGCATTTGCATCTTGCATATATCATCATATTTGCATCTAATCAAATGCGTAGCATTCCATTTCGTATGGAGCATTACGCCATTGTCGAACATATGCATTTTAAATATAAGCCAGGTTGGTTACCTTTTTGTTTCAGGTGTTTCCCTGCAGGTATTTGAAATTCTTGTTCAGGAAGGTGTCCAGATATTCAGATTTGTGGCGCGAGGTACGCGATGATAGCGTTTGTCTTGTCATATGCTCCCCTAGCAGAGTTGCTTAGTTAAGTTTCTCTTCTCCCCCAGCGGAGTTCTTCTCAGATTGCTGTTACGTCAGCATTTTAAACCGTTGAAGTCTTTACTTGTCGTCAAGGTAAATGTCTGGCGGTTAATGTCAGCAATTCCCCAGCAGAGTCTTCCTCGGATGGATGTTATGTCGACAGTGAAAGCTTCATGATTATACCTTTGAAGTTTGTTACCCATGTTTGTTTAAGATGGATGTCTGGCAGTTGATGTCAAAAATTCCCCGCAGATTTGCTCGTTCAAATCTTCGGATGCTCGTTTCTCACTTTTATTTAGCATATGCCCATTTCCGAGGAGATGGAAGGTCAATGATATTGACGTTTCTCGCTTTTATTTAGCGTATGCCCATTTCCGAGGAGATGGAAGGTCAGTGATATTGACGTTTCTCGCTTTTATTTAGTGTATGCCCATTTCTGAGGAAATGGAAGGTCAATGATATTGACGTTTCTCACTTTTATTTAGCGTATGCCCATTTCTAAGGAAATGGAAGGTCAATGATATTGACGTTTCTCGCTTTTATTTAGCGTATGCCCATTTCTGAGGAAATGGAAGGTCAGTGATATTGACGTTTCTCGCTTTTATTTAGCGTATGCCCATTTCTGAGGAAATGGAAGGTCAGTGATATTGATGTTTCTCGCTTTTATTTAGCGTATTCCCATTTCCGAGGAGATCGAAGGTCAGTGATATTGACGTTCCCCGCTTTTATTTAGCGTATGCCCATTTCCGAGGAAATGGAACGTCAGAGATATTGACAAGATTCGACTTTACGTACCGTGTGCCCGTTTATGCGGAAATGGAGGATCAAGGATATTGATGTCATGCTTTACGTAGTGCCCACTTATCGTAGCGTTTTTCATTGACTCGACACCTGTGGCATCACTCAAGTGTTTGATATTGAAATCAGGTTCTTTATTGGATGATTGATCAGTTGTTGCCATGACAACCGGATTCAATTGTTTGGATGTAGTGTTCCCAAGCAGTGTGGAAGTTTATTTCTTCGGTTAGCAAATTTCCGGGTTCTCTGGTATTCAACCATCTTTTACCTCGATTGCCTGGTAGTCGTTAGCTTTTCATCCTATCGGGTCCAAGCCGCTTGAATAGGGGCAACTGTTGCACCCTAAAATTTGCCTAACCTTTTCTTACTTGGTTTATGTTTCACTGTATTAACATTGCATTGATCTAACATTTGCATAGCATAGCATTGTTCATTTAACAGGGGATCAAGTGTGGAGCCTTCCTAGAGGTCTTATGCAAGTTTGAGAAGTCATCATAATCATCAGGAAGAAGGTTGGGTTCTTAAGAGGTTCATTTGTTTGTATGGGGTTAGTCTCCCAATTTGAGGACCAATTGAAGATCAATGGATGGTGAGGTCTTGACCAAGGTGAGGAGGTTTGAGTAGAGCTCATTGAAGTTCTTTGAAGGTCATGGTGGAGCTCAATCAAGTCATTATGCCAAGTGTGAAGAGCCACATTTGAGGGTGTGACAAGTAGGGTTTTCACCTGAGTAATCCTAAGTCAATTGACTAATTGAGGAGGATCAACGCTCAATTCTAGGTCTATGCAAGAAACGTTCAAGGTGTGAGGAGTTGCTAAATTAGGGTTCTCAGGGTAAAATCCCCTATTTGGTGCCTAAATTCAAGACCACTTATCTCAAGATGCAAGTTTCATCTCCATTTTTGGCCAACATGAAACTTGTAGATAATGCTCTTATCTTTAATTTGAGTACTAGAAATCCTCCATTGGATTTATAGAACTCAAGTTATGGTTCAGACAAGTTACAGGTCCTCAGATGCCTCTGAAATTTGTCTATGAAAATCACCTGACTTTCAAGCTACTTTTGACCTAGGAGGGTGTTTCTCCTAAACTTTTGGCCAACATGAAAGTTGTTCCTCTTGATCTTAGCTTTCCAAATTGTATTATAAGTCTTCCATCTGATTTGTAGAACTCAAGTTATGAGGTTTACAAGTTGGGGGTATTTTGGGAAAGTGGGATTATAGGTCATTCTCAATTATAGGTCAAAATCTCCAACTTGCACATCTCAAATGGAGTTTTGTTCAACATGGGACTTGCTCAAAATATGGTTTTTAGGTCAACCAAGAGCTCATGATGAATTGGTTTGGTACATAGTGAGAGTTGATTTGAATTGGTTTGAAAGAAAGAGAAATTAAAGGTCTTATTTGGTGGGAAATTCAAATAATTTGTTATGTGCTCAAACAAAGCCAAATGACCACTCAATTTGATCAGAAATGATGTTTTAGAAACATTGGCGTTATTAGGTTTTTCAATTGACCTATAATTCATGGTGGTTTGGCATGTTTCTTCACTAATAAGCAACATCATAAGAAATCATTCACCAAGGCAATTAGGAAGCTCTAGCTGATCTGAATTCATTCCACATGTGTTATGCAAGCTAACCAAAGCTTCCCAAGTAAGCTTTTGAGCCATAATTCCCACATGGCATGTTGAATTTTTTGAAGAAAATTGAAAATTGGTTTTTCTGTTTTGGGCCTCCATTGGATCAAAAAAGCCCACAAACACTTTCTATTTAAGTTCTGTGGATGAATTGGAACCTTTTTGGAGAGCATTTCGCACCAGAGCCAAGGATTGGAGTTGGAGATTGAAGGAGAAATTTGGAAATCGTGTTTTCACTTCTAGGCCAGATCCAAGCAAATTGAAGTTAGCAAAGTGTTCCTCATCAAGCATTGAAGCAATCTGCATAGTTTTGAGGCCAGAAACGTGTTCTACATACCTCAATTCAAAGCTACAAGTCAGGTTGGTAAATCTCAAATTTCCTCTTAATTTAGCATGATGTAGTTAGAAATGAACATGTGGCTAGGATCTATGTGAAATGTAGCACGTTTTAGGATCAAATTGGTAGCAATTGGTGATGATTGATCATGTGGTACCATTTCTGTTTTGATTCGAAACTCTTTGATCTGGATGAATTAATACACAATGAATAGCTTAGGTTAATCAGTGAAGTATGAGGATCATTTCTATACCATTAATTGGACAATTGGTGAGGATGAATGACATGACATAATTTGGATCTTGATTCGGTTTTGGAAATCTAGAAGGTTTCAGTTAATTTGGATAGGTTATTCGTGATCAACGTGAAATTCTGAGCAAGATAGGTATAAGGTTTGTAATTTCTGGACACCTGTAACCTGACCTTCACCGGAGAAGACGGTGGCGCCACCGTCTATGTTTTTGTATCTCGCCTGAGCTAGAGGAAGAAGAAAGTCTTGTGGCCCTTGGATCTCCCAGAAACCTTGACTTGTTATGATGATCGTGTGGCTCAGATTTGAACTTGAGTTGGCTCCAACAATGAAACACATCGTTTCATTAATCCCAGTCAACGTGTGACTGGGATGCCTGCATGGACACGCGCGTTAGCCTAGGATCTGATTACTTAGTCTTACAATCCAATGGCTCTCATTATTTCCAGCATTTTATTTTCTTTTATTTGTTTTATGATTTTCTTTAATTCCTTTTATCTTCTAAAATTATTTTAAATTTCAATAATTGTCATAAAAATAAAATAAAAAATATCCCCATGATCCTTGCTTTATTTGTGATTTTTCTATAGCATTAGATTTAATTTTTGTTGATTTTTCAATTTAATTCATATTTTTCTTGTTTTGGATATTTCTTTATTTTTGCATAATTGAGCTGTTTGTTTGTTGATTTTTGTTCTCTCATTTGGTTTGGATTTTTGCTTTGAATTTTTGATGGATGCTAGGTTAGATATGTATTCTCCCATAGGATTTTTCTCACATTCTTTAGAAAATCTTAGCTTCTGAATTAGAGATAGGTTTAGAGCCTTTCCCCATTAATGGTTTCCCTTGATACCTTTCAACTTAGGATTTTATTAGAGGACTTAGGGATTGAATTAGGTCCTGATTTTTGAACTATAGATCATTAACAAATGCATGTTCCCATAGAAAAATAATTAGATTTTTAGGTTGTGTTTTGCTATTTTAGATAGAATATTCAAGTTGTTTGTTCCTTTGGTGCTTCAACTTTGGTGATTGTTTTGGAATGGACTCAAAGTGGGATTTTCTTGCATGTTGGGCTTCTGGTTCCTCTTAGATGGTGTCATGGACATGATGAAGCTTTTGTGGAGTGGCTGGTGGAGCTTGGATTGGGGCTTTTCTTTCCTTTTTGTTAGTTTTTTGTAGCTTATAAGATTAGGGTTTTTAGGAGAGAGCTTTAGAAGTAGTTTTTTCTTCAAATAATGGTTCGTTTCATTCACCTTCCATTCTCATCCTATGATTCAAAGTCCTCATGTGAAAGTCACATCTCTCCTTTGGAGGGATGTGTGACATTTTTACAATGAGTAGAACTTTTGAGGATGCCTTTCTCTGATGACTGGTTGAGTGTCAGGTGGGGATTCCTTTGGTTTCCTTCCTGCTTCCCATCATCAAATACTCATCTTGTTGATTCTCTTCATTCTTGGTGGAGTGCATTGTTAAAGTTTGAAGATGGAGTATCCCTTTCCTTCTCTTGAAGATGATGTGGACCTGAAGAGCAGTTATAGACTTTGGATTGGATTGCTGTCAGAAGATTGCTCTGCTGTGGAGATTGATGGCTTGTGTTCCCTGTTTGTCTATTTTCTTCTTATTCAACTGTATTGATGTGATTTGCTTGGAGTGTTGCATTAGGTTTTAGGCTTCATGTAGATGATCATAGGCCTAAGAGAATCTTAAGGGTTGAGCTTCTCCCCTTGCTTGTATTGCATTAGAGGTTGAGTTTCTCCCTCTGCTTGTATTTTTACTGTGTGGCTTTGCTTGCTGGTATTTGGTAGAGCTTAGCTCCCTTGCTTGTGTGGTGTGTGGCCCTTGTGCCTTGTTTGTTAGAAGTTGAGCTTCGTTCCTTCTGCTTGGCTGTTGCATTACATGCTTTTTGTTTAAAGTAATTTATTTTCAGTTAATTTGTTTACTGTTTGTTTTCCTTTGCCACTTTCCCCTAGGAACTCTGACTTCTCTGGTTCCAGAGAAGTTATGACAGACATTAGGGTTCTAACCATGCATGATAACATTAGGTAGATTCCCTCCTAACCTCAACTATAGGTCCATTTTTCATGACAACTTTAGGATTGGATCAGTTCCCCTTTAGCGCGTCTTTTCTCTTCTCATTTGTAAACAAAATCAAAAATACAATAATAAAGGTTAACTGACGTCGTACGTTACGAGTCTTAAGCTATCTGAGAAAGGATTGTTGGAGAGTTTCTTTTCAACAGTCTGGATGTTTAGCATGGCACCCTTTAGGTGACATGCGACGCATTCACTCTCAGGTCATAGTCTTTAGTGTGATATCAGTTGCAAACATCCATAAAAGATACTTCTCTAAAAAACAGAAAACAAAGATCAAACTCTTTTTATCCGCTTGGACCTTTAATCCCTTGGAAACCCTTTTTCAGAAGGAGAGTTCTGTTAACTCCCGGTTCTACCGCAAACGGTAAACGCCTAAGTCTCCAATGGTCGAGCTGCATACACCAACTGTTGGAACCGTTTGTTAACTTTACTCGGATAAAAAAGACAAACCTGTGTCTCTCGTGTCCTGAACTACGTTTGCTCTGATCTTTCACGCTGTGTGAAAGTACGTAGGCACAAGATGCGATATCTTGGCGAGCAACCTTCCCCCATAGTTAGGCGAACTACGTTGACTCTGATTTCTCGTTCCAGACGGGAATACGTAGGCATAGAGCGCGACGCTTTGCCGAGTCATTTTCTTTTCTTTTCAGACCTGACCTTTAATGTAGATAGATGTAACAAACCCGTCAGATAAACACAATAAGCGTGGATCCCATCGAGTACGATGGACGTGAGGGGTGCTAATACCTTCCCCTTGCGTAACCGACTCCCGAATCCAGACAATGGTTGTGATGCCTTGTCTTATACCTTTTGCGTCAGGTTTTTTCCGATCGTTTCCTTTCCCGCTCTGAGGGATAAATAATGAAAGGTGGCGACTCTTCTGTCTTGCCGGCCTCGTTTTTCGCAGTAGTGACAGGTGGGCACAAATAAACTTTGAGCCTTATATCCTTTGTTTCTTAAACTATGAAGTAAACCACGATACAACCCTTAAAAGACCTAATTGAAGCATGGTTTATTTTAATAGCGTACTCGATGGGATAAAATTTCCTGACTCCTATGAGCTATGTTAACTAGTGATTCAGTCACAGGTTATTGTGATATCTTTCTAATAAAAAAACTTCAAGACTAACATGTGTGTTGCATTAGCAGTTTCAGAATTAACATTTTTTTGCTTGCTAACATTGCTTGATATCATAGAAGCTTACATACGAACAACAATGATGAGCTCAACCTCTTGAGACTTGGAACTCTGTTGAAAATGGTGAATCATTTCAAATAGATGATCATATCCAGGGGCATGTTTCCTAAAGACTCTGCTGACCAGGGGCAAGTTTTTTTCCTAGTTGTTGCTTTCACAGACTAACCATCCCTAAGGAGGTAGGTTTGATGTTTCAGCTATACAGAATGCAGTAAATCTGGGGCAGTTACGTCAAGATTCGACAAATCTTTCCAAGAGTTAGAGGGTATTGAAACATCTTGGATTCCAAGTTTTCTATAAAATCCTCTTGGAATGACTTTCTTCTCATAAACTATGTAATCTTGGGGCATTTGAGAATTGAAGATTATTTTATCCATTAACAACAAATGTCATTCGAAATGGCGACCACCACGCAGTTCATCATTGTAAAGCTACTTTGTTCTCGTAGCATTTTTCATCCATACCCCAAAGAGCTCCTGTCTCAAGTGGTGTGATGATTACCCATTAAGTCTCTACCATGGATAGTCATGAAAATCCCTCGGTGAAGCTCCACTTCAAGCAGTTATGGCATGTCAGGTGCAAGATTTCCCATATTGGTAACCTAAGCCTACGCTAGTAAATTTCTTTGGCTTCAAACTTCCAAGTGAAGTGAATGTTATTTCACTCCTCAACGGACTTCTTACAACTTCAACCTTCCATGGCAAAGTGGATGCTTATGTCATCCCTATAGAGTCTCAACTCTGATATTTGTAGTTACGACCTTGATCCGAGTTCCTATAATGAAGTGGATATTTATTTTATCCTCTGTGAGGCCTCAACTCTAGCATATCCAATAATGACTTCCTTTCAGTCTACTTCAGTTCGTAGTGGATATTTATTTTATCCACTATGAAGTTTTTTCGATCATGAGTTTGATCCTTTCCTAGTGAATCTTTCTCATCCCAACAGAGCAGTGAGATTCATCTTGACAATCCCTTAAGTGAAGTCGTGATATAATATCCCCAAGTGTATTGCTCTCTTTTGCCCAAAGACGTTTGAAGCCTTGGAACATGACTGTGATACTATGTGTGGCTTTCCATTCACCCCATTGATGCTTCTATCTTGCGAAGATTGGCCGAGTATCCGTGTCAAGATGTTTATTTCATCTCTGGTTTACTTCTCCTTGTTTGTTTTGTCATGATAAGTATAACATAAGATAAATTCATTTATATGGATACATGGCATCTGTGCATTTTTCATTTTTGTGTTTGTTTGTTTGTTTGTTTACTTTGGCTGTATTTGTCCCCAAGTGACTGAATTTGTCTTCTCCCTCCAAGTAGAGTCGTCACCAGAAAGAGCACATCCTTTCTAATTCCCCATTGAGTTTGATTCTCGTGGAATATGGTTGCTTTAGTTTTCTTTTCCATTTTTGGATGAAGATAAACCCTAGTTGAGTTCATTCCTTAATGGGTAGAGTCTTTCTTGACCGTTTCTCTTCTATTTGGATGACAAATGGCTGTCTCCTCAAGATAGTTTGTCTATCCCTAATGATTTTATCAACACTATCAACTTAACCTCCATCAAATGGCATATCTCCAGAAATCCATCAGAGAAGTTTGGTGAATACTTTACAAGTGTTTCTCTTTATTTGAGAATTCCTATCACCAGGTTTTATTTTCTTTGATACAATTTCAATTACAACATTATTATTCCTCAGTGGTGTTCTCCTCAATGACTCCATTATTCAATTTGATTTAATCAAATGGCATCTCTTTGAGAAGTTTGGTGAAGATTACACATGGTGTTTCTCTTTGTTTGAGAAGACATGTTTAACAAATCAACCGTCCTTCATCTCTTATGAAGATCCCCAATGATGTTTCTTGATCTCCAATAAGTTATGGATTCCCACTGAAGACGTAGATCTCCAGTGAAGTTCCAATCCCATGTGAAGATACTTTCCCACAAGGATTCATCTTTCCAAGAAGAAACTAAGACTCGTTCACGGTATACAACCTTGAAGTGAGGGAAGGTCTATTTTACCCTTTTCAAGTGGTATACTTGGTTAAAGAAGAAATTGAGACCTGCTCACAGCATACAACTTTGAGACGCGGGGAGGTTTATTTTTACCATTTTCAATTGGAATACTTGATCAAAGAAGGAAATGAGATCCGTTCTTGGCATACAACCTTGAAACAAGGGGAGGTTTATTTTTATCCTTTCAAGTGGAATACTTGATCAAAGAAGGAACCGAGACTCGTTCTTGGCATACAACTTTGAGACGAGGGTAAGTTTATTTTTACCCTTTTCAAGTGGAATACTTGATTAAATAAGGAACTAAGATTCATTCACGGCATACAACCTTGAGGCGGGGGAAGGTTTATTTTACCCTTTTCAAGTGGAATACTTGATTAAAGAAAAAACTGAGACTCGTTCATGACATACAACCTTGAAGCGAGGGGAGGTTTATTTTACCTTTTTCAAGTGGAATACTTGATCAAAGAAGAAACTAATACTCGTTCTTGGCATACAACTTTGAGACGAGGATAGGTTTTTTTTTACCCTTTTCAAGTGGAATACTTGATTAAAGAAGGAACTGATACTCGTTCACGGCATACAACTTTGAGGCGAGGGGGGTTTATTTTACCCTTTTCAAGTGGAATACTTGATTAAAGAAGAAACTGAGACCTATTCACGACATACAACCTTGAAGCGAGGGGAGATTTATTTTACCCTTTTCAAGTGGAATACTTGATTAAAGAAGAAACTGAGACCCTTTAATGGCATACAACCTTGAAGCTAGGGGAGGTTTATTTTACCCTTTTGAAGTGGAATACTTGATTAAAGAAGAAACTGAGACATGTTCATAGCATACAACAGTCTTAAAGGTTGGGGAAGTTTATTTTATCTTTTATGGATCATTTAGTCAAAGAAGAAGTTGAATCAATTTTGATCATGGAAGCTTAGTTTCAAGTTATTATCTTTTCTTAGGATATCATATGTTTGATAGTAGGTAATATACTACATGTTTTTGGTCAGATACCTTTGCTTAGGCTACTGCGTTTGGTAGTAAGTCATCTTTCCTTTTGTGTTTACCTTTGCTTAGGCTATCATGTACCTGATAGTAGTTAATTTGCGTTCCTTTATTTCAACTGGATACTTTTTCTTAGTCTACCATCTGTTGGTAATAGGTTATCCTTCCTTTCAAATTTCTTGCTTATTGTTTAGGCTACCATATCCTTTATGATAGGTAATATACATCTTTATGTGTTGGAGATACGAAGTGTTTAAGTAACCCTGTGATCGTCAGTTGCTAGTCTCTTCCCTAGTGGAATTGAGTCTCATCCCCGGTGGAGTTGAATCTTTTCCCCGTGGAGTCTTGCTTTGCTAAGTTGTTCCTCATCGGTTCTTCCATTCTTTAATTGTGTTTCAGCGTTGTCTGTATAAAATTTATTTCAAAATCTGAAGAAATGATGTATTATTCCGAGTCATTTAATTCGCGCTGATTATTTTGGTGTGTTCATTTTATTTTTTCGAGCACTTTTCTGCCAGAGTTTTATTTCGTTTTTAAATCATTTTTATTAAATAATCATTTAATTTATTTAGATTTAATTAAATATTTAATGTAAATTTTTATTTTTATTAATTAATTTTATTTTTAATTTTTTTATTAATATTTTCCTTTTAAAAAACATAAAAGCATAATTTTTTATTCTTTTTAGTCTTGTCTTATAATAAAAAATACAAAAAACACGATTTTTAATTCTTTTTATTCTTGTATTATTATAAAAAACACAAAAACATTATTTTTAATTCTTTTTATTTTTGTCTTATCATAAAAAACAAAAAAAAAACATGATTTTTAATTCTTTTTTTTCTTGTCTTATCATAAAAAAATACAAAAATATGATTTTTAATTCCTTCTATTCTTGTCTTATTATAAAAAAACAAAACAAATATTGTGTTAATTGTTATTATCATTCTTGTCTATTTTCTAGTCCTATATATATGCATTAGAAAAAATAAAGAGAACACACAAGAGAATCACTCCGACGCGTAATTTATTCACACATTACAAAGGGTGAGTGCATACATTGCAAAAGCAGAGACAACAATAACTACTACACGCTTACAAAAGAAATTGCTGCATAAAGAGGAAGGGCATTTGATTCACACCTATATAGTGCCCAGGTTTCATCTTATTCCCATTACCGCCGAAGACGCGTCAGACGAACTCCGACAGGTAAGTGCTCTTCACCTTCGTGTGTTGCTCAGTTGTTGTTTCTTCTTTATGAATTACTCGAATTCTTCTTTAGCTTGTGTTGTTCGCTCCACTTTGATTGGTATTGTGTGAATATTATGAAAATCTTTGTTTGGTGATTAATTTGGGGGTTCGTCCGATTGAGAAAAACCATGTGCGAGAGGGAGAGAGTACTGGGCAATTTCTTTTGTCCATTTCCTTTTTTTATGACATGCGACATTCTTGTTATTGATGTAGGTCCGTCTGGGCCTAGTCCCATGGCCCATGTTTTTTGTTTTTTCTTTTTCTAACTAACCCTTATTTGTTTATCTTACACTATATTGTTTTTTCTCAACTTTTAATTATTACTATATTTAATTAATTAGTTTTTTATTAGATTCTAATTTTGAAATTATAATGTTTTTAATTAAAATTTTAGTTAATTGTTGAATAGTTTGTTCTTACTAATTAGGAGTTTTAATAGGAGATTATGAAGTCTTTTTTTAAAGTTTATTGGTGATTAACTTCTAATAAATATATGAGGCCTTTATATTTGGATTATTATTTGAGGATTGTGATTAATTGTTTGATAGTTTCTCAAGCACTTTGATTGTTTGGTTTAAAGTTCTGACACTCCCTGGTGAATTATGATTAAGATAAGAATTCAAGATTTGGCGTGCATAGATAATTGTTCTTTCTCACGGTCCCTTAGAATATCCGGTCAACCTTATCTTTAATAAATTAAATCAATATAGGATTTAGGCTTTGGCCTCTATTGCATGATAACATTAGATTATAATTTCTCTTTAATCTTATTTTAAATTCATAAAATTAAATTAGTACCCTTAGGGTCTATTTGGTTCAAATGAGGGAGAGGGGAGGGGAGGGATTTTAATGAAGGGAAGGGGAGGGGAGGGGAGGTGAAGGATTTTTTTAAACAGATAAGTGTTTGGTTCAAAAGAGAGAAGGGGAGGGGAAGGGAGGGATTTTAATTAAAAATGTGTTTGGTTCAGAAGGGGAGGGGAGATGTTTTATTAATAATTTTCATTTTTATTCTTATGATCTTATATAAGTCATATGATATTAAAATTTGAAAAATTCATGCGTATTTTTGTTGGTAATAAAATTTCTAATATTTAGTGATTAAAAAAGTGTTTATTTGTCACATAAAGTTAAAAAATTGAGTACAATTGATTCGACTTATAACTTTCCAACCTATATTAAACTATATGACGATAACATCGTTTATATTGTGATGAATCATATAACAAAACAAATATATAAAATAACTTATAATTAAATATTAATGGTTCAAAATATTTAATAAAATGAATAAACAAAAATAAATAAAATGAATGGTTTACAATTTGATATAAAAGAAAATATGATAGAATACATAACAAAATTAAAAGAAAAAAACGAATATAACTAAACATAATTATTTTTTTTATAAAAAAAGACAATGATTATGATTTATCTTAAGTATAGAAATTATAAAATAATTTGAAGGTGGAGAACAATTATAATAAGTTGATGGAAACAATCGAGAAAAAGTAGTAACACGAAAAAAACGAATAATTTTGAAATACTGAAATTAAACTGAAGATATTTTAGTAAATATAATAATTTTTAAATATCAAAACTCATATTCCCTCCCCTCCCCTCCAAATCCCCCCAATTCGGAGGGAACCAAAAAGTGTGTTTTGGAGGGATTTTTCTCCCCTCCCCTCCCTTCCTAAGATTTGAACCAAACATATTTAATTAAAACTTTGCCCTCCCCTCCATCTACCCCGAACCAAACACACCCTTAGGATGTTAACTTATACAACTTATAGATTAAATCTCATTCTCACAAGAGAATATTAGACATGATTCATCTACGTAGTCAAGATATAATTCTCCTACCCCATAACATAATTGAGAAAGATGTAGAACCTTTTCCTCTTGAGAGAGGTATGTGGCATACTCTTCAATTAAATCTGGTTGGGGCCTTTCTCTCAATGCGACGCAAAGACCGTCTTCTATACGCTTATAGTGGTTAAAGTCTAGTATTCCCCCAAAGATGACGACTTATCTCTTCTCCTAAAAAGCAACTTTTTCCCTTTACTTTATTTACCCCTTAAAGGGAACTACAAATACTCTGATTCCATTCTCGTCAGGATACTTAGGCACGAGATGCGGTGTCTTGGCGAGCATACTTAGGAATAATACCTTAGGTCTCCTTTTACTTTCTCACCCTCTAGCAAACAGATTAACACTTAACACAATAAAATAAGAGGTTCCTGTAGAGTACTACAAATACTTAGGATGCTAGCACCTTCCCTAGGTATAACCAACCCCGAACCTTAGATTCTCTAGCTTTGCATTACATTGCATACTCATGGGTTATTTCGATATTTTTCCCTTCCCTTGGACAAATTAAAGACCGGTGGTGAATAATGATTTGTGATTCAAGTTAATTAATAGCTTGATATCCAATTCTCACCGCAACAAGTTAATAAATAGCTTACACTCACAATTTTCCCCACTACAGATAAGTGGCGACTCTGCTGGGGAACGACCCCAAAATCTCTGGTTCCTAGTGGGTTTAGCCAACTTTGATTTATTTATTGCTTTTTGTATGATTTGTTTGTTATTGCTTGTTCTGTTTGGGTGCTTAGTGATCTCTGTGGTGAGATAAGTCTTATACCCAGACTTGAGTTCACTTATGATAGGAGGGTGGTATAGTCTTGTTGGCTTCGTGGAGTAGTACTTACTAAGATGACTTGAGATCCCCCGCTCAGTGGAGGCCCCTTTGGGATTACTGATGTCATACGAGTAGTTGTATTTGGCATTACTTTTTCCGACCTGGGAGCCTTAGAAGCAGAGGATCTTAGAACCCTTCAACCCATCTTGGCCTTATTAGGATGTGGTGCAGTGGCTATTCAGGTGTAGGCTTGAATTATTTGTTACGCAATACCACACTCAGACGAGTTTCTCTTGAGAATATTGTTGGCCAACGAGTAGTCGTTTAAGTCTATAATATCCAAAAGATGGAATTATGACTATGGGAACTTTTTAGATCCTTGTTTTACAGGTGCTGATATAACCTTAGTACATACCATTGTGGGTTGGTTCTTACCTTTGACCTCATGCTCGCTCTGAACCTTTGAACCTATATGCTTTGTGTGATCTTGTTTGTGGGTGTTGCATCTTACACTCATGCATTCATGGGCATTTTTTTCCAGTAAGTTTTTAAGGATCTCAAAGATTTTCCTTTACAAACATCGCAGATATTGTGACTATGGACATTGGAAAGAGAAACACTCAGAAGTATAGTTTCCGAGCTTCCGATTTTACATATTTGAGAAAGCTAGTGTCCTTGGTAGTTTATCGTGCAGGCTCCTGATCTCGTCATGGGAGACTTCTATATGTTCTTTCTACCAACATTGAAGACGAAATTCTGAACACCCTTGTGCAATTCTATGATCCTGTCAACCGATGCTTTACTTTTCCTGATTATCAGCTCATGCCAACCTTGGAGGAGTATGCTTGTCTATTGGGTATACTAGTTTTTGATAAGGTTTCTTATACTAGTTTGGAGGAAGTTCTTAATCCCTAAGATATTGCTGCAGCCACCCATTTGACGAAATCTGATATAAATGCTAATCTGATGGTTAAGAGAGGTATCAAAGGTTTTACTTCTAAGTTCTTGATTGGGAAAGTCATTTTATTTGCTAACGCTGGTAGCACATTGGCGTTTGAGGCTATATTTGCTTTGCTTATCTACAGACTAATCTTGTTCCCAAACATTTACAACTTTGTCGATGTTAACGCTATTAGGATTTTCTTGATTGGGAATCATGTTCCGACTTTACTTGGTGACACATATTTCTCCATCCATAGTAGGACTTCTAAGAGGAAATGTACCATTGTTTGTTGCACACCTCTGCTGTATAATTGGTTTATTTCGCACTTCCCACAGTCATCTGCATTTAGAGAGAACAAGATTTGTTTAAGGTGGTTTCAGAGGGTCATGTCTCTTACTCATGCTGATATTACATGGTCTTCTTATGTTTATGAGAATGTCTAGATTATTGATAGTTGTAGAGAATTCTCCAATGTTCCTCTTCTTAGAACACAAGGTGGAATTAACTACAACCCGAGTTTAGGTCGTCGTCAACTTGGTTATATGTTGAAGGATAAGCCTAAAAATATTCTATTAGAAGGTTTGCTTTTCCAATGAGGGGATGACTCTCTGGTTTGAGGAGAAGAATGGCTCATGCTTGGACTAAGATTCATAGGATGGGTAAAGGAGAGCTTGGAAGACAAGTTTGCATAGCCTTGGAACCTTATACGCTTTGGGTTAAGAAGAGTGCTAAGGAGCTCAAAATGCCTTATCTTTTTGAGAAACCCATGACTACAATGGTCGCTACGTCGCTCCCTGTTTATTCTAATGATGTAAAGAGTCTTCAAGATACTTTAGCCAAGATGAAGCAAGAAAAAGATATGTGGGAAAGTAAGTTTCATGCTTCTGACAAGGAGAAGACGGAGTTGCAAAAGCAGATAAAGGAGAAAGATGACGTGATTGAGTTGCTTGAGCGACGCGCTGTGAAGAGACATGAAAAGGATTTATTTTTCTCTACTACTTCATCATCACATCCTCCTACTTCTAGTCCTTGGAAAGGTGTTGTGGATCAGCTTGTGTTACAGAAGACTGCCATGAAAGACAACTATGAGAGAGAGATTAAGAGACTCCAAAGGAAGTATCAGCTCAGACCGTCATCAAGCACTCCTTATGATCTAGATTTTTATTATTGAATTTTTATCTTCTGTATCTTGTACTTCCAAGTGTAGCTCTTTTCAATATTCATTGAAATGAGATGTTTATCACTATTTCAAAAATTGTTGTTTCTTTACGATGTTTGTAATTGCTTTATATCTTAAAGATCCTTAAAAGCTAATTAAAACATTTGCATTTGCATCTGCATTCGCATCTTATGCATTGTGTTTTGCCTTTTCCATGTGTCTTATTATTTCTTTTGGTCTTCGTTCAGCCAAGCTGTCGCATCACTACAAAACTCGAGCTAATCTCAACAAAAAGATGGATCAGTTGCAACAAGTGAACCGCGAGCTTCATGAAGGGGTGACAACTCTGAAGGATAGTGTGGAAAGACTCACTGCTGAGGTGGAAGCTTTGGTGGCTGCTCAGAATCAGCCACCACCACCTCCTCATTCTCCTGTGCAGAGAACTGTGATTTCTTAGATTGTATCAATGCCCATTTCTGTGGCCCCGGTTAATGCTTCTCAATATCAGATGCCTCCTGGAATCCCTTGTGGCATGCCTCTCAATCTTGTGCCAGAGGGATATCAACCTCCTGTTTCTGAAGGTCCAAAAGTACCTGTTGTTATGACTCTACCACCTCTTATGGTTAATGTTGTTCCTAATGCTGAGATTCTGTTTGTTCCTACTGTTGTGCCTGTGCCACCACCCGTGGGTCACACTACGCCTTATGCTGAAGACTAAATTTCTACAATGATCTGAGCAAGAGTTTGGATGATCGTATGGATGATTTTCAAGATCAGTTTGCTGAGATGCAGAAAGAAATCAGGGCTTTAGGAGGAAAAGAGTTATTTGGAAAGAATGCTCACGAGCTTTGTCTTGTCTCAAATGTGAAGATTCCTTCCAAGTTCAAAGTTCCAAATTTTGAGAAATATAAAGGGAACACTTGTCCGCAAATCCATTTGATCATGTATGCCAGAAAAATGTCCACTCATACTGACAACCATCAGTTGTTGATTCATTATTTCCAAGATAGTCTTACCGGTGCTGCACTAAAGTGGTACATGGGACTTGATAGTTCCCAAATCAAGACCTTCAATGATCTCGGAGAAGCTTTTATTCGTCATTATAAGTACAATCTGGATATGGCGCCGGACCGTGACCAACCCTGTGAAATGTCTCAGAAAGAGAAAGAAACTTTTAAAGAGTACACACAAAGATGGTGCGAGATTATGTCTCAAATGGTTTTGTAAATGATTCCATTTCTTCTGAAAACTAGGAGCCTTATTCGGAAGATCCTGGATACGGGTTTGAGACAGAAGTTGCATATGTACCCTTTTACTCTCCTCGACCGAAACCTAAGGAGCCTGAGTATGAAGTGAGTGCCATCATAGAGGATGACCAAGAGGAGGAAACACCCAACTTTGTGATGTGTGGATTGATATGTAATAACTTGATCGCTGTTGACGTTCCTACTGTTGTTCATGTTTCAAAGTAATTTGCTTTTGTTTCTTTCAAAAATCCTTTCACTCTGCCCAAGGTGAAGGTGAATTTGTGAGGGCTTTTTTTCAACTTTTATCATCATCAATAAAATGTTATTTCTGTTTATCCATATTATGTTTTCCCTTTTTGCTTTATTTATGAAAAATGGTAACATAAAAAACCAAATATATAATAATGTGATAGTCACTTTTATCTGCATAATATTTGCACTTCTTGTTCATATTCTAAAATCAAACATAAGTCATTGTGCAGATTATTTATTAAACCCATTGAAAACAATGACCCTATGCCCTATCCCAACTTTGAGTTCCCTGTGTTTGGAGCTGAAGAAGAGGATGTTGAAGAGATTCTAGATGAAATTTCCCGATTGCTTGAGCATGAGGAGAAGATCATTCAACCTCATGAAGAGTCGGTAGAATTAATTAATTTGGGTTCCGATGATGATATGAAAGAAGTCAAGATTGGGGTACTGCTTCAGTCAGATGTTAAGAAGAGGATGGTAGAGCCTCTTAGAGAATATGTTGACGTGTTTGCTTGGTCCTATCAAGACATGCCTAGTCTTGATACTTATATTGTGGAGCACCGTTTTCCATTGAAGCCATAATGTGCACCTGTGAAACAGAAATTGAGAAGAACTCATCCCGACATGGTTGTGAAGATTAAAGAGGAGGTTCAGAAGCAGATTAGTGTTGGTTTTCTTGTGACTGCTTAGTATCCTCAACGGGTGGCCAATACTGTGCCTGTTCCAAAGAAAGATGGAAAAGTATGAATGTGCGTTGACTATAAAGATTTGAATAAAGCAAGTCCGAAAGATGATTCTCCACTGCCACACCTTGATATGCTGGTAGATAATACTGCTAAGTTCAATATATTTTCCTTTATGGATGGATTTTCCGGTTATAATCAAATAAAGATGGGGCCTGAGGATATGGAAAAAACAACATTCATTACATTATGGGGAAGATTCTATTACAGAGTGATGCCCTTCGGTATGAAAAAATGTTGGTGAACGTACCAGAGAGCTATGACCACTTTGTTCCGTGATATGATGCATAAAGAAATTGAGATCTATGTGGATAATATGATTTGTAAGTCAAAGACTGAAGAAGATCATATTGAATACTTACTGAAGTTGTTTCAACTTTTGGGAAAGTTTAAGCTCCGTCTGAATCCAAATAAATGCATGGCCGGTAAATTAGCAAGTGTACTAACTTTTACCGATGTAGTAATAATTGGGGTTTTCCAAGTATCGATCTCTGAGGACTGCGTGTAAATTTTTAGGTACAGATGTTATTTCAATCAAACAAAATAACCTTGGGGTTTCGTTTGGGGTTTTTAATAGGAAAAAGCATAATGATAAAATAATTTTAACGATTAAGAGAAAATATGCTAGGGGAAGTGTATGGATTGCTTAGTATGAACCCTGGAGTAAATCAATGAGACATGTCACAAAACCTTAATTTTTATTGCACCTCAAAAGTATTTTTCTTAAATTCCTTAACTGAAAAACCTTTGATATTCTTCTTTGACCCTAATTCATTAGCAGTCAAGAAAAGACATCAAGCAATAGTTCTGACAAAGGCTTGTTACAATCCTTACAAGATATCCCTATTCTTAGGCAATATTTACTGTAATGTGTTATAGAAAATAATCGATCGGTTATTCAGCCCAAATCCATAATCGTAAATCGTTTCCAATTTATACGATCTTTAAAAGTTTAAACTATTTGCATAACAAAAATATGAAGGAAAGAAACAAAATCTCATTAAGAAATGCAACAGAGGTTCATTACAACACAATTCAGGGACACCCCCGTAGTAATGGTAAGAAATACCAATTTTTCTTTTCAATTTTTTTGTGTGAAAAAAATCTATTTATAGGATGAGGATTGCCTCCAATTATAAGCATAGGTTCAAGATATATATTGTGATGTGAGACTCTTAACATACTTTCTAGGATTCAAGATTGAACATCTGAAGTATAAAAGTCAATGATAGATAACTCGATAGCGCAAATCTAATAGCAAGTCACTCACCAAATCTTAAACAAAATCTTGATGAAATAATAAAAAATGTGGTGCTTTTGACCTAATTCATCCCTACAAAACTAATTTGTAGAGTGAAAATTGTGTCAACCAAAACTATAGTGTTATTAAACAAAGCGTCATTTTCTATAATTGTAGCGGTTTCACAATAGATAGAATTAATAATCAATTTTTAATTTTTTATAATTAAAAATAATATATGTAATTTAAAATATTGACTTAATCAACCATCTTGGGATTTGATCAACTATCTATCCACCCAACAATTAAGTTTTTTTAGAAAGTAATTTACCATTAATTGAGTGACCTCACAATTTTGAAGAATAAAAATAGAAATCAAAATAATTAGATCGTAATTATATATTAATCAACTAATTTGTACAAGTTTGTACTATGAATTAAGATATGCAAACGTTATTAAATTTGCATTTTAGATTTGGTGTTTGAAGCTAATGTATTTAATATTATTGTATTTGACTTTACCTAAAAAATAGACTTGCTTTATAAATAATTTGTATTTAAAAATCTTTTTTTGTCTATAGTTTGGGCTTCTTTTTCGCTCTTATCATTAAATGAATCAAGTTTAAGATTTCTATACCTATTTTTGCTCTTATCATTAAATGAATCAAGTTTAAGATTTAATTCTTTTCTATACCTATTTTTGCGTTAAAGATTGGATCTTATCATTAAATAATCAATTTTCAAGGCTTTTACTTTGACTATATAAATAACATAAATTGTTTTAGCAACTAAACTAATTCCACAAATACTAAGATTTTGTTCTCTCAAGCTTCATCCATGGAACACAACTTTTCTCTAAATATGTTTTCTACAGCTCCACATGATTATCCTTCAAATGGTGATATTTACATTCATTTTCATTTGATCAATGTAAATTGGCCTTCTCAAATTAATGTTACAAATTCAATTGATGATTTTACAACCACGGTCAATCAAAACTTTTGGATTTCTAGTTACAACTTATGCAACAGTAATCACTCCTTATACCCCTATTTTTCTCGTCTGCCTATTCCACATCCTATATTAGATACCATTGGTGATGGTGTTAGGCAAATGCTCAAATGTCACAATCTATCGGAGATGCATGTGGTGCTTCGTTTGACGACATGGCCGATTCAAGTGAATAATGTTATGGCTCAAGAATGTCATCCACATGTGTGCGCGGCATCTCAACTTGTTGTGGATCGACTAGCAGAAGTTACAACATCTCACATTTCTGATTATGCTGCACAACTGTGTTCAATTTGTTTAGAAGAGCTCTCAAATGAATTTAAGCCAAAACTTGTCAAGACAAAGTGCTTGCATATTTTTCATAAAGATTGCATTTTTCGGTGGTTCAAAAACTGTAACATTAATCAATTGGCTTTCTCGTGTCCATTATGTCGTTGTAATTGTCAAATCATTTGAATAATATTTGATTTTATATGATTTATTTTACCTCTTATTAATAACATGTCATAAAAAAATGGAGTAATGTAGAAGTCATGAAAATTACAAACATAATTGGACATCTTACCTATTACATTCCACTACCAAAACTAACATTTTGATGAATATATTTACGTTACAAACATCATTTTATAACTTTCACGAGTATTGATCTGGGACACATATTTATTTATAAACATTTTGGTAAACAACCTCTGGTGTATCAACTTTGGATGAAATTGAGTAACTTGCAGGATCGACCATACAAATCCTAGGACAGGTGCTAAGTTTAACAGAAAATCTAAATTGAACTCCACGTTCGACTATAAAAACTTTGTAAAGCAAACAACAACTTGGAAATTGACAAGGCTGTAAAGTAAAGGGCGCAATTCTTAAAGCGTCGAAAGTAAAAGGCAAGATGTTAAAGAAAGACTTTGAAAATAAAGGCAATGATGTAAAGGCTTGGATTTGATAAAAATGCAAGAAAGTAAGTGTGTAAGACGTCGAAAGTAAAGGTAACAATGTAAAAGGTTTGAACTTGATTAAAATGCAAGAAAGTAAGTGCGAAGACAAATATTTAGAAAAATGCATGAAAGTAACAGTCGAAAGCAATTTAAATTGCTTTGATGAAAAGAAATGGTGTTGCATCACGTACATTCTCTCGAACTCGTTTCTCTGCATGCGGGTACTTTGAGTAATTTGGAGTAACTTGTACAGGACAAATGAACACCCTTATTCTATGGAAATAACCCCTATTTATAATGCTAGAAAATAACTACTAAGTGACGGTTGTTGCTTCAAAACGTGTCTTTTGGCGCTTTTTCTTGACTTCCACCATTCCTACGTTCGCCAACTGCTCTTTTGAAATTCAAATATTAGGAATTTCCCTCCAGCCTTAGTGGTAACTGCAACGTGCTTCTTTCAGTATTCTCACGGTCGAAGGACCTTCCAACACTTAGCAATTTTCCCAGAGGTTTTCACAACCTCTCTTTGACTCAGACTTCACCAAAACCGGGTCGAAGCCTTCTTATGCTTAAATATAATTCTTTTACTTGAGATGACTCTAATTTTGCTGGCGTCAAAAATGAGAGCCAACACGTAACCAACCCCCTTACTCATTCTCTGTTTGTTCTTGTTTTAGAACTTGTTTATGTTATGTTCGCTCTTTTTCCTTTTCTTTTGGATAAAATAAAAGTGTAGTGGCGACTCTTGCATTTAGAGTTAAGTTATGTCATATCCTAGTTTTGACCCTGAGATTCTGTTTTTACGTTTCGCATCGTCTGTATAACATATCACACATTTTATCATGCATAATATCCAATTTATCACCTGGAATAAACTTGTTGAAATTGCAGCCTAATTTATCAAATAAAAATCAACTGTGTGTAAAATCAATGGACGAAAAATTTCAAGATCGAGCCTGCAAACGTCAGTGATATTAACCTACGTTTCACATAGCTTAACCTGGCGTGCTCATTTAAATTTTTCGACCATCTTTTGGAAGTGTTTTTGGTCAGTTTAAGCCTTTTTAGCGGTAAAATTTATTTCAAAATCTGAAGAATCGGTGTATTATTCCGAGTCGTTTAATTCGCGCTGATTATTTTCGTGTGTTCATTGTATTTTTTTGAGCACTTTTCTGTCAGACTTTTTATTTCGTTTTTAAATCATTTTTATTTAAATGATAATTTAATTTATTTAGATTTAATTATATATTTAATGTAAATTTTTATTTTTATTAATAAATTCTATTTTTAATTTGTTTATTAATATTTTCATATTAAAAAATAAAAAAACATAATTTTTAATTCTTTTTATTCTTGTCTTGTAATAAAAAAACAAAAAAAACATGATTTTTAATTCATTTTAGTCTTGTGTTATTATAAAAAACAAAAAAACATAATTTTTAATTCTTTTTATTTTTGTCTTATCATTAAAAACACAAAAACATGTTTTTTAGTTCTTTTTATTCTTGTCTTATCATAAAGAGGAAGGGAATTTGAGTCATACCTATATAGTGCCCAGGTTTCATCTTATTCCCATTACCGCCGAAGACGCGTCGGACGAACTCTGACAGATACGTTCTCTTCACCTTCGTGCGTTGCTCAGTTGTTGTTTCTTCTTTGTGAATTACTCGAATTCTTCTTTAGCTTGTGTTGTTCGCTCCACTTTGATTGGTATTGTGTGAATATTATGAAAATATTTGTTTGGTGATTAATTTGGGGGTTCGTCCGATTGAGACAAACCACGTGCAAGAAGGAGAGAGTACTGGGCAATTTCTTTTGTCCATTTCCTTTTTTTTTGACATGCGACGTTGTTGTTATTGATGTGGGTCTGTGTGGGCCTATTCCCATGGCCCATGTTTCTTTTTATTTTCTTTCTAACACACCCTTATTTGTTTATCTTACACTATATTGTTTGTTTCTCAACTTTTAATTATTACTATATTTAATTAATTAGTCTTTTATTAGATTCTAATTTTGAAATTATAATGTGTTTTAATCAGAATTTTAGTTCGTTGTTGAATAGTTTGTTCTTACTAATTAGGAGTTTTAATAGGAGATTAGGACGTCTTTTTTTTTAAGTTTATTGGTGATTAACTTCTAATTAATATATGAGGCCTTTATATTTGGATTTTTATTTGAGGATTGTGATTAATTGTTTGATAGTTTCTCGAGCACTTTGATTGCTTGGTTTAAAGGTCTGACACTCCCTGGTGAATTGTGATTAAGATAGGAATTCAAGATTTGGTGTGCATAGATAACTGTTCTTTCTCACGATCCCTTAGAATATTGGGTCAACCCACTAGTGCAGAAATGACTTTTTACATCGGGCGAAATTGACTTTTTACATCTGGTCTTAGTCTGATGTAAAACCAGGCGATGTAGTAAATCAAAATCATTTTACATCGGTTATGTAGCCCGATGTAAGAAATACATCAATCACATCGATTAAATTTTTAAGTCTGATGTGAAAAAAAATTTATAACTGTAAATTTTAATTATAAAAGGGGGATTTTACATCGGTTGTGGGGAAAAACCGATGTAAAAGGTGGGTTTTTTACATCGGTTGCGTACCAAAACCGATGTAAAAAGTACTGGAGGAGAAAAAATTTCATGCTGACACTTTTTTACATCGGTTCTCTGGTAACACCGATGTAAAAGGTAGACCTTTTACATCGGTTTGTTGTTTCAACCGATGTGAAAAGTACTGTAGGGAAAAAAATTGCTGACACTTTTTACATCGGTTTGGTGGTTAAAGCGATGTAAAAGGTAGTTTTTTACATCGGTTTTTTCATTCGCCCGATGTAAAAAGTACTGTTACGAGTATAAATTATTTGCCTATTTTTTAGCCGTTCCCTGTATCTTTTTTGGTGCCTAATTTTTCATATTTTTCTAATATTACACAGACCATAATTAGGTCGTTATTTTCCATAGTGGACATCATATAGACCACATTTAGGTCGCTATTTTCATAGTTTTGCAACATCATATAGACCATATTTAGGTCGTTATTTTCATATTTTTCTCATAAATCTAATTTGATTGCACCAAATATCTAGTATACACATAATTGATTTACAAAAGTGTCAATATAAAGGATATACACAAATGTACTAACAACAAAAAGGTCGGTTAACCTTTATACACAAATGTGCTAACAACAAAAAGCTACATAAATGTACTACAACAACAAAAAGGTTAACCTTTATATAATTCAAAGAAACATGTTGCCCAACTGAGTCGCAAATCATACAAATCATCGGGCGATAGGTTTGTTGGGTCATCAAATACCTACAACACGTAAGTAATAATAGAGTTATTCTTTGAAAATTCACATTAAGTTGCCAAACGTAAAGTAAATAACAAATTAAAGTCATTTTTATTACCTTCATCCAAGAGTTGGTTATATTGGCAGAGATAATATCCAACATATTTTTCATCACATAATACCCATAATCATTAGAGTTAGGTTGTTTCCTTGTCTACAAATGAATAACATAATTAGTGAATACTTATATGATAAATTAAATATCTAATTATAATTTACACCACGCTTACATTGGGTCGAAGCCATGTAGCCTTTTTTCTATTCCCATTTGCCACTTGATGAACCCCAAAAGCACTAATTCAGAACAAAAAAAATTCATATAAAGCCACATAATATATGATATTACTTTTGTAACAAATTATGTATATAGGATGAAGTGAACATAAAAGATAAACTTACCTTGTAACAATTTTTGTCATGGTTTGATTAAGTTCATGATGAAGGGAATAAAAGACGACCACCGTATTATCATTTGGACACATGACTATTAATTGCCAATGACCTCTGTACGTGTGTGTGGAAACACAAAAGTCACAATTTCATGTTACCAAAATTGAATTATATATGTTACCAAAATTAAAAAATAGAAAACATAATTTCATACAAACTTACCCATGAACAAATGGTAGCAAGTCACACTCTCTCTTTTCGTCACGTAACTTATCTTGTATGTATTGTTTGACATTTGCTTGAGTTTTCGACGCATGATCAACGTACGAACACATAGCAGGGTCAATAAATCCGTATACTTCATATTGTGAACTATCAATACACAAACGATGAATATACCTGAAAAATTTTAAAATCAACATTATAAAAAAGTGATAAGAGATATAACATATTAATAGATATTGTCACTAATAAAAATAGAAAATGTACTTACGTGCACCAAACTTGGAGAGTAGACAAATCAAGCCAATTAAAACCCATCAGCAGCTCTCTGATACACTTAGCTGACATATGAAAATTACTGGCGCTCGCACAATGACTTAATTTTATTTCCAAATGATCATCACCCATTCTTAGAACCATTCTCATTAATCTCTCAACATTGTCCTCTCCTTCTCTTTCTTTTGTGCTTACTTTTGCAGCTGAACAACTTCCTTTTCCGCTTCCATCAACAGCTTCCCATTGTACAATGCATTTATTATTATTTTCTGTAATTTGTTGTGAGAGACCCATAGACCTAAGTGTATCCATGAAAGATTGTTCCATCGCCTTACGCTCTTCAGCCAACTTTTGATCAAAATTAGCTCTAAGCTTTGCTTCTAATTCAGATGAAAACTGTGCAAATTGTTCTCTTATATCGTATTGTCGTTGACGTGAAGATGATCTGCCAAAGAAAGTGTTTTATTTATGGTGTTTTCCAACACTACGAACACGGCCTCCATGCTCAGATGTTCCAGTGGCTGCTGTTAAGATATCATTACGTCCATCCGAAACAAAGCCACCCTTTTCAACTTCTTCAACTAGAGAATCCTACAAAATGAAAAAACCATATTTTTTTTATCAATCACAACTATAACTAGAGAATCCTGCAAAATGAAAAAACCATATTTTTTACTTACAATTTTCTCAGCAACAACTTGTGTAGCCTTTGATGTGTATTCTCCCCCTTTCTTTTGTCGTGCTCTCTTCCATAACTCATGGCGTGACGGTGGAGATGGGCTACCAGTATCATCTAAGGTAGAATCATCTCTCGATGATCTCCTTTCATTTATCATTTTCTCCTCAAGCAAACAATATCCTCCACGAGATAATACATGTGGGTATACATTTTTAGCCACATTTGCTGCATAAAGTATCATACGCATGCGCCTTCTTAAACGAATCTTATCCAATATCACGCATCATGTCTTCCAGACGATCATCCATTTCTGCACTAACATTATCTCTTTGGGACACATTTGACTTTGCTACTACCTTACCGTGCCATATCCATTGTGTATAACTTTGACAAATCCCATGACAAATTAGATGATCCATGATTTCTTTCTTATTGAGTTTTAGTTCGTGATTTGCACAACGAACACATGGACAGAGCAAAAGAAGATGAAGACTTTTTTCAGCATCACTCTTAGGAGGAGCAAGATTTTTTTTAGCATTACTTTCAGCAAGCTCTAGAAATTCCATCACTCCTTGTTCGTACTTGAAACTTAATTGATTGGCTCTCATCCAACTACGATTCATACCTATGTTCTGAAATTATTAATGCATATAGAGTTAAATCATTGGAACGCCTATAATAGTCCCTCATTTGGACATTAGAGAGAACAAAAAGTCTCTACGTGTAAACACGTGGCATAAAAGAAGAATTGTGAAGTTATAAAGAATGAAAACAGAACCTGCAATTACGTGACGGCCGGATGACTCGCGGTTAAGAGAAAAAGAGGGACACAAATCCTGCGAGAAACGAAAAATCAATTTTTATTCCATGAGACACCACTAATTACTTGCAACTTTTACATAAATTACTACTGGTATAATGATTTAATGTAAAATCAATGTATAATGATTTAATGATTTAATGTATAATGATTCAACCATTATATTTTTAAAGTGTAAAATTAATGTATAATGATTTAATATATAATGATTTTCTATGTCATCGTGTGTGTGTGTGTGGAAGGATTATATTAAACTAAAAATTGCTCATATTTTTAACCTATTATACTATTTTAATTAAATGGTTATAAATCAATATTTATTGACTCACGTGATTCTTCCTAACAAGAGAATGACTCATCCTATTTTTGGTAATAAATATTTCTATTTTATCAAATTATAGTTTCTTTTTATAAAGACGGATATATTTTGTTGATCTCTATTTTACAATTCAAATTCATAATATATATATATATATATATATATATATATATATATATATATATATATATATATATATATATATATATATATATATATATATATATATATATATATATATATATATATATATATATATATATATATATATATATATATATATATATATATATATATATATATATATATATATATATATATATATATATATATATATATATATATATATATATATATATATATATATATATATATATATATATAATATTTTTTTGTTATGGAGATTGCACTATTTTGTTATGTCATTTAAAATGAAGCAAAACCATTGGCAAACAACTATGTCTCAATTTATTACAAATCCTCCAGTTTTGGATCAAAAAAAGAAAGGGATGCCAAACAGAATCTAAATTGACAAGTTAAACTACCATATCAAGGTGTGTGAAGCGCCAAAACAGTAATATCAGCTCCAAGATGCACCTTATCACCATTTTCAACTAATAAATTAATAACTATTTCTTCAATTTCAATTTCAATTTTTTAAACTTAACTAATAAATTGATAACTATTTCTTAAATATATAAATTTTTGGAACTAAATTGTCCTACTATCACATAACAGTAACCTATTTCTGTTCATTTCTTCTCTACTTTTCTCTTCAATTTTAGCTTTCTCTTCATTGCTCTCACTGTCATTTGTTTACTTATTTCTGTCTAAATTGCATTTCAAACAGTAACCTATAAATCATCTTAGAGATCTGAGAGATGAAAATTTATATCTAAAGCCAAATTTTTATAAAGACGGATATATTCTTAAAAAAACATGCATGAAAAAAAAACAGATTTTCGTATAAACCTGAAAACCCCATGAAAAATCTTCAAACAAATTTGAATCACACATGAACCAAATTAAAATGAAAAGATAAATAAATAAAAAAGGAAAAGGAAAAAAACCTGAAGGAGATGACCGGATATGGCGAAGATCGGAGGGGAGACGACGAGTACGGTAGAAGGAGCAAACATCATGTTCATAAAAGTTTCATGGAATTCAAAGCTTTTGTTTACAAACATCATAGGTTTTACCATTGGATTATGACATTATACCCTATTTTCAATAAAATGATATTTTTAGTTATCAAAAGTATTGTCCACTTCGTGGTGTTTGCAAATATAACCTTTGAGTTCCTTAAAACCCATCTGCATTTGCGCATTTGCATTCGTCATTAGCATTGTATTCTTTGCATCTCAGGTTCTCACTCTTGCTTTTTCCCTCAAAGAGGAGGCAAGCTAATTCATCAGTACGATACTCGGGCCAGTCAAAGAAATAAAATGAAGAACATTGAGCAAGAAAACCATGAACTTCGTAAGGAGGTGACTACTTTGAGGGCTGGTGTGGAAAGACTCCATGCTTTAGTTGAAACTCTGGTTCCTACTCAAAATCAACCTTCTCCTCATATTTCTCAGACTCTGCTTCAAAGGATCGTGATTTTTGAAATCATGTCAATGCCCATTCTTGTGACTCCCATTAGTGCATCTAACAACTCTAATAAGCTTGTGGATGGTTTACCCAAGGAGAAGGAACAAGCTGCTAATTTTATTTTACGATAGAAACATAGAGGATCTCGTAACAAAAGTAAACAACACGTGGATCAGTTTGACTCGATCCTAATGGTTTATTCTGAATTATATCCTGCTTTAGTACAGAAGAATATGAGGAAGGATATGAAGACTCAAGAAAGTTCTTTTCAAGCCGGTGGAACCAAAAGCATAGCTCATCAGGTTGTTTGTGTGTTTGCTTATATTTGTTGTTATTTCTTTGATTATAAAAGCATGATTTTCATCTATGAACTTGTTTGTTTGAATGATGAATGCAATAAATATGTTTGTCTTGAACAAATCCATTCTTATTCACTCAATAAATGATTTTTCATGTTTTATAATGCCAGCTTTACCCAATCTCTTGCTTTGATAGAGAATTGGGAGGAGGATGACGAAATCAAAAATGTAAGATCTCTAGTCATATGCTTTTGAATAAAACCCGGCTGATGATGTAAGGCATTATTTCAAATCCCCAAAGACTGGAGATATAAGGAAGATGATCCCTCTTTAACCCCTTTGAGCCTTGAAGTAGAAGTTTCCTTCATATAAAAATCCTGAATTTAACCTGGGGCAGGGTAGTCTTCAGTTAAATCTGATCGAGCACCCAGACTCTTAAAAAGGAGGAGTGAACATTCGACAATCCATTTTATCTATTAGGAGGCTGAAAGTCAAATCCACAATGATTATCCCTCGGCTATCTAAAGAATGGG
The DNA here is from genome assembly GCA_963859935.3 of Lathyrus sativus. Taxonomy (NCBI): domain Eukaryota; kingdom Viridiplantae; phylum Streptophyta; class Magnoliopsida; order Fabales; family Fabaceae; genus Lathyrus; species Lathyrus sativus. The sequence continues at coordinate 716,538,865 of OZ012735.1, read as the reverse complement.
GCAGCCACCATCCGTTCAAAAAGGTCAAAATAACTTAGAGTCACACGACTTGTTCATAAATCAAAAATAAAATGAAAAAACTAAAAGCCCGCTAAGTCAAAACCTATGAAGGGGACTTGGGAAAAAGTGGGACATCCTGCTGGACTTCAAAGTCAAATTCAAAAGTCTCTGTCCAGGAAAAAGTTAGGGAATGAAAAATGCGAAAAGCCAAAACAAAGGATTACAAGGAAATATCCTCAATAAAGAACAAAGTCGTGTGATCAAACACCAAAAGAAAATAGGTGAGTGACTGTCATGTCCAAACCTTCTGTGGTTTCTCAACCATATCAAAATCCTCTTGAGAGATGGGTGCTCGTGTCAGGTTAACTGAATATTAGGATTGGAGAATATCATGAAGAATGGGTGGACACAAATAAACTTTGAGCCTTATATCCTTTGTTTCTTAAACTATGAACCAAACCACGATACAACCCATAAAAGACCTAATTTAAGCATGCTTTATTTTAAAAGCGTACTCGATTAAATAAAATTTCTTGACTCCTATGAGCTATGCTAACTAGTGATTCAGTCACAGGTTATTGTGATATCTTTCTAATAAAAAAAACTTCAAGACTAACATGTGTGTCGCATTAGCAGTTTCAGAATTAACATTTTTTTGCTTGCTAACATTGCTTGATATCATAGAAGCTTACATATGAACAACAATGATGAGCTCAACCTCTTGAGACTTGGAACTCTGTAGAAAATGGTGAATCATTTCAAATAGATGATCATATCCAGGGGCGTGTTTCCTAAAGACTATTCTGACCAAGGGAAAATTTGTTTCCAAGTTGTTGCTTTCACAGACTAACCATCCCTAGAGGGGCAGGTTTGAAGTTTCAGCTATACAGAATGCAGTAAATCTGGGGCAGTTACGTCAAGATTCGACAAATCTTTCTAAGAGTTAGAGGATATTGAAACATCTTGGATTCCAAGTTTTCTAAAAAATCCTCTTGGAATGACTTTCTTCTCATAAACTATGTAATCTTGGGGCATTTGAGAAATAAAGATTATTTTATCCATTAACAACAAATTTTATTCGAAATGGCGACCAACATGCAGTTCATCATTGTAGAGCTACTTTATTCTCGTAACATTCTTCATCCATACCCCAAAGAGCTCTTGCTTCAAGTGGTGTGATGATTACCCATTAAGTCTCTACCATGGATAGTCATGAAAATCCCTTGGTGAATCTCCACTTCACGCAGTTATGGCATGTCTGGTGCAAGATTTCCCATATTGGTAACCTAAGCATACGCCAGTGAATTTATTTGGCTTCAACCTTCCCAGTGAAGTGAATGTTATTTCACTCCTCAACAGACTTCTTACAACTTCAATCTTCCCTAGCAAAGTGGATGTTTATGTCATCCCTATAGAGTTTCAACTCTGATATCTGTAGCTACGACCTTGATCCGAGTTCCCATAATGAAGTGGATATTTATTTTATCCTCTGTGAGACCTCAACTCTGGCATCTCCAATAATGACTTCCTTTCAGTCTACTTCAGTTCGTAGTGGATATTTATTTTATCCCCTATGAATTTTTTTTCCGATCATGAGTTTGATCCTTTCCTAGTGAATCCTTCTCATCCCAACAGAGCAACGAGATTCATCTTGAAAATCCCTTAAGTGAAGTTGTGATATAATATCCCCAAGTGGATTGCTCTCTTTTCCCCAGAGAAGTTTGAAGCCTTGAAACAAGACTGTGATTCTATGTGTGGCTTTCCATTCACCCTAGTGATGCTTCTATCTTGCGAAGATTGCCCGAGTATCTGTGTCGAGATGTTTATTTCATCTCCGGTTTACTTCTCCTTGTTTGTTTTGTCATGATAAGCATAACATAAGATAAATTCATTTATATGGATACATGGCATCTGTGCATTTTTCATTTTTCTGTTTGTTTGTTTTTTTGTTTACTTTGGTTGTGTTTATCCCCAAGTCACTTGGTTTGTCTTCTCCCTCCAAGTAGAGTCATCAGCAGAAAGAGCACATCCTTTCTAATTCCCCACTGAGTTTGATTCTCGTGGAATATGGTTGCTTTAGTTTTCTTTTCCATTTTTGGATAAAGATAAACCCTAGTTGAGTTCATTACTTAATGGGTAGAGTCTTTCTTGATCGTTTCTCTTCAGTTATTTCCTTAATTGAACTTTGGTCCCTGCAAATCACAATTTTGAGTCTCTCTAGGATTTTGAACCTAGATTGAGCGTGCATTTATTTTGCACTTTTTCCCCCAGGAAGAATCTATTTAAGGATCAACGTTGAAGATAAAATATTTCCTCAGTGGCAGTGTTACAACTTTTTCTCTACAATTTATACCTAGACAACAAGTGGCGGCTCTTTATTTGAGCAACTTGTTTTGTTCTCTGGTTTTCTATTTGGATGACAAATGGCAGTTTCCTCAAGACAGTTTGTCTATCCCCAATGATTTTATCAACACTATCAACTTATCCTCCATCAAAAGGCATATCTCCGGAAATCCATCAGAGAAGTTTGGTGAAGACTTTACAAGTGTTTCTCTTTATTTGAGAATTCCTGTCACCAGGTTTTATTTTCTTTGATGCAATTTCAATTACAACAGTATTACTCCTCAGTGGTGTTCTCCCCAATGACTCCATTATTCAATTTGCTTTAATCAAATGGCATCTCTTTGAGAAGTTTGTTGAAGATTACACATGGTGTTTCTCTTTATTTGAGAAGACATGTTTCACAAATCAACCGTCATGCATCTCTTATGAAGATCCCCGATGATGTTTCTTGATCTCCAATAAGTTATGGATTCCCACTGAAGACGTAGATCTCCAGTGAAGTTCCAACCCCTTGTGAAGATAGTTTCCCACAAGGATTCATCTTTCCAAGAAGAAACTAAGACCCGTTCACGGTATACAACCTTGAAGCGAGGGGAGGTTTATTTTACCCTTTTCAAGTGGAACACTTGATTAAAGAAGAAATTGAGACCTTCTCACAGCATACAACCTTGAGACGCGGGGAGGTTTATTTTTACCATTTTCAAGTGGAATACTTTATCGAATAAGGAAATGAGACCCGTTCTTGGCATACAACCTTGAAATGAGGGAAGGTCTAGTGTTATCCTTTCAAGTGGAATACTTGATCAAAGAAGGAACTGAGACTCGATCTTGGCATACAACTTTGAGATGGGGGTAGGTTTATTTTTACCCTTTTCAAGTGGAATACTTGATTAAATAAATAATTGATACTCATTCACGACATACAACCTTGAGGTGAGGGAAGGTTTATTTTACCCTTTTCAAGTGAAATACTGGATTAAAGAAGAAACTGTGACCCGTTCATGGCATACAACCTTGAAGCGAGGGGAGGTTTATTTTACCTTTTTCAAGTAGAATACTTGATCAAAGAAGGAACTAAGACTCATTCTTGGCATACAACTTTGAGACTAGGATAGTTTTTTTTACCCTTTTCAAGTGGAATACTTGATTAAAGAAGGAACTGATACTCGTTCACGACATTCAACTTTGAGGCGAGGGGAGGTTTATTTTACCCTTTTCAAGTGGAATACTTGATTAAAGAAGAAACTGAGACCTATTCACGACATACAACCTTGAAGCGAGGGGAGGTTTATTTTACCCTTTTCAAGTGGAATACTTGATTAAAGAAGAAACTGAGACCCGTTAATGGCATACAACCTTGAAGCGAGGGGAGGTTTATTTTACCCTTTTAAAGTGGAATACTTGATTAAAGAAGAAACTGAGACATGTTCACAGTATACAACAGCCTTGAAGGTTGGGGAAGTTTATTTTATCCTTTATGGATCATTTAGTCAAAGAAGAAGTTGAATCAATTTTGCTCATGGAAGCTTAGTTTCAAGTTATTATCTTTTCTTAGGATATCATATGTTTGATAGTAGGTAATGTACTGCATCTTTTTGGTAATATACATCTTTATCTGTTGGAGATACCAAGTGCTTAAGTAACCCTGTGATCGTTAGTCGCTAGTCTCTTCCCTAGTGGAATTGAGTTTCATCCCCGATGGAGTTGGATCTTTTCCCCGTGGAGTCTTGCTTTGCTAAGTTGTTCCTCATCGGGTCTTTCATTCTTTAATTGTGTTTCAACGTTGTCTGTATACAGTTATCTCCTGTGGCATCTTTTCCATTACATATCCATGTTTTGCATTTATATCATTTTATGTCATATCATGTGCATCTTATGGGATCTTAGGGCCAAAAATTGTGCATGTTTGTATTTAAGTCTCTCCTATCTCGTCGAGACGAAGATTTTAATATCCACATCTCCAGATAGAATAAACTTAAATAGGGGCATCTGCCATACCCTAATTTTTGACCCTGAGATTCTATTTATTTTGTTTCGCATCGTCTGCATAGCATATCACGCATTTTATCATGCATAATATCCAATTTATCAGCTGGAAGAAACTTGTTGAAATTGCATCCGAATTTATCAAATAAAAATCAACTGTGTGTAAAATCACTGGACGGAAAATTTCAAGATCGAGCCTGCAAATGTCAGTGATATTAGTCTATATTTCGCATAGTTTAACCTGACGTGCTCATTTAAATTTTTCGACCATCTTTTGGAAGTGTTTTTGGTCAGTTTAAGCCTTTTTAGCTGGTAAACTTTATTTCAAAATCTGAAGAAATGTTGTATTATTCCGAGTCATTTAATTCGCGCAGATTATTTTGGTGTGTTCATTGTATTTTTTCGAGCACTTTTCTGCCAGACTTTTTATTTCGTTTTTAAATCATTTTTATTTAAATAATCATCTAATTTATTTAGATTTAATTAAATATTTAATATAAATTTTTATTTTTATTAATTAATTTTATTTTTAATTTGTTTATTAATATTTTCTGTTTAAAAAACACAAAAACATAATTTTTTATTCTTTTTATTCTTGTCTTATAATAAAAAAAACACAAAAAAAAATATGATTTTTAATTCTTTTTATTCTTGTCTTATTATAAAAAACACAAAAACATTATTTTAAATTCTTTTTATTTTTGTCTTATCATAAATAACACAAAAACATGATTTTTAATTCTTTTTAAATGTCTTATCATAAAAAAACACAAAAATATGATTTTTTATTCCTTTTATTCTTGTCTTATTATAAAAAATCAAAAAAATATTGTGTTCATTTTTATTATCATTCTTTTCTATTTTCTAGTCCTATATATATATATATATATATATATATATATATATATATATATATATATATATATATATATATATATATATATATATATATATATATATATATATATATATATATATATATATATATATATATATATATATATATATATATATATATATATATATATATATATATATATATATATATATATATATGGATTAGAAAAAACAAAGAGGACCACAAGAGAATCACTCTCACGCGTAATTTATTCACGCATTTCAAAGGGTGAGTGCATACACTGCAAAAGCAGAGACAACAATAACTAGTACACGCTTACAAAAGAAATTGCTGCATAAAGAGAAAGGGCATTTGAGTCATACCTATATAGTGCCCAGGTTTCATCTTATTCCCATTACCGCCGAAGACGCGTCAGACAAACTCCGACAGGTAAGTTCCCTTCACCTTCGTGCATTGCTAAGTTGTTGTTTCTTCTTTGTGAATTACTCGAATTCCTCTTTAGCTTGTGTTATTCGCTCCAATTTGTTGGTATTGTGTGAATATTATGAAAATACTTGTTTGGTGATTAATTTGAGGGTTCGTCCGATTGAGACAAACCACGTGCGAGAGGGAGAGAGTATTGGGCAATGTCTTTTTTCCATTTCCTTTTTTTTTTTCTGACATGCGACGTTGTTGTTATTGATGTGCGTCCGTCTGGGCCTAGTCCCATGGCCCATGTTTCTTTTTTTTTCTTTTTCTAACACACCCTAATTTGTTTATCTTACAATATATTATTTTTTCTCAACTTTTAATTATTACTATATTTAATTAATTAGTTTTTTTATTAGATTCTAATTTTGAAACTATAATGTGTTTTAATTAGAATTTTAGTTCATTGTTGAATAGTTCGTTCTTACTAATTAGGAGTTTTAATAGGAGATTAAGATGTCTTTTTTTAAAGTTTATTGGTGATTAACTTCTAATAAATATATGAGGCCTTTATATTTGGATTTTCATTTGAGGATTGTATTAATTGTTTGATAGTTTCTCGAGCACTTTTATTGCTTGCTTTAATGTTCTGACACTCCCTGGTGAATTATGATTAAGATAAGAATTCAAGATTTGGCGTGCATAGATAATTGTTCTTTCTCACGATCCCTTAGAATATCGGGTCAACCTTATCTTCAATAAATTGAATCAATATAGGCTTTAGGCTTTGACCTCTATTACATGATAACATTAGTTTAGAATTTCTCTTTAATCTTATTTTAGATTAATAAAATTAAGTTAGTACCCTTAGGATGTTAACTTAGACAACTTATAGATTAAGTCCCATTCTCACAAGATAATATTAGACATGATTCATCTACGTTGTCGAGATATAATTATCCTAACCCATAACATAATTGAGAAAGATGTAGAACCTTTTCCTCTTGAGAGAGGTATGTGGCATACTCGTCAATTAAATTCGAGTTAGTGCCTTTATCTCAATGCGACGCAAAGACCGTCTTCTATACGCTTGTGGTGGTTAAAGTCGAGTATTCCCTCAAAGATGACGACTTGTCTCTTCTCCTAAACACCCACTTTTTCCTTTTACTTTATTTACCCCTTAAAGGGAACTACGAATACTCTAATTCCATTCTCGTCAGGATACGTAGGTACAAGATGTGATGTCTTGGCAAGCATACTTAGGAATAATACCTTAGGTCTCCTTTTACTTTCTCACCATTTAGCAAACAGATTAATACTTAACACAATAAAATAAGAGGTTCCTTTAGAGTACTACAAATACTTAGGATGCTAGCACCTTCCCTAGGTATAACTAACCCCCGAACCTTAGATTCTCTAACTTTGCATTGCATTGCATACTCATGGGTTATTTCGATATTTTTCCCTACCCTTGGACAAATTAAAGTTTGGTGGTGAATAATGATTTGTGATTCAAGTTAATTAATAGCTTGATATCCAATTCTCACCGCCACAAGTTAATAAATAGCTTACCCTCACAAATTTCCTCACTACAGAAAAGTGGCGACTCTGCTAGGGAACGAACCCAGAATCTCTGGTTCCTAGTGGGTTTAGCCAACTTTGATTTATTTATTGCTTTTTATTTAATTTGTTTGTTATTGCTTGTTGTGTTTGGGTGCCTGGTAATCTCTGTGGTGAGATAAGTATTATACCCAGACTTGAGTGCACTTATGATAGGAGGGTGGTATAGTCCTGTTGGCTTACGTGGAGTAGTACTTACTAAGCTGACTTAAGATCCCCCGCTCAGTGGAGGCCCCTTTAGGATTACTGATGCCATACGAGTAGTCGTATTTGGCATTACTTTTTCCAACTTGGGAGCCTTAGAAGCTGAGGATCTTAGAACCCTTCAACCCATCTTGGCCTTATTAGGATGTGGTGAAGTGGCTATTCAGGTGTAGACTTGAATTAGTTGTTACACAATACCATACTCAGACGAGTTTCTCTTGAGAATATTGTTGGCCAACGAGTAGTCGTTTAAGTCGATAATATCCAAAAGATGGAATTATGACTCTGGGAACTTTTTAGATCCTTGTTTTACAGGTGCTGATATAACCTTAGTATATACCATTGTGGGTTGGTTCTTACCTTTGACCTCATGCTCGCGCTGAACCTTTGAAGTTGTATGCTTTGTGTGATCTTGTTTGTGGGTGTTGCATCTTACACTCATGCATTCATGGGCATTTTGTTTCAGTAATTTTTTAAGGATCTCAAAGATTTTCCTTTACGAACATCGCAGATATTGTGACTATGGACATTGGAAAGAGAAACACTCAGAAGTACGGTTTTCGAGCTCCCAATCTTACATATTTGAGAAAGCTAGTGTCCTTGGTAGTTGATAGTGCAGGCTTCTGATCTCGTCATGGGAGACTTCAATATGTTCTTTCTACCAACATTGAAGACGAAATTCTGAACACCCTTGTGCAATTCTATGATCCTGTCTACCGATGCTTTACTTTTCCTGATTATCAGCTCATGCCAACCTTGGAGGAGTATGCTTATCTGCTGGGTATACTAGTTTTTGATAAGGTTTCTTATACTAGTTTGGAGGAAGTTCTTAATCCCCAAGATATTGCTGCAGCCACCCATTTGACGAAATCTGATATAAATGCTAATCTGATGGTTAAGAGAGGTATCAAAGGTTTGACTTCTAAGTTCTTGATTGGGAAAGTCATTTTATTTTCTTTGCTTATCTACGGACTAATTTTGTTCCCAAACATTGACAACTTTGTCGATGTTAACGCTATTAGGATTTTCTTGATTGGGAATCCTGTTTCAACTTTACTTGGTGACACCTATTTCTCCATCCATAGTAGGACTTCTAAGAGGAAATGTGCCATAGTTTGTTGCACACCTCTGCTGTATAATTGGTTTATTTTGCACTTCTCACAATCATCTGCTTTTAGAGAGAACAAGATTTGTTTAAGGTGGTTTCAGAGGATCATGTCTCTTACGCATGCTGATATTACATGGTCTTCTTATGTTTATGAGAATGTCCAGATTATTGATAGTTGTAGAGAATTCTTCAATGTTCCTCTTCTTAGAACACAAGGTGGAATTAACTACAACCCGAGTTTAGGTCATCGTCAACTTGGTTATATGTTGAAGGATAAGCCTAAAAATATTATATTAGAAGGTTTGTTTTTCCAAGGAGGGGATGACTCTCTGGTTTGTGTAAGTAGTAACAGCGCCTAAGAGGGGGGTGAATTAGGATCTTAAAAATTATTTGCAATCTTGTATGGTTCCTTGGTTCTTTTTCCGGTTATTAGTGAGTGACTTGAAAGTAAAGGCAGGAAAGAAAAAGAGATACAGAAAATTTATAGTGGTTCCCTTCACACTCCGAAGGTACTCCACTCCCCTTTCATCACAAAAGAGAATTTCACTATAGTTCAGAATAATTGCAAAGCCTAATCACACCAAAGGTGATGCTTACTATCTAAACCTATAGGTAATCAAAGTGTTGAAGAACAATGCTCTTCAAGACACTTCACTTGTTTCCAACTGTCCTGGACAACAAGGTAATACAAAAAAATGTTCTTGAGAAATATGTGACAGAGAGTAGTTATCAATCTTCAAGACTGATCTTCTTCTAGAAACAAATGTTACTCAGATAAATATACAAGTGTTATTTGTGAAAGAAGGTTGTGAGAGTGTGAAAGTTAAATCAATGGCTTCTTTCAAAATTGGTTTTGAACACTTAGAATGAAAATTCAAATTTTTAAGAAAGTGAGTAATTTGATTAAATTTGTTTCTAGAAGGTGAATTGTAATTTTGAAATTAAGAGCAATTTATATGCATCAGAAACCTGTTCAAAAGGGTGTGCTTTTGATGCAGCAAAAATAGCCAGTAATGAAAATATTAAACAATGTAATTTTCCATGAACAACTATCATTTTTGCTTGTTGTTACAGTGTTAATCGGTTAACACCTTCACAACGTTAAAAATATTCAAATTTTTCATGTGTTAATCGGTTAACCCCATAGGTTAATCGGTTAACAATGTTATGAAATCCCAAGATACTTAAAATTAAAGTGTGTTAATCGGTTAACCAATGTGTTAATCGATTAACACTGAAGAATTTTCATAAATTAATTTAATTTAAAACAGAATGAGTATTTAAAATGGTTTTGAAGTGTTAGTGATAATTGTGAAGTGAAGAGTGATTTTTAAGAACACTTGTATAAATATTCTTAAGTAAAATATGTTATACCGTTCCTTTGAATCATCATCATCACTTGTAGCTTGTAGACGAAGCTTTGTTCCATAGAGTCATACGCGAGGGTACTTCCTTGATCTTTGTTTGGTTGCTTGCGTCTCTTACTTTTTGCGAAGAATATCTTGCGTACCAAGCTTATACTAGTTGTCCTCATCAAAACATAAAGGCCTTGAAGCTTGCTTCTACAATCTCCCCCTTTTTGATGATGACAACCGATTCTTGAAAATATGCTTTAATACTTGGTTCTCTACACATCTCCCCCTAAGTTAGAGCTCCCCCTAAATACAAGAGAGATAGAACTTTTCTGCATATGGAAATGTTAGAGACCAATCCTTCTCCCCCTTTGTCATTAGCAAAAAGGAAGAGGAGCAATAAGAGTGAAAGTAAACAAGCATACATAGTAAGCACATAATCACAAACACTTATCACATAAAAATAGAACTTTTGATACAGTACGAAATGAAACGCACATTGTACGATTATTAAAACAAATACGAAATATAGAACTTAAACTTAAACAAAGTCTAAAAAGCAAAAAAAACATAAACAGGTGTTTTTCAATTTTCATCATCCGACATATCCTTATTGTCATCTTTTTCCTCTTCACTACCGTCCTCATCTTTATTGTATCAGGTATTGGAAGCTTGAGAGTTAAGCACAAGGTTACGGAGATAGGTGATCGCCCGAGTGGTTTCTCTATGCTGATTCATCATAGTAATATAGAGAAATTCATTGGTGATGCCACCTTCCGGAATGGGATATGAGTGGTTTGTGGAAGAAGAGTCGTCTTCTGCATATTTGTATGTTCCATCTGTATCTTTCACAATGCCGGTATTTTTGATAATTGTAATTTCATTAATTTCATTTGCCGTGGGTTTCAGGGTAATTGCAGGTTCTCGGTTCAGATCCAAATTTGTTAGCTCGAGGATTCTTGAGATTAGCCGTGCATATGGAAGCCGAGTGGACAAGGTGAGTTGTTGTTGAAGATGGTACATCATGGTTAAATCCAATTTACTTTAATCTTGTTCTTGATAGCAAACATCAGTTGCATCTCCAAATCGTTAATTTAAGAATGATTCGACTCTTTCGGAATCAAGACATAACATATAATATAATGCAACATCCAATCATTGACAGTCAGATTCTTGGCGTAACAAAGTGTGCGAGCAGTCCTTTGACTCGCAATAACAGTTTCTCTTGGAAACTTGCAGATACGATAATAATATTCCATTTTATCGTAGTTTGCCCAGGGTCTTTCCACATGATTTACACCTTTCCGGAGAAAAAATCCTGTGTACGGGATTTTGAGAGATGCAACAATTTGTGATAAATCTTCATTCAACTCAAAATCACGAACAGAAGTAACCAACATCTGTTGTTCATTCTCATTGAAATGAATTGGTAATTTGTTTATAAGAGATTTGACTAAATTCGGATAGCACCGTCCGTTTTCAGCAACAAAGTTATCGATCTTTTGATATTTCAATAATGCCGGGAAATCAAAAGTAGGAGCAGGAAAAGCCTTAAGATTAACGTATTTTACCGGGAAGAGTTGACGAACCCGGACTTTGAAATCCATTCTGCGCTTTTTTTTTATTCCATGGGAGCAAAGTCTTCATCAATTGCAGAACTGCTTTCCGGTAGTTTGCCTTTTCCTTTGTTGTTGGGAGCCATTGAGGTTTTTTTTTTGAGATTTTGATGGTTGGAGGTTCTTCTGGATTTTTAGGGTTTGAGTGTATCCATATCCGTAGCTGGAAGGAATTGGCTGAGGCTTTCGTGCGTCATTATCAATATAATAGTGATCTGGCACCCAATCGGGTACAATTGCAGAGTCTGTCACAGAAAAATTCTGAGAGTTTCATAGAATACGCCCAAAGGTGGCGGGATCTGGCTGCAAGAGTTCAAACTCCTTTGGTTGAAAGGGAGTTGATCGACTTGTTCATGGCTTCATTACCTGACGTGTATTTTTAGAAGTTGATAGGCTGCATGTCTGCAGGGTTTTCTGATCTGGTGATCGCTGGCGAAAGATTGGAGAGTGGAATCAAGTCTGGTAAGATTTCGAATGGTAGTGGATCCTCGTTGGGAGGAATGAAGAAGCCATATTTTGTAAACCCCAAGAGAAGGGAGGGGGATTCAAATGTTGTTTCTCATAAGGGTAAAGGTAGAGCTCAGTCTCGTTCTCCTCAACAGGTCGCTACAGTAGATATTTCGGCTGCAGCTCATCAGCAAGGCAATGTTCAACGACCTTATGCTACTAGACAAAGAACGACTAACAGGCAGTTTGCGAATCCTCCGATGCCGTATTCCCAGTTGTTACAACGATTGTTGCAATTACAGTTAGTTCAGAAGAGGACCTTGGCTCCTCTCATTAGTCCACCGCTTGCCGGGTACGATGCGAACGCTCATTGTGATTTTCATTCGTGTGCTCCATGGCACGATATTGAACATTGCAAAGCTTTCAAGCATAAAGTACAGGACTTGCTTGATTCCAAAACTATCAATTTCACCAATGAGGGGCCTAATGTGACTCAAAACCCGATGTTGAATCACGGTGTGGCCGGGGCCAATGCCATTATCGAGGGGGAGAAGTTGAATCTGATAACTGATGTTGAAGATTTGAAGACTCCACTGGGTTTCGTGAAGGCTTGTTTGTTAAAGAAAAGGGTGTTTCCTGGTTGTTCTGCTGACTGCTTAGAATGTGAAGTGCAGCCTGAGGGTTGTGATCTTTTGAAGAAGGGTATTCAGAGAATGATTGATGAAGGTTGTTTGCAATTTGATAAGGTTGTGAAATAAGATGTCGTGAAAGAAGTAAATGATGATGGAAATGAAGTTGCCACAATTTCCATTCCATACCGGACTATCAATATTTCAGCGCCTGCTAGGCCAGCTCCGGTGACCATTACTATACTTGGACCCATGTCGTACGAGAGCACCAGAGCTATCCCATGGAATTATGGGGGAGAAGTGTTCTGTAATGAGCAAAAGCAAGAATGGACAGAATTTGCAAGCGGAAGTTCGTCGGTTGAGAACATAGTCGGTGCTGGAGGGATTACATGAAGTGGTAGGGTCTTTTCTCCACCGGAAGTTATTGCTGATAAAGATGACAAGGGTAAGCGTAAGGCTGTGATTGAGGAGAATGTTCAACACCAGGTCGTTACTGATGATCTTTCAAAGGATGCGGAGGAACTTATGAGGTTAATTCGGAAGAGTGACTATAAAATTGTGGATCACTTGAATCAAACTCCTTCGAAAATTTCTATCCTGTCAATGCTGATGAGTTCGAAGGCGCATCGCAACACTCTACTGAAAGTTTTGAATGCAGCGTACGTACCCCAGAAGATTTCTATTAATTATTTGGAGGGGGTAGTCGCTCATGTGAATGCCGGTAATGGTCTCGGTTTTACCGATTTGGATCTGACTCCTGCTCGGAGGAACCATAACCGTGCTCTATACATATCTTTGGAGTGTGGAGGATCTCTGATGTCACATGTCTTGGTGGATACGAGATCATCCCTCAATGTGCTTCCGAATAAGGCATTGATGAAGTTGGACATTCAAGGTTTGTTGTGCACGCCAAGTAATTTGGTCGTGAGGTCTTTTGATGGATCTAAGAGATCAGTATTTGGAGAAATCATGCTACCTATTCAGATAGGGCCGGAGATCTTTGATGCAAATTTCTATATTATGGATATCCAGCCAGTATACAGCTGTTTTCTTGGTCGACCATGGATACATGCTGCTAGGGAAGTTACCTCAACGTTGCATCAAAAGCTGAAATATATGGTGGAAGGGAAGATAGTCATTGTGTGCGGTGAAGAGGATATTATGGTTAGCCATTTGTCATCCTTCAAGTATGTAGAAGTGGATGGTGAGATCCACGAAACACTCTGCCAGGCGTTCGAAACAGTCTAGATTCAGGGGAAGTCTCCTGTAGAAGCCAAAGGCCCAGAGGTTTCAATGTCGTCGCTCAGGGAGGCCCGTGCTATCATAGAATCCGGCTCGTCTCAGAGGTGGCGCCAAGTTCTTGATGTTCCTGTTAAGCAGGACAAATTTGGCCTGTGATACAAACCCTCAAGTTCTTCTCAGATTCCGAGATACAGGGGACCTGTTCAGTTCACCAGCAGTGGTGTGATATTCTACAGGATCAATGTCATTGAAGACGACGAAGGTGACAGTGACTGTGACATGGATGTGTGGATTCGTCCATGTACTCCCGGCCAGAAGTTGTGCAACTGGACTGCCGAAGAAGTCATTCATGTTACTGCTGTAGAGTAATGTTCATTGTTTTGATTATGTTCAGTCCTACGTTCTGCTCAAGACGTAGTGACCCATTTGTGGGGCCTTCTTGCTATTTACAATTTATCATTAATAAAAGACGTTTCGCATTCAAATATTTTGATCCCTATTTTTCTTGTTTTCGTTTTGCATTTATACTTAACAGAAAAATGGCAATGTATTACGTTTGTTGCATCGCATAATAAACATAACATCTTCATGCAGGTCTTTTCTATCAGATGCCATCGGTTCAGGTTCAGCTATGACTTCGTATGACTTTGATAATCCCATTTATCAAGCGGAAGATGAGACTGAAGAAGACAGTGAACTACCCGAAGAGTTAGCCAGACTTCTCAAGCAAGAGGAAAGGGTTATTGTACCTCACCAGAAGGATATTGAGATTATTAATCTGGGCACCGAGGATGACAAGAAAGAGGTTAAAGTGGGGGTTGCATTGGAAGACAATGTCAAGAGAAGATTGGTTGAAATGCTCCGTGAGTATAAAGATATCTTCGCTTGGTCTTACCAAGATATGCCTGGGCTGGATACAGATATTGTGGTACACCGGTTACCTCTCAGAGAAGAATGCTCGCCAGTCAAGTAGAAGTTGAGACGGACAAGGCCTGACATGGCAGTCAAGATCAAAGAAGAAGTTCATAAGCAGTTGAATGCTGAGTTTCTTGCTATGACGAATTACCCTCCGTGGGTCGCTAATATTGTTCCTGTGCCTAAAAAGGATGGAAAGGTTAGGATGTGCGTTGATTATCGAGATCTAAATAAAGCGAGCCCAAAAGATGATTTCCCGCTCCCTCATATCGATGTGTTGGTTGATAACACCGCTCAGTATTCTGTGTTTTCGTTCATGGATGGCTTCTCTGGTTATAACCAAATTAAGATGGCCCCAGAGGACATGGAGAAACCTACTTTCATCACACTGTGGGGGACGTTTTGCTATAAGGTGATGCCCTTTGGATTGAAAAATGCAGGGGCAACTTATCAGCGGGTGATGGTCACTTTTTTTCATGATATGATTCATCATGAGGTGGAAGTCTATGTTGATGACATGATTGCAAAGTCGCAGACCGAGGAGGGACATCTGGTCGATCTTCTGAAATTGTTTGAAAGGATGAGGAAGTTCAAGCTGAGGCTGAATCCTAACAAGTTCACCTTCGGGGTGAGATCTGGAAAGTTATTGGGTTTCATTGTCAGTGAAAAGGGTATTGAGGTAGATCCTGCCAAAATAAAAGTTATACAAGAAATGCCTGAGCCGAGAATGGAAAAAGAGGTTCGTGGTTTTCTGGGGAGATTAAACTACATTGCAAGGTTTATATCTCATCTCACAGCCACTTGTGAACCAATATTCAAATTGCTGAGAAAAGATCAAACGGACAGGTGGAATGAAAATTGCCAAAAAGCATTCGAAAGAATAAAAGAATATCTGCAGGAACCTCCAATACTCGTGCCTCCCGTTGCAGGGAGACCACTGATCATGTATCTCATGGTTCTTGAGAATTCAATGGGATGTGTGCTCGGTCAACAGGACGAGTCAGGTAGAAAAGAGCATGCCATCTACTACCTGAGTAAGAAATTCATCGATTGTGAGCCGAGGTACTCGATGCTGGAAAAAACATGTTGTGCACTCGCTTGGGCCGCAAAGTGTTTGAGACAGTACATGATAAACCACATAACCCTATTGATTTTGAAGATGGATCCTATCAAGTATGTCTTTGAAAAACAAGCACTCTCCGGAAGGATTGCCCATTTGCAAATGGTGTTAACAGAGTATGATATTTAGTATATTTCCCAGAAAGCCATTAAGGGAAGCATTCTGTCGGAATATCTAGCGGAACAGCCGATTGAGGATTATCAGCCGATGAAGTTTGATTTCTCAGATGAAGATGTCATGTTTTTTAGGATGAAAGACTGTGATGAGCCTTTACCTGACGAGGGTCCTGAGAGAGAATCTCAGTGGAAACTGGTTTTCGACGGAGCGATTAATTCATATGGTAATGGAATCTGTGCGATAATTACTCCTCCTCACGGTTCTCACATACCGTTCACCGCCCGATTGACATTTTCATGCACCAATAATGAAGCCAAGTATGAAGCTTGCATTATGGGTTTAGAAGAGGTCGTGGATATGAGGATTATGAATCTAGATGTATACGGCGACTCAGCGTTAGTCGTTAACCAAATCAAAGGAGAATGAGAAACTCGTCAGGCCAACCTGGTGCCTTATAGAGATTATGCAAGGAGACTGCTGCCTTTCTTTGATAGAGTTTATTTTCATCATATGCCAAGGTCTGAGAATCAGATGGCGGATGCCTTGGCCATGCTATCTTTAATGTACAAAGTAAATTTCTGGAATGAAACTCCTGCTATCACCATCACGCGTCTTGATAGACCTGCTTTTGTGTTTGCCGTTGAGAAAGCATCCGATGGAAAGCCTTGGTATTTTGATATCAAGCATTTTCTCAAGACTCAAGAGTACCCATCTGGGGCGTCCAGTAAAGATAAAAAGACTCTGAGGAGGTTAGCTGGAAATTTTTATCTGAATAAAGACGATGTGCTCTACAGGAGAAATTTCGACATGGTCTTGCTGCGTTGTGTTGATGAACTTGAAGCAAACCTGTTGATGGACGAAGTCCATGAGGGTTCTTTTGGCACTCACGCCAACGGACATGCAATGGCTAGAAAATTGTTGAGAGTTGGGTATTATTGGATGACTATGGAATCCGATTGTTTCAAATACGCCATAAATGCCAGATTTATGCTGACAAGGTGCATGTGCCACCGGCTCCTCTGAATATGTTGACGTCTCCTTGACCTTTTGCCATGTGGGGAATTGATATGATTGGAAAAATTGAGCCGACTGCTTCTAATGGACATCGCTTCATTCTGGTCGCGATTGATTACTTTACAAAGTGGGTAGAAGCAGTGTCCTTCGCCAATGTCACGAGACAGGTGGTCGCCCGATTCATAAAGAAGGACATCATTTGTCGTTATGGAATTCCGGAGAGAATCATTACTGATAATGGTTCAAATTTGAATAACAAAATGATGAAGGAACTGTGTCAGAGTTTCAAGATCTAACCTCACAATTCTTCTCCATATCGTCTAAAGATGAATGGTTCTGTTGAGGCAGCTAATAAGAATATCAAGAAGATTGTGCAGAAGATGGTTGTGACCTACAAGGACTGGCACGAGATGTTGCCTTTTTCTCTTCACGGTTATCATACTTCGGTGCGTACATCAACCAGGGCAACTCCTTTCTCACTGGTGTATGGTACGGAAGCTTTCCTGCCATTAGAAGTTGAGATTCCTTCTTTAAGGGTTTTGTCGGATGTAAAGCTTGGCAAAGCTGAGTGGGTGCAAACCAGGTTGAATCAGTTGAGCTTGATTGACGAGAAGAGATTGGCGTCTATTGCTCATGGCCATGTGTACCAAAGTAGGATGAAGAAAGCCTTTGATCAGAAAGTGCATCCTTGGTGCTTCCAGACAGGTGATTTGGTGTTGAAAAGGATCCTTCCTCCTCAAACAGATCACAGGGGAAAATGGACTCCTAACTATGAAGGTCCGTATGTGGTAAGAAAGGTTTTCTCTAGCGTAGCCTTGTTATTATCTACCATGGATGGTGAAGATTTTTCGTCCCTTGTGAACGCGGGCGTGGTTAAAAAATACTTTGCTTAAAAGAGACCCGCTGGACACAAAAAGAAAAGTCCAGGCAAAAATGGGGCATCCCGGCGAATCATAAAAAAGAAAAGGTTCGGGAAAAAATTAGGGATAAAAGGAAAAGAATGAACCCGCAAAGTTGAAAACCTGAAAAGGCAACTTTGGCAAAAATGGGTATCCCGGTGGATTGAAAACCCGAAAGGGAGATCCAGGCAAAAGTTAGGGATTTAAAAAGCAAAATGATCACGGTCTGCGTTCGGTCTGTAAGCTTTTCAACAGTTATCCCGAAGGAAAGGAATCAGTTCAGTCAGTCTTGTCAAAAGACGAAACATGGGTAACATCAAAGACATACGGGTCATAGCCGAATTGACACATGGTGGTTGTCTGTTTCCACAGTGCCGACATCTGTATTTTATTTGTTTTCTTGTTTTTGAGCAATTACCTCTTTTCAGGAATTGCATCTGAATTGTAATTCTCCTATTTATAGGCCTTTTCATCAATAAAGTATTCACTTTAGTCAAAAGCTTTCTTTTTCTTGTCCATTTTACTGTTTTGTTTGCGAAATGTCTGTTATTTTGGTAAACATTGCAGGTAAAAGCAAGAGGTTGTACAGAGCATAACGGAAGCGTTGACTTTGCTTGAGCGGCAAGTATCATGGATGGTAACTGAGGTAACCATTTCACATATTAGAACATTTCTGGTGTTTGTCTTTGTTGCAGGTCAATAGGGTTATCTCAGCCGAGTGAGATTCCCTTGTCCTCAACAGTTCAAGATCGCAGCAAGTGGAAGTTGTTGTTAGCCGGGTATTATCAGTAGGATAAGTGTGATACTTCTGGCAAAATGGACTTGTTCCCCCGCAGGTTAGGTGCGGTCAGGCATGAGCAACGAAGAGGTTTTCTTCCCATAGTAGAGATTCCACTTCCTCAGTGAAGTGGTCACCTTCTCTCCGGCAAAGCTGTGTCCTCTCCCCGGCAGAGTTCGATTATCAAGTTTGAAATGTTGTATCTCCAGCAGAATAAAGCTTTGCCTTCGTGAGAAAGTGAGTCCCCAACAGGGTGGAGTTTGTTCCCAGCAGAGCAGGATAGAAGTGATTCCCTCGGCGGCAGGGTGGTTTGTAAACCAGTTTCTTCTCCAGCGGAGGCAACGTCAGTGACGCCCTTTCCCAACGGAGTCGGTATTCTGGATTTTCTACAGCAAAGTGCAGTGTTGATTCCCTCGACAAAGTAAGTGGTAGAACAGGAGTCTGGGATTTCCCCAGTAGGTTCAAGTCCCCGTAGAGTAGGAGTATCTGGTATTCCTCAATCGGAACGGTTGATACTGGATGTAATCCCAAGCAGAGTGGATTTTCTCCCCAAGCAGGATGGAGTTTTCGGGAATGCCAGTCAGGGATGATTCCCCGAGCAGAGTAAGGTTCATCTCTGCAGTTGGTCGTATTTCTCCCGCAGGGACGATTTCCTCAGAAGGAGGGGTTTGATTTAAACAGAAGGTTGCTTGTGTTTCAGCCAAGTTGTTCAATTCCCCAGAGGAGTTGTATCTTAGATGGCCATCCATGGCATTTTCTTAGCAGGATATGATTTGATCCCCAGCAGAGCGGATTTTTTGTTCCAGGAGACCGTCCAGGGCGTGTTTTCCCGATAAGTCCAGTTTGCTGGCGTGTGCCAACTTTCCCCGGCAGGGTTGTTTTGTCCCCGGCAGAGTGGGCATCCTTTTCCCCTAGCATTTATTTTGCTAGGGTGGTTCTTTTGCATTTTCATTTGCATTAGCATCCTCCGAAACGCGTAGCATTTCCATTTCGTATGGAGCATTACGCCATTGTCTAACATACGCATGTGAAACATAAGCCAGGTTGTTATCTCTGTGTTTCAGGTGTATTCCCCAGAGAATTAATCTCTTCGCCCTTGGTATCCAGACCATGGTAGCTTCTATTAGCCCGCGTGGTATCCAGACCCTGGCTTACGTTATTCCCCAGCAGTATCATCGGATTGCAGCTGATTATGTTGTTTTGGGGACTCATTTGGTAGTCAGATCATGATGAGTATTTGTGATGTATGTTTCTATCCGTCGAGTGCCCAGACTCCGGTCAGTCCCCAGTTGTTGATATTGTTCTCTCTCTGTTGAGTACCCAGACACCGGTAAAGAAAGTTGTGGTGTTCATACCATGGTGACGTCAGACGTGTGTTCTTTGCCCGTTGAGTATGCAGACTCCGGTAGATGTCGTCGAATATCCAGATTCTGACAAACCTCTAATGGCAGAAGTGTGTTCATGTGTCGTCGAGTATCCAGGCTCCGGGAGACTTCATTTATTCATTGTGTCCGTGCAGTATTCAGACTCCGGCAATTTGAGATGGTATTCTTAAATTCACATAGTATCTAGACTATGGCAGCTCCCACGTGGTGTCCAGACCCTGGCTTGTCTTATTTCCCCCAGCAGTGTCGTCAGACGTTGATGGTTGATATCTTGGTTAACTCAGATGGTATTCAGGCCATAGTGAATGTTTCTTCATCCGTAGAGTGTCCAGGCTCCGGTTATTTTGTTGAGCGTTCAGGCTCCAGTTTCTTCGTTGAGCATCCAGTCTCCCGTTTCTTCGTTGAGTGTCCAGGCTCCGGTCAATTTTCGTTGAGCGCCCAGGCTCCGGTCAATTTTCGTTGAGCGTCCAAGCTCCGGTTATTTCGTTGAGCGTTCAGGCTCCGGTTTCTTCTTCGATCGTTTAGGCTCCGGTTATTACGTTGAGTATTCAGACTCTGGTAAATCTCTAAGTACTTTCTCCGTTGAGTAATCAGGCTTCGGTCAACTTTCGTCGAGCACTCAGGCTCCGGTAAATCCCCAGTTAAGTCGCCAATTCCGTTGAGTATCCAGGCTCTAGTTGTCGCGTTGAGCATCTAGGCTCCGGTCTTCGTGGTCGAGCATCCAGGCTCCATTCCTTTATTCGTCGAGTGTTCAGACTCCGGTTATTGCGTTGAGCAGCCAAGCTCCGGTTTTTGTTCGTTGAGTATCCAAACTCCGGTCAGTTTCGTTGAGCGCTCAGGCTCCGGTAAATCTTGTTGGTCATTTCGTCCGTTGAGTGCCCAAACTCCGGTCATTACGTCAAGCATCCAAGCTTCGGTTCCTTTATTCGTCGAGTATCCAGACTCCGGTCACTGTGTTGAGTGTTCAGACTCCGGCAAATTTCGTTGATTCATTCTGGTCGTTGAATATCCAGATTCCGACAATTTGAAGTGTTACCCTTGCAGCCGATATGGTATCCAGACCATGGAATGATTTTGATGGGCATGTTCATCGTGTTATGAATTCCCCATGGAGTTACTTGGTTAAGTTTCTCTTCATCCCAGAACAGAGTTATTTGTTTAAATTTCTCTTGTTCTCCCCGCCAGAGTTGCTTGGTTAAGTTTCTCTTCCTCAGGGGAGAATATAGATGTTTTATCAGTTCAGCTACTTCCGGAGATTTCTATTCCTAATCAGGGTTTGCAGTTTATTTCTGCGGGTGGCAAATTTCCGGGTTCTTTGGTATTCAGTCATCTTTTACCTTGATTGTTTGAAAGTCGATGCTCTCATCCCTTCAAGCTCAAGTCGATTGAATAGGGGCAGCTGTAGCACCCCAGAATTTGCCGTTCGTTTTTACCGTAACTGGCTTTTGTTTCTTTGCATTTTGCATTTTACGCATTACATAGCATTCGTTCTCGAGGCATGGGATCAAGGCGTTCTT
This sequence comes from Lathyrus sativus, assembly GCA_963859935.3. Taxonomy (NCBI): domain Eukaryota; kingdom Viridiplantae; phylum Streptophyta; class Magnoliopsida; order Fabales; family Fabaceae; genus Lathyrus; species Lathyrus sativus. Next base: position 716,517,306 of record OZ012735.1, on the reverse strand, counting down.
GTGGCTCAGGTTCATTTCGGAGCAAAAGACTGAACAACAAACTGCGAGCAGCAGAGGCTCAGGCATTTATTTTGCCCAACAATCGAGCGATCGATTTTATTTTGTTTTGCATGTTAATTTCATATCAGGATCAGCACTTAGGCTCATAACAAGCGTTTTGACAGTGATAACGTTCAAAAATGAGGTTCAGCAGCTAAACAGAGCTCCAGACAGTTGAAACAGGGCAAATGGACAGATTTCCCTCCAAAAGGCGCCAAAATTCAAAATTTGAAGGTGTTAATCGGTTAACCTATACGGTTAATCGATTAACCAAAGGAAAATTAGCCCAGATTCAAAGTTTCAGAGGCGTTAACTGATTAACCTATATGGTTAACCGGTTAACCATAGCAGATTTTTCCCTGTACGTGATTTTGCAAGCCAATTGCACTTGGGGTCCAATTTTGATCACCTTGGAATTCAAATTTTCATTTGGGAAGGATCTAGAACATCTTTAAATTTCAGATTTCCCTCCAAATGCCCACTCCTCATCCCAAACCTTGATTTCCAATCCAAATTCCCAAACCTAGCTTTGGATCCCAACCTAATTGGTATTTAAGTGATCCACTCCAAACCAACACATTCTAACCTTCACTTTTCACTCTCACTTCAGATTTGATCTCAATTCTCTCTCAAATTCTCTCAACTTTTCCATTTCCAAAACTCACGCAAAGCTCTTTTTCATTGGAATTATTGATTCTTCATTGGGATCAATGGATTCTTGATTATAAACCTCCATTTACCATCATCATTGGATCAATTTTCATCTTCAATTTTCGTGCAAGCTTGGATCTGAATATGGAGTTGGATATAGAAGTGATTATTTGAAGCTTTTTGACTCAAATTTGGTGGATCTTCATTCATACAACAACAATTATTGTGGATCTTGAAGTTTTCCGGATTTCTAGCATTTGATCTGCTCAAGTTCAGTTGATCAACATTTATCGAAGCAAATCTCCGCTTCGAAGGTTGGAATTCTCGATCCGATTTAATTTTTGAGCTTATCATGTTAATCTTCATATTCGATTGAATTTTGTTGATTTCGATCCGTTTGAATTGTGATGTTGTTGTGTAATTGTGTATCCATTTTGTTGGATCTCTGTTTTCTGTTGTTAATTTCGTGCTTAATTGATAAGTTGATCTGTTGGAACCTTGGATAAGCTGTTTTGGTGCTAGAAGTGATTTTCTGTTGCTGTTTTTAGCTTCTAGTGTAGTGTTAATTGGTTAACCTATATGGTTAACCGGTTAACCATTTCAAACTTTCAAAAAATTTTCAAACATTAACAGTATTAATCGGTTAACGCATATGGTTAACTGATTAACCTGTTCAAAATTCCAGATTTTCTGAACTTTTCAAGGTGTTAATCGATTAACCCCAGGGGTTAACCGATTAACATTGTGCCAGAATGTCATATTTTTTTGTTTTGCTTGCTTGTGTGCATACTGTTTCGATTCGAATTATCATAGATCAGTATTGTGCATTAGGATTGAAATATTTTGGATATTTGTCACTGTTTGTGGTTGATGAATCATGATTTTGTTGACATGTATGTTCATTCTTCCATTTGTTTACATGCTTGTGTATGTGGTTCAAAGTGAGCATTTGTTTGCATGTTTAGTTGCTTTCATCTCTTATTTTTCTCCACATGTTTGCATCATTTTTGCATCGCTGTTGAGGTCGAGACGTGCTTGTGGCAGCTGCTGCCCCACACATTTTTTCCTCCCTCCCACCATTCTAAGTGCGCATTTTCATGTTTGCATTTTCTACTTGTGATTGATCCTTCCTTTGTTCTTCTTGTGCTTTTTGCCATGATTCCCATAGGATTCCTAGTCCCTCCGCTTAGGATGGGAGTAGGAGAGACATTAGGTGTTCAATCCAAGCATGCTAACATTAGGGTAGATGTTTCCACTTTTCATCCAAACCTTAGGACCACTTTGCATGACAACGTTAGGGCCGAGTTTCCCTTAGACCTTCTGTGCGTCTTCTCTCTTTCTCATCTCATAACAATTCTAATCCATCTAATAAAGGCGATAAACATTGCGCGCTACAAGCCTTAAGCTACATGGGGAATGATGAGTGAGGGGTCTCCTCTCGCTTATCTAGAGTGTTCAGTATACATCCCGTTTGGGGGCGATATACGACGCATTCGCCTCCATGTCATAGTCTTTAGTGCAACGTAAATCACAAACCGAACTAATTCACTTCAATAAAAAACACAAAACAAAATTCAAACCTTTTTCCTTCGGGATTAATCGGAAACCTTTTTTTTCAGAAAAGAGTGTTGTTAAGCTTCGCTTCTACCGCAAACAGGCTTCGTCCCTAACTGCTGGAACGGATGTTTAACCCTACTCGGTTAAAACACTTAATCAACCTGTGGTTTCGTGTCAGCCCGAACTACGTTTGCTATGATCTTTCATACCAGATGAAAGTACGTAGGCACAAGGCGCGATGTCTTGGCGAGCAACCTTCCCCCTCTCTCTCTCTCCTGTAGTTAGCCGAACTACGTTGACTCTGACTTTCCCATTGCATGAGGGAATACGTAGGCACAGAGCGGCGATGCTCTGCCGAGTCTCTTTTCTTTTCTTTTGTCCTGTGAGCCTTTAGCGTAGATAGTTAAACACACCCTTAGATAGATAACAAGCGTGGATCATGTCGAGTACGACGGACGTGAGGGATGCTAATACCTTCCCCTTGCGTAACCGACTCCCAAATCCAGGACTTGGTTGCGATGACCTTGTCTTTACCTTTTTTGTTAGGTTTCTCCAATCGTTTCCTTTCCCTCTCTGTGGGATAAATAACAAAAGGTGGCGACTCTTCTGTTTTCCGCCGGGTGTTTTTCACAGTTGCGACAACACCATTCTGAAGCTAAAAGCTCTTTATAGCAAGAAGCATTGGTTAAACAAGTTCGTTCTTTTTAATGCAGACTGTATATTGCACCAGTTCCCAGAGCATTCTTTGCCGCCCGTGTCGAAACAAGCCACGGATACCATTACTTCAACAAACTTACTGCCCCAATTCTCAGTATATAGGCTTGCAGCAACCATGAACCAATGTCGTAAACCACTACACCAAGCCTGCACCACAACTGCTACCCCACTCTAAACCATACCCCAAAACACATCAGACATGGAACCTGACAGTAAATATAATCGTAAGACAGTGAAGAACCGTATATACTTTTGTACTTTTGTGCAAGAGATAACAGTTACCCTGGTGAACTTACAATCATAGTTAGTCCATCCTATTTGCGGACGAGCCAAGTCATAAACAACAATCTTGAATCCGTTGGAACTTAATTCAAGCTTTCGAGTGTCTTCATCATCAAGTTGCCTTCATTTCTCCATAATCCGCATCGGCTTACATATGCAACAGCTACAAGACTTCAATAATAGTTTTTTCGCGGCGCATCCATTTTTTCACATAACCTGCAGTAAGTTCAAAACAAACTGGATGTCAATGTTTGTCTCAAAAATTGTGATAACAACATTCAGCTTATGGTTAAAATTTAAAACCAGCTAATCTGGTATTCTCACCAAAGTGTTAATGTGCTTCACAGGCCTTGCAGCCACGACGGCGAGCCATGAAGAAGTGTTAACATTTTTTCCCGCTCTCATCAGTGGCATCAATGTGTGATGGATTAGCTTCTGTCTGGAGTTGTTTATGGTTAATTCTGGTGGATGTTCGAACTGAGCACGAGGTTGGATGGTGATTTTGTTGATAAGTCAAAACCTGAAGCTTGGAGTTGTAGCAATCATGATGTGAACACATGAATTCACGAAACAGCGTTCAGGAATCAGAAGAAACCCACTTTCAAGTGAATGATAATAATCTTCAAGATAACATCTGCTGCGGTTTGACGATATTCGACGCGAGACTCTAAGCCAATTTGTTTGGTTATTCATAACATAAATGAAGTCAGGACCGTCTGAAAGCAATTGTACACACCATTCTTCTACAACACACTGCTCCATTCGTACAACCTGCAAGGACCACAAGAAAATGGCAAAGTTAGAACAGCAGATAGCAGATGCAGTACCTAATTTAACACAAAATAGGATTAAGACAAACACTGCTACCACAACAAACTACCTTGTACGCTCCAAATGGGTCCCTCAACATTTCCATAATAACCACCAGCCTGCTATGGTACGACAAAACATGTCACAAAAACACAACAACGCGGCAGCAACACTAAACATACATAATTCCTGCACAAATCAACAAAATAAGAACAGAGTGTAGCAGGAAAGAGGAAGATATTCATCAAAAATGAAAAAGTGTTTTCTGAAAGTAAAAAGGTGTTAGCAGACATACCCAAAAATGAAGTTGTTTCCAATTTTGCTTCAGATTACAAACCCTGTATTTTTGTTATAAAGAGAGAAAGAACGACATCAAAAAAAGAGGCGGACAAGAAAAAGAAAACCCTAAAAATTTTACCCAGAAACCCTAACTCTTGGCTCAGCACAGAAACCATTTTCAAAACGTATTGAGTAAAAGAAGAAGAAGGAAAGCTCGAGAAGAAGGATCTGAAGCCAAGTACCTGAGCGTCTTCATAGATTTGGTCTTCAAGGGTTAGCTTTAGAAACTCTTTTTCGCCTTTTAGAACTTATACCTTGTTTATTGCTTCATGAATAATCCAATCTTGTCTAATCTGCTTGTTTTTTTGGGTTCGTTTTGAAGTTAGAGTTTATTTGGGATTGGTCCCGATTGAGGAATTTGGTTGTTTTTTTTTAGAAATTTCTGAGTTAGATTCGAAACGAGGGTGAAGTTTGAGTGGGGGTTATTGAAGAGTGTTTAGGATTTTTGGCTTGGGGTCGCCGGAAAAGACAGCGGTGGCCATCGTGGGCCACCGTCTTCTCCGGACTGGTTTTAGGGTTCCGGCGAAGTAATTAGAGAGTGTGGGTGAGAATGAGAAAGAAGTTAGGTTTGAGAGCTAGGTCAGAGTGAATGAGAAGGAAAACCAATTTTTTTTTATTTTTCTCATGGCCATGTGATTGTTTGAGGTGGCTGGATACGCCGGTGACAAGTGTCACCGGCCTGGACCCTTCTGGTGTTCCCGTGCGGTTCACCCTTGTTCTTATCGTGCACGCGCGTTATGAACCATCAAATCATGAGTCTTTGATTGACTCTGATCTGATCAACGCCCCAGATCTCCCGGAGGTTCACGTGAACCTCCCCCTGCATGGGCTGCTTCTTTGTGGGCCTGGACTAATTTTAGATTGCACCCCCCACTTGGCTTGCAGACTGGCCCATTAGTTTAATTTACTAACTTTTTTTTATTTTTGTTTTAGTTTGAATATATTTTATTAAAAAAACAAATATTTCAAAATAATTTTATTTAATTTGTTGTTAAAAGTACTTTGAATTATTATTTTAATTAATTTTATTAAAAAAATTTATTTAATAATAATTAATTTACTTGATGATTAATATTATTAAATAATTAATTTTAATTTGATTAATTTTTTTAAATTAGATTTTTCTTTTAAATTCTAAGATAACACAAAAATACTTAATCTTAATTTTATTTTCTATTTTCATTTAATAATTATCTTAATTATTTATTTTTCTCTTAAATTCTAAAATAATCTAAAAAAAATTAATTTAATTTCTTTTCTTTTACTAACCTTAGATAATTATGATATTAATTAGGTTAGCATGTCTTGATTAGCCTATCCCCCATTTTATTTAGTTTACTATTTTCTTGTGTTGTTTTTACATGTTTTATTATCGTATCTCAGTTATATTTATGTTGTTCACATGCTTGTTCAACCTATTTAAAAAAACTAATATCTTGACTTAATGTCAAGCCCATTTTTAAATACCATTGTAAGCCGATTGTTTTTACGATCGCCATCGACCTTATAGCCTCCTCTTGGGCTTTGTACAACGACACTTGCTACACACTTCACATACAAAATTAAAATCAAATTATTTTCCAAACTTGATCCAACATCAAGTATCTTCAAAACAAATGCAATTAACTTTTAACTTTCTTTAAACACATGATTGTATCAAGTCCTCCTACTCTCCTTGTAAGTCGAGTGTTTTGGCCTTGCCATCGACCTTACCCTATACCCATAAGACCTCTTATCCATTTAGTTCAACCTTGCTCGTTCCATACGCAAATTTCAAACCTCGATTCACATCGAGTACTTTCTCAAATCAAACTAAAACACTTAATCATATTTAAAACCCATTTTCAAAAAAAGATGAAAAGGGAGTTCGAATCGAGCCTTTGATTTATCTTCTCGATTGTTTGGGCCCGAGGAGTCTTTCTTAAGTCCCAACAATTGTCTTCTCTAAAGAAATGTACAATACGACAAACTCAAAATCTATTTTCTCGAACACTTAGATGAAAAAGAGAGAGAGTCAAGCCTTTGACTCGCTCTCCCGATTACTTGGGCCCGAGAAGCCTTTCTTAAGCCTCGAGTAATCGTCATCTGATTAAATCACGCTAATTATATCAAAGTTATTTCTTAATACAAGATGAAAAATAGAGAGAGAGTTAAGCCTTTGACTCGCTTTCTGGATTACTTGGGCCCGATGAGCCTTTCTTAAGCTTCAAGTAATCCTCATTCGTTTAAAATACTTCAACCATCTTCATCGTTTAATACTTTTCCTACACAATCAATTTGGATGAAAAAGAGAGAGCTCCAAGTCTTTGGTTCACTCTCCCGATTACTTGGGCCCGAGAAGCCTTTCTTAAGCTTCGAGTAATCGTCATCCGATCCGTCTACTCGAGCCACATTCAATTCCTTCACCGTTAAGGATGAAAAAGAGAGAGAGAGTCAAGCCTTTGACTCGCTTTCCCGATTACTTGGGCACGAGAAGCCTTTCTTAAGCTTTGAGTAATCGTCATCCGATTAACCTATTCAAACCATATCCACTCTTTGCCAATTTGAGATGAAAAAGAGAGATAGTCAAGCCTTTGACTCGCTTTCCGGTTACTTAGGCCCGAGAAGCCTTTCTTAAGCTTCAAGTAATCGTCACCTCTAGCTAAGTATCTGATACGTCAAACCTCGTTTCCTCGCCCTCGTGCGATCGAAACCCTAAAGCTTATTCAAATTTATTCCCTTCTCCAAACCAAAACTTAAAATCTCAATTTTCGCCGCCGTGCGAACTGTCAAACCTTTTCCTAAACTTGAGATATGGTGTCTTGAGAATGACACAAAATATTGCTTCGTCTGTAATCAACTTGAGTCGATATAAGTGGCGGTATCCCCATGAATGTTGATATATGGAAATCCATTCAAAGTGGTGCAAGCATCCTCTCCTCACTAGTTTAGATAAGGCAATATTTTTTGTCGAATACGACTAAGTATCTTTCGTTAAAGTCAAACCGGCAACCGTAAGCCGAACTACGGTTGCTCTGATTCTTCATTCTCTTCTGAATGTAAGATACATAGGCACGAGGATCTCAATCCTTGACGAGCATACTAAAAACTAACTTACCTTTTCTCTCGCCCTAGTGCGATCGAGACCTTCTCAATCCATAGTCCGAACTACGGATGCTCTAATTTTTTGTCTGTTAACGAGAATACGTAGGCACAAGATTGCGATGATCTTGGCGAGCACATTTCCTTCACATCTCCCCAAAAATTCCATTTTCTTCCTTTAACCGTAGTCCCACGAACTACGGATGCTCTGATTCTTCACTTCTTTTCAAGTGAAAATACGTAGGCACAAGGGCCCTAATCCTTGGTGAGCACTCTTTTCTAAAACCATCCATTCTCCTTAGAAATATAAACTCTTTTACTTGCCTTTACGCTTTATTTTGGAAGAACACAAACAAACTAGGCTAACATTTCTTACGAATCGAATCAAGTGGTTCCCGTTGAGTACAACGGACGTGAGGGGTGCTAATACCTTCCCCTCATGTAACCGACTCCCAAACCTAAAACTTGGTTGCTATGACCATGTTTTTTCCCTAAAAGTTTTATCGATATTTTCCTTTCCCTTTTTGGGATTAAAGTTCGGTGGCGACTCTGTGTTTTTCGCGACCATTCGCGAAGGATCTTGTTTTTTTTAGGTGCGACAGCTGGCGACTCTGCTGGGGATTATGCATTACCCTATGCAAGAGAGAGTCAAACCTAACTTGACTCGATTCATAAGAGTTAGTCTCGCTTGTTTGTGTTCTTCCTATGATGTTTTTCGCTTTCTTGATTATTCATTTACTTATTTATCTTTATTATATATTCTATCTGAGTTTCTTGTAATTATTGGGTTTCTCTAATTATGGGCACTCTGTGAGATGGCTCTACACCCGAGTCTGAGAAAAACTTAGGATTAGAATAGTGGTCGTGTAGTGGAATCCCTCGAGGAGCCTTTCTCGTTGGGAGGATACGAGGACCCCGCTTAGAGTTGATTCCCTTGGGAATGTTATTGTCGTGGTGAGCCTTTGTCATGGCAGTAATGTTTTTGAGTTGGAATCCATAACTCTAAGGACCTTTTACCCTTTTCCATGGTGGTTGGTAGTGTTAGCTCATGAGGATCACTCCTTGTTAGGTTGATTACGAACGCCCTAATCAGATGAGATCCCTTGAACGTATCATTATTCTAATAATGATATTTTCAACCTCGACCTATGACTCTGAGATACCGTTTAGAAACCTTGGACTCGATGGTTGTGTAGTGGAGACTCACGAGAAGCCTTTCTCGTGGGACGGCGCGAGAACCTCACCTAGACGAGGTCCTTTCAAATATATTATCATTGTGGTATCTCTTTGCCATGGTCATAATGTGTTTGAAAGAAATCCATGACTTTAGGCACCTACCTGTTAGAAGCCTACCTATGGGGTTCCTGTAATCAGAGATTATCCTTCCCGCTTCAGAACTGTGCATGTGATCCTTTTCCTTGCATCTGCATTTCATATTCATGTCATAACATTTGCATTTTCTTTGGCTTTTTAGGGAATCTAAGAATTAAGTTGCAGGTACTTAGAAATTATGGGAACAGACACTAAAAGCACCTATCCTTACAGTATCAGAAAGCCCAAGTTGGAAGACTTACGTGGTTTGGTTTCACGTATCCCTGCTATTTTCAGAATCAATTTTGGGAAGGATTTTGGCAGGTTGATTCATGTCTTAAACCAAGAGGTAGATCAGAAAGCGCTCGTTACTTTGGCTCAATTTTACAACTCTCCTTTGAGGTGTTTCACATTTCAAGAATTCCAATTAGCGCCAACACTTGAGGAGTACGAAAAACTAGTGGGTATTCATATGAATAACAAATTGCCATTCATGGGGGTGGATCTATCTATGGATGATAAATTTGTTGCTGATGCTCTCCATATGTCCAAGAGGAATATCTCTGATAATTGGAAAACTAAAGGGGGTGTCAAGGGACTTCCTCTCAAATTTCTCATAGAGAGAGTTGATACCCTTATAGGGGCTCAGAGTTGGGATGCCTGTTACGCTGCTATTCCTTTGGCTATCTATGGGATTGTCTTGTTTCCCAACATAAATGATTTTGTGGATGTAAGCGCTATTCACATCTACCTAACTAGGAATCCTGTACCAACCCTTCTGGCAGAAGTCTTTTATTTCTTGAGTTGGAGAAGTGAAAAGAAGGGAGGATTGATTGCTTGGTGTGCGCCTCTTCTATATCAATGGTTAAACATGCATTTACCAACGAAGGGACCATTTGTTGATCAAGCTAGTGATAGTTGGGCTTAAAGGATGGTATCCCTCAGATCTGCTGACCTTTCCTGGTTTTCTCTGGATTATGAGGAAGTTATTACTAGTTGTGGTGTTTCCGAATATCCCGCTCATTGGAACTCGAGGATGCATTAAATCCAATCCCATACTATCAGTGAGGCAGCTTGGATACCCAATGGTGGCTCCTTCCGAAGAGAAGAGTTTAGAGGCCTTCATAATGCATGATTTAGGAACTAAAAACCCAGAACTGTTCAAGAAGATTGCGAGAGCTTGGGGAAGTATTAAGAAGAAAGGGAGGAAGGAGTTAGGTCGAAGGAACAATATCACCAAGGAACCTTACTTTGTGTGAGTCAAGGAAAGAGCGAAGGAGGTTTAAATGTCGTTTCAGGTCAAGTCATCCGAACCTTTGCCTTAACCAAAGCCTACTCATATACCAATTGAGGAAGCTGAGGATCTCAAAGCTACCATAGCCAAGTTGATGCAGGAGAATGAACAACTCGAGCTGAAGCTTCAAAGTGTCACTAATGAGAAAAATGACATGAAATGGGAACTCCAACGCAAAAATACTCGGTTAGAGGTAGTAGAAAAGAAGGCTGATGAGGAAGAACACAAAAGGAAGAAAGTTAAGGTGTGTCTGGATCAGTCTGATAGCAGGGTGAGTGGGCTTAAAGAGGAGTTAGATAAAGCTCAAAGGAAACGTGTTGAGAATGAAAAACATTGGCTTTTGGCTACCCAGAAAAACAAGGTAATTAGAGAAGAAATGGGAGCGGAAATACAAAAGCTAAACACCGCTTTATGTCATTCGAGAGCTTCCGAAGCAGAGCAACATAAACTTAAGGAGGATGCCATAAGAGCCTCTAGCGTTGATCCAGAAAATTGGGACAGATTATGTAGAGAGGTGAACGAAGTTAGAAGTCTCGTCGAAGATCAGAAGAACCAAATGGAGAATATACTTGTAGATAAAGATATTTGGGCTGCTGAAAGGATAAATGTGGTTTCAAATTATGATGGCTATGAGCGGTCTATACATATTTTGATAGCTGGTCGAGATATGTACCGCAACAAGCTTAATAGGTTGGCGGAATTCTGCAACTAGTTAGCCCAAGACTTGGTGTGGAAGCATAGAGATGCTTTTGAAGAAATGGATGACTCCACTCCTCCTGTTATTTGTGATTTCCTTTGCCTTTGCAAAGACATGCTGAAGAGGTTTAAGGAAGAATTGAAGGAGCGTAAGGCTCATAGGCCAAAGTTCTGAAATTTCATTGTTGTACTCTTTCTTGTTTTTCAAGTATTAAGGATTGTAATTGTTTCTGAATGACTTTTTTGTATTATATGACTATTGCAACTTAATGAATGAATGTGGTATCATTTGCTTTATATTTGTTTGATTCTTTGATACTTCTGTATGAACTAGCGACTAATTCGAATGATTCTTTGAAACGCCAAAGATTGCATACCTTTCATTGCATTTCATTCTGCATACGCACCACATATGCATACCATGTGTTTTCAACTCGATTCTCATCATGTGTCTCTCGTTCTAGTTTCCATCATGAGTCCTCAACACAGATATAACACTAGAGCCTGCGCACGCCAAAGGATGTCTAACATAGAAGAAGAGAATGCAAGACTCAGAGTTAAATTCGAAGATCTTCGAGGGAGCGTGAATCAAATCAAGGAAGTGATCCAAGCTTTGACTGTCAGGAGCGAGCCTCCCCAAATTGCAGTTGTCTAAGAAATCATAGGTTCGTCAGGAGGAACTTAGCCTATGACATCGGTGCCTTCCACATGGCCCCCATATGGTTTACATCCTGATTTTGTGCCACGATTTGAGACAATGGGGCAATCTGCGCCGCAAGCAATCCCTACTCCATTCTATTTTGAAACACGACCTGTTATGCATACTACTCCACAAACTGTGTTGCCTACCGCGACCGTCTCAACCGGATTTGCTCCACAATATGAGGGTTAAAATTAGATATATCATGCTCCTGGATCAGTCTCTATAGGTGAAGATACAAGAGATGAAGACCTTAGGGAGGTGAAAGAAAATTACCAGAACCTCATGAAACGAATGCAAGTAGTAGAAGGTGATGATATTTTTGGGACTGTTGCCAAAGAGATGTGCTTGGTTCCTGGTTTTGTTATCCCAACCAAATTTAAAGCACCAGAGTTTGATAAGTATAATGGGCATACTTGTCCAAGGAGTAGGGCTGGCAATGAACCAAACCAACTCGAAGATAGTTCGGAATTCGACTCGACAATTAAATCGTTGAACTAGGTTCATGAACCAAATGAGTTGAGTATGAGCGAAAAATTAAGTTCGTTAACTAAATGAGCTGAACTTGAACTATACATAGTTCGACTCGTTAGGTTCATGAGTCAACTCGATTACATATGAAAATAATTATACTGTCTTTAAGATTAGGTTTAAATATTTACTTCAAATCTTAGACAAATTTAATCTTCAATTTAGTAGTTTTTGAATTAGACTCTCAAATGTATCTCTTGAAAGTTGTGTAGGTTTTGAATTAGTAGATTTCGAAGATAAAGTTAAATTTCAATATGATAACTTTTATTTTATTTTAATATTTTATTTAAAATATATATATATATATATATATATATATATATATATATATATATATATATATATATATATATATATATATATATATATATATATATATATATATATATATATATATATATATATATATATATATATATATATATATATATATATATATATATATATATATATATATATATATATATATATATATATTTAAAATGTCAAATATACTAAAAAATATATATATTTAAAAAAATAGTTTTTAAGTTCGTGAATCATGTGAGCTGAACCTAATGAGATGAACCTAACGAGTCGAACCGAACTGTTCGTGAACTTATAACGAGTCGAGTTTGAGCTTAAAAAAAAGTTCGTGTCAAACTCGAACTCGAACTCGAATTCGAACAATTCTTAACGAGTCGAGCCGAGCTGAGGTGAGTTCGACTCGACTCGACTCATTTCCAGCCCTACCAAGGAGCCACCTTATCATGTACTATAGGAAGATGGTTGCACATGTGAACGATGACAAGCTTATGATACATTGTTTTTAGGATAGCTTAAGTGGGGCACCATCCAAATGGTATTTAAGCCTCAATCAAGGGAAAATCAAAAACTTCCAAGATCTATCTGACGCCTTTATCAAGCACTACCGATATAACATGGATATGGCGCCTGATAGGAGACAGTTACAAAACATGTCACAGAACGATAAAGAAACATTTAAGGATTATGCACAAAGGTGGAGGGAACTGGCCTCTCAGGTTGAACCCCCATTAGCTGAAAAAGAGCTTGCTGAATTATTTATGGACACTGTACCACCTGCCTATTATAAGAAAATGGTAGGAAGTACATCATTGGGATTCTCTGAATTGGTGGCCATAGGATCCAGTAATGTGAGGAAGAACCAAGGAGGTTTCCAGCAAAGACAAGAGGGTGAGACCAATGCTGTATCTAGTGGCTAGTGGGGAAACCAATCAAGAAGAAGACCTCCAGCACCATCCGCTTATCAACAGCAATCTACTTATGTACCATACTTTCAACAACCTTATGTGGCGTCTGTAATGCCAGCTTACCCGCCGCCACCACCCCCTATCAGTTATCCATTGTATCCTCAACCGTTCGTGCCAGGATATCCACCACAGATGGCTCCTCAATGTTTGTCAGCTCCTCCGGCGCAGAATCAGCCGCAACAAAGACCGCGGGCTCCTCCTACCGCTCATACAAACCAAAATCATGCTAGGAGAAGCCCAAATTTTAATCCAATCCCTATGACGTATAAGGATTTATACCCTTCCCTGGTAGGCAAAGGATTGATAACCACCCAGTCGTTACCTCCTTTCATTAGAAAGCCTCCCTATTAGTTCAATCCGGACTTGCATTGTGAATACCATCAATATGTTGTAGGGCATGATTTAGACGGATGTTTTGCTTTGAAGGTGAGGGTACAAGAGCTCATTAACTGCAAGATCTTGCCTTTCAAGGATAAGGGCCCAAACATTACTAATAACCCTTTTCCTACTCACAATGGACATGCAGCCCATGCCATCGAGGAAGCATCATATGAAGAGTTTGTCAGAGATGTCAAAGAGTTAAAAACCTCATTGAAGGAGCTCCATGCTCGTTTGGTGGAGTCTGGGGTAATTTCAAAGAAGCATGACGAATGTGATGAATGCTTTGTTCTTGAAAAAGGATGTTTTGTAATTAACAAGGACATTCAGCAATTAATGGACCAAGGGATACTCCAAGTCAGTCGTACAAAAACTGATAAGGATAGAGCGGTGATCGAGCCTCACTTTGAGATACCTCCAACATGGGAAATTGAGTACTATAATGCATCCAGTATTCCACCCAGCGTAGAATACGTGTGTCTGGAAATAACAATTCAACCAGTTCCTATCCCTTATTACAACAACAATGCAGTGTCGTGGCGTTATAACCCTGCAGTTTTTATACATGGCCAGGAGGTGTCCATAGGAGACCAATTTGAAAATATTTCTAGACCGGACATATCCAACATCACCGAAGCAAGCAGGATGACGCGTAGTGGTCGTATCTTTGGGCCTACGCCACCTCCAAAAGCTATTGAAGAGATTGTCAAAGGAAAGACTGATGAAGTTCCACAAGCCCATAAGAGGTTGGAAATTCTTGATGAGACGGTATCACCGCAGGAGGCAGAGGAATTCTTAAAACTGATTAAAAGAAGTGATTATAAGGTGGTGGACCAGCTTCACCAAACCCCTTCGAGAATTTATGTGCTTTTGTTGTTGTTTCACTCAGAAGCTCATAGGAAGGCCTTGCTGAAAGTGCTCATGCAGGCGCATGGGTCACAAGGGATCACTGTAGATCAATTCAATGGAATTGTATCTAATATTACGGCTTGCCACTCCTTGAGTTTTCATGATGGAGAGTTGCATGTGGAAGGAAGAAATCATAACAGAGCTTTGCATATATCTGTGAAGTGTTTGGATGATGTTTTAGCCCGAGTGCTGGTGGATACAGGTTCATCGCTAAATGTCATGCCAAAGTCCATTTTGGCCAAACTTTCATACACAGAGACAGTGATGAAGCCTAGTATGATGATTGTGAAGGTGTTTGATGGCTCTCATAGGGTTGTTATCAGAGAAGTGGACCTGCCCATACTAGTAGGGCCACATATTTTCAAGATGACTTTTCAGATCATGGATATTAACCCAGCATATAGTTGTTTGTTGGGAAGGTCGTGGATTCATGCTGCTGGCGCAGTAACGTCCACACTCCACCAAAAGATGAAGTTTGTGGTGGATGGAAAGCTTATCACCGTATCTGGTGAAGAGGATTTGTTAATCAGTCACCTATCGTCATTCAGATATGTTGAAGCGGACGAAGGCGCATTTGAAACTTCTTTTCAAGCCTTGGAGATCGCAAACGATGAACTCTGGGAAGTAAAAGAGCAAGATATGGAGGTTGATCCATCGTTTGCTTCTTTGAAAAGTGCAAAGGCAATGCTCAAGAAGGGCAGTCCTGAAGGATGGGGTCAAGTGATTCACGTTCCCGAGAAGAATAACTGTTTTGGGCTGGGATATGAGTCTCAAATGAAGGGAAGCTCCCAAGGATCGTCTGGGGCAAGAATGAATATTTTCCAAGAAGTGTTCCACAATGCAGGATTCATCCACAACAAGGAATTAGCTTATGTAGAAGACAATACAACTAATTCAACGACAACGTGCTTGGTGTACCACAGCACCGCTGGATTGGATAACTGGGAATCGATTGACCTACCTGAAGTTTTTTCGTTGTCAGAGTAATTCATTTTCATTTTCTAAAAATCCTTTTGCTCTGCCCAAGGCTTAAGGATAATTTGTAGGACCCCCTTTCGTTTTAAATGAGTATCATCATTAATTAAAAGCATTTTGTTTTTTACTTCTTTCTTTTGTTTTTGTTTTTAAGAAAATGGCAACCTTTTCAAAGCCACACAAAGCATTTTGTTTTCTTGCATTTACTTTTTCATTTTTCTAAAAAATCAACATTAAATCATGCAGAATAATCAATGAACCCGTTGAACTTTCCGTTGAACTTTATAATGTTACAATCCCTCCCGATTTTGAGACCCTTGTGAATCAAGAAGAAAAAGAGTGCGAAGAAGAATGTGATCTGCCTGAGGAACTAGCAAGGTTACTAGAGCATGAGGATAGAGCCATTCAGCCACATCAAGAGCCTGTGGAGGTCATCAACCTGAGAACAGAAGAGGCAAAGAAAGAGGTGAAGATTGGTACGGTCCTTTAAGACGGTACCAAAGAGATTTTGGTCAAACTTTTGCATGAATATGTTGACGTGTTCGCTTGGTGGTACCAAGATATGCCGGGTTTAGATATGGATATCGTCAAACATCAATTACCGCTTCGGCCAGAATGTCCGCCAGTAAAGTAAAAGTTAAGGAGAACAAGGCCCGATATGTCCATCAAGATTCAAGAAGAAGTCAAAAAGCAGTTTGACGCAGGTTTCTTAGCAGTGTCCAAATACCCCCAATGGGTTGCTAATATAGTGTCTGTCCTGTTTCCCTTGAAAATCGGAAAACAACCGCTGATCTTTCAAATCTAACTTTGGTGACTCACAGGATCGATCAGATTGATCCTAGGACATGTGCTAAAGGGTTACTCTCGTTAATTCTATCTAAGTTTCACACTCTGGCAATATTGCAGTAAAGGAATCTAAAGGGAATATCTATTCGACAGACAAGACAAGATAAAAGATAAAGTTTTCAGCAAAGAAAAGAAAGAAGTTTGTTTGGAGAAGAAAGATTAAGGACGAAGAGAATGGAATTGCATAGAGAAGGAAGAAGGGTGCAAGGAAAATAAAAAGACTTTGTAAAGTTTAAAGCAAGTAAAGTAAATTTCATTAAGATAAAAGATGGTGTGTTTACATCACGTACATTCTCTGTAATACTCTCTTTCTCTATGCTCGGATACTTGGAGTAATTCTAAGAGTAACTTGTACAATAGTAAATTATAACACACATTCTATGTCTTAACACTTCCTATTTATAATAGCAAGAAATAACTACTAATAACTCCCCACATCACCATCTTTTGCCACTTGTCATGATGCATGGATCCATTGTTCATAAGGCGCCATGTGTCCTCTTAGTCATCTGGCGAACGAAAATTGTTCCCTCCAAGTTATTTGAATTTCAAATCTTCAGAAAAACCACCAAATCGTAACACGGTCGAAGCCTTTGTTGTTTCAAGTCTGGTGAGTACTTCGACTACTCCTCCTTAGCTATCTCACATCCTTCGACCAACTCTCGCCTCCAGCCAGCTTTCAGTGCTTTTCCTTAGATCTCTTTATTTTGCAAGAGGCTTCGAATTTAGGAGCTAACAAATTGCCCCTCAAAAAATGTCTTTTCGATCCCTTATGTGAAAAAATCACATTTTTTGACAGCATCTGATTTCGACGTCGTTTACTTTCCTCCACGTGTCAGCCAATATCCTTTCAGCAAATAAATGTCTGGAAAGGTGAAAAGGGAAGAAAGAGAAAAAAGAAAATAGAAAAGAACGCGCAAGGAACTGCTCCGCTACCTTGAGGCACGTTCCTGACGTCATGATCATCATGACGATTTTCTCGGGAACTACTAAAATCGTGAACCATCATCACCTTTTCAGCCTAGGGGATGTAAATTGCAACTACTACCCCTGTCACTCCACTTCAGGTGCACACGTGGGCCACTAACTTCATCCACTTAATGATAAAACTTTCGGTCTTCCATACTCTATATAAATGATTTCTCTCCAGTATTATCATGTTTCCCAACATTTTCAACTCTTAGCAAAACTCTTGCGTTTTTCTTCCTCAAATTTCTCTTCTTCTTAAAAACTCCTTTGCTAATTTCAACAATGGCCGATCATCAGAAGAAGAAGACGCAACTCAAAGGGAAATCTTCTGCATCAACTCTCCCACCTTTTGCTAATTTAAGCAGTCCTAAAGTAGTGAAGAATCAGCAGTTTATTCGCAAACCTTTGTCAGAAGAAAAGCGCCACATCTATGAATCACAGGTAATCATGCCAGTTACTGTTGCAGGTAGACCCTTAGCAATGTCTGGCCCGTTGCCTCCTTTAGGTCTTGATTACTCTAGCATTAGCGACTTCTTTCCCTCCTATAGAGTCACCAAACCTTTAGGGCAAAAAGATTCTGGCAGAGTCCCCGTTGATGATGACACCGACATTGTCTGGGACAGCACCCATAACACTTTCCACCTTCCTTGTGGGATGATGACACCTGCATTATTTGATATAGCTGCTATTATGGGTCTAAAACCCCACGACCTTGTTTATGACCCTGAAGTTGATATCCAGGACACTATAGGATTTGCCAGCACAAAACATACTTATACGGCCTTCATCCAACACTATCATAATAAAACCACCACTTCTGTCGAAAATGAGGAACATATAGCCTTCCTGGCCATGTGGTTATCTCGCTGCGTGTTTTGTACAAAATCTCTGCAGGTGGCACGAAAATATCTTGTTTTGGCGAACCAGCTGCACTTGAAGAGAGGTATCTGCCTGAGCGAGATGATTTTGGCCAGCCTCTATGAAGCCTTGGGCGAAGGTGCTGCCAAATTGAAGGACCCTGAAAGTCATGGCAACTTACTGTTATCAGGCCCTTTTTGGCTACTCCAGTTGTGGCTCAATGCCATTTTTGAACATAACCTCCCCAACCAAGGCGAAGTCGACGAAGGGTCGTCTTCAGTTTCTAAGAGACGAGTCAAATGGCCCCGCTTGGCCCAGATCACTCCAAGCGAAGAAGGACACACTCTTCGAGCCAACCTATCCAACTTCATTCACATGTTCGCCAAACAGTACGAGTTTACTTCGAGGATGGCTCCTTTTTGCAGAAAGAAGATGCGGCCCTGAGTGGTTCACCAGGTCCTTCCCTGCTCCACTAAAGAAACAAGAAGAGGAATCAAAGCTAATTTGGGATCGATTCCTCTTACTGCTAGACGCCAAATTTCACTTATTTAATCTATCAAAGATTGGCATCTTTCACTCATTTTCGTCAATTAAGTGTTGAAAACCACTCTTGTTTTGGTTGGTTTGCAACATTATAAGAAAATCTCTTGATACCTTTGATTTGTGTGTTATTGTGCAGGAATTAGGCACAAAATAAGTGAAAAGTAAGACACAAGAAATGGGCAAGGAAACCAAGACAACATGCAAAACCACCAAAATGATGTCATGCTCGCTAGGCGAGCTGGTAGCGGACGTGCCAGCGAACAGCTCGCTAGCTTGCTCGCTAGGCAAGCAGGCCAGCGAATGCGCCTAGAATTGGACAGTCCCAAAAGTACCAAAAGTTCGCTAGGTTCGCTAGTTGTTCGCTAGGCAAACAAGACAGATCATGAACGTGTATTTAAGTGATTTTCTTGCTTTTTTAGGTCATAACTTCATTTTGTAACATTTTGGATAGCAGAACTTATCTCTCTTCATTTCTTCTAGAGAGAGAAACATAAAACCCTAAGAGGGAGGAGGTAATATCTTCGATCTCTTGTTGGGGTTTGGATGTAATCTTTTGATACCTTATGTATTTCATCTAATTTATGTTTGTGAACTAGTTTGGATTCTCAATTGATTGATTATCTTAGATTATGTATTTGTGGGTCTTGACAAAACCTTTTCACATCTTTGATCTCAGATCTTCTTCTATCAATGAATAAACTTTTGACATGGTTTTGAAGTTGATATTCATTTTATCTTCTATGGTGTTGTGTTGATTAAGTAGCATGGGTAGGATCAATATGATATTGTGTGGGTATGTGATAATAGTGATGAAGAACGATGTTCACCGACATTTGGCGGATTAGATGAATACATGTAAAAAGGGTTAAGCGTGTGTACGTATTCTGATCATTGTATTTTTTTATGAAACAATCGTTTATCTGATATGGGTGTTATCTTTGCTTTCTTGTTTATCTTTGATTTGAACTGTGATAGAGATATACTCTTTATATCTGGATCTAGGATGATTTCCTACTAGTTCCTAAATTCTAGAGATAGATTTAGGCTTAGCATTTGCGCGAGTATCAGATCTTAATCCTTTGTGTTGTGTTTTTGTTGGGTGAGAGATCACCAATGAGACAACATGGTTTTTCTCTCGACGCCGCGTTAGAGATAAGCTTTGTTGTGAGTGATACGTAAGGATATTAGACGAATGATTGTGTTGTGTTTAATTTGATCAGAAGAATGCATGTGTTGTCAATTGATGAAATCCAATCCCAACAAGGCTCCGTTTATATTTTCGTTTTTACTTTTTATTTTCTGTTTTTATTTATGGTACCTTGAACCTTTTAAACCAAAACTTTTGAACAATAAGCTTGGAAATGTATAGGTCGTTGAATGGCGTTCATATCGCACTAATCCCTGTGAAGACGAAAAAACTGGGTACTTAATATTTTTTGCTTGCTGCTTTACCGCTCCAACAAAATGGCGCCGTTGTCAGGGATTGGTGTTGAGATTTTGAAGTGCATTGCAACGGTTCTATGTTTTTAAGATTTGTATATTTTGTATATATTTTTTTCTTTTTATGTTTTCTCTAGTGTGTTCAGGAATGACGAAAACTCCTAGAATGGTTGCTATCGGTATGAAAGCATTCAATGAAGCTTCGACCGAGTTTGGATGGCGATGATAGTATGAAACGAGTGAATGTTGTCAAGGTACATGTTTACCTTTGTTTAGAATTTTAGAATGCTTAAGAACTTAATTCTTTGTGCAAATGAAATTTGTTCTTTTGGCAGCTCATTTGATTGATTGTTTCACTTAGGACCAAAAACCACAATTTGTGAGAAAGCTTCCATTGTTTACTAAATGCTGGATTTTTGATAAACTTTGTTGATTCATATGATTCATGCTTTATCTTGTTATCATTGTGAATTTATGGAAGCATTATAAATGATCAAGGCACTTGTTTTTTATTGAGCATAACCAGTTCCAAATGCAACTTATCTGTGAGTAGAGAGAATTCGTTAACCCCTTTGAGCCTAAACAATGTGAATCTCATTCTTAATTTTATGAGATTCTAAAAATTTTCTTTAACCCTTGAATTTGTTTTAATTGTCTTCTTTGCCATAAAAAGCTAAGAGCATTCACTTGTGGGTTGAGCAAAAGTTAAGTTGGGGCGAATGAAAAAGGAAGATAGTAGGTTGTTACAACTTTTGAAAAATTCAAGCAAGCACCAAAAAAATTGTGTGAATATGAAAAAAGAAAGAAAAAAGAAAAAAAAAAGAGAGAAGAAAAGAAAAAGAATGCTTGCTTGGAAAAGAAAAATAGTGAAGAATAAGTTGTGAAATAAGGTTTGTGAAGGTTTGCAACTAAGAAACAAATGGAATGAAGTTGAGGTGTGTAAACAACGTGTTAGGTGAATGTCTCTTTTGCATCGGCAATTTCTTTTCAATGGCCTTAGAAATGTCCCTTGTATGTAAACTTGACCAAGCTACAACCTTAAAGACCTTAGTGATCTTCTTGCTTCCATATTTTCGCTATTGATTGTTAGATTTTGTATGAATTGAATTGATATTGACATTGTTTGTTAATTGAGTGAAATTGTCCCCGCGGTTGCAAACACGTAATTTATTCAACTTATTCGAAGAGAAGTGATAGAGTGATTCATTCATGAAAAACATAGTTGTTGATTGATGCATGGCTTTATATTTTCTTTAAAAAGTTATTTCTTTTACATTGTTTGATTCTAAACATTTGAAACCATGGCTTGTTTGCATCATCTGTGTTTGAGCCAATTTTCTCCATCCTTGGGTGAATCATAGTCTTGAGCAAATCCTCCTATTGCGAAATGAGAGGCATACTTTGCTTGAGGACAAGCAAAAATCTAGTTGGGGTGAGTTGTTAGACGCTAAATTTCACTTATTTGATCTATCAAATGTTGGCATCTTTCACTCATTTTCGTCAATTAAGTGTTGAAAACCACTCTTGTTTTGGTTGGTTTGCAACATTATGAGAAAATCTCTTGGTACCTTTGATTTGTGTGTTATTGTGCAGGAATTAGGCACAAAACAAGTGAAAAGTAAGACACAAGAAATGGGCAAGGAAACCATGACAACATGCAAAACCACTAAAATGCTGTCATGCTCGCTAGGCGAGCTAGTAGTGAACGTGCCAGCGAACAGCTCGCTAGCTTGCTCGCTAGGCGAGCAGGAAAGCGAACGCGCCCAGAATTGGAAAGTACCAAAAGTTCGCTAGGTTCGCTAGTTGTTCGCTAGGCGAACAAGACAGATCCTGAACGTGTATTTAAGTGATTTTCTTCCTTTTTTAGGTCATAACTTCATTTTGTAACATTTTGGATAGGAGAACTTATCTCTCTTCATTTCTTCTAGAGAGAGAAACATAAAACCCTAAGAGGGAGGAGGTAATATCTTCGATCACTTGTTGGGGTTTGGATGTAATCTTTTGATACCTTATGTAATTCATCTAATTTATGTTTGTGAACTAGTTTGGATTCTCTATTGATTGATTATCTTTTATTATGTATTTGTGGGTCTTGACAAAACCTTTTCACATATTTTATCTCAAATCTTCTTCTATCAATGAATAAACTTTTGACATGGTTTTGAAGTTGATATTCATTTTATCCTCTATGGTGTTGTGTTGATTAAGTAGCATGGGTAGCATGGGTAGGATCAATATGATATTGTGTGGGTATGTGATAATAGTGATGAAGAACGATGTTCACCGACATTTTGCGGATTATATGAATATATGTAAAAAGGGTTAAGCATGTGTACGTATTCTGATCATTGTATTTTTTATGAAACAATCGTTTATCTGATATGGGTGTTATCTTTGCTTTCTTGTTTATCTTTGATTTGAACCGTGATAGAGATATACTCTTCAGATCTGGATCTAGGATGATTTCCTGCTAGGTCCTAAATTCTAGAGATAGATTTAGGCTTAGCATTTGCGTGAGTATCAGATCTTAATGCCATGTGTTGTGTTTTTGTTGGGTTAGAGATCACCAATGAGACAAGATGGTTTTTATCTTGACGCCGCGTTAGAGATAAGCTTTGTCGTGAGTGATACGTAAGGATATTAGACGAATGATTGCGTTGTGTTTAATTTGATAAGAAGAATGCATGTGTTGTCAATTGATGAAATTAAATCCCAACAAGGCTCCATTTATATTTCCGTATTTACTTTTTATTTTCTGTTTTTATTTATGGTTCCTTGAACCTTTTAAACCAAAACTTTTGAATAATAAGCTTGGAAATGTAGAGGTCGTTGAATGGCGTTCATATCGCACTAATCCCTGTGGAGACGACAAAACTGGGTACTTAATATTTTTTGCTTGCTGCTTTACCGCTCCAACAAAATGGCGCCGTTGCCGGGGATTGGTGTTGAGATTTTGAAGTGCATTGCTACGGTTCTATGTTTTTAAGCTTTGTATATTTTGTATATATTTGTTTCTTTTTATGTTTTCTCTAGTTTGTTCAGGAATGATGAAAACTCCTTCTAGAGTGGTTGCTATCGGTATGAAAGCATTCAATGAAGCTTCTACCGAGTTTGGATGGCGATGATAGGATGAAATAAGTGAATGTTGTCAAGGTACATGTTTTTCTTTGTTTAGAATTTTAGAATGCTTAAGAACTTAAGTCTTTGTGCAAATAATTTTTTTTCTTTTGGCAACTCGTTTGAATGATTGTTTCACTTAGGACCAAAAAGCACAATTTGTGAGAAAGCTTCCATTGTTTACTAAATGCTGGATTTCTGATAAACTTTGTTGATTCGTATGATTCATGCTTTATCTTGTTATCATTATGAATTTATGGAAGCATTAGAAATGATCAAGGCACTTGTTTTTTATTGAGCACAACCAGTTCCAAATGCAACTTACCCGTGAGTAGAGTGAATTCGTTAACCCCTTTGAGCCTAAACAATGTGAATCTCATTCTTAATTTTATGAGATTCTAAAAATTTTCTTAAACCCTTGAATTTGTTTTAATTGTCTTCTTATCCATTAAAAGCTAAGAGCATTCACTTGAGGGTTGAGTAAAAGTTAAGTTGGGGCGAATGAAAAAGGAAGATAGTAGGTTGTTACAACTTTTGGAAAATTCAAGCAAGCACCAAAACAATTGTGTGAATATGAAAAAAGAAAGAAAAAAGAAAAAAAAGAGAAGAAAAGAAAAAGAATGCTTGCTTGGAAAAGAAAAATAGTGAAGAATAAGTTGTGAAATAAGGTTTGTGAAGGTTTGCAACTAAGAAACAAATGGAATGAAGTTGAGGTGTGTAAATAACGTGTTCGGTGAATGTCTCTTTTGCATCAGCAATTTCTTTTCAATGGCCTTAGAAATGTCCCTTGTTTATAAACTTGACCAAGCTACAACCTTAAAGACCTTAGTGATCTTCTTGCTTCCATATTTTCGCTTTTGATTGTTAGATTTTGTATGAATTGAATTGATATTGGCATTGTTTGTTAGTTGAAGTGATAGAGTGATTCATTCATGAAAAACATAGTTGTTGATTGATGCATGGCTTTATATTTTCTTTAAGAAGTTAGTTCTTTTACATTGTTTGATTCTAAACATTTGAAACCATGGCTTGTTTGCATCATCTGTGTTTGAGCCAATTTTCTCCATTCTTGGGTGAATCTTAGTCTTGAGCAAATCCTCCTATTGCGAAATGAGAGGTATACTTTGCTTGAGGACAAGCAAAAAGCTAGTTGGGGCGAGTTGTTAGACACCAAATTTCACTTATTCGATCTATCAAATGTTGGCATCTTTCACTCATTTTCGTCAATTAAGGGTTGAAAACCACTCTTGTTTTGGTTTGTTTGCAACATTATGAGAAAATCTCTTGGTACCTTTGATTTGTGTGTTATTGTGCAGGAATTAGGCACAAAACAACTGAAAAGTAAGATACAAGAAATGGGCAAGGAAACCAAGACAACATGCAAAACCACCAAAATGTTGTCATGCTCGCTAGGCGAGCTGGTAGCAAACGTGCCAGCGAACATCTCACTAGCTTGCTCGCTAGGCGAGCAGGCCAGCGAACGCGCCCAGAATTGGAAAGTCCCAAAAGTACCAAAAGTTTGCTAGGTTCGCTAGTTGTTCGCTAGGCGAACAAGACAGATCCTAAACGTGTATTTAAGTGATTTTCTTGATTTTTTAGGTTATAACTTCATTTTGTAACATTTTGGATAGCAGAACTTATCTCTCTTCATTTCTTCTAGAGAGAGAAACATAAAACCCTAAGAGGGAGGAGGTAATATCTTCGATCTCTTGTTGGGGTTTGGATGTAATCTTTTGATACCTTATGTATTTCATCTAATTTATGTTTGTGAATAAGTTTGGATTCTCTATTGATTGATTATCTTTGATTATGTATTTGTGGGTCTTGACAAAACCTTTTCACATATTTGATCTCAGATCTTCTTCTATCAATGAACAAACTTTTGACATGGTTTTGAAGTTGATATTCATTTTATCCTCTAAGGTGTTGTGTTGATTAAGTAGCATGGGTAGGATCAACATGATATTGTGTGGGTATGTGATAATAATGATGAAGAAGGATGTTCACCGGCATTTGGCGGATTAGATGAATACATGTAAAAAGGGTTAAGCGTGTGTACGTATTCTGATCATTGTATTTTTTATGAAACAATCGTTTATCTGATATGGGTGTTATCTTTGCTTTCTTGTTTATCTTTGATTTGAACCGTGGTAAAGATATACTCTTCATATCTGGATTTAGGATGATTGCCTGCTAGGTCCTAAATTTTAGAGATAGATTTAGGCTTAGCATTTGCGTGAGTATCAGATCTTAATGCTCTGTGTTGTGTTTTTGTTGGGTGAGATATCACCAATGAGACAACATGGTTTTTCTCTTGACGCCGCGTCAGAGAAAAGCTTTGTCGTCAGGATATGTAAGGGTATTAGACGAATGATTGCGTTGTGTTTAATTTGATCAGAAGAATGCATGTGTTGTCAATTGATGAAATCCAATCCCAACAAGGCTCTGTTTATATTTCCGTCTTTACTTTTTATTTTCTATTTTTATTAATGGTTCCTTGAACCTTTTAAACCAAAACTTTTGAACAATAAGCTTGGAAATGTAGAGGTCGTTAAATGGCGTTCATATTGCACTAATCCCTGTGGAGACGACAAAACTGGGTATTTAATATTTTTTGCTTGCTACTCTACCGCTCCATAAAAATGGCGCCGTTGTCGGGGATTGGTGTTGAGATTTTGAAGTGCATTGCAACGGTTCTATGTTTTTAAGCTTTGTATATTTTGTATATATTTGTTTCTTTTTATGTTTTCTCTAGTGTGTTCAGTAATGATGAAAACTCCTTCTAGAGTGGTTGCTATCGGTATGAAAGCATTCAATGAAGCTTCTACCGAGTTTGGATGGCGATGATAGCATGAAACAAGTGAATGTTGTCAAGGTACATGTTTTCCTTTGTTTAGAATTTTAGAATGCTTAAGAACTTAAGTCTTTGTGCAAATGAAATTTGTTCTTTTGGCAACTCGTTTGAATGATTATTTCACTTAGGACCAAAAACCACAATTTGTGAGAAAGCTTCCATTGTTTACTAAATGCTGGATTTCTTATAAACTTTGTTGATTCTTATGATTAATGCTTTATCTTGTTATCATTGTGAATTTATGGAAGCATTAGAAATGATCAAGGCACTTGTTTTTTATTGAGCACAACCAGTTCCAAATGCAACTTACCTGTGAGTAGAGTGAATTCGTTAACCCCTTTGAGCCTAAACAATGTGAATCTCATTCTTAATTTTGTGAGATTCTAAAATTTTTCTTGAATCCTTGAATTTGTGTTAATTGTCTTCTTTGCCATAAAAAGCTAAGAGTATTCACTTGAGGGTTGAGTAAAAGTTAAGTTGGGGCTAATGAAAAAGGATGATAGTAGGTTGTTACAACTTTTGGAAAATTCAAGCAAGCACCAAAACATTTGTGTGAATATGAAAAAAGAAAGAAAATAGAAGAAAAGAAAAAGATTGCTTGCTTAGAAAGAAAAATAGTGAAGAATAAGTTGTGAAATAAGGTTTTTGAAGGTTTGCAACTAAGAAACAAATGGAATGAAGTTGAGGTGTGTAAATAACGTGTTCGGTGAAAGTCTCTTTTGCATCGGCAATTTCTTTTCAATGGCCTTAGAAATGTCCCTTGTTTGTAAACTTGACCAAGCTACAACCTTAAAGACCTTAGTGATCTTCTTGCTTCCATATTTTCGCTTTTGATTGTTAGATTTTGTATGAATTGAATTGATATTGGCATTGTTTGTTAGTTGAGTGAAATTGTCCCCGCGGTTGCAAACTTATAATTTCTTCAATCCTTATTCGAAGAGAAGTGATAGAGTGATTCATTCATGAAAAACATAGTTTTTGATTGATGCATGGCTTTATATTTTCTTTAAGAAGTTAGTTCTTTTACATTGTTTGATTCTAAACATTTGAAATCATGGCTTGTTTGCATCATCTGTGTTTGAGCCAATTTTCTCCATTCTTGGGTGAATCTTAGTCTTGAGCAAATCCTCCTATTGCGAAATGAGAGGTATACTTTGCTTGAGGACAAGCAAAAAGCTAGTTGGGGCGAGTTGTTAGACCCCAAATTTCACTTATTCGATCTATCAAATGTTGGCATCTTTCACTCATTTTCGTCAATTAAGGGTTGAAAACCACTCTTGTTTTGGTTTGTTTGCAACATTATGAGAAAATCTCTTGGTACCTTTGATTTGTGTGTTATTGTGCAGGAATTAGGCACAAAACAACTGAAAAGTAAGATATAAGAAATGGGCAAGGGAACCAAGACAACATGCAAAACCACCAAAATGCTGTCATGCTCGCTAGGCGAGCTGGTAGCAAACGTGCCAGCGAACATCTCGCTAGCTTGCTCGCTAGGCGAGCAAGCCAACGAATGCGCCCAGAATGGGAAAGTCCCAAAAGTACCAAAAGTTCGCTAGGTTCGCTAGCTGTTCGCTAGTTGTTCGCTAGGCGAACAAGACAGATCCTGAACGTGTATTTAAGTGATTTTCTTGCTTTTTTAGGTTATACCTTCATTTTGTAACATTTTGGATAGCAGAACTTATCTCTCTTCATTTCTTCTAGAGAGAGAAACATAAAACCCTAAGAGGGAGGAGGTAATATCTTCGATCTCTTGTTGGGGTTTGGATGTAATCTTTTGATACCTTATGTATTTCATCTAATTTATGTTTGTGAACAAGTTTGGATTCTCTATTGATTGATTATCTTTGATTATGTATTTGTGGGTCTTGACAAAACCTTTTCACATATTTGATCTCAGATCTTCTTCTATCAATGAACAAACTTTTGATATGGTTTTGAAGTTGATATTCATTTTATCCTCTATGGTGTTGTGTTGATTAAGTAGCATGGGTAGGATCAACATGATATTGTGTGGGTATGTGATAATAGTGAAGAAGAAGGATGTTCACCGACATTTGGCGGATTAGATGAATACATGTAAAAAGGGTTAAGCGTGTGTACGTATTCTGATCATTGTATTTTTTATGAAACAATCGTTTATCTGATATGGGTGTTATCTTTGCTTTCTTGTTTATCCTGTATTTGAACCGTGATAGAGATATACTCTTCATATCTGGATTTAGGATGATTGCCTGCTAGGTCCTAAATTCTAGAGATAGATTTAGGCTTAGCATTTGCGTGAGTATCGTATCTTAATGCTCTGTGTTGTGTATTTGTTGGGTGAGATATCACCAATGAGACAACATGGTTTTTCTCTTGACGCCGCGTCAGAGAAAAGCTTTGTCGTCAGGATATGTAAGGGTATTAGACGAATGATTGCGCTGTGTTTAATTTGATCAGAAGAATGCATGTGTTGTCAATTGATGAAATCCAATCCCAACAAGGCTCCGTTTATATTTCCGTCTTTACTTTTTATTTTCTGTTTTTATTAATGGTTCCTTGAACCTTTTAAACCAAAACTTTTGAACAATAAGCTTGGAAATGTAGAGGTCGTTGAATGGCGTTCATATCGCACTAATCCCTGTGGAGACGACAAAACTGGGTACTTAATATTTTTTGCTTGCTGCTTTACCGCTCCAACAAAATGGCGCCATTGCCGGGGATTGGTGTTGAGATTTTGAAGTGCATTGCAACGGTTCTATGTTTTTAAGCTTTGTATATTTTGTATATATTTGTTTCTTTTTATGTTTTCTCTAGTGTGTTCAGGAATGATGAAAACTCCTTCTAGAGTGGTTGCTATCGGTATGAAAGCATTCAATGAAGCTTCTACCGAGTTTGGATGGCGATGATAGCATGAAACAAGTGAATGTTGTCAAGGTACATGTTTTCCTTTGTTTAGAATTTTAGAATGCTTAAGAACTTAAGTCTTTGTGCAAATGAAATTTGTTCTTTTGGCAACTCGTTTGAATGATTGTTTCACTTAGGACCAAAAACCACAATTTGTGAGAAAGCTTCCATTGTTTACTAAATGCTGGATTTCTTATCAACTTTGTTGATTCTTATGATTAATGCTTTATCTTGTTATCATTGTGAATTTATGGAAGCATTAGAAATGGTTAAGGCACTTGTTTTTTATTGAGCACAACCAGTTCCAAATGCAACTTACCTGTGAGTAGAGAGAATTCGTTAACCCCTTTGAGCCTAAACAATGTGAATCTCATTCTTAATTTTGTGAGATTCAAAAAAATTTCTTGAACCCTTGAATTTGTGTTAATTGTCTTCTTTGCCATAAAAAGCTAAGAGTATTCACTTGAGGGTTGAGTAAAAGTTAAGTTGGGGCTAATGAAAAAGGAAGATAGTAGGTTGTTACAACTTTTGGAAAATTCAAGCAAGCACCAAAACATTTGTGTGAATATGAAAAAAGAAAGAAAACAGAAGAAAAGAAAAAGAATGCTTGCTTGGAAAAGAAAAATAGTGAAGAATAAGTTGTGAAATAAGGTTTGTGAAGGTTTGCAACTAAGAAACAAATGGAATGAAGTTGAGGTGTGTAAATAACGTGTTTGGTGAATGTCTCTTTTGCATCGGCAATTTCTTTTCAATGGCCTTAGAAATGTCCCTTGTTTGTAAACTTGACCAAGCTACAACCTTAAAGACCTTAGTGATCTTCTTGCTTCCATATTTTCGCTTTTGATTGTTAGATTTTGTATGAATTGAATTGATATTGGCATTGTTTGTTAGTTGAGTGAAATTCTCCCCGCGGTTGCAAACTTATAATTTCTTCAATCCTTATTCGAAAAGAAGTGATAGAGTGATTCATTCATGAAAAACATAGTTGTTGATTGATGCATGGCTCTATATTTTCTTTAAGAAGTTGGTTCTTTTACATTGTTTGATTCTAAACATTTGAAACCATGGCTTGTTTGCATCATCTGTGTTTGAGCCAATTTTCTCCATCCTTGGGTGAATCATAGTCTTGAGAAAATCCTCCTATTGCGAAATGAGAGGTATACTTTGCTTGAGGACAAGCAAAAAGCTAGTTGGGGCGAGTTGTTAGACGCCAAATTTCACTTATTCGATCTATCAAATGTTGGCATCTTTCACTCATTTTCGTCAATTAAGGGTTGAAAACCACTCTTGTTTTGGTTTGTTTGCAACATTATGAGAAAATCTCTTGGTACCTTTGATTTGTGTGTTATTGTGCAGGAATTAGGCCCAAAACAACTGAAAAGTAAGATACAAGAAATGGGCATGGAAACCAAGACAACATGCAAAACCACCAAAATGCTGTCATGCTCGCTAGGTGAGCTGGTAGCAAACGTGCCAGCGAACATCTCGCTAGCTTGCTCGCTAGGCGAGCAGGCCAGCGATTGCGCCCAGAATTGGAAAGTCCCAAAAGTTCCAAAAGTTCGCTAGGTTCGCTAGTTGTTCGCTAGGCGAACAAGACAGATCCTGAACGTGTATTTAAGTGGTTTCTTGCTTTTTTAGGTTATAACTTCATTTTGTAATATTTTGGATAGCAGAACTTATCTCTCTTCATTTCTTCTAGAGAGAGAAACATAAAACCCTAAGAGGGAGGAGGTAATATCTTCGATCTCTTGTTGGGGTTTGGATGTAATCTTTTGATACCTTATGTATTTCATCTAATTTATGTTTGTGAACAAGTTTGGATTCTCTATTGATTGATTATCTTTGACTATGTATTTGTGGGTCTTGACAAAACCTTTTCACATATTTGATCTCAGATCTTCTTATATCAATGAACAAAATTTTGACATGGTTTTGAAGTTGATATTCATTTTATCCTCTATGGTGTTGTGTTGATTAAGTAGCATGGGTAGGATCAACATGATATTGTGTGGGTATGTGATAATAGTGATGAAGAAGGATGTTCACCAACATTTGGCGGATTAGATGAATACATGTAAAAAGGGTTAAGCGTGTGTACGTATTCTGATCATTGTATTTTTTATGAAACAATCGTTTATCTGATATGGGTGTTATCTTTGCTTTCTTGTTTATCTTTGATTTGAACCGTGATAGAGATATACTCTTCATATCTGGATTTAGGATGATTTCCTGCTAGGTCCTAAATTCTAGAGATTGATTTAGGCTTAGCATTTGCGTGAGTATCAGATCTTAATGCTCTGTGTTGTGTTTTTGTTGGGTGAGATATCACCAATGAGACAACATGGTTTTTCTCTTGACGCCGCGTCAGAGAAAAGCTTTGTCGTTAGGATATGTAAGGGTATTAGACGAATGATTGCGCTGTGTTTAATTTGATCAGAAGAATGCATGTGTTTTCAATTGATAAAATCCAATCCCAACAAGGCTCCGTTTATATTTCCGTCTTTACTTTTTATTTTCAGTTTTTATTAATGGTTCCTTGAACCTTTTAAACCAAAACTTTTGAACAATAAGCTTGGAAATGTAGAGGTCGTTGAATGGCGTTCATATCGCACTAATCCCTGTGGAGACGACAAAACTGGGTACTTAATATTTTTTGCTTGCTGCTTTACCGCTCCAAAAAAATGGCGCCGTTGCCGGGGCTTGGTGTTGAGATTTTGAAGTGCATTGCAACGGTTCTATGTTTTTAAGCTTTGTATATTTTGTATATATTTGTTTCTTTTTATGTTTTCTCTAGTGTGTTCAGGAATGATGAAAACTCCTTCTAGAGTGGTTGCTATCGGTATGAAAGCATTCAATGAAGCTTCTACCGAGTTTGGATGGAGATAATAGCATGAAACAAGTGAATGTTGTCAAGGTACATGTTTTCCTTTGTTTAGAATTTTAGAATGCTTAAGAACTTAAGTCTTTGTGCAAATGAAATTTGTTCTTTTGGCAACTCGTTTGAATGATTGTTTCACTTAGGACCAAAAACCACAATTTGTGAGAAAGCTTCCATTGTTTACTAAATGCTGGCTTTCTTATAAACTTTGTTGATTCTTATGATTAATGCTTTATCTTGTTATCATTGTGAATTTATGGAAGCATTAGAAATGATCAAGGCACTTGTTTTTTATTGAGCACAACCAGTTCCAAATGCAACTTACCCGTGAGTAGAGAGAATTCGTTAACCCCTTTGAGCCTAAACAATGTGAATCTCATTCTTAATTTTGTGAGATTCTAAAATTTTTCTTGAACCCTTGAATTTGTGTTAATTGTCTTCTTTGCCATAAAAAGCTAAGAGTATTCACTTGAGGGTTGAGTAAAAGTTAAGTTGGGGCTAATGAAAAAGGAAGATAGTAGGTTGTTACAACTTTTGGAAAATTCAAGCAAGCACCAAAACATTTGTGTGAATATGAAAAAAGAAAGAAAACAGAAAAAAAGAAAAAGAATGCTTGCTTGGAAAAGAAAAATAGTGAAGAATAAGTTGTGAAATAAGGTTTGTGAAGGTTTGCAACTAAGAAACAAATGGAATGAAGTTGAGGTGTGTAAATAACGTGTTCGGTGAATGTCTCTTTTGCATCGGCAATTTCTTTTCAATGGCCTTAGAAATGTCCCTTGTTTGTAAACTTGACCAAGCTACAACCTTAAAGACCTTAGTGATCTTCTTGCTTCCATATTTTCGCTTTTAATTGTTAGATTTTGTATGAATTGAATTGATATTGGCATTGTTTGTTAGTTGAGTGAAATTGTCCCCGCGGTTGCAAACTTATAATTTCTTCAATCCTTATTCGAAAAGAAGTGATAGAGTGATTCATTCATGAAAAACATAGTTGTTGATTGATGCATGGCTCTATATTTTCTTTAAGAAGTTGGTTCTTTTACATTGTTTGATTCTAAACATTTGAAACCATGGCTTGTTTGCATCATCTGTGTTTGAGCCAATTTTCTCCATCCTTGGGTGAATCATAGTCTTGAGCAAATCCTCCTATTGCGAAATGAGAGGTATACTTTGCTTGAGGACAAGCAAAAAGCTAGTTGGGGCGAGTTGTTAGACGCCAAATTTCACTTATTCGATCTATCAAATGTTGGCATCTTTCACTCATTTTCGTCAATTAAGGGTTGAAAACCACTCTTGTTTTGGTTTGTTTGCAAAATTATGAGAAAATCTCTTGGTACCTTTGATTTGTGTGTTATTGTGCAGGAATTAGGCCCAAAACAACTGAAAAGTAAGATACAAGAAATGGGCATGGAAACCAAGACAACATGCAAAACCACCAAAATGCTGTCATGCTCGCTAGGCGAGCTGGTAGCAAACGTGCCAGCGAACATCTCGCTAGCTTGCTCGCTAGGCGAGCAGGCCAGCGATTGCGCCCAGAATTGGAAAGTCCCAAAAGTTCCAAAAGTTCGCTAGGTTCGCTAGTTGTTCGCTAGGCGAACAAGACAGATCCTGAACGTGTATTTAAGTGATTTTCTTGCTTTTTTAGGTTATAACTTCATTTGTAACATTTTGGATAGCAGAACTTATCTCTCTTCATTTCTTCTAGAGAGAGAAACATAAAACCCTAAGAGGGAGGAGGTAATATCTTCGATCTCTTGTTGGGGTTTGGATGTAATCTTTTGATACCTTATGTATTTCATCTAATTTATGTTTGTGAACAAGTTTGGATTCTCTATTGATTGATTATCTTTGATTATGTATTTGTGGGTCTTGACAAAACCTTTTCACATATTTGATCTCAGATCTTCTTCTATCAATGAACAAACTTTTGATATGGTTTTGAAGTTGATATTCATTTTATTCTCTATGGTGTTGTGTTGATTAAGTAGCATGGGTAGGATCAACATGATATTGTGTGGGTATGTGATAATAGTGATGAAGAAGGATGTTCACCGACATTTGGCGGATTAGATGAATACATGTAAAAAGGGTTAAGCGTGTGTACGTATTCTGATCATTGTATTTTTTATGAAACAATCGTTTATCTGATATGGGTGTCATCTTTGCTTTCTTGTTTATCCTGTATTTGAACCGTGATAGAGATATACTCTTCATATCTGGATTTAGGATGATTGCCTTCTAGGTCCTAAATTCTAGAGATAGATTTAGGCTTAGCATTTGCGTGAGTATCGTATCTTAATGCTCTGTGTTGTGTTTTTGTTGGGTGAGATATCACCAATGAGACAACATGGTTTTTCTCTTGACGCCGCGTCAGAGAAAAGCTTTGTCGTCAGGATATGTAAGGGTATTAGTCGAATGATTGCGCTGTGTTTAATTTGATCAGAAGAATGCATGTGTTGTCAATTGATGAAATCCAATCCCAACAAGGCTCCGTTTATATTTTCGTCTTTACTTTTTATTTTCTGTTTTTATTAAGGGTTCGTTGAACCTTTTAAACCAAAACTTTTGAACAATAAGCTTGGAAATGTAGAGGTCGTTGAATGGCGTTCATATCGCACTAATCCCTGTGGAGACGACAAAACTGGGTACTTAATATTTTTTGCTTGCTGCTTTACCGCTCCAACAAAATGGCGCTGTTGCCGGGGATTGGTGTTGAGATTTTGAAGTGCATTGCAACGGTTCTATGTTTTTAAGCTTTGTATATTTTGTATATATTTGTTTCTTTTTATGTTTTCTCTAGTGTGTTCAGGAATGATGAAAACTCCTTCTAGAGTGGTTGCTATCGGTATGAAAGCATTCAATGAAGCTTCTACCGAGTTTGGATGGCGATGATAGCATGAAACAAGTGAATGTTGTCAAGGTACATGTTTTCCTTTGTTTAGAATTTTAGAATGCTTAAGAACTTAAGTCTTTGTGCAAATGAAATTTGTTCTTTTGGCAACTTGTTTGAATGATTGTTTCACTTAGGACCAAAAACCACAATTTGTGAGAAAGCTTCCATTGTTTACTAAATGCTGGATTTCTTATAAACTTTGTTGACTCTTATGATTAATGCTTTATCTTGTTATCATTGTGAATTTATGGAAGCATTAGAAATGATCAAGGCACTTGTTTTTTATTGAGCACAACCAGTTCCAAATGCAACTTACCCGTGAGTAAAGAGAATTCGTTAACCCCTTTGAGCCTAAACAATGTGAATCTCATTCTTAATTTTGTGAGATTCTAAAATTTTTCTTGAACCCTTGAATTTGTGTTAATTGTCTTCTTTGACATGAAAAGCTAAGAGTATTCACTTGAGGGTTGAGTAAAAGTTAAGTTGGGGCTAATGAAAAAGGAAGATAGTAGGTTGTTACAACTTTTGGAAAATTCAAGCAAGCACCAAAACATTTGTGTGAATATGAAAAAAGAAAGAAAACAGAAAAAAAGAAAAAGAATGCTTGCTTGGAAAAGAAAAAAAGTGAAGAATAATTTGTGAAATAAGGTTTGTGAAGGTTTGCAACTAAGAAACAAATGGAATGAAGTTGAGGTGTGTAAATAACGTGTTCGGTGAATGTCTCTTTTGCATCGGCAATTTATTTTCAATGGCCTTAGAAATGTCCCTTGTTTGTAAACTTGACCAAGCTACAACCTTAAAGACCTTAGTGATCTTCTTGCTTCCATATTTTCGCTTTTGATTGTTAGATTTTGTATGAATTGAATTGATATTGGCATTGTTTGTTAGTTGAGTGAAATTGTCCCCGCGGTTGCAAACTTATAATTTCTTCAATCCTTATTCGAAGAGAAGTGATAGAGTGATTCATTCATGAAAAACATAGTTGTTGATTGATGCATGGCTCTATATTTTCTTTAAGAAGTTGGTTCTTTTACATTGTTTGATTCTAAACATTTGAAACCATGGCTTGTTTGCATCATCTGTGTTTGAGCCAATTTTCTCCATCCTTGGGTGAATCATAGTCTTGAGCAAATCCTCCTATTGCGAAATGAGAGGTATACTTTGCTTGAGGACAACCAAAAAGCTAGTTGGGGCGAGTTGTTAGACGCCAAATTTCACTTATTCGATCTATCAAATGTTGGCATCTTTCACTCATTTTCGTCAATTAAGGGTTAAAAACCACTCTTGTTTTGGTTTCTTTGCAACATTATGAGAAAATCTCTTGGTACCTTTGATTTGTGTGTTATTGTGCAGGAATTAGGCACAAAACAACTGAAAAGTAAGATACAAGAAATGGGCATGGAAACCAAGACAACTTGCAAAACCACCAAAATGCTGTCATGCTCGCTAGGCGAGCTGGTAGCAAACGTGCCAGCGAACATCTCGCTAGCTTGCTCGCTAGGCGAGCAGGCCAGCGATTGCGCCCAGAATTGGAAAGTCCCAAAAGTTCCAAAAGTTCGCTAGGTTCGCTAGTTGTTCGCTAGGCGAACAAGACAGATCCTGAACGTGTATTTAAGTGATTTTCTTGCTTTTTTAGGTTATAACTTCATTTTGTAACATTTTGGATAACAGAACTTATCTCTCTTCATTCCTTCTAGAGAGAGAAACATAAAACCCTAAGAGGGAGGAGGTAATATCTTCGATCTCTTGTTGGGGTTTGGATGTAATCTTTTGATACCTTATGTATTTCATCTAATTTATGTTTGTGAACAAGTTTGGATTCTCTATTGATTGATTATCTTTGATTATGTATTTGTGGGTCTTGACAAAACCTTTTCACATATTTTATCTCAGATCTTCTTCTATCAATGAACAAACTTTTGACATGGTTTTGAAATTGATATTCATTTTATCCTCTATGGTGTTGTGTTGATTAAGTAGCATGGGTAGGATCAACATGATATTGTGTGGGTATGTAATAATAGTGATGAAGAAGGATGTTCACCAACATTTGGCGGATTAGATGAATACATGTAAAAAGGGTTAAGCGTGTGTACGTATTCTGATCATTGTATTTTTTATGAAACAATCGTTTATCTGATATGGGTGTTATCTTTGCTTTCTTGTTTATCTTTGATTTGAACCGTGATAGAGATATACTCTTCATATCTGGATTTAGGATGATTGCCTGCTAGGTCCTAAATTCTAGAGATAGATTTAGGCTTAGCATTTGCGTGAGTATCAGATCTTAATGCTCTGTGTTGTGTTTTTGTTGGGTGAGATATCACCAATGAGACAACATGGTTTTTCTCTTGACGCCGCGTCAGAGAAAAGCTTTGTCGTCAGGATATGTATGGGTATTAGACGAATGATTGCGTTGTGTTTAATTTGATCAGAAGAATGCATGTGTTTTAAATTGATGAAATCCAATCCCAACAAGGCTCCGTTTATATTTCCGTCTTTACTTTTTATTTTCTGTTTTTATTAATGGTTCCTTGAACCTTTTAAACCAAAACTTTTGAGCAATAAGCTTGGAAATGTAGAGGCCGTTGAATGGCGTTCATATCGCACTAATCCCTGTGGAGACGACAAAACTGGGTACTTAATATTTTTTGCTTGCTGCTTTACCGCTCCAAAAAAATGGCGCCGTTGCCGGGGCTTGGTGTTGAGATTTTGAAGTGCATTGCAACGGTTCTATGTTTTTAAGCTTTGTATATTTTGTATATATTTGTTTCTTTTTATGTTTTCTCTAGTGTGTTCAGGAATGATGAAAACTCCTTCTAGAGTGGTTGCTATCGGTATAAAAGCATTCAATGAAGCTTCTACCGAGTTTGGATGGAGATGATAGCATGAAACAAGTGAATGTTGTCAAGGTACATGTTTTCCTTTGTTTAGAATTTTAGAATGCTTAAGAACTTAAGTCTTTGTGCAAATGAAATTTTTTCTTTTGGCAACTCGTTTGAATGATTGTTTCACTTAGGACCAAAAACCACAATTTGTGAGAAAGCTTCCATTGTTTACTAAATGCTGGATTTCTTATAAACTTTGTTGATTCTTATGATTAATGCTTTATCTTGTTATCATTGTGAATTTATGGAAGCATTAAAAATGATCAAGGCACTTGTTTTTTATTGAGCACAACCAGTTCCAAATGCAACTTACCCGTGAGTAGAGAGAATTCGTTAACCCCTTTGAGCCTAAACAATGTGAATCTCATTCTAAATTTTGTGAGATTCTAAAAATTTTCTTGAACCCTTGAATTTGTGTTAATTGTATTCTTTGACATGAAAAGCTAAGAGTATTCACTTGAGGGTTGAGTAAAAGTTAAGTTGGGGCTAATGAAAAAGGAAGATAAGAGGTTGTTACAACTTTTGGAATATTCAAGCAAGCACCAAAACATTTGTGTGAATATGAAAAAAGAAAGAAAACAGAAGAAAAGAAAAAGAATGCTTGCTTGGAAAAGAAAAATAGTGAAGAATAAGTTGTGAAATAAGGTTTGTGAAGGTTTGCAACTAAGAAACAAATGGAATGAAGTTGAGGTGTGTAAATAACGTGTTCGGTGAATGTCTCTTTTGCATCGGCAATTTCTTTTCAATGGCCTTAGAAATGTCCCTTGTTTGTAAACTTGACCAAGCTACAACCTTAAAGACCTTAGTGATCTTCTTGCTTCCATATTTTCGCTTTTGATTGTTAGATTTTGTATGAATTGAATTGATATTGGCATTGTTTGTTAGTTGAGTGAAATTGTCCCCGCGGTTGCAAACTTATAATTTCTTCAATCCTTATTCGAAGAGAAGTGATAGAGTGATTCATTCATGAAAAACATAGTTGTTGATTGATGCATGGCTTTATATTTTCTTTAAGAAGTTAGTTCTTTTACATTGTTTGATTCTAAACATTTGAAACCATGGCTTGTTTGCATCATCTGTGTTTGAGCCAATTTTCTCCATTCTTGGGTGAATCTTAGTCTTGAGCAAATCCTCCTATTGAGAAATGAGAGGTATACTTTGCTTGAGGACAAGTAAAAAGCTAGTTGGGGCGAGTTGTTAGACGCCAAATTTCACTTATTCGATCTATCAAATGTTGGCATCTTTCACTCATTTTCGTCAATTAAGGGTTGAAAACCACTCTTGTTTTGGTTTGTTTGCAACATTATGAGAAAATCTCTTGGTACCTTTGATTTGTGTGTTATTGTGCAGGAATTAGGCACAAAACAACTGAAAAGTAAGATACAAGAAATGGGCAAGGAAACCAAGACAACATGCAAAACCACCAAAATGCTGTCATGCTCGCTAGGCGAGCTGGTAGCAAACGTGCCAGCGAACATCTCGCCTTCTTGCTCGCTAGGCGAGCAGGCCAGCAAACGCGCCCAGAATTAAAAAGCCCCAAAAGTACCAAAAGTTCGCTAGGTTCGCTAGCTGTTCGCTAGTTGTTCGCTAGGCGAACAAGACAGATCCTGAACGTGTATTTAAGTGATTTTCTTGCTTTTTTAGGTTATAACTTCATTTTGTAACATTTTGGATAGCAGAACTTATCTCTCTTCATTTCTTCTAGAGAGAGAAACATAAAACCCTAAGAGGGAGGAGGTAATATCTTCGATCTCTTGTTGGGGTTTGGATGTAATCTTTTGATACCTTATGTATTTCATCTAATTTATGTTTGTGAACAAGTTTGGATTCTCTATTGATTGATTATCTTTGATTATGTATTTGTGGGTCTTGACAAAACCTTTTCACATATTTGATCTCAGATCTTCTTCTATCAATGAACAAACTTTTGACATGGTTTTGAAGTTGATATTCATTTTATCCTCTATGGTGTTGTGTTGATTAAGTAGCATAGGTAGGATCAACATGATATTGTGTGGGTATGTGATAATAGTGATGAAGAAGGATGTTCACCAACATTTGGCGGATTAGATGAATACATGTAAAAAGGGTTAAGCGTGTGTACGTATTCTGATCATTGTATTTTTTATGAAACAATCGTTTATCTGATATGGGTGTTATCTTTGCTTTCTTGTTTATCTTTGATTTGAACCGTGATAGAGATATACTCTTCATATCTGGATTTAGGATGATTGCCTGCTAGGTCCTAAATTCTAGAGATAGATTTAGGCTTAGCATTTGCGTGAGTATCAGATCTTAATGCTCTGTGTTGTGTTTTTGTTGGGTGAGATATCACCAATGAGACAACATGGTTTTTCTCTTGACGCCGCGTCAGAGAAAAGCTTTGTCGTCAGGATATGTAAGGGTATTAGACGAATGATTGCGCTGTGTTTAATTTGATCAGAAGAATGCATGTGTTGTCAATTGATGAAATCCAATGCCAACAAGGCTCCGTTTATATTTTCGTCTTTACTTTTTATTTTCTGTTTTTATTAATGGTTCCTTGAACCTTTTAAACCAAAACTTTTGAAAAATAAGCTTGGAAATGTAGAGGCCGTTGAATGGCGTTCATATCGCACTAATCCCTGTGGAGACGACAAAACTGGGTACTTAATATTTTTTGCTTGCTGCTTTACCGCTCCAACAAAATGGCGCCGTTGCCGGGGATTGGTGTTGAGATTTTGAAGTGCATTGCAACGGTTCTATGTTTTTAAGCTTTGTATATTTTGTATATATTTGTTTCTTTTTATGTTTTCTCTAGTGTGTTCAGGAATGATGAAAACTCCTTCTAGAGTGGTTGCTATCCGTATGAAAGCATTCAATGAAGCTTTTATCAAGTTTGGATGGCGATGATAGCATGAAACAAGTGAATGTTGTCAAGGTACATGTTTTCCTTTGTTTAGAATTTTAGAATGCTTAAGAACTTAAGTCTTTGTGCAAATGAAATTTGTTCTTTTGGCAACTCGTTTGAATGATTGTTTCACTTAGGACCAAAAACCACAATTTGTGAGAAAGCTTCCATTGTTTACTAAATGCTGGATTTCTTATAAACTTTGTTGATTCTTATGATTAATGCTTTATCTTGTTATCATTGTGAATTTATGGAAGCATTAGAAATGATCAAGGCACTTGTTTTTTATTGAGCACAACCAGTTCCAAATGCAACTTACCCGTGAGTAGAGAGAATTCGTTAACCCCTTTGAGCTTAAACAATGTGAATCTCATTCTTAATTTTGTAAGATTCTAAAATTTTTCTTGAACCCTTGAATTTGTGTTAATTGTCTTCTTTGCCATGAAAAGCTAAGAGTATTCACTTGAGGGTTGAGTAAAAGTTAAGTTGGGGCTAATGAAAAAGGAAGATAGTAGGTTGTTACAACTTTTGGAAAATTCAAGCAAGCACCAAAACATTTGTGTGAATATGAATAAAGAAAGAAAACAGAAGAAAAGAAAAAGAATGCTTGCTTGGTAAAGAAAAATAGTGAAGAATAAGTTGTGAAATAAGGTTTGTGAAGGTTTGCAACTAAGAAACAAATGGAATGAAGTTGAGGTGTGTAAATAACGTGTTCGGTGAATGTCTCTTTTGCATCGGCAATTTCTTTTCAATGGCCTTAGAAACGTCCCTTGTTTGTAAACTTGACCAAGCTACAACCTTAAAGACATTAGTGATCTTCTTGCTTCCATATTTTCGCTTTTGATTGTTAGATTTTGTATGGATTGAATTGATATTGGCATTGTTTGTTAGTTGAGTGAAATTGTCCCCGCGGTTGCAAACTTATAATTTCTTCAATCCTTATTCGAAAAGAAGTGATAGAGTGATTCATTCATGAAAAACATAGTTGTTGATTGATGCATGGCTTTATATTTTCTTTAAGAAGTTGGTTCTTTTACATTGTTTGATTCTAAACATTTGAAACCATGGCTTGTTTGCATCATCTGTGTTTGAGCCAATTTTCTCCATCCTTGGGTGAATCATAGTCTTGAGCAAATCCTCCTATTGCGAAATGAGAGGTATACTTTGCTTGAGGACAAGCAAAAAGCTAGTTGGGGCGAGTTGTTAGACGTCAAATTTCACTTATTCGATCTATCAAATGTTGGCATCTTTAACTCATTTTCGTCAATTAAGGGTTGAAAACCACTCTTGTTTTGGTTTGTTTGCAACATTATGAGAAAATCTCTTGGTACCTTTGATTTTTGTGTTATTGTGCAGGAATTAGGCACAAAACAACTGAAAAGTAAGATACAAGAAATGGGCAAGGAAACCAAGACAACATGCAAAACCACCAAAATGCTGTCATGCTCGCTAGGCGAGCTGGTAGCAAACGTGCCAGCGAACATCTAGCTAGCTTGCTCGCTAGGCGAGCAGGCCAGCAAACGCGCCCAGAATTAAAAAGTCCCAAAAGTACCAAAAGTTCGCTAGGTTCGCTAGCTGTTCACTAGTTGTTCGCTAGGCGAACAAGACAGATCCTGAACGTGTATTTAAGTGATTTTCTTGCTTTTTAAGGTTATAACTTCGTTTTGTAACATTTTGGATAGCAGAACTTATCTCTATTCATTTCTTCTAGAGAGAGAAACATAAAACCCTAAGAGGGAGGAGGTAATATCTTCGATCTCTTATTGGGGTTTGGATGTAATCTTTTGATACCTTATGTATTTCATCTAATTTATGTTTGTGAACAAGTTTGGATTCTCTATTGATTGATTATCTTTGATTATGTATTTGTGGGTCTTGACAAAACCTTTTCACATATTTGATCTCAGATCTTCTTCTATCAATGAACAAACTTTTGACATGGTTTTGAAGTTGATATTCTTTTTATCCTCTATGGTGTTGTGTTGATTAAGTAGCATGGGGAGGATCAACATGATATTGTGTGGGTATGTGATAATAGTGATGAAGAAGGATGTTCACCAACATTTGGCGGATTAGATGAATACATGTAAAAAGGGTTAAGCGTGTGTACGTATTCTGATCATTGTATTTTTTATGAAACAATCGTTTATCTGATATGGGTGTTATCTTTGCTTTCTTGTTTATCTTTTATTTAAACCGTGATAGAGATATACTCTTCATATCTGGATTTAGGATGATTGCCTGCTAGGTCCTAAATTCTAGAGATAGATTTAGGCTTAGCATTTGCGTGAGTATCAGATCTTAATGCTCTGTGTTGTGTTTTTGTTGGGTGAGATATCACCAATGAGACAACATGGTTTTTCTCTTGACGCCGCGTCAGAGAAAAGCTTTGTCGTCAGGATATGTAAGGGTATTAGACGAATGATTGCGCTGTGTTTAATTTGATCAGAAGAATGCATGTGTTGTCAATTGATGAAATCCAATCCCAACAAGGCTCCGTTTATATTTCCGTCTTTACTTTTTATT
The DNA here is from genome assembly GCA_963859935.3 of Lathyrus sativus. Taxonomy (NCBI): domain Eukaryota; kingdom Viridiplantae; phylum Streptophyta; class Magnoliopsida; order Fabales; family Fabaceae; genus Lathyrus; species Lathyrus sativus. The sequence continues at coordinate 716,474,177 of OZ012735.1, read as the reverse complement.
TTCTGTTTTTATTAATGGTTCCTTGAACCTTTTAAACCAAAACTTTTGAACAATAAGCTTGGAAATGTAGAGGTCGTTGAATGGCGTTCATATCGCACTAATCCCTGTCGAGACAACAAAACTGGGTACTTAATATTTTTTGCTTGCTGCTTTACCGCTCCAACAAAATAGCGTCGTTGCCGGGGATTGGTGTTGAGATTTTGAAGTGCATTGCAACGGTTCTATGTTTTTAAGCTTTGTATATTTTGTATATATTTGTTTCTTTTTATGTTTTCTCTAGTGTATTCTGGAATGATGAAAACTCCTTCTAGAGTGGTTGCTATCGGTATGAAAGCATTCAATGAAGCTTCTACCGAGTTTGGATGGCGATGATAGCATGAAACAAGTGAATGTTGTCAAGGTACATGTTTTCCTTTGTTTAGAATTTTAGAATGCTTAAGAACTTAAGTCTTTGTGCAAATGAAATTTGTTCTTTTGGCAACTCGTTTGAATGATTGTTTCACTTAGGACCAAAAACCACAATTTGTGAGAAAGCTTCCATTGTTTACTAAATGCTGGATTTCTTATAAACTTTGTTGATTCTTATGATTAATGCTTTATCTTATTATCATTGTGAATTTATGGAAGCATTAGAAATGATCAAGGCACTTGTTTTTTATTGAGCACAACCAGTTCCAAATGCAACTTACCCGTGAGTAGAGAGAATTCGTTAACCCCTTTGAGCCTAAACAATGTGAATCTCATTCTTAATTTTGTGAGATTCTAAAATTTTTCTTGAACCCTTGAATTTGTGTTAATTGTCTTCTTTTCCATGAAAAGCTAAGAGTATTCACTTGAGGGTTGAGTAAAAGTTAAGTTGGGGCTAATGAAAAAGGAAGATAGTAGGTTGTTACAACTTTTGGAAAATTCAAGCAAGCACCAAAACATTTGTGTGAATATGAAAAAAGAAAGAAAACAGAAGAAAAGAAAAAGAATGCTTGGTTGGAAAAGAAAAATAGTGAAGAATAAGTTGTTAAATAAGGTTTGTGAAGGTTTGCAACTAAGAAACAAATGGAATGAAGTTGAGGTGTGTAAATAACGTGTTCGGTGAATGTCTCTTTTGCATCGGCAATTTCTTTTCAATGGCCTTAGAAATGTCCCTTGTTTGTAAACTTGACCAAGCTACAACCTTAAAGACCTTAGTGATCTTCTTGCTTCCATATTTTCGCTTTTGATTGTTAGATTTTGTATGAATTGAATTGATATTGGCATTGTTTGTTAGTTGAGTGAAATTGTCCCCGCGGTTGCAAACTTATAATTTCTTCAATCCTTATTCGAAGAGAAGTGATAGAGTGATTCCTTCATGAAAAACATAGTTGTTGATTGATGCATGGCTTTATATTTTCTTTAAGAAGTTAGTTCTTTTACATTGTTTGATTCTAAACATTTGAAACCATGGCTTGTTTACATCATCTGTGTTTGAGCCAATTTTCTCCATTCTTGGGTGAATCTTAGTCTTGAGCAAATCCTCCTATTGCGAAATGAGAGGAATACTTTGCTTGAGGACAAGTAAAAAGCTAGTTGGGGCGAGTTGTTAGACGCCAAATTTCACTTATTCGATCTATCAAATGTCGGCATCTTTCACTCATTTTCGTCAATTAAGGGTTGAAAACCACTCTTGTTTTGGTTTGTTTGCAACATTATGAGAAAATCTCTTGGTACCTTTGATTTGTGTGTTATTGTGCAGGAATTAGGCACAAAACAACTGAAAAGTAAGATACAAGAAATGGGCAAGGAAACCAAGACAACATGCAAAACCACCAAAATGCTGTCATGCTCGCTAGGCGAGCTGGTAGCAAACGTGCCAGCGAACATCTCGCTAGCTTGCTCGCTAGGCGAGCAGGCCAGCGAACGCGCCCAGAATTGGAAAGTCCCAAAAGTTCGCTAGGTTCGCTAGCTGTTCGCTAGTTGTTCGCTAGGCGAACAAGACAGATCCTGAACGTGTATTTAAGTGATTTTCTTGCTTTTATAGGTTATAACTTCATTTTGTAACATTTTGGATAGCAGAACTTATCTCTCTTCATTTCTTCTAGAGAGGGAAACATAAAACCCTAAGAGGGAGGAGGTAATATCTTCGATCTCTTGTTGGGGTTTGGATGTAATCTTTTGATACCTTATGTATTTCATCTAATTTATGTTTGTGAACAAGTTTGGATTCTCTATTGATTGATTATCTTTGATTATATATTTGTGGGTCTTGACAAAACCTTTTCACATATTTGATCTCAGATCTTCTTCTATCAATGAACAAACTTTTGACATGGTTTTGAAGTTGATATTCATTTTATCCTCTATGGTGTTGTGTTGATTAAGTAGCATGGGTAGGATCAACATGATATTGTGTGGGTATGTTATAATAGTGATGAAGAAGGATGTTCACCGACATTTGCGGATTAGATGAATACATGTAAAAAGGGTTAAGCGTGTGTACGTATTCTGATCATTGTATTTTTTATGAAACAATCGTTTATCTGATATGGGTGTTATCTTTGCTTTCTTGTTTATCTTTGATTTGAACCGTGATAGAGATATACTCTTCATATCTGGATTTAGGATGATTGCCTGCTAGGTCCTAAATTCTAGAGATATATTTAGGCTTAGCATTTGCGTGAGTATCAGATCTTAATGCTCTGTGTTGTGTTTTTGTTGGGTGAGATATCACCAATGAGACAACATGGTTTTTCTCTTGACGCCGCGTCAGAGAAAAGCTTTGTCGTCAGGATATGTAAGGGTATTAGACGAATGATTGCATTGTGTTTAATTTGATCAGAAGAATGCATGTGTTGTCAATTGATGAAATCCAATCCCAACAAGGCTCCGTTTATATTTCCGTCTTTACTTTTTATTTTCTGTTTTTGTTTATGGTTCCTTGAACCTTTTAAACCAAAACTTTTGAACAATAAGCTTGGAAATGTAGAGGTCGTTGAATGGCGTTCATATCGCACTAATCCCTGTGGAGACGACAAAACTGGGTACTTAATATTTTTTGCTTGCTGCTTTACCGCTCCAACAAAATGGCGCCGTTGTCGGGGATTGGTGTTGAGATTTTGAAGTGCATTGCAACGGTTCTATGTTTTTAAGCTTTGTATATTTTGTATATATTTGTTTCTTTTTATGTTTTCTCTAGTGTGTTCAGGAATGATGAAAACTCCTTCTAGAGTGGTTGCTATCGGTATGAAAGCATTCAATGAAGCTTCTACCGAGTTTAGATGGCGATGATAGCATGAAACAAGTGAATGTTGTCAAGGTACATGTTTTCCTTTGTTTAGAATTTTAGAATGCTTAAGAACTTAAGTCTTTGTGCAAATGAAATTTGTTCTTTTGGCAACTCGTTTGAATGATTGTTTCACTTAGGACCAAAAACCACAATTTGTGAGAAAGCTTCCATTGTTTACTAAATGCTGGATTTCTTATAAACTTTGATGATTCTTATGATTAATGCTTTATCTTGTTATCATTGTGAATTTATGGAAGCATTAGAAATGATCAAGGAACTTGTTTTTTATTGAGCACAACCAGTTCCAAATGCAACTTACCCGTGAGTAGAGAGAATTCGTTAACCCCTTTGAGCCTAAACAATGTGAATCTCATTCTTAATTTTGTGAGATTCTAAAATTTTTCTTGAACCCTTGAATTTGTGTTAATTGTCTTCTTTGCCATAAAAAGCTAAGAGTATTCACTTGAGGGTTGAGTAAAAGTTAAGTTGGGGCTAATGAAAAAGGAAAATAGTAGGTTGTTACAAGTTTTGGAAAATTCAAGCAAGCACCAAAACATTTGTGTGAATATGAAAAAAGAAAGAAAACAGAAGAAAAGAAAAAGAATGCTTGCTTGGAAAAGAAAAATAGTGAAGAATAAGTTGTGAAATAAGGTTTGTGAAGGTTTGCAACTAAGAAACAAATGGAATGAAGTTGAGGTGTGTAAATAACGTGTTCGGTGAATGTCTCTTTTGCACCGGCAATTTCTTTTCAATGGCCTTAGAAATGTCCCTTGTTTGTAAACTTGACCAAGCTACAACCTTAAAGACCTTAGTGATCTTCTTGCTTCCATATTTTCGCTTTTGATTGTTAGATTTTGTATGAATTGAATTGATATTGGCATTGTTTGTTAGTTGAGTGAAATTGTCCCCGCGGTTGCAAACTTATAATTTCTTCAATCCTTATTCGAAGAGAAGTGATAGAGTGATTCATTCATGAAAAACATAGTTATTGATTGATGCATGGCTTTATATTTTCTTTAAGAAGTTAGTTCTTTTACATTGTTTGATTCTAAACATTTGAAACCATGGCTTGTTTGCATCATCTGTGTTTGAGCCAATTTTCTCCATTCTTGGGTGAATCTTAGTCTTGAGCAAATCCTCCTATTGCGAAATGAGAGGTATACTTTGGTTGAGGACAAGCAAAAAGCTAGTTGGGGCGAGTTGTTAGACGCCAAATTTCACTTATTCTATATATCAAATGTTGGCATCTTTCACTCATTTTTGTCAATTAAGGGTTGAAAACCACTCTTGTTTTGGTTTGTTTGCAACATTATGAGAAAATCTCTTGGTACCTTTGATTTGTGTGTTATTGTGCAGGAATTAGGCACAAAACAACTGAAAAGTAAGATACAAGAAATGGGCATGGAAACCAAGACAACATGAAAAACCACCAAAATGTTGTCATGCTCGCTAGGCGAGCTGGTAGCAAACGTGCCAGCGAACATCTCACTAGCTTGCTCGCTAGGCGAGCAGGCCAGCGAACGCGCCTAGAATTGGAAAGTCCCAAAAGTTTGCTAGGTTCGCTAGTTTTTCGCTAGGCGAACAAGACAGATCCTGAACGTGTATTTAAGTGATTTTCTTGCTTTTTTAGGTTATAACTTCATTTTGTAACATTTTGGATAGCAGAACTTATCTCTCTTCATTTCTTCTAGAGAGAGAAACATAAAACCCTAAGAGGGAGGAGGTAATATCTTCGATCTCTTGTTGGGGTTTGGATGTAATCTTTTGATACCTTATGTATTTCATCTAATTTATGTTTGTGAACATGTTTGGATTCTCTATTGATTGATTATCTTTGATTATGTATTTGTGGGTCTTGACAAAACCTTTTCACATATTTGATCTCAGATCTTCTTCTATCAATCAACAAACTTTTGACATGGTTTTGAAATTGATATTCATTTTATCCTCTATGGTGTTGTGTTGATTAAGTGGCATGGGTAGGATCAACATGATATTGTGTGGGTATGTGATAATAGAGATGAAGAAGGATGTTCACCGACATTTGGCGGATTAGATGAATACATGTAAAAAGGGTTAAGTGTGTGTACGTATTCTGATCATTGTATTTGTTATGAAACAATCGTTTATCTGATATGGGTGTTATCTTTGCTTTCTTGTTTATCTTTGATTTGAACCGTGATAGAGATATACTCTTCATATCTGGATTTAGGATGATTGCCTGCTAGGTCCTAAATTCTAGAGATATATTTAGGCTTAGCATTTGCGTGAGTATCAGGTCTTAATGCTCTGTGTTGTGTTTTTGTTGGGTGAGATATCACCAATGAGACAACATGGTTTTTCTCTTGACGCCGCGTCAGAGAAATGCTTTGTCGTCAGGATATGTAAGGGTATTAGACGAATGATTGCGCTGTGTTTAATTTGATCAGAAGAATGCATGTGTTGTCAATTGATGAAATCCAATCCCAACAAGGCACCGTTTATATTTCCGTCTTTACTTTTTATTTTCTGTTTTTATTAATGGTTCCTTGAACCTTTTAAACCAAAACTTTTGAACAATAAGCTTGGAAATGTAGAGGTCGTTGAATGGCGTTCATATCGCACTAATCCCTGTCGAGACAACAAAACTGGGTACTTAATATTTTTTGCTTGCTGCTTTACCGCTCCAACAAAATAGCGTCGTTGCCGGGGATTGGTGTTGAGATTTTGAAGTGCATTGCAACGGTTCTATGTTTTTAAGCTTTGTATATTTTGTATATATTTGTTTCTTTTTATGTTTTCTCTAGTGTGTTCTGGAATGATGAAAACTCCTTCTAGAGTGGTTGCTATCGGTATGAAAGCATTCAATGAAGCTTCTACCGAGTTTGGATGGCGATGATAGCATGAAACAAGTGAATGTTGTCAAGGTACATGTTTTCCTTTGTTTAGAATTTTAGAATGCTTAAGAACTTAAGTCTTTGTGCAAATGAAATTTGTTCTTTTGGCAACTCGTTTGAATGATTGTTTCACTTAGGACCAAAAACCACAATTTGTGAGAAAGCTTCCATTGTTTACTAAATGCTGGATTTCTTATAAACTTTGTTGATTCTTATGATTAATGCTTTATCTTATTATCATTGTGAATTTATGGAAGCATTAGAAATGATCAAGGCACTTGTTTTTTATTGAGCACAACCAGTTCCAAATGCAACTTACCCGTGAGTAGAGAGAATTCGTTAACCCCTTTGAGCCTAAACAATGTGAATCTCATTCTTAATTTTGTGAGATTCTAAAATTTTTCTTGAACCCTTGAATTTGTGTTAATTGTCTTCTTTTCCATGAAAAGCTAAGAGTATTCACTTGAGGGTTGAGTAAAAGTTAAGTTGGGGCTAATGAAAAAGGAAGATAGTAGGTTGTTACAACTTTTGGAAAATTCAAGCAAGCACCAAAACATTTGTGTGAATATGAAAAAAGAAAGAAAACAGAAGAAAAGAAAAAGAATGCTTGGTTGGAAAAGAAAAATAGTGAAGAATAAGTTGTTAAATAAGGTTTGTGAAGGTTTGCAACTAAGAAACAAATGGAATGAAGTTGAGGTGTGTAAATAACGTGTTCGGTGAATGTCTCTTTTGCATCGGCAATTTCTTTTCAATGGCCTTAGAAATGTCCCTTGTTTGTAAACTTGACCAAGCTACAACCTTAAAGACCTTAGTGATCTTCTTGCTTCCATATTTTCGCTTTTGATTGTTAGATTTTGTATGAATTGAATTGATATTGGCATTGTTTGTTAGTTGAGTGAAATTGTCCCCGCGGTTGCAAACTTATAATTTCTTCAATCCTTATTCGAAGAGAAGTGATAGAGTGATTCATTCATGAAAAACATAGTTGTTGATTGATGCATGGCTTTATATTTTCTTTAAGAAGTTAGTTCTTTTACATTGTTTGATTCTAAACATTTGAAACCATGGCTTGTTTGCATCATCTGTGTTTGAGCCAATTTTCTCCATTCTTGGGTGAATCTTAGTCTTGAGCAAATCCTCCTATTGCGAAATGAGAGGAATACTTTGCTTGAGGACAAGTAAAAAGCTAGTTGGGGCGAGTTGTTAGACGCCAAATTTCACTTATTCGATCTATCAAATGTCGGCATCTTTCACTCATTTTCGTCAATTAAGGGTTGAAAACCACTCTTGTTTTGGTTTGTTTGCAACATTATGAGAAAATCTCTTGGTACCTTTGATTTGTGTGTTATTGTGCAGGAATTAGGCACAAAACAACTGAAAAGTAAGATACAAGAAATGGGCAAGGAAACCAAGACAACATGCAAAACCACCAAAATGCTGTCATGCTCGCTAGGCGAGCTGGTAGCAAACGTGCCAGCGAACATCTCGCTAGCTTGCTCGCTAGGCGAGCAGGCCAGCGAACGCGCCCAGAATTGGAAAGTCCCAAAAGTTCGCTAGGTTCGCTAGCTGTTCGCTAGTTGTTCGCTAGGCGAACAAGACAGATCCTGAACGTGTATTTAAGTGATTTTCTTGCTTTTATAGGTTATAACTTCATTTTGTAACATTTCGGATAGCAGAACTTATCTCTCTTCATTTCTTCTAGAGAGAGAAACATAAAACCCTAAGAGGGAGGAGGTAATATCTTCGATCTCTTGTTGGGGTTTGGATGTAATCTTTTGATACCTTATGTATTTCATCTAATTTATGTTTGTGAACAAGTTTGGATTCTCTATTGATTGATTTTCTTTGATTATATATTTGTGGGTCTTGACAAAACCTTTTCACATATTTGATCTCAGATCTTCTTCTATCAATGAACAAACGTTTGACATGGTTTTGAAGTTGATATTCATTTTATCCTCTATGGTGTTGTGTTGATTAAGTAGCATGGGTAGGATCAACATGATATTGTGTGGGTATGTTATAATAGTGATGAAGAAGGATGTTCACCGACATTTGCGGATTAGATGAATACATGTAAAAAGGGTTAAGCGTGTGTACGTATTCTGATCATTGTATTTTTTATGAAACAATCGTTTATCTGATATGGGTGTTATCTTTGCTTTCTTGTTTATCTTTGATTTGAACCGTGATAGAGATATACTCTTCATATCTGGATTTAGGATGATTGCCTACTAGGTCCTAAATTCTAGAGATATATTTAGGCTTAGCATTTGCGTGAGTATCAGATCTTAATGCTCTGTGTTGTGTTTTTGTTGGGTGAGATATCACCAATGAGACAACATGGTTTTTCTCTTGACGCCGCGTCAGAGAAAAGCTTTGTCGTCAGGATATGTAAGGGTATTAGACGAATGATTGCATTGTGTTTAATTTGATCAGAAGAATGCATGTGTTGTCAATTGATGAAATCCAATCCCAACAAGGCTCCGTTTATATTTCCGTCTTTACTTTTTATTTTCTGTTTTTGTTTATGGTTCCTTGAACCTTTTAAACCAAAACTTTTGAACAATAAGCTTGGAAATGTAGAGGTCGTTGAATGGCGTTCATATCGCACTAATCCCTGTGGAGACGACAAAACTGGGTACTTAATATTTTTTGCTTGCTGCTTTACCGCTCCAACAAAATGGCGCCGTTGTCGGGGATTGGTGTTGAGATTTTGAAGTGCATTGCAACGGTTCTATGTTTTTAAGCTTTGTATATTTTGTATATATTTGTTTCTTTTTATGTTTTCTCTAGTGTGTTCAGGAATGATGAAAACTCCTTCTAGAGTGGTTGCTATCGGTATGAAAGCATTCAATGAAGCTTCTACCGAGTTTAGATGGCGATGATAGCATGAAACAAGTGAATGTTGTCAAGGTACATGTTTTCCTTTGTTTAGAATTTTAGAATGCTTAAGAACTTAAGTCTTTGTGCAAATGAAATTTGTTCTTTTGGCAACTCGTTTGAATGATTGTTTCACTTAGGACCAAAAACCACAATTTGTGAGAAAGCTTCCATTGTTTACTAAATGCTGGATTTCTTATAAACTTTGATGATTCTTATGATTAATGCTTTATCTTGTTATCATTGTGAATTTATGGAAGCATTAGAAATGATCAAGGAACTTGTTTTTTATTGAGCACAACCAGTTCCAAATGCAACTTACCCGTGAGTAGAGAGAATTCGTTAACCCCTTTGAGCCTAAACAATGTGAATCTCATTCTTAATTTTGTGAGATTCTAAAATTTTTCTTGAACCCTTGAATTTGTGTTAATTGTCTTCTTTGCCATAAAAAGCTAAGAGTATTCACTTGAGGGTTGAGTAAAAGTTAAGTTGGGGCTAATGAAAAAGGAAAATAGTAGGTTGTTACAAGTTTTGGAAAATTCAAGCAAGCACCAAAACATTTGTGTGAATATGAAAAAAGAAAGAAAACAGAAGAAAAGAAAAAGAATGCTTGCTTGGAAAAGAAAAATAGTGAAGAATAAGTTGTGAAATAAGGTTTGTGAAGGTTTGCAACTAAGAAACAAATGGAATGAAGTTGAGGTGTGTAAATAACGTGTTCGGTGAATGACTCTTTTGCACCGGCAATTTCTTTTCAATGGCCTTAGAAATGTCCCTTGTTTGTAAACTTGACCAAGCTACAACCTTAAAGACCTTAGTGATCTTCTTGCTTCCATATTTTCGCTTTTGATTGTTAGATTTTGTATGAATTGAATTGATATTGGCATTGTTTGTTAGTTGAGTGAAATTGTCCCCGCGGTTGCAAACTTATAATTTCTTCAATCCTTATTCGAAGAGAAGTGATAGAGTGATTCATTCATGAAAAACATAGTTATTGATTGATGCATGGCTTTATATTTTCTTTAAGAAGTTAGTTCTTTTACATTGTTTGATTCTAAACATTTGAAACCATGGCTTGTTTGCATCATCTGTGTTTGAGCCAATTTTCTCCATTCTTGGGTGAATCTTAGTCTTGAGCAAATCCTCCTATTGCGAAATGAGAGGTATACTTTGGTTGAGGACAAGCAAAAAGCTAGTTGGGGCGAGTTGTTAGACGCCAAATTTCACTTATTCTATATATCAAATGTTGGCATCTTTCACTCATTTTTGTCAATTAAGGGTTGAAAACCACTCTTGTTTTGGTTTGTTTGCAACATTATGAGAAAATCTCTTGGTACCTTTGATTTGTGTGTTATTGTGCAGGAATTAGGCACAAAACAACTGAAAAGTAAGATACAAGAAATGGGCATGGAAACCAAGACAACATGCAAAACCACCAAAATGTTGTCATGCTCGCTAGGCGAGCTGGTAGCAAACGTGCCAGCGAACATCTCACTAGCTTGCTCGCTAGGCGAGCAGGCCAGCGAACGCGCCTAGAATTGGAAAGTCCCAAAAGTTTGCTAGGTTCGCTAGTTGTTCGCTAGGCGAACAAGACAGATCCTGAACGTGTATTTAAGTGATTTTCTTGCTTTTTTAGGTTATAACTTCATTTTGTAACATTTTGGATAGCAGAACTTATATCTCTTCATTTCTTCTAGAGAGAGAAACATAAAACCCTAAGAGGGAGGAGGTAATATCTTCGATCTCTTGTTGGGGTTTGGATGTAATCTTTTGATACCTTATGTATTTCATCTAATTTATGTTTGTGAACATGTTTGGATTCTCTATTGATTGATTATCTTTGATTATGTATTTGTGGGTCTTGACAAAACCTTTTCACATATTTGATCTCAGATCTTCTTCTATCAATGAACAAACTTTTGACATGGTTTTGAAATTGATATTCATTTTATCCTCTATGGTGTTGTGTTGATTAAGTGGCATGGGTAGGATCAACATGATATTGTGTGGGTATGTGATAATAGAGATGAAGAAGGATGTTCACCGACATTTGGCGGATTAGATGAATACATGTAAAAAGGGTTAAGCGTGTGTACGTATTCTGATCATTGTATTTGTTATGAAACAATCGTTTATCTGATATGGGTGTTATCTTTGCTTTCTTGTTTATCTTTGATTTGAACCGTGATAGAGATATACTCTTCATATCTGGATTTAGGATGATTGCCTGCTAGGTCCTAAATTCTAGAGATATATTTAGGCTTAGCATTTGCGTGAGTATCAGATCTTAATGCTCTGTGTTGTGTTTTTGTTGGGTGAGATATCACCAATGAGACAACATGGTTTTTCTCTTGACGTCGCGTCAGAGAAAAGCTTTGTCGTCAGGATATGTAAGGGTATTAGACGAATGATTGCACTGTGTTTAATTTGATCAGAAGAATGCATGTGTTGTCAATTGATGAAATCCAATCCCAACAAGGCTCCGTTTATATTTCCGTCTTTACTTTTTATTTTCTATTTTTATTAATGGTTCCTTGAACCTTTTAAACAAAAACTTTTGAACAATAAGCTTGGAAATGTAGAGGTCGTTGAATGGCGTTTATATCGCACTAATCCCTGTGGAGACGACAAAACTGGGTACTTAATATTTTTTGCTTGCTGCTTTACCGCTCCAACAAAATGGCGCCGTTGCCGGGGATTGGTGTCTAGATTTTGAAGTGCATTGCAACGGTTCTATGTTTTTAAGCTTTGTATATTTTGTATATATTTGTTTCTTTTTATGTTTTCTCTAGTGTGTTCAGGAATGATGAAAACTCCTTCTAGTGTGGTTGCTATCGGTATGAAAGCATTCAATGAAGCTTCTACCGAGTTTGGATGGCGATGATAGCATGAAACAAGTGAATGTTGTCAAGGTACATGTTTTCCTTTGTTTAGAATTTTAGAATGCTTAAGAACTTAAGTCTTTGTGCAAATAAAATTTGTTCTTTTGGCAACTCGTTTGAATGATTGTTTCACTTAGGACCAAAAGCCACAATTTGTGAGAAAGCTTCCATTGTTTACTAAATGCTGGATTTCTTATAAACTTTGTTGATTCTTATGATTAATGCTTTATCTTGTTATCATTGTGAATTTATGGAAGCATTAGAAATGATCAAGGCACTTGTTTTTTATTGAGCACAACCAGTTCCAAATGCAACTTACCCATGAGTAGAGAGAATTCGTTAACCCCTTTGAGCCTAAACAATGTGAATCTCATTCTTAATTTTGGGAGATTCTAAAAATTTTCTTGAACCCTTGAATTTGTGTTAATTGTCTTCTTTGCCATAAAAAGCTAAGAGTATTCACTTGAGGGTTGAGTAAAAGTTAAGTTGGGGCTAATGAAAAGGAAGATAGTAGGTTGTTACAACTTTTGGAAAATTCAAGCAAGCACCAAAACATTTGTGTGAATATGAAAAAAGAAAGAAAACAGAAGAAAAGAAAAAGAATGCTTGCTTGGAAAAGAAAAATAGTGAAGAATAAGTTGTGAAATAAGGTTTGTGAAGGTTTGCAACTAAGAAACAAATGGAATGAAGTTGAGGTGTGTAAATAACGTGTTTGGTGAATGTCTCTTTTGCATCGGCAATTTCTTTTCAATGGCCTTAGAAATGTCCCTTGTTTGTAAACTTGACCAAGCTACAACCTTAAAGACCTTAGTGATATTCTTGCTTCCATATTTTCGCTTGTGATTGTTAGATTTTGTATGAATTGAATTGATATTGGCATTGTTTGTTAGTTGAGTGAAATTGTCCCCGCGGTTGCAAACTTATAATTTCTTCAATCCTTATTCGAAGAGAAGTGATAGAGTGATTCATTCATGAAAAACATAGTTGTTGATTGATGCATGGCTTTATATTTTCTTTAAGAAGTTAGTTCTTTTACATTGTTTGATTCTAAACATTTGAAACCATGGCTTGTTTGCATCATCTGTGTTTGAGCCAATTTTCTCCATTCTTGGGTGAATCTTAGTCTTGAGCAATCCTCCTATTGCGAAATGAGAGGTATACTTTGCTTGAGGACAAGCAAAAAGCTAGTTGGGGCGAGTTGTTAGACGCCAAATTTCACTTATTCTATCTATCAAATGTTGGCATCTTTCACTCATTTTCGTCAATTAAGGGTTGAAAACCACTCTTGTTTTGGTTTGTTTGCAACATTATGAGAATATCTCTTGGTACCTTTGATTTGTGTGTTATTGTGCAGGAATTAGGCACAAAACAACTGAAAAGTAAGATACAAGAAATGGGCAAGGAAACCAAGACAACATGCAAAACCACCAAAATGTTGTCATGCTCGCTAGGCGAGCTGGTAGCAAACGTGCCAGCGAACATCTTGCTAGCTTGCTCGCTAGGCGAGCAGGCCAGCGAACGCGCCCAGAATTGGAAAGTCCCAAAAGTACCAAAAGTTCGCTAGGTTCGCTAGTTGTTCGCTAGGCGAACAAGACATATCCTGAACGTGTATTTAAGTGATTTTCTTGCTTTTTTAGGTTATAACTTCATTTTGTAACATTTTGGATAGCAGAACTTATCTCTCTTCATTTCTTCTAGAGAGAGAAACATAAAACCCTAAGAGGGAGGAGGTAATATCTTCGATCTCTTGTTGGGGTTTGGATGTAATCTTTTGATACCTTATGTATTTCATCTAATTTATGTTTGTGAACAAGTTTGGATTCTCTATTGATTGATTATCTTTGATTATGTATTTGTGGGTCTTGACAAAACCTTTTCACATATTTGATCTCAGATCTTCTTCTATCAATGAACAAACTTTTGACATGGTTTTGAAGTTGATATTCATTTTATCCTCTATGGTGTTGTGTTGATTAAGTAGCATGGGTAGGATCAACATGATATTGTGTGGGTATGTGATAATAGTGATGAAGAAGGATGTTCACCTACATTTGGCGGATTAGATGAATACATGTAAAAAGGGTTAAGCGTGTGTACGTATTCTGATCATTGTATTTTTTATGAAACAATCGTTTATCTGATATGGGTGTTATCTTTGCTTTCTTGTTTATCTTTGATTTGAACCGTGATAGAGATATACTCTTCATATCTGGATTTAGGATGATTTCCTGCTAGGTCCTAAATTCTAGAGATAGATTTAGGCTTAGCATTTGCGTGAGTATCAGATCTTAATGCTCTGTGTTGTGTTTTTGTTGGGTGAGATATCACCAATGAGACAACATGGTTTTTCTCTTGACGCCGCGTCAGAGAAAAGCTTTGTCGTCAGGATATGTAAGGGTATTAGACGAATGATTGCGCTGTGTTTAATTTGATCAGAAGAATGCATGTGTTGTCAATTGATGAAATCCAATCCCAACAAGGCTCCGTTTATATTTTCGTCTATACTTTTTCTTTTCTGTTTTTATTTATGGTTCCTTGAACCTTTTAAACCAAAACTTTTGAACAATAAGCTTGGAAATGTAGAGGTCGTTGAATGGCGTTCATATCGCACTAATCCCTGTGGAGACGACAAAACTGGGTACTTAATATTTTTTGCTTGCTGCTTTACCGCTCCAACAAAATGGCGTCGTTGCCGGGGATTGGTGTTGAGATTTTGAAGTGCATTGCAACGGTTCTATGTTTTTAAGCTTTGTATATTTTGTATATATTTGTTTCTTTTTATGTTTTCTCTAGTGTGTTCAGGAATGATGAAAACTCCTTCTAGAGTGGTTGCTATCGGTATGAAAGCATTCAATGAAGCTTCTACCGAGTTTGGATGGCGATGATAGCATGAAACAAGTGAATGTTGTTAAGGTACATGTTTTAATTTGTTTAGAATTTTAGAATGCTTAAGAACTTAAGTCTTTGTGCAAATGAAATTTGTTCTTTTGGCAACTCGTTTGAATGATTGTTTCACTTAGGACCAAAAACCACAATTTGTGAGAAAGCTTCCATTGTTTACTAAATGCTGGATTTCTTATAAACTTTGTTGATTCTTATGATTAATGCTTTATCTTGTTATCATTGTGAATTTATGGAAGCATTAGAAATGATCAAGGAACTTGTTTTTTATTGAGCACAACCAGTTCCAAATGCAACTTACCCGTGAGTAGAGAGAATTCGTTAACCCCTTTGAGCCTAAACAATGTGAATCTCATTCTTAATTTTGTGAGATTCTAAAAATTTTCTTGAACCCTTGAATTCGTGTTAATTGTCTTCTTTGCCATAAAAAGCTAAGAGTATTCACTTGAGGGTTGAGTAAAAGTTAAGTTGGGGCTAATGAAAAAGGAAGATAGTAGGTTGTTACAACTTTTGGAAAATTCAAGCAAGCACCAAAACATTTGTGTGAATATGAAAAAAGAAAGAAAACAGAAGAAAAGAAAAAGAATGCTTGCTTGGAAAAGAAAAATAGTGAAGAATAAGTTGTGAAATAAGGTTTGTGAAGGTTTGCAACTAAGAAACAAATGGAATGAAGTTGAGGTGTGCAAATAACGTGTTCGGTGAATGTCTCTTTTGCATCGGCAATTTCTTTTCAATGGCCTTAGAAATGTCCCTTGTTTGTAAACTTGACCAAGCTACAACCTTAAAGACCTTAGTGATCTTCTTGCTTCCATATTTTCGCTTTTGATTGTTAGATTTTGTATGAATTGAATTGATATTGGCATTGTTTGTTAGTTGAGTGAAATTGTCCCCGCGGTTGCAAACTTATAATTTATTCAATCCTTATTCGAAGAGAAGTGATAGAGTGATTCATTCATGAAAAACATAGTTGTTGATTGATGCATGGCTTTATATTTTCTTTAAGAAGTTAGTTCTTTTACATTGTTTGATTCTAAACATTTGAAACCATGGCTTGTTTGCATCATC
Organism: Lathyrus sativus; assembly: GCA_963859935.3. Taxonomy (NCBI): domain Eukaryota; kingdom Viridiplantae; phylum Streptophyta; class Magnoliopsida; order Fabales; family Fabaceae; genus Lathyrus; species Lathyrus sativus. Next base: position 716,458,317 of record OZ012735.1, on the reverse strand, counting down.
TGTGTTTGAGCCAATTTTCTCCATTCTTGGGTGAATCTTAGTCTTGAGCAAATCCTCCTATTGCGAAATGAGAGGTATACTTTGCTTGAGGACAAGCAAAAAGCTAGTTGGGGCGAGTTGTTAGACGCCAAATTTCACTTATTCGATCTATCAAATGTTGGCATCTTTCACTCATTTTCGTCAATTAAGGGTTGAAAACCACTCTTGTTTTGGTTTGTTTGCAACATTATGAGAAAATCTCTTGGTACCTTTGATTTGTGTGTTATTGTGCAGGAATTAGGCACAAAACAACTGAAAAGTAAGATACAAGAAATGGGCAAGGAAACCAAGACAACATGCAAAACCACCAAAATGTTGTCATGCTCGCTAGGCGAGCTGGTAGCAAACGTGCCAGCAAACATCTCGCTAGCTTGCTCGCTAGGCGAGCAGGCCAGCGAACGCGCCCAGAATTGGAAAGTCCCAAAAGTACCAAAAGTTCGCTAGGTTCGCTAGCTGTTCGCTAGTTGTTCGCTAGGCGTACAAGACATATCCTGAACGTGTATTTAAGTGATTTTCTTGCTTTTTTAGGTTATAACTTCATTTTGTAACATTTTTGATAGCAGAACTTATCTCTCTTCATTTCTTCTAGAGAGAGAAACATAAAACCCTAAGAGGGAGGAGGTAATATCTTCGATCTCTTGTTGGGGTTTGGATGTAATCTTTTGATACCTTATGTATTTCATCTAATTTATGTTTGTGAACAAGTTTGGATTCTCTATTGATTGATTATCTTTGATTATGTATTTGTGAGTCTTGACAAAACCTTTTCACATATTTGATCTCAGATCTTCTTCTATCAATGAACAAACTTTTGGCATGGTTTTGAAGTTGATATTCATTTTACCCTCTATGGTGTTGTGTTGATTAAGTAGCATGGGTAGGATCAACATGATATTGTGTGGGTATGTGATAATAGTGATGAAGAAGGATGTTCACCGACATTTGGCGGATTAGATGAATACATGTAAAAAGGGTTAAGCGTGTGTACGTATTCTGATCATTGTATTTTTTATGAAACAATCGTTTATCTGATATGGGTGTTATCTTGGCTTTCTTGTTTATCTTTGATTTGAACCGTGATAGAGATATACTCTTCATATCTGGATTTAGGATGATTGCCTGCTAGGTCCTAAATTCTAGAGATAGATTTAGGCTTAGCATTTGCGTGAGTATCAGATCTTAATGCTCTGTGTTGTGTTTTTGTTGGGTGAGATATCACCAATGAGACAACATGGTTTTTCTCTTGACGCCGCGTCAGAGAAAAGCTTTGTCATCAGGATATGTAAGGGTATTAGACGAATGATTGCGCTGTGTTTAATTTGATCAGAAGAATGCATGTGTTGTCAATTGATGAAATCCAATCCCAACAAGGCTCCGTTTATATTTCAGTCTTTACTTTTTATTTTCTGTTTTTATTTATGGTTCCTTGAAACTTTTAAACCAAAACTTTTGAACAATAAGCTTGGAAATGTAGAGGTCGTTGAATGGCGTTCATATCGCACTAATCCCTGTGGAGACGACAAAACTGGGTACTTAATATTTTTTGCTTGCTGCTTTACCGCTCCAACAAAATGGCGCCGTTGCCGGGGATTGGTGTTGAGATTTTGAAGTGCATTGCAACGGTTCTATGTTTTTAAGCTTTGTATATTTTGTATATATTTGTTTCTTTTTATGTTTTCTCTAGTGTGTTCAGGAATGATGAAAACTCCTTCTAGAGTGGTTGCTATCGGTATGAAAGCATTCAATGAAGCTTCAACCGAGTTTGGATGGCGATGATAGCATGAAACAAGTGAATGTTGTCAAGGTACATGTTTTCCTTTGTTTAGAATTTTAGAATGCTTAAGAACTTAAGTCTTTGTGCAAATGAAATTTGTTCTTTTGGCAACTCGTTTGAATGATTGTTTCACTTAGGACCAAAAACCACAATTTGTGAGAAAGCTTCCATTGTTTACTAAATGCTGGATTTCTTATAAACTTTGTTGATTCTTATGATTAATGCTTTATCTTGTTATCATTGTGAATTTATGGAAGCATTAGAAATGATCAAGGCACTTGTTTTTTTATTGAGCACAACCAGTTCCAAATGCAACTTACCCGTGAGTAGAGAGAATTCGTTAACCCCTTTGAGCCTAAACAATGTGAATCTCATTCTTAATTTTGTGAGATTCTAAAATTTTTCTTGAACCCTTGAATTTGTGTTAATTGTCTTCTTTGCCATAAAAAGCTAAGAGTATTCACTTGAGGGTTGAGTAAAAGTTATGTTGGGGCTAATGAAAAAGGAAAATAGTAGGTTGTTACAAGTTTTGGAAAATTCAAGCAAGCACCAAAACATTTGTGTGAATATGAAAAAAGAAAGAAAACAGAAGAAAAGAAAAAGAATGCTTGCTTGGAAAAGAAAAATAGTGAAGAATAAGTTGTGAAATAAGGTTTGTGAAGGTTTGCAACTAAGAAACAAATGGAATGAAGTTGAGGTGTGCAAATAACGTGTTCGGTGAATGTCTCTTTTGCATCGGCAATTTCTTTTCAATGGCCTTAGAAATGTCCCTTGTTTGTAAACTTGACCAAGCTACAACCTTAAAGACCTTAGTGATCTTCTTGCTTCCATATTTTCGCTTTTGATTGTTAGATTTTGTATGAATTGAATTGATATTGGCATTGTTTGTTAGTTGAGTGAAATTGTCCCCGCGGTTGCAAACTTATAATTTCTTCAATCCTTATTCGAAGAGAAGTGATAGAGTGATTCATTCATGAAAAACATAGTTGTTGATTGATGCATGGCTTTATATTTTCTTTAAGAAGTTAGTTCTTTTACATTGTTTGATTCTAAACATTTGAAACCATGGCTTGTTTGCATCATCTGTGTTTGAGCCAATTTTCTCCATTCTTGGGTGAATCTTAGTCTTGAGCAAATCCTCCTATTGCGAAATGAGAGGTATACTTTGCTTGAGGACAAGCAAAAAGCTAGTTGGGGCGAGTTGTTAGACGCCAAATTTCACTTATTCTATCTATCAAATGTTGGCATCTTTCACTCATTTTCGTCAATTAAGGGTTGAAAACCACTCTTGTTTTGGTTTGTTTGCAACATTATGAGAAAATCTCTTAGTACCTTTGATTTGTGTGTTATTGTGCAGGAATTAGGCACAAAACAACTGAAAAGTAAGATACAAGAAATGGGCAAGGAAACCAAGACAACATGTAAAACCACCAAAATGTTGTCATGCTCGCTAGGCGAGCTGGTAGCAAACGGGCCAGCGAACATCTCGCTAGCTTGCTCGCTAGGCGAGCAGGCCAACGAACGCGCCCAGAATTGGTAAGTCCCAAAAGTACCAAAAGTTCGCTAGGTTCGCTAGTTGTTCGCTAGGCAAACAAGACATATCCTGAACGTGTATTTAAGTGATTTTCTTGCTTTTTTAGGTTATAACTTCATTTTGTAACATTTTGGATAGCAGAACTTATCTCTCTTCATTTCTTCTAGAGAGAGAAACATAAAACCCTAAGAGGGAGGAGGTAATATCTTCGATCTCTTGTTGGGGTTTGGATGTAATCTTTTGATACCTTATGTATTTCATCTAATTTATGTTTGTGAACAAGTTTGGATTCTCTATTGATTGATTATCTTTGATTATGTATTTGTGGGTCTTGACAAAACCTTTTCACATATTTGATCTCAGATCTTCTTCTATCAATGAACAAACTTTTGACATGGTTTTGAAGTTGATATTCATTTTATCCTCTATGGTGTTGTGTTGATTAAGTAGCATGGGTAGGATCAACATGATATTGTGCGGGTATGTGATAATAGTGATGAAGAAGGATGTTCAGCGACATTTGGCGGATTAGATGAATACATGTAAAAAGGGTTAAGCGTGTGTACGTATTCTGATCATTGTATTTTTTATGAAACAATCGTTTATCTGATATGGGTGTTATCTTTGCTTTCTTGTTTATCTTTGATTTGAACCGTGATAGAGATATACTCTTCATATCTGGATTTAGGGTGATTTCCTGCTAGGTCCTAAATTCTAGAGATAGATTTAGGCTTAGCATTTGCATGAGTATCAGATCTTAATGCTCTGTGTTGTGTTTTTGTTGGGTGAGATATCACCAATGAGACAACATGGTTTTTCTCTTGACGCCGCGTCAGAGAAAAGCTTTGTCGTCAGGATATGTAAGGATATTAGACGAATGATTACGCTGTGTTTAATTTGATCAGAAGAATGCATGTGTTGTCAATTGATGAAATCCAATCCCAACAAGGCTCCGTTTATATTTCCGTCTTTACTTTTTCTTTTCTGTTTTTATTTATGGTTCCTTGAACCTTTTAAACCAAAACTTTTGAACAATAAGCTTGGAAATGTAGAGGTCGTTGAATGGCGTTCATATCGCACTAATCCCTGTGGAGACGACAAAACTGGGTACTTAATATTTTTTGCTTGCTGCTTTACCGCTCCAACAAAATGGCGCCGTTGCCGGGGATTGGTGTTGAGATTTTGAAGTGTATTGCAACGGTTCTATGTTTTTAAGCTTTGTATATTTTGTATATATTTGTTTCTTTTTATGTTTTCTCTAGTGTGTTCAGGAATGATGAAAACTCCTTCTAGAGTGGTTGCTATCGGTATGAAAGCATTCAATGAAGCTTCTACCGAGTTTGGATGGCGATGATAGCATGAAACAAGTGAATGTTGTCAAGGTACATGTTTTCCTTTGTTTAGAATTTTAGAATGCTTAAGAACTTAAGTCTTTGTGAAAATGAAATTTGTTCTTTTGGCAACTCGTTTGAATGATTGTTTCACTTAGGACCAAAAACCACAATTTGTGAGAAAGCTTCCATTGTTTACTAAATGTTGGATTTCTTATAAACTTTGTTGATTCTTATGATTCATGCTTTATCTTGTTATCATTGTGAATTTTAGGAAGCATTATAAATGATCAAGGCACTTGTTTTTTATTGAGCACAACCAGTTCCAAATGCAACTTACCCGTGAGTAGAGAGAATTCGTTAACCCCTTTGAGCCTAAACAATGTGAATCTCATTCTTAATTTTGTGAGATTCTAAAATTTATCTTGAACCCTTGAATTTGTGTTAATTGTATTCTTTGCCATAAAAAGCTAAGAGTATTCACTTGAGGGTTGAGTAAAAGTTAAGTTGGGGCGAATGAAAAAGGAAGAGAGTAGGTTGTTACAACTTTTGGAAAATTCAAGCAAGCACCAAAACATTTGTGTGAATATGAAAAAAGAAAGAAAACAGAAGAAAAGAAAAAGAATGCTTGCTTGGAAAAGAAAAATAGTGAAGAATAAGTTGTGAAATAAGGTTTGTGAAGGTTTGCAACTAAGAAACAAATGGAATGAAGTTGAGGTGTGCAAATAACGTGTTCGGTGAATGTCTCTTTTGCATCGGCAATTTATTTTCAATGGCCTTAGAAATGTCCCTTGTTTGTAAACTTGACCAAGCTACAACCTTAAAGACCTTAGTGATATTCTTGCTTCCATATTTTCGCTTTTGATTGTTAGATTTTGTATGAATTGAATTGATATTGGCATTGTTTGTTAGTTGAGTGAAATTGTCCCCGCGGTTGCAAACTTATAATTTCTTCAATCCTTATTCGAAGAGAAGTGATAGAGTGATTCATTCATGAAAAACATAGTTGTTGATTGATGCATGGCTTTATATTTTCTTTAAGAAGTTAGTTCTTTTACATTGTTTGATTCTAAACATTTGAAACCATGGCTTGTTTGCATCATCTGTGTTTGAGCCAATTTTCTCCATTCTTGGGTGAATCTTAGTCTTGAGCAAATCCTCCTATTGCGAAATGAGAGGTATACATTGCTTGAGGACAAGCAAAAAGCTAGTTGGGGCGAGTTGTTAGACGTCAAATTTCATTTATTCGATCTATCAAATGTTGGCATCTTTCACTCATTTTCGTCAATTAAGGGTTGAAAACCACTCTTGTTTTGGTTTGTTTGCAACATTATGAGAAAATCTCTTAGTACCTTTGATTTGTGTGTTATTGTGCAGGAATTAGGCACAAAACAACTGAAAAGTAAGATACAAGAAATGGGCAAGGAAACCTAGACAACATGCAAAACCACGAAAATGCTGTCATGCTCGCTAGGCGAGCTGGTAGCAAACGTGCCAGCGAAAATCTCGCTAGCTTGCTCGCTAGGCGAGCAGGCCAGCGAACGCGCCCAGAATTGGAAAGTCCCAAAAGTACCAAAAGTTCGCTAGGTTCGCTAGTTGTTCGCTAGGCGAACAAGACATATCCTGAACGTGTATTTAAGTGATTTTCTTGCTTTTTTAGGTTATAACTTCATTTTGTAACATTTTGGATAGCAGAACTTATCTCTCTTCATTTCTTCTAGAGAGAGAAACATAAAACCCTAAGAGGGAGGAGGTAATATCTTAGATCTCTTGTTGGGGTTTGGATGTAATCTTTTGATACCTTATGTATTTCATCTAATTTATGTTTGTGAACAAGTTTGGATTCTCTATTGATTGATTATCTTTGATTATGTATTTGTGGGTCTTGACAAAACCTTTTCACATATTTGATCTCAGATCTTCTTCTATCAATGAACAAACTTTTGACATGGTTTTGAAGTTGATATTCATTTTATCCTCTATGGTGTTGTGTTGATTAAGTAGCATGGGTAGGATCAACATGATATTGTGTGGGTATGTGATAATAGTGATGAAGAAGGATGTTCACCGACATTTGGCGGATTAGATGAATACATGTAAAAAGGGTTAAGCGTGTGTACGTATTCTGATCATTGTATTTTTTATGAAACAATCGTTTATCTGATATGGGTGTTATCTTTGCTTTCTTGTTTATCTTTGATTTGAACCGTGATAGAGATATACTCTTCATATCTGGATTTAGGATGATTGCCTGCTAGGTCCTAAATTCTAGAGATAGATTTAGGCTTAGCATTTGCGTGAGTATCAGATCTTAATGCTCTGTGTTGTGTTTTTGTTGGGTGAGATATCACCAATGAGACAACATGGTTTTTCTCTTGACGCCGCGTCAGAGAAAAGCTTTGTCGTCAGGATATGTAAGGGTATTAGACGAATGATTGCGCTGTGTTTAATTTGATCATGAGAATGCATGTGTTGTCAATTGATGAAATCCAATCCCAACAAGGCTCCGTTTATATTTCCGTCTTTACTTTTTATTTTCAGTTTTTATTAATGGTTCCTTGAACCTTTTAAACCAAAACTTTTGAACAATAAGCTTGGAAATGTAGAGGTCGTTGAATGGCGTTCATATCGCACTAATCCCTGTCGAGACAACAAAACTGGGTACTTAATATTTTTTGCTTGCTGCTTTACCGCTCCAACAAAATGGCGCCGTTACCGGGGATTGGTGTTGAGATTTTGAAGTGCATTGCAACGGTTCTATGTTTTTAAGCTTTGTATATTTTGTATATATTTGTTTCTTTTTATGTTTTCTCTAGTGTGTTCAGGAATGATGAAAACTCCTTCTAGAGTGGTTGCTATCGGTATGAAAGCATTCAATGAAGCTTCTACCGAGTTTGGATGGCGATGATAGCATGAAACAAGTGAATGTTGTCAAGGTACATGTTTTCCTTTGTTTAGAATTTTAGAATGCTTAAGAACTTAAGTCTTTGTGCAAATGAAATTTGTTCTTTTGGCAACTCGTTTGAATGATTGTTTCACTTAGGATCAAAAACCACAATTTGTGAGAAAGCTTCCATTGTTTACTAAATGCTGGATTTCTTATAAACTTTGTTGATTCTTATGATTAATGCTTTATCTTGTTATCATTGTGAATTTATGGAAGCATTAGAAATGATCAAGGCACTTTTTTTTTATTGAGCATAACCAGTTCCAAATGCAACTTACCCGTGAGTAGAGAGAATTCGTTAACCTCTTTGAGCCTAAACAATGTGAATCTCATTCTTAATTTTGTGAGATTCTAAAATTTTTCTTGAACCCTTGAATTTGTGTTAATTGTCTTCTTTGCCATAAAAAGCTAAGAGTATTCACTTGAGGGTTGAGTAAAAGTTAAGTTGGGGCTAATGAAAAAGGAAGATAGTAGGTTGTTACAACTTTTAGAAAATTCAAGCAAGCACCAAAACATTTGTGTGAATATGAAAAAAGAAAGAAAACAGAAGAAAAGAAAAAGAATGCTTGCTTGGAAAAGAAAAATAGTGAAGAATAAGTTGTGAAATAAGGTTTGTGAGGGTTTGCAACTAAGAAACAAATGGAGTGAAGTTGAGGTGTGTAAATAACATGTTCGGTGAATGTCTCTTTTGCATCGGCAATTTCTTTTCAATGGCCTTAGAAATGTCCTTTGTTTGTAAACTTGACCAAGCTACAACCTTAAAGACCTTAGTGATCTTCTTGCTTCCATATTTTCGCTTTTGATTGTTAGATTTTGTATGAATTGAATTGATATTGGCATTGTTTGTTAGTTGAGTGAAATTGTCCCCGCGGTTGCAAACTTATAATTTCTTCAATCCTTATTCGAAGAGAAGTGATAGAGTGATTCATTCATGAAAAACATAGTTGTTGATTGATGCATGGCTTTATATTTTCTTTAAGAAGTTAGTTCTTTTACATTGTTTGATTCTAAACATTTGAAACCATGGCTTGTTTGCATCATCTGTGTTTGAGCCAATTTTCTCCATTCTTGGGTGAATCTTAGTCTTGAGCAAATCCTCCTATTGCGAAATGAGAGGTATACTTTGCTTGAGGACAAGCAAAAAGCTAGTTGGGGCGAGTTGTTAGACGCCAAATTTCACTTATTCGATCTATCAAATGTTGGCATCTTTCACTCATTTTCGTCAATTAACGGTTGAAAACCACTCTTGTTTTGGTTTGTTTGCAACATTATGAGAAAATCTCTTGGTACCTTTGATTTGTGTGTTATTGTGCAGGAATTAGGCACAAAACAACTGAAAAGTAAGATACAAGAAATGGGCAAGGAAACCAAGACAACATGCAAAACCACCAAAATGCTGTCATGCTCGCTAGGCGAGCTGGTAGCAAACGTGCCAGCGAACATCTCGCTAGCTTGCTCGCTAGGCGAGCATGCCAGCGAACGCGCTCAGAATTGGAAAGTCCCAAAAGTACCAAAAGTTCGCTAGGTTCATTAGTTGTTCGCTAGTTGTTCGCTAGGCGAACAAGACAGATCCTGAACGTGTATTTAAGTGATTTTCTTGCTTTTTTAGGTTATAACTTCATTTTGTAACATTTTGGATAGCATAACTTATCTCTCTTCATTTCTTCTAGAGAGAGAAACATAAAACCCTAAGAGAGAGGAGGTAATATCTTCGATCTCTTGTTGGGGTTTGGATTTAATCTTTTGATACCTTATGTATTTCATCTAATTTATGTTTGTGAACAAGTTTGGATTCTCTATTGATTGATTATCTTTGATTATGTATTTGTGGGTCTTGACAAAACCGTTTCACATATTTGATCTCAGATCTTCTTCTATCAATGAACAAACTTTTGACATGGTTTTGAAGTTGATATTCATTTTATCCTCTATGGTGTTGTGTTGATTAAGTAGCATGGGTAGGATCAACATGATATTGTGTGGGTATGTGATAATAGTGATGAAGAAGGATGTTCAGCGACATTTGGCGAATTAGATGAATACATGTAAAAAGGGTTAAGCGTGTGTACGTATTCTGATCATTGTATTTTTTATGAAACAATCGTTTATCTGATATGGGTGTTATCTTTGCTTTCTTGTTTATCTTTGATTTGAACCGTGATAGAGATATACTCTTCATATCTGGATTTAGGATGATTGCCTGCTAGGTCCTAAATTCTAGAGATAGATTTAGGCTTAGCATTTGCGTGAGTATCAGATCTTAATGCTCTGTGTTATGTTTTTGTTGGGTGAGATATCACCAATGAGACAACATGATTTTTCTCTTGACGCCGCGTCAGAGAAAAGCTTTGTCGTCAGGATATGTAAGGGTATTAGACGAATGATTGCGCTGTGTTTAATTTGATCTTGAGAATGCATGTGTTGTCAATTGATGAAATCCAATCCCAACAAGGCTCCGTTTATATTTCCGTCTTTACTTTTTATTTTCTGTTTTTATTAATGGTTCCTTGAACCTTTTAAACCAAAACTTTTGAACAATAAGCTTGGAAATGTAGAGGTCGTTGAATGGCGTTCATATCGCACTAATCCCTGTGGAGACGACAAAACTGGGTACTTAATATTTTTTGCTTGCTGCTTTACCGCTCCAACAAAATGGCGCCGTTGCCGGGGATTGGTGTTGAGATTTTGAAGTGCATTGCAACGGTTCTATGTTTTTAAGCTTTGTATATTTTGTATATATTTGTTTCTTTTTATGTTTTCTCTAGTGTGTTCAGGAATGATGAAAACTCCTTCTAGAGTGGTTGCTATCGGTATGAAAGCATTCAATGAAGCTTCTACCGAGTTTGGATGGCGATGATAGCATGAAACAAGTGAATGTTGTCAAGGTACATGTTTTCCTTTGTTTAGAATTTTAGAATGCTTAAGAACTTAAGTCTTTGTGCAAATGAAATTTGTTCTTTTGGCAACTCGTTTGAATGATTGTTTCACTTAGGATCAAAAACCACAATTTGTGAGAAAGCTTCCATTGTTTACTAAATGCTGGATTTCTTATAAACTTTGTTGATTCTTATGATTGATGCTTTATCTTGTTATCATTGTGAATTTATGGAAGCATTAGAAATGATCAAGGCACTTGTTTTTTATTGAGCACAACCAGTTCCAAATGCAACTTACCCGTGAGTAGAGAGAATTCGTTAACCTCTTTGAGCCTAAACAATGTGAATCTCATTCTTAATTTTGTGAGATTCTAAAATTTTTCTTGAACCCTTGAATTTGTGTTAATTGTCTTCTTTGCCATAAAAAGCTAAGAGTATTCACTTGAGGGTTGAGTAAAAGTTAAGTTGGGGCTAATGAAAAAGGAAGATAGTAGGTTGTTACAACTTTTGGAAAATTCAAGCAAGCACCAAAACATTTGTGTGAATATAAAAAAAGAAAGAAAACAGAAGAAAAGAAAAAGAATGCTTGCTTGGAAAAGAAAAATAGTGAAGAATAAGTTGTGAAATAAGGTTTGTGAGGGTTTGCAACTAAGAAACAAATGGAGTGAAGTTGAGGTGTGTAAATAACGTGTTCGGTGAATGTCTCTTTTGCATCGGCAATTTCTTTTCAATGGCCTTAGAAATGTCCTTTGTTTGTAAACTTGACCAAGCTACAACCTTAAAGACCTTAGTGATCTTCTTGCTTCCATATTTTCGCTTTTGATTGTTAGATTTTGTCTGAATTGAATTGATATTGGCATTGTTTGTTAGTTGAGTGAAATTGTCCCCGCGGTTGCAAACTTATAATTTCTTCAATCCTTATTCAAAGAGAAGTGATAGAGTGATTCATTCATGAAAAACATAGTTGTTGATTGATGCATGGCTTTATATTTTCTTTAAGAAGTTAGTTCTTTTACATTGTTTGATTCTAAACATTTGAAACCATGGCTTGTTTGCATCATCTGTGTTTGAGCCAATTTTCTCCATTCTTGGGTGAATCTTAGTCTTGAGCAAATCCTCCTATTGCGAAATGAGAGGTATACTTTGCTTGAGGACAAGCAAAAAGCTAGTTGGGGCGAGTTGTTAGACGCCAAATTTCACTTATTCGATCTATCAAATGTTGGCATCTTTCACTCATTTTCGTCAATTAACGGTTGAAAACCACTCTTGTTTTGGTTTGTTTGCAACATTATGAGAAAATCTCTTGGTACCTTTGATTTGTGTGTTATTGTGCAGGAATTAGGCACAAAACAACTGAAAAGTAAGATACAAGAAATGGGCAAGGAAACCAAGACAACATGCAAAACCACCAAAATGCTGTCATGCTCGCTAGGCGAGCTGGTAGCAAACGTGCCAGCGAACATCTCGCTAGCTTGCTCGCTAGGCGAGCATGCCAGCGAACGCGCTCAGAATTGGAAAGTCCCAAAAGTACCAAAAGTTCGCTAGGTTCACTAGTTGTTCGCTAGGCGAACAAGACAGATCCTGAACGTGTATTTAAGTGATTTTCTTGCTTTTTTAGGTTATAACTTCATTTTGTAACATTTTGGATAGCAGAACTTATCTCTCTTCATTTCTTCTAGATAGAGCAACATAAAACCCTAAGAGGGAGGAAGTAATATCTTCGATCTCTTGTTGGGGTTTAGATGTAATCTTTTGATACCTTATGTATTTCATCTAATTTATGTTTGTGAACAAGTTTGGATTCTCTATTGATTGATTATCTTTGATTATGTATTTGTGGGTCTTGACAAAACCTTTTCACATATTTGATCTCAGATCTTCTTCTATCAATGAACAAACTTTTGACATGGTTTTGAAGTTGATATTCATTTTATCATCTATGGTGTTGTGTTGATTAAGTAGCATGGGTAGGATCAACATGATATTGTGTGGGTATGTGATAATAGTGATGAAGAAGGATGTTCACCGACATTTGGCGGATTAGATGAGTACATGTAAAAAGGGTTAAGCGTGTGTACGTATTCTGATCATTGTATTTTTTATGAAACAATCGTTTATCTGATATGGGTGTTATCTTTGCTTTCTTGTTTATCTTTGATTTGAACCGTGATAGAGATATACTCTTCATATCTGGATTTAGGATGATTGCCTGCTAGGTCCTAAATTCTAGAGATAGATTTACGCTTAGCATTTGCGTGAGTATCAGATCTTAATGCTCTGTGTTGTGTTTTTGTTGGGTGAGATATCACCAATGAGACAACATGGTTTTTCTCTTGACGCCGCGTCAGAGAAAAGCTTTGTCGTCAGGATATGTAAGGGTATTAGACGAATGATTGCGTTGTGTTTAATTTGATCAAAAGAATGCATGTGTTGTCAATTGATGAAATCCAATCCCAACAAGGCTCTGTTTATATTTCCGTCTTTACTTTTTATTTTCTGTTTTTATTTATGGTTCCTTGAACCTTTTAAACCAAAACTTTTGAACAATAAGCTTGGAAATGTAGAGGTCGTTGAATGGCGTTCATATCGCACTAATCCCTGTGGAGACGACAAAACTGAGTACTTAATATTTTTTGCTTGCTGCTTTACCGCTCCAACAAAATGGCGCCGTTGCCGGAGATTGGTGTTGAGATTTTGAAGTGCATTGCAACGGTTCTATGTTTTTAAGCTTTGTATATTTTGTATATATTTGTTTCTTTTTATGTTTTCTCTAGTGTGTTCAGGAATGATGAAAACTCCTTCTAGAGTGGTTGCTATCGGTATGAAAGCATTCAATGAAGCTTCTACCGAGTTTGGATGGCGATGATAGCATGAAACAAGTGAATGTTGTCAAGGTACATGTTTTCCTTTGTTTAGAATTTTAGAATGCTTAAGAACTTAAGTCTTTGTGCAAATGAAATTTGTTCTTTTGGCAACTCGTTTGAATGATTGTTTCACTTAGGACCAAAAACCACAATTTGTGAGAAAGCTTCCATTGTTTACTAAATGCTGGATTTCTTATAAACTTTGTTGATTCTTATGATTCATGCTTTATCTTGTTATCATTGTGAATTTATGGAAGCATTATAAATGATCAAGGCACTTGTTTTTTATTGAGCACAACCAGTTCCAAATACAACTTACCCGTGAGTAGAGAGAATTCGTTAACCCCTTTGAGCCTAAACAATGTGAATCTCATTCTTAATTTTGTGAGATTCTAAAATTTTTCTTGAACCCTTGAATTTGTGTTAATTGTCTTCTTTGCCATAAAAATCTAAGAGTATTCACTTGAGGGTTGAGTAAAAGTTAAGTTGGGGCGAATGAAAAAGGAAGATAGTAGGTTGTTACAACTTTTGGAAAATTCAAGCAAGCACCAAAACATTTGTGTGAATATGAAAAAAGAAAGAAAACAGAAGAAAAGAAAAAGAATGCTTGCTTGGAAAAGAAAAATAGTGAAGAATAAGTTGTGAAATAAGGTTTGTGAAGGTTTGCAACTAAGAAACAAATGGAATGAAGTTGAGGTGTGCAAATAACGTGTTCGGTGAATGTCTCTTTTGCATCGGCAATTTCTTTTCAATGGCCTTAGAAATGTCCCTTGTTTGTAAACTTGACCAAGCTACAACCTTAAAGACCTTAGTGATCTTCTTGCTTCCATATTTTCGCTTTTGATTGTTAGATTTTGTATGAATTGAATTGATATTGGCATTGTTTGTTAGTTGAGTGAAATTGTCCCCGCGGTTGCAAACTTATAATTTCTTCAATCCTTATTCGAAGAGAAGTGATAGAGTGATTCATTCATGAAAAACATAGTTGTTGATTGATGCATGGCTTTATATTTTCTTTAAGAAGTTAGTTCTTTTACATTGTTTGATTCTAAACATTTGAAACCATGGCTTGTTTGCATCATCTGTGTTTGAGCCAATTTTCTCCATTCTTGGGTGAATCTTAGTCTTGAGCAAATCCTCCTATTGCGAAATGAGAGGTATACTTTGCTTGAGGACAAGCAAAAAGCTAGTTGGGGCGAGTTGTTAGACGCCAAATTTCACTTATTCGATCTATCAAATGTTGGCATCTTTCACTCATTTTCGTCTATTAAGGGTTGAAAACCACTCTTGTTTTGGTTTGTTTGCAACATTATGAGAAAATCTCTTGGTACCTTTGATTTGTGTGTTATTGTGCAGGAATTAGGCACAAAACAACTGAAAAGTAAGATACAAGAAATAGGCAAGGAAACCAAGACAACATGCAAAACCACCAAAATGCTGTCATGCTCGCTAGGCGATCTGGTAGCAAACGTGCCAGCGAACATCTTGCTAGCTTGCTCGCTAGGCGAGCAGGCCAGCGAACGCGCCCAGAATTGGAAAGTCCCAAAAGTACCAAAAGTTCGCTAGGTTCGCTAGTTGTTCGCTAGGCGAACAAGACAGATCCTGAACGTGTATTTAAGTGATTTTGTTGCTTTTTTAGGTTATAACTTCCTTGTGTAACATTTTGGATAGCAGAACTTATCTCTCTTCATTTCTTCTAGAGAGAGAAACATAAAACCCTAAGAGGGAGGAGGTAATATCTTCGATCTCTTGTTGGGGTTTGGATGTAATCTTTTGATACCTTATGTATTTCATCTAATTTATGTTTGTGAACAAGTTTGGATTCTCTATTGATTGATTATCTTTGATTATGTATTTGTGGGTCTTGACAAAACCTTTTCACATATTTGATCTCAGATCTTCTTCTATCAATGAACAAACTTTTGACATGGTTTTGAAGTGTATATTCATTTTATCCTCTATGGTGTTGTGTTGATTAAGTAGCATGGGTAGGATCAACATGATATTGTGTGGGTATGTGATAATAGTGATGAAGAAGGATGTTCACCGACATTTGGCGGATTAGATGAATACATGTAAAAAGGGTTAAGCGTGTGTACGTATTCTGATCATTGTATTTTTTATGAAACAATCGTTTATCTGATATGGGTGTTATCTTTGCTTTCTTGTTTATCTTTGATTTGAACTGTGATAGAGATATACTTTTCATATCTGGATTTAGGATGATTGCCTGCTAGGTCCTAAATTCTAGAGATAGATTTAGGCTTAGCATTTGCGTGAGTATCAGATCTTAATGCTCTGTGTTGTGTTTTTGTTGGGTGAGATATCACCAATGAGACAACATGGTTTTTCTCTTAACGCCGCGTCAGAGAAAAGCTTTGTCGTCAGGATATGTAAGGGTATTAGACGAATGATTGCGCTGTGTTTAATTTGATCAGAAGAATGCATGTGTTGTCAATTGATGAAATCCAATCCCAACAAGGCTCCGTTTATATTTCCGTCTTTACTTTTTATTTTCTGTTTTTATTTATGGTTCCTTGAACCTTTTAAACCAAAACTTTTGAACAATAAGCTTGGAAATGTAGAGGTCGTTGAATGGCGTTCATATCGCACTAATCCCTGTGGAGACGACAAAACTGGGTACTTAATATTTTTTGCTTGCTGCTTTACCGCTCCAACAAAATGGCGCCGTTGCCGGGGATTGGTGTTGAGATTTTGAAGTGCATTGCAACGGTTCAATGTTTTTAAGATTTGTATATTTTGTATATATTTGTTTCTTTTTATGTTTTCTCTAGTGTGTTCAGGAATGATGAAAACTCCTTCTAGAGTGGTTGCTATCGGTATGAAAGCATTCAATGAAGCTTCTACCGAGTTTGGATGGCGATGATAGCATGAAACAAGTGAATGTTGTCAAGGTACATGTTTTCCTTTGTTTAGAATTTTAGAATGCTTAAGAACTTAAGTCTTTGTGCAAATGAAATTTGTTCTTTTGGCAACTCGTTTGAATGATTGTTTCACTTAGGACCAAAAACCACAATTTGTGAGAAAGCTTCCATTGTTTACTAAATGTTGGATTTCTTATAAAATTTTTTGATTCTTATGATTCATGCTTTATCTTGTTATCATTGTGAATTTATGGAAGCATTATAAATGATCAAGGCACTTGTTTTTTATTGAGCACAACCAGTTCCAAATGCAACTTACCCGTGAGTAGAGAGAATTCGTTAACCCCTTTGAGCCTAAACAATGTGAATCTCATTCTTAATTTTGTGAGATTCTAAAATTTTCCTTGAACCCTTGAATTTTTGTTAATTGTCTTCTTTGCCATAAAAAGCTTAGAGTATTCACTTGAGGGTTGAGTAAAAGTTAAGTTGGGGCGAATGAAAAAGGAAGATAGTAGGTTGTTACAACTTTTGGAAAATTCAAGCAAGCACCAAAACATTTGTGTGAATATGAAAAAAGAAAGAAAACCGAAGAAAAGAAAAAGAATGCTTGGTTGGAAAAGAAAAATAGTGAAGAATAAGTTGTGAAATAAGGTTTGTGAAGGTTTGCAACGAAGAAACAAATGGAATGAAGTTGAGGTGTGCAAATAACGTGTTCGATGAATGTCTCTTTTGCATCGGCAATTTCTTTTCAATGGCCTTAGAAATGTCCTTTGTTTGTAAACTTGACCAAGCTACAACCTTAAAGACCTTAGTGATCTTCTTGCTTCCATATTTTCGCTTTTGATTGTTAGATTTTGTATGAATTGAATTGATATTGGCATTATTTGTTAGTTGAGTGAAATTGTCCCCGCGGTTGCAAACTTATAATTTCTTCAATCCTTATTCGAAGAGAAGTGATAGAGTGATTCATTCATGAAAAACATAGTTGTTGATTGATGCATGGCTTTATATTTTCTTTAAGAAGTTAGTTCTTTTACATTGTTTGATTCTAAACATTTGAAACCATGGCTTGTTTGCATCATCTGTGTTTGAGCCAATTTTCTCCATTCTTGGGTGAATCTTAGTCTTGAGCAAATCCTCCTATTGCGAAATGAGAGGTATACTTTGCTTGAGGACAAGCAAAAAGCTAGTTGGGGCGAGTTGTTAGACGCCAAATTTCACTTATTCGATCTATCAAATGTTGGCATCTTTCACTCATTTTCGTCAATTAAGGGTTGAAAACCACTCTTGTTTTGGTTTGTTTGCAACATTATGAGAAAATCTCTTGGTACCTTTGATTTGTGTGTTATTGTGCAGGAATTAGGCACAAAACAACTGAAAAGTAAGATACAAGAAATGGGCAAGGAAACCAAGACAACATGCAAAACCACCAAAATGCTGTCATGCTCGCTAGGCGATCTGGTAGCAAACGTGCCAGCGAACATCTCGCTAGCTTGCTCGCTAGGCGAGCAGGCCAGCGAACGCGCCCAGAATTGGAAAGTACCAAAAGTTCGCTAGGTTCGCTAGCCGTTCGCTAGTTGTTTGCTAGGCGAACAAGACAGATCCTGAACGTGTATTTAAGTGATTTTCTTGCTTTTTTAGGTTATGACTTCATTTTGTAACATTTTGGATAGCAGAACTTATCTCTCTTCATTTCTTCTAGAGAGAGAAACATAAAACCCTAAGAGGGAGGAGGTAATATCTTCGATCTCTTGTTGGGGTTTGGATGTAATCTTTTGATACCTTATGTATTTCATCTAATTTATGTTTGTGAACAAGTTTGGATTCTCTATTGATTGATTATCTTTGATTATGTATTTGTGGGTCTTGACAAAACCTTTTCACATATTTGATCTCAGATCTTCTTCTATCAATGAACAAACTTTTGACATGGTTTTGAAGTTGATATTCATTTTATCCTCTATGGTGTTGTGTTGATTAAGTAGCATGGGTAGGATCAACATGATATTGTGTGGGTATGTGATAATAGTGATGAAGAAGGATGTTCACCGACATTTGGCGGATTAGATGAATACATGTAAAAAGGGTTAAGCGTGTGTACGTATTCTGATCATTGTATTTTTTATGAAACAATCGTTTATCTGATATGGGTGTTATCTTTGCTTTCTTGTTTATCTTTGATTTGAACCGTGATAGAGATATACTCTTCACATCTGGATTTAGGATGATTGCCTGCTAGGTCCTAAATTCTAGAGATAGATTTAGGCTTAGCATTTGCGTGAGTATCAGATCTTAATGCTCTGTGTTGTGTTTTTGTTGGGTGAGATATCACCAATGAGACAACATGGTTTTTCTCTTAACGCCGCGTCAGAGAAAAGCTTTGTCGTCAGGATATGTAAGGGTATTAGACAAATGATTGCGTTGTGTTTAATTTGATCAGACGAATGCATGTGTTGTCAATTGATGAAATCCAATCCCAACAAGGCTCCATTTATATTTCCGTCTTTACTTTTTATTTTCTGTTTTTATTTATGGTTCCTTGAACCTTTTAAACCAAAACTTTTGAACAATAAGCTTGGAAATGTAGAGGTCGTTGAATGGCGTTCATATCGCACTAATCCCTGTGGAGACGACAAAACTGGGTACTTAATATTTTTTGCTTGCTGCTTTACCGCTCCAACAAAATGGCGCCGTTGCCGGGGATTGGTGTTGAGATTTTGAAGTGCATTGCAACGGTTCTATGTTTTTAAGATTTGTATATTTTGTATATATTTGTTTCTTTTTATGTTTTCTCTAGTGTGTTCGGGAATGATGAAAACTCCTTCTAGAGTGGTTGGTATCGGTATGAAAGCATTCAATGAAGCTTCTACCGAGTTTGGATGGCGATGATAGCATGAAACAAGTGAATGTTGTCAAGGTACATGTTTTCCTTTGTTTAGAATTTTAGAATGCTTAAGAACTTAAGTCTTTGTGCAAATGAAATTTGTTCTTTTGGCAACTCGTTTGAATGATTGTTTCACTTAGGACCAAAAACCACAATTTGTGAGAAAGCTTCCATTGTTTACTAAATGTTGGATTTCTTATAAACTTTGTTGATTCTTATGATTCATGCTTTATCTTGTTATCATTGTGAATTTGTGGAAGCATTATAAATGATCAAGGCACTTGTTTTTTATTGAGCACAACCAGTTCCAAATGCAACTTACCCGTGAGTAGAGAGAATTCGTTAACCCCTTTGAGCCTAAACAATGTGAATCTCATTCTTAATTTTGTGAGATTCTAAAATTTTTCTTGAACCCTTGAATTTGTGTTAATTGTCTTCTTTTACATAAAAAGCTAAGAGTATTCACTTGAGGGTTGAGTAAAAGTTAAGTTGGGGCGAATGAAAAAGGAAGATAGTAGGTTGTTACAACTTTTGGAAAATTCAAGCAAGCACCAAAACATTTGTGTGAATATGAAAAAAGAAAGAAAACAGAAGAAAAGAAAAAGAATGCTTGCTTGGAAAAGAAAAATAGTGAAGAATAAGTTGTGAAATAAGGTTTGTGAAGGTTTGCAACTAAGAAACAAATGGAATGAAGTTGAGGTGTGCAAATAACGTGTTCGGTGAATGTCTCTTTTGCATCGGCAATTTCTTTTCAATGGCCTTAGAAATGTCCCTTGTTTGTAAACTTGACCAAGCTACAACCTTAAAGACCTTAGTGATCTTCTTGCTTCAGTATTTTCGCTTTTGATTGTTAGATTTTGTATGAATTGAATTGATATTGGCATTGTTTGTTAGTTGAGTGAAATTGTCCCCGCGGTTGCAAACTTATAATTTCTTCAATCCTTATTCGAAGAGAAGTGATAGAGTGATTCATTCATGAAAAACATAGTTGTTGATTGATGCATGGCTTTATATTTTCTTTAAGAAGTTAGTTCTTTTACATTGTTTGATTCTAAACATTTGAAACCATGGCTTGTTTGCATCATCTGTGTTTGAGCCAATTTTCTCCATTCTTGGGTGAATCTTAGTCTTGAGCAAATCCTCCTATTGCGAAATGAGAGGTATACTTTGCTTTAGGACAAGCAAAAAGCTAGTTGGGGCGAGTTGTTAGACGCCAAATTTCACTTATTCGATCTATCAAATGTTGGCATCTTTCACTCATTTTCGTCAATTAAGGGTTGAAAACCACTCTTGTTTTGGTTTGTTTGCAACATTATGAGAAAATCTCTTGGTACCTTTGATTTGTGTGTTATTGTGCAGGAATTAGGCACAAAACAACTGAAAAGTAAGATACAAGAAATGGGCAAGGAAACCAAGACAACATGCAAAACCACCAAAATGCTGTCATGCTCGCTAGGCGATCTGGTAGCAAACATGCCAGCGAACATCTTGCTAGCTTGCTCGCTAGGCGAGCAGGCCAGCGAACGCGCCCAGAATTGGAAAGTCCCAAAAGTACCAAAAGTTCGCTAGATGTTCGCTAGTTGTTCGCTAGGCGAACAAGACAGATCCTGAACGTGTATTTAAGTGATTTTCTTGCTTTTTTAGGTTATAACTTCCTTTTGTAATATTTTGGATAGCAGAACTTATCTCTCTTCATTTCTTCTAGAGAGAGAAACATAAAACCCTAAGAGGGAGGAGGTAATATCTTCGATCTCTTGTTGGGGTTTGGATGTAATCTTTTGATACCTTATGTTTTTCATCTAATTTATGTTTGTGAACAAGTTTGGATTCTCTATTGATTGATTATCTTTGATTATGTATTTGTGGGTCTTGATAAAACCTTTTCACATATTTGATCTCAGATCTTCTTCTATCAATGAACAAACTTTTGACATGGTTTTGAAGTTGATATCATTTTATCCTCTATGGTGTTGTGTTGATTAAGTAGCATGGGTAGGATCAACATGATATTGTGTGGGTATGTGATAATAGTGATGAAGAAGGATGTTCACCGACATTTGGCGGATTAGATGAATACATGTAAAAAGGGTTAAGCGTGTGTACGTATTCTGATCATTGTATTTTTTATGAAACAATCGTTTATCTGATATGGGTGTTATCTTTGCTTTCTTGTTTATCTTTGATTTGAACCGTGATAGAGATATACTCTTCACATCTGGATTTAGGATGATTGCCTGCTAGGTCCTAAATTCTAGAGATAGATTTAGGCTTAGCATTTGCGTGAGTATCAGATCTTAATGCTCTGTGTTGTGTTTTTGTTGGGTGAGATATCACCAATGAGACAACATGGTTTTTCTCTTAACGCCGCGTCAGAGAAAAGCTTTGTCGTCAGGATATGTAAGGGTATTAGACGAATGATTGCGTTATGTTTAATTTGATCAGAAGAATGCATGTGTTGTCAATTGATGAAATCCAATCCCAACAAGGCTCCGTTTATATTTCCGTCTTTACTTTTTATTTTCTGTTTTTATTTATGCTTCCTTGAACCTTTTAAACCAAAACTTTTGAACAATAAGCTTGGAAATGTAGAGGTCGTTGAATGGCGTTCATATCGCACTAATCCCTGTGGAGACGACAAAACTGGGTACTTAATATTTTTTGCTTGCTGCTTTACCGCTCCAACAAAATGGCGCCGTTGCCGGGGATTGGTGTTGAGATTTTGAAGTGCATTGCAACGGTTCTATGTTTTTAAGATTTGTATATTTTGTATATATTTGTTTCTTTTTATGTTTTCTCTAGTGTGTTCAGGAATGATGAAAACTCCTTCTAGAGTGGTTGCTATCGGTATGAAAGCATTCAATGAAGCTTCTACCGAGTTTGGATGGCGATGATAGCATGAAACAAGTGAATGTTGTCAAGGTACATGTTTTCCTTTGTTTAGAATTTTAGAATGCTTAAGAACTTAAGTCTTTGTGCAAATGAAATTTGTTCTTTTGGCAACTCGTTTGAATGATTGTTTCATTTAGGACCAAAAACCACAATTTGTGAGAAAGCTTCCATTGTTTACTAAATGTTGGATTTCTTATAAACTTTGTTGATTCTTATGATTCATGCTTTATCTTGTTATCATTGTGAATTTATGGAAGCATTATAAATGATCAAGGCACTTGTTTTTTATTGAGCACGACCAGTTCCAAATGCAACTTACCCGTGAGTAGAGAGAATTCGTTAACCCCTTTGAGCCTAAACAATGTGAATCTCATTCTTAATTTTGTGAGATTCTAAAATTTTTCTTGAACCCTTGAATTTGTGTTAATTGTCTTCTTTGCCATAAAAAGCTAAGAGTATTCACTTGAGGGTTGAGTAAAACTTAAGTTGGGGCGAATGAAAAAGGAAGATAGTAGGTTGTTACAACTTTTGGAAAATTCAAGCAAGCACCAAAACATTTGTGTGAATATGAAAAAAGAAAGAAAACAGAAGAAAAGAAAAAGAATGCTTGCTTGGAAAAGAAAAATAGTGAAGAATAAGTTGTGAAATAAGGTTTGTGAAGGTTTGCAACTAAGAAACAAATGGAATGAAGTTGAGGTGTGCAAATAACGTGTTCGGTGAATGTCTCTTTTGCATCGGCAATTTCTTTTCAATGGCCTTAGAAATGTCCCTTGTTTGTAAACTTGACCAAGCTACAACCTTAAAGACCTTAGTGATCTTCTTGCTTCCATATTTTCGCTTTTGATTGTTACATTTTGTATGAATTGAATTGATATTGGCATTGTTTGTTAGTTGAGTGAAATTGTCCCCGCGGTTGCAAACTTATAATTTCTTCAATCCTTATTCGAAGAGAAGTGATAGAGTGATTCATTCATGAAAAACATAGTTGTTGATTGATGCATGGCTTTATATTTTCTTTAAGAAGTTAGTTCTTTTACATTGTTTGATTCTAAACATTTGAAACCATGGCTTGTTTGCATCATCTGTGTTTGAGCCAATTTTCTCCATTCTTGGGTGAATCTTAGTCTTGAGCAAATCCTCCTATTGCGAAATGAGAGGTATACTTTGCTTGAGGACAAGCAAAAAGCTAGTTGGGGCGAGTTGTTAGACGCCAAATTTCACTTATTCGATCTATCAAATGTTGGCATCTTTCACTCATTTTCGTCAATTAAGGGTTGAAAACCACTCTTGTTTTGGTTTGTTTGCAACATTATGAGAAAATCTCTAGGTACCTTTGATTTGTGTGTTATTGTGCAGGAATTAGGCACAAAACAACTGAAAAGTAAGATACAAGAAATGGGCAAGGAAACCAAGACAACATGCAAAACCACCAAAATGTTGTCATGCTCGCTAGGTGATCTGGTAGCAAACGTGCCAGCGAACATCTTGCTAGCTTGCTCGCTAGGCGAGCAGGCCAGCGAACGCGCCCAGAATTGGAAAGTCCCAAAAGTACGAAAAGTTCTCTAGGTTCGCTAGATGTTCGCTAGTTGTTCGCTAGGCGAACAAGACAGATCCTGAACGTGTATTTAAGTGATTTTCTTGCTTTTTTAGGTTATAACTTCCTTTTTTAACATTTTGGATAGCAGAACTTATCTCTCTTCATTTCTTCTAGAGAGAGAAACATAAAACCCTAAGAGGGAGGAGGTAATATCTTCGATCTCTTGTTGGGGTTTGGATGTAATCTTTTGATACCTTATGTATTTCATCTAATTTATGTTTGTGAACAAGTTTGGATTCTCTATTGATTGATTATCTTTGATTATGTATTTGTGGGTCTTGACAAAACCTTTTCACATATTTGATCTCAGATCTTCTTCTATCAATGAACAAACTTTTGACATGGTTTTGAAGTTGATATTCATTTTATCCTCTATGGTGTTGTGTTGATTAAGTAGCATGGGTAGGATCAACATGATATTGTGTGGGTATGTGATAATAGTGATGAAGAAGGATGTTCACCGACATTTGGCGGATTAGATGAATACATGTAAAAAGGGTTAAGCGTGTGTACGTATTCTGATCATTGTATTTTTTATGAAACAATCGTTTATCTGATATGGGTGTTATCTTTGCTTTCTTGTTTATCTTTGATTTGAACCGTGATAGAGATATACTCTTCATATCTGGATTTAGGATGATTGCCTGCTAGGTCCTAAATTCTAGAGATAGATTTAGGCTTAGCATTTGCGTGAGTATCAGATCTTAATGCTCTGTGTTGTGTTTTTGTTGGGTGAGATATCACCAATGAGACAACATGGTTTTTCTCTTAACGCCGCGTCAGAGAAAAGCTTTGTCGTCAGGATATGTAAGGGTATTAGACGAATGATTGCGTTGTGTTTAATTTGATCAGAAGAATGCATGTGTTGTCAATTGATGAAATCCAATCCCAACAAGGCTCCGTTTATATTTCCGTCTTTACTTTTTATTTTCTGTTTTTATTTATGGTTCCTGGAACCTTTTAAACCAAAACTTTTGAACAATAAGCTTGGAAATGTAGAGGTCGTTGAATGGCGTTCATATCGCACTAATCCCTGTGGAGACGACAAAACTGGGTACTTAATATTTTTTGCTTGCTGCTTTACCGCTCCAACAAAATGGCGTCGTTGCCGGGGATTGGTGTTGAGATTTTGAAGTGCATTGCAACGGTTCTATGTTTTTAAGATTTGTATATTTTGTATATATTTGTTTCTTTTTATGTTTTCTCTAGTGTGTTCAGGAATGATGAAAACTCCTTCTAGAGTGGTTGCTATCGGTATGAAAGCATTCAATGAAGCTTCTACCAGGTTTAGATGGCGATGATAGCATGAAACAAGTGAATGTTGTCAAGGTGCTTGATGGGCTACAGACGTGTCTACTTAATGCGTCTAGCGGTATCTTACTGCAAGTGCACAGCCTATCGAAGTAATATTTAAGATTATCGATCCACAGGGATTCTATCGTTACGTAGTGCTAGATGAACTTCTAGTTTAGCTAAGGCGAATAGTTGTCACGATTGTTGTTGGTTTTCTAAGACTATTGAAGGCGGAATAAAATCTAAGTTTTTAATAAAATAATACTAAGACGGTCGGTATGTAATTATACTAACTTAGGTGGGTCAATCTAACCTAGGCTTATAAAGATGTTCACTTAATCTATTCGGTAGAGATTACTAGTTTGAATACCCTCAACTCACACTCTCGTGGTCTTGAATCAGATCTTATCCCTAAAGTCCTATGCCTGCTCTCGCTAGCCCATAAGTGTTTAGAGGTAATTTTTGGAAACTAAGTAATTCTAATTTATCTTAAAGCGCTCTCGCTGTATTTAATTTAAATGCCTAACTTTAGCTATCTGGTTAAAATCTCACACTCTCGTGGTCTTGACCCAACCTAATACCCTTTTCTTACTCTCGTAACGGAAAGGTCGAATTCAATTAAAAAGCATCAGCCAGAATGTTAAGCGATTAATTATTTTAGCCCATGGTTATATTTTACCGGTTAAGTTAGTTATAACTACATACCGCCCTAAGGTATTTAGCTACTCATCGAGGTTAAATCAGACTCAGAGTTAAGTATTGACTTACTAATGGCAGAAAAATAAAAAGACATTATAAATAAATTAAATAGCAATAATTGAAAAACCTGATTAACAAATATCTGAGTCGACTCCTTCTTCCACAGACCGGAAGGCTTGGAGTAGGCGGAAATAAAAATTAAAACGAATGCTGAAGGCTGGAAAAAAAATAAAAGTATAACAATTCCCTAATGTTGGAAATTGTTACACGGTTGGTTTGGATACAAATAAAATAAGACAGGAAATAAAATGCTGGAATAATAATTCTGGAATAATAATTCTGATGGTAAGGTAATTCGGCAGAGCTTCCGCAGGAAATTGGGATAATGAAGTCTGTCTTTGAATCCTCCTGAGCTGGTCCTATTTATAGAGCTTCCAATGGGCTGGTCCTTGGTCTTTTTGCTTCTTGGGCTTTGCTGAAGTGGTTGAGAAAATGTTGGAAAGTGGCAGCAGAAAATGGGAGAAGTCTCCCTCACGTGCTGCCTTGAGGAGAATTACTAGGAGGAGTGGGCTTCACTGGTGGCTTGACGTAGTCTGAGTCAAAATTCAAGTTATATCCTTGTCACGGGCGTGACAAGGTCTTCACGCTCGTTGTTTGATGATTTCAAGTGTCACGGTCGTGACTACTTCCTCACGGTCGTGATGTCCCAAA
This sequence comes from Lathyrus sativus, assembly GCA_963859935.3. Lineage (NCBI taxonomy): Eukaryota > Viridiplantae > Streptophyta > Magnoliopsida > Fabales > Fabaceae > Lathyrus > Lathyrus sativus. Next base: position 716,431,994 of record OZ012735.1, on the reverse strand, counting down.
GTAAGGTGTCACGGTCGTGACACCCTTGTAACGACCGTGGTCGTAACAAATTATGCAGAGTTTATGCAGGCTTCTGTCTTGCTTCATTTCTTGTGGTTTCTTTGTTCTTTTCTTCTTAATTCATGATTTGGCCTCACATATCGATGTACCTGCAAAATAGTAAGAAAAAACTCGAGGAATCGAGCGTTAAAACGGTGAATGCGCGGTAAAAGTCAATGAAATCTAGCGATATAACCGATGCGTTTTCTCGTCATCAGTGCTGTCGCTACTGCGAAAATCGGTGTCGGCTGACAGAAGAGTCGCCACCGTGCGTTATTTATCCCAACGGAGGGAAAGGAAACGCTCAAAGTAAACCTCGCAAAAAACGGGAAAGGTATGGTCATCGCAACCAAAACCTGGATTCGGGAGTCGGTTACGCAAGGGGAAGGTATTAGCACCCCTCACGTCCGTCGTACTCGATGGGATCCACGCTTGCTTGGGTTGTCTAAAGGATGCAAAAACGATCTATCTACGGCTGCTAAATCTAAATGGAAGGGAACTGACTCGATAGAGCGTCGCACTCTATGCCTACGTATTCTCAAGAGATAAAGTCAGAGTCAACGTAGTTCGGGACTACGGGGAAATTGGCTCGCCAAGACCTCGCGTCTTGTGCCTACGTACTTCCACACTGCATGGAAGATCAGAGCTTACGTAGTTCAGGCTAACTACGGCTAGGCTGGGGATTCTCACACAGCAGTGAGAAATTAAACTGGTTTGAGAGGTACGGGAACCTATGGGAAAACTATGGTCTGGTCTCAAATGCACTCGGGCAAGAGAAAAAGGGTAACAATTAGTCGTCAGCGGGAAAGTCTCGATCGCACAGCAGCGAGAGAACAAAAGAATTAGTTGTTAGTGTGCTCTCTAGGATATTGCATCCTATGCCTACATATTCTCGTCTGGTACGAGAAATCAGAGCAGTTGTAGTTCGGCTACTTTCAGAACCACAGCTCAAATCTCGTTTTATTAACATTCTGAAAAATGATTACAATGATTGAGAACTGAAAAATAAACTCCTAGGAAATACTATCCTATCCTATGAAAAATCAAATGAAGAAATAGTCCCCTAACAAGTGGACTTCAAGAAAACTACCTCTAAAAGTGTAAAATAAACTCTATGACAAAAATGTACTCTAAAAAATATTAAAAGTATGGACTAATATTTTTTCTCAATTTTCCTATACACATACTTCACTATTTTCTTTTTTCTCAAATATTTTCTCTCAATATTTCTCTTCTCTATTCTTTTATTCTTTTCTTTTATTTTTCAAAATACTTTTCTTTTCATATTTCTTTTTCTCATTTCCCTTTTTTTTTCAATATTATTTTCCAAGTATTTTTCTCCTCTTTTTTAATATGTTCTTCTCTCTATTTTTTTTTATTTCTGTTCATATTTCCTTTTCTATTTTCTCTTCATAATCTTTTTCTATTTTTTTCAATATTCTTTCCTTCAATATTTTTCATATTCTTTTTTCTATTTTTTTCAATATTCTTTTCTTCAATATTTTTCATATTCTTGTTTCTATTTTTTTCAATATTCTTTTCTTGAATATTTTCTTCTTTTCAAATTCTTTTTCTTTCTCTTTTTAAAATCTCTAAACAAAAGAAATAATAAAAAAATGAAAAATACAAAGGGGGGGTACAACCTGTTACAGGGGGTATGCTAGCTGCAGAAAAATAAAACACAAAATAAGGGCCCAGCCCATTAACTAGCCTCAGCCAGAAAAAAAAAGGGAGGGGTATGATGCTGAGACGGAGGGTATATCCAGCAATCTCGTTGGGCCCAGCCCATAGTCATTCAGCCAAAAAAACGGAGGGGCATGGAAAATGGGGGGGGAGTGTTTCCAGAAAAATGACTTGGGCCTTTGAAGCCCAATCCAAACCCGGGCTCCCTTTCTTCTTTCTCTCCAACTCAAACGTCTGAAACCCTAATCCCCTCTCGGCACTGTTCATGGCCGTTTCCCTCTCTTCTTCTCCAAACGCTCTCTGTCTTCTCTCTCGTATCCGTCTCTCTTGATCTTTCCTTGTTCTTCTTTCAGTTCAACAAATCCCAAAATAAAAACGCTCCAGATCTCATCATCCTTAGCAAACTCATAAGGAATTGTGGATGGAGGTCTAATGAACTTCATCTCTAAATGCTGCTCTAGGGTTTCTGGAGTCCTGAGCATTGAAGCTTTTGATGGAGAAACATGATGAAGGTGGAGATTCACGCCTTGCTCACGGACAAAAAAGAAAAGTAGTGCAAATCTGGATAAACTGAAGAACTACAAAAACCTGATGATCGCGCCTTGAAGGTTACGAGCTTTGGTGAGTGCGCAAGAAGAATCTCACAGAGCTCTCTGAAGAAAAAAGTTCTTGAAGTAGTGAACGCCTGGAGAATCTGGATCTTGAAGATCTTTGGAGTTTCTTGGATGTTCTTGAAGGTAACGAATCCCTAGATGATCTGGATCTTGAAGATCCTTGGAGTTCTGGGAGCATTCTGAGGAAGATCTTCGAAGATCTTGAAGAGGGGTGATGAACTATGATGATCTTCTTTGAAAGTTGTTGACGGATCTGAAGAAAGAAAGAGCAAAATCTGGAAACTATTGAAAATTGTTGAAGGCGGTGAAGAACGCGTGGTGAAGTTCAGTCAAATTCTGGAAAAATCACGGCATTTGTTGATTGTGGATGATTCTGATTATTGATGAAGATGGTTGAATCCAGAAGAAAGAATGATGAACTCGGTGGTGACGAGATGAACACCGATGCTGATGATGATAATCGGAGATGATGATTATTGAAAGGAAGTTGATGATGAATGATCGGTTGAAGATTTGGGATTTTCTGAGTTTTCCAGTTTTCCGGCGATATGGACGGTGGTCGGAGAGTGGTTAGGGTTGCCGGCGGGGAGCTGTTAGGGTGGTCACCGGACTTGCATGCCGGTTAGGGGAGTTTCCGGTGAGAGCTGAGGGGTGCTGGGAGGTGGACGCATGGCGAGGTTAGTGGAGAGAGTCATGGCATGCGCTACACGTGGCGTGGAGAGGAGAAGGTGGGATGCTGCGTTGTCATGCATGCAGGGATTGTGGGTGGAGTCTCCTGGTGTTTACACGTGTATTGACCATTTATAGGACTTGGCAATTTCTGGACCTTCATGAATTGGGCTTCGCAAATGACTTGGATAATTATGGCCCAACTGAAAAACTGAATAAAATGGACTACTGATGGATTAAAATGAATTGATTAATGAATGATTAGCTGACTAATTGGATAACCAAAAATGATTAACGAAAATGGAATGAAGATTAATAAGACCTAAACATGGATTAATGGAAACTAATGACTAATGAATTAATGACATTGACTTAATTCCAACTAATCAAAACCAATTAAATCCTAAACAACTAATATTCTAACTAACAAACAATCAGCCTCTAAAATCTATTTAATATTCTATTAATCTAAAACTAAAATTTATTTATTTATTTAAACTCTACCCTATTTATTCTAAACTCTTATAACATCTATAAAAAAAACCTATTTATTCTATGTTAAAAGAAAATACTTTCTATTAAAACAATCCTAATATTCTAAAAAGGAAAATGCTATTATTTATCCTATTTAAAATTCTAAAATTATATTTAAAAGCCAATAAAACCCTACAAAGCCATAAAATGAAATTTATTCCAATTAAAAATGAGATCGAGACCGAAGCGGAACCAGCGATAAAACTCGGGCACCTGAATACCCTCAAAACAACAGCACGAGCTGAAAACACCGGGAAGAGCATGACTTCCCAAAAATACGATTCTACCCATCTAAACTGATTAAAAACACCTGAGACGCGAGACGAGAGCTGTGATCCCGATAAAATCAAAACAACTGAAAATATGCACTGTATGCGATATGCGGATGCGAATGCGGTCATGCGTCGAAACATCGAGCCAGATACGGGACCCGGTTGGTCAAATTTTAGGGTGCAACAGCTGCCCCTATTCAAGCGGCTTGGACCTGAATGGTTGAAGAGCGCTCAGCCTTCAAACATTCAAAGGTAGATGACGGTTGAATACAAATGAAACCCTGAAATTTGCCAACCGTGGGAATATACTGCAAAGCTGATTGAGGAATAGCCTCCAATAAACTGAAGTTTGGTTGTCACGGCAACAACTGGTCAATTATCTGATAAATTTTCTGCTGTTTTTTCAACATCAATCACCTGTGTGACGCCACAGATACTGATTCTTCGGAATAATGCTTCAGAAAAGCAAACACCTTTGATGCCCATCTCTCTTATGGGATCAAATCCTGTCATCTCACAGTTCACAGCGAACTTGAGGACAATTCTCCTGGGGAACTTCTGAATCGACTGCTCGGCACCCATTCTGTCAACAGGCCGCAGCTTCAGAAACCTGATACATGCCAATCTTTGTTTTGTTTTTCAGTCCCGACGTAACAACCAAATGAAGAATCACTCCGCTGGGGGAGAAGAGAAGCTTAACCCAATAACTCTGCAGGTGAACAAACTCGAAATCCAATAGGTAACCAACCTGGTCCATGTTTCGAAATGCGTATGTCTGAGAATGATGCAATGCCCTACATGACATGTAAATGTTATGCGTTTGTAACTGCAATACCCTATACGGCATGAATATGCTATGTATTTGATAGATGCAAATCTAACGATATATGCAAATGTTAATGCAGGCTCGAGCTGCCAGAGAACACCAGGTCTGCAATCATTTGGCAAAATAAATGCCGAAGGTAGACGTTAACTCCCCTGAAGGTAACCTGATATCACAGAATCATCTCAGCAAAATAAATGCTGGAAAAGGGAAACCAAATCCGCTGGGGATAACCGTCCTGCTGGAGAAATGGAAAAGCAACCCTGCTTGGGGAGAAAGAAAAACAACTCTGCTTGGGGATGCTCCCTTCAAACCATTGGCAACTGATTATGCTCTGCGGGGATTGACCCAAACTGGGGTTGATTGCGCGCAGCACGTTGCTGGAAATGCCCCTATTATCGAGGATATCAATCCTAATCTGCTGGGGATACTCCTGATCCTACCCTGATGCGGGATAACAATACAATCTCAATTCTTCCGGGGATAATACGCAACTTTCATCTACTGAAGAGTAGCAATTCTGATTTAACAACATCCACAAGCAATTCAAACATTACCGGGGCACTGGTATCCATTGAGCTTCATATCGGGAAACATGACAACATGCGAATCATTGGGAACTATTGGGTCAGATACCTTTAGGTTTTTGCTTTTCTGGTTTAGGATAAACATGGACCATGTACAAAACGGAAGATAAGGGAAATACTAGACGAGAACTAGCATTCAAAGGTAGACTACCAGGCGAGAACTGATAGCAAAATAGATTAGGACGAGAATTGATTTTTGTTTGGACCTCAGACGGGGCTAACTGGATAACAGACTGAGGCATAGACAACCAGACGAGAACTGGTATAACACATAGGTTAAAACACACGATGACCAGACGAGAACTGGTTACGCAACGACATGTACCAGACGAGAACTGATACAACACTTGAAGAAACGGTGACCAGACAAGAACTGGTTACAACAAACTACACCAGGCGGGAACTGATGCTTACAATAAACTACACCAGACGGGAACTGATGCTTACAGAAGGGTGGGCCAGACGAGAACTGGTTACCGGTTTGCCAGGCGAGAACTGGACTTTGGGAACGACTGGTTACTGACACGTAACAGGTTTAATTTGTAGGATAACGATCAAATGACAGCAAGGCCTTTTTCGGAATGTTAAGGTTTTTGATAAGGGTAATGACACGATTCCCCGATACTCAACTCCGGCTGGGGATAAACAGACTGGCTTGAATAACTTGCCCCAGTGCACTCAACTTTCCCCTATCTAACTCTTGGGAATACTTGCTCTGAACAACTTGCTACGAGACGACCTCGAGATTACTTGCCCCGATATCTATACGACAACAGAATTCATTCTCCATTAAAACCCCTATCAACCCAGCTGGTTTCAACCCTCTCTGCGGTGACTTGCCCCTGAATGAGCGTTCTAGCGACTTAACCTGATCTGATTATCCACCTGAAGGTTTTGCTTTCAAATCACAACATTCTAGGTGATTGCCCCCGATTGGCTCTCGAGAAGACTCACTTCTGATCAACTGCTTCTCAAACAAACTGCCCCTGCTCAACTGGAGCTTCGGGACTTGTCCTCGGCCTAACTGATTTCGAACTCACTGGAAGTCAATGCCCCGGATTTACAGGTCTTCACAACATACACCATTCTGGTTCATACTACTGAATTATTCAGTCCTGCTTGACGATTCCCTGTTGGAATTTCTTTCATGCCAACTACTAACCTGCAATTAAAATTGTCTATTCACAAATGGTAATCTTAATGCGGTGTTTATGCAGATTTTGAAAATTTTTGTGCTGTCACTCATTTATGCGCTATGATTGTGAGTGACGAATGAACCAGAGTTCAAACGTAGTGCTGATTTGATCAGTGAAAAATACAACAAGAAAATGACTAGCAAATCAAGAAGGAGTCAGGTTACTCAACCTTATCGCAATGCGCTTTCAGAATAACCCTACCTCAATTAGGTCTTTTAAGGGTTGTATCGTGGTCGGGTTCACGGTTCGTGAAACAAAGGATATTTGGCTCAAATTTTGATTTATACCCACCCCTTCTACGTGATGATCTCCGATCCTAAGGTTCAGTTAACCTGGCACAAGCGCTCGCCTCTTCGAGAGGTATGTTGAATGGTAAGAACCATAACTAAGGAACTCACAAGGTTTTTCCGGAGTGATAGTCACTTCTTCTCGTTTTCGGTGTCTGTGTACACGACTTTGTGATTCGCTGGGGAAACAATTTCTATTGATATCCCTTCTTTTTCATTCTTTTGGTTCCCTAATTTTTGCCTGTACTGACTCCTTTTGAGTTCTTTTCATTTTTTCGTTTTCTTTTAGAGTTCAGCGGGATGCCCCTGATTTTTGCCTAAGTATTAGCTTTCCAGCTTTTTCTTTCTTTTTACTTAGCGGGCTTTCTTTCTTTTCTTTTTTTTTGGAACAAAGTCGTGTGACACTGGTTGTCTTGATTGCTCCGAAAGGATTGTAACTGCCTCACTCCTGATGGGTGAGGTTTAACCATTGAAAGGTGTAAACTGATTGGTCCTCGAAAGACAACACTCCTCTGTAAGACTTGAATGCTCGGTCAAGCTAACTGACAACTACCCTGCCCCGGGTTAAGATGTGAGGGTTAAAAGTCCGAAAAAGCTTCGACTTCCTGGCTCGAAGTGGTTAACAAGGGACTAACTCCTTATATCTCCAGTGTTTGGGGGATTTGAAACAATGCCTCGTACGTCATCGGTAAGGTCTTATCTGAAAGCATACGATCATCGGTTATGAGTATAATTCGTCATCCTCTCTCCAATCTTTGCTAATCACAGTGATAAAGTGGAGTGAATAAAATGCAAGTGTCAGTGCAATGTAGTAAATGAGCGACAGCGACATGATTAATTCAGAAAAATGCATAGTCACCTTATTATTATTACCATTCGAAACAAACAATGTTTAAAAGCAAGTAGTAACTAACAGAAAAGAAAACTACAAATGCAAATGATATAAAAGTCTGAGGACTGCCGATGCTGAGGCGCCTGCCTGTCTGAATCATTGGCTTTTGCTGGGGAATACTTTCTGAAACGAGCTTAGACAGCTGAGCGGTTGGTATGAGCAAACAGAAGTCCTTCTCGAAAGGAAATGAAATCTTGGTCGATCAACTGCTGTACCTTCGCCTGAAACGCTTTACAATCTTCAGTTGCATGCCCCGGCGATCCGCCATGATAACCACACTGAACATGGGCATTATACCCAGGAGGGTAAGGTTCCGGAACTGGCTTAAGAGCTTTAGGTTCCACCAAAGAACTCTGGACCAACTGTGGCAAAATCTGACTCTACGGCACAGGCACTGGGTGAAAAGGACCATTCCTTCGTTCCAAATTGCTACGAGGTCTGTTCTGATTCTAACGCTGATTCTGATAACCTCGGCCACGAGTTCGCTGATTTGCAAAGGAAGCGACATAAGATTCCTGATAGGGTGCCCCAGGCACGGCTGTCTGTTCAGTATAACAAGCCATAGGAGATATTGATCCAACAGATTTCACCGATTCATCTCGAGAATACCCAACATCTGGCATGACTGCATTGATCACAGCTCCTTCTTCGCTCTGATAGTCGCAAAGAGATTCAGTTTCACTAGCCTGACCGCTTGAATCAATCTGGATTTTCCCGATCTTTATAGCATTCTCAATACGCTCTCCAACTCCCACTAATTCGGAGAAGTTCATCGAAACTCCAAGCAATCTCTCAAAGTACGGGCTTTGCAATGAGTCTATGAACATGCCTGCTAACTCTCGGTCAGGGATCGGTGGTTCCACTCTGGAAGCAAAATCTCTCCATCTCCTAGCATACTTTTTGAAAGGTTCACTGATCCCCATAGACAAAGATTGCAACTCCATGCGGAAGGGAGCTACGTCCATATTGTAATCGTACCGCTTCAGGAAATCTCTGGCTAAATCCACCCATGATCGAATCTGATCCTTCTCTAGCTGCATATACCAGCGTAGAGATGCCCCAATCAAACTGTCCTGAAAACAGAAAATCATCAGCTTGTCGTTTTGCACAAACGAAGTCATCTTTCTGCAGAACATCACCAAATGTAGCCTCGAACAGCTATCTCCTTTATACTTTTCAAACTTCGGCGCTCTGAATTTAGGAGGTAACGCTAGGTCAGAAACCAAGCACATATCTGAAGCATTGAGACCAACATCGTTCTTAACTTCCAGGGCTTTGACTTGTTCCTCCAATGCGTGCAACCTCTTAGCTTGCACAAGAGCTGATGGATTGTTAGTCCTCACTATCGGAACTTCTCTTCGGGAGATCAAACCAGCAGGAATAACATTCTGATAATTTGCGGCGTCAGAGGAAGAACATTCACTTGGGATGACAAACTGTTGGTGCAAATCTTGGCCTCTAACAGAAGTTTGCACAAGTTGAGCTGCAGTAAGGTTATTCACTTGCGGAAAGCCTTCGTCAGACGTGGAATCATACAAAGGATTGGTCGTCATAATAAACCCTGACAAGGCATCAGCAATCTGGAAGTCATTTCCTGACATGACTATCAACAACTCTCAACTGACGGCACTGCTTGATTCTGCTTGATTTGTTTCAACCCCTTGGTCGTCTTCTTACAATCAACAGTTTCTCAATCCAAACTCCGGGTAATCACCTTCTGAAATCAAACAACGGCTGGATAAGAGCTCTGGCCAACTGGAGGATGATATGCAATATGATGCAACACTGATATGCACATGATATGCAAAATGCAGCAAACAACGGGACCACAGCCCCCACACGATCTGAATACTGCTGCGCTGCTGACGGAGTACGTTCGCTCTGAAGAGAAGACCAAAATAACGGGTAGGTTGGAAGTCAAGTTTCCTGCAAAAAAAACCCCCCACTCACAGGTATGGACCTAAATCTGTCAAGGTACGGCATCCTATGCGGTCGTCAGCGTCACAGACTTTCAAAACTGACGATACGATTCCCAGAAGGAGTGGCATCATCAAGTCTTAAAGAGGCCTCACTTATCTAACTTCCAAATGATCGGTTCCCAGAGTCGACAATCCAACTAACCAGCAACCCGAGTCACCCAAAGGGTGGGACAAGAGGCCGACCAGAAGAACCTCGTCTGAGTGTAGATTTCGCGGGACACTAGGACATGCAAAGCATGTGCGCGCCCACTAATTTCTACTCTAAGTCTAAGGTGCACTCAAGCCCAGGTCCGGCTTCTCACTCAATCATAGAACACCCGTCACACCCCAATAGCACAACAGCAACAGATAATATCAATAAATAAACACCAATAGACAAGCAAACAAGCTCTAGGATTGACTCTCTTAGGGGACGTTGGATCCCACATGCATAAGGAACTATCGCAATCCTTAGCAGCCAGGGGACGGAGTATCCCCAGCAGAGTCGCCAGCTGTCGCTACTGCGAAAATCGGTGTCGGCTGACAGAAGAGTCGCCACCGTGCGTTATTTATCCCAACGGAGGGAAAGGAAACGCTCGAAGTAAACCTCGCAAAAAACGGGAAAGGTATGGTCATCGCAACCAAAACCTGGATTCGGGAGTCGGTTACGCAAGGGGAAGGTATTAGCACCCCTCACGTCCGTCGTACTCGACGGGATCCACGCTTGCTTGGGTTGTCTAAAGGATGCAAAAACAATCTATCTACGGCTGCTAAATCTAAACGGAAGGGAACTGACTCGATAGAGCGTCGCACTCTATGCCTACGTATTCTCAAGAGAGAAAGTCAGAGTCAACGTAGTTCGGGACTACGGGGAAATTGGCTCGCCAAGACCTCGCGTCTTGTGCCTACGTACTTCCACACTGCATGGAAGATCAGAGCTTACGTAGTTCAGGCTAACTACGGCTAGGCTGGGGAATCTCACACGTAATTGAGAAATTAAATTGGTTTGACAGGTACGGGAACCTATGGAAAAACTATGGTCTGGTCTCAAATGCACTCGGGCAAGAGAAAAAGGGTAACAATTACACGTCAGCGGGAAAGTCTCGATCGCACAGCAGCGAGAGAACAAAAGAATTAGTTGTTAGTGTGCTCGCTAGGATATCGCATCCTATGCCTACATATTCTCGTCTGGTACGAGAAATCAGAGCAGCTGTAGTTCGGCTACTTTCGGGACCACAGCTCAAATCTCGTTTTATTAACATTCTGAAAAATGATTACAATGATTGAGAACTGAAAAATAAACTCCTAGGAAATACTATCCTGTCCTATGAAAAATCAAATGAAGAAATAGTCCCCTAACAAGTGGACTTCAAGAAAACCACCTCTAAAAGTGTAAAATAAACTCTATGACAAAAATGTACTCTAAAAAATATTAAAAGTATGGACTAATATTTTTTCTCAATTTTCCTATACACATACTTCACTATTTTCTTTTTTCTCAAATATTTTCTCTCAATATTTCTCTTCTCTATTCTTTTATTCTTTTCTTTTATTTTTCAAAATACTTTTCTTTTCATATTTCTTTTTCTCATTTCCCTTTTTTTTTCAATATTATTTTCCAAGTATTTTTCTCCTCTTTTTTAATATGTTCTTCTCTCTATTTTTTTTTATTTCTGTTCATATTTCCTTTTCTATTTTCTCTTCATAATCTTTTTCTATTTTTTTCAATATTCTTTCCTTCAATATTTTTCATATTCTTTTTTCTATTTTTTTTCAATATTCTTTTCTTCAATATTTTTCATATTCTTTTTTCTATTTTTTTCAATATTCTTTTCTTGAATATTTTCTTCTTTTCAAATTCTTTTTCTTTCTCTTTTTAAAATCTCTAAACAAAAGAAATAATAAAAAAATAAAAAATACAAAGGGAGGGGGGGTACAACCTATTACAGGGGGTATGCTAGCTGCAGAAAAATTAAACACAAAATAAGGGCCCAGCCCATTAACTAGCCTCAGCCAGGAAAAAAAGGGAGGGGTATGATGCTGAAACGGAGGGTATATCCAGCAATCTCGTTGGGCCCAGCCCATAGTCATTCAGCCAAAAAAACGGAGGGGGCGTGGAAAATGGGGGGGGAGTGTTTCCAGAAAAATGACTTGGGCCTTTGAAGCCCAATCCAAACTCGGGCTCCCTTTCTTCTTTCTCTCCAACTCAAACGTCTGAAACCCTAATCCCCTCTCGGCACTGTTCATGTCTGTTTCCCTCTCTTCTTCTCCAAACGCTCTCTGTCTTCTCTCTCGTATCCGTCTCTCTTGATCTTTCCTTGTTCTTCTTTCATTTCAACAAATCCCAAACTAAAAACGCTCCAGATCTCATCATCCTTAGCAAACTCAGAAGGAATTATGGATGGAGGTCTAATGAACTTCATCTCTAAATGCTGCTCTAGGGTTTCTGGAATCCTGAGCATTGAAGCTTTTGATGGAGAAACATGATGAAGGTGGAGATTCACGCCTTGCTCACGGACAAAAAAGAAAAGTAGTGCAAATCTGGATAAACTGAAGAACTACAAAAACCTGATGATCGCGCCTTGAAGGTTACGAGCTTTGGTGAGTGCGTAAGAAGAATCTCACGGAGCTCTCTGAAGAACAAAGTTCTTGAAGTAGTGAACGCCTGGAGAATCTGGATCTTGAAGATCTTTGGAGTTGCTTGGATGTTCTTGAAGGTAACGAATCCCTAGATGATCTGGATCTTGAAGATCCTTGGAGTTCTGGGAGCGTTCTGAGGAAGATCTTCAAAAGATCTTCGAAGATCTTGAAGAGGGATGATGAACTATGATGATCTTCTTCGAAAGTTGTTGACGGATATGAAGAAAGAAAGAGCAAAATCTGGAAACTATTGAAAATTGTTGAAGGAGGTGAAGAACGCGTGGTGAAGTTCAGTCAAATTCTGGAAAAATCACGGCATTTGTTGATTGTGGATGATTCTGATTATTGATGAAGATGGTTGAATCCAGAAGAAAGAATGATGAACTCGGTGGTGACGAGATGAACACCGATGTTGATGATGATAATCGGAGATGATGATTATTGAAAGGAAGTTGATGATGAATGATCGGTTGAAGATTTGGGATTTTCTGAGTTTTCCAGTTTTCCGGCGATATGGACGGTGGTCGGAGAGTGGTTAGGGTTGCCGGCGGGGAGCTGTTAGGGTGGTCACCGGACTTGCATGCCGGTCAGGGGAGTTTCCGGTGAGAGCTGAGGGGTGCTGGGAGGTGGACGCGTGGCGAGGTTAGTGGAGAGAGTCATGGCATGCGCTACACGTGGCGTGGAAAGGAGAAGGTGGGATGCTGCGTTGTCACGCATGCAGGGATTGTGGGTGGAGTCTCCTGGTGTTTACACGTGTATTGACCATTTATAGGACTTGGCAATTTCTGGACCTGCATGAATTGGGCTTCGCAAATGACTTGGATAATTATGGCCCAACTGAAAAACTGAATAAAATGGACTACTGATGGATTAAAATGAATTGATTAATGAATGATTAGCTGACTAATTGGATAACCAAAAATGATTAACGAAAATGGAATGAAGATTAATAAGACCTAAACATGGATTAATGGAGACTAATGACTAATGAATTAATGACATTGACTTAATTCCAACTAATCAAAACCAATTAAATCCTAAACAACTAATATTCTAACTAACAAACAATCAGCCTCTAAAATCTATTTAATATTCTATTAATCTAAAACTAAAATTTATTTATTTATTTAAACTCTACCCTATTTATTCTAAACTCCTATAACATCTATAAAAAAACCTATTTATTCTATGTTAAAAGAAAATACTTTCTATTAAAACAATCCTAATATTCTAAAAAGGAAAATGTTATTATTTATCCTATTTAAAATTCTAAAATTATATTTAAAATCCAATAAAACCCTACAAAGCCATAAAATGCAATTTATTCCAATTAAAAATGAGATCGAGACCGAAGCGGAACCAGCGATAAAACTCGGGCACCTGAATACCCTCAAAACAACAGCGCGAGCTGAAAACACCAGGAAGAGCACGACTTCCCAAAAATACGATTCTACCCATCTAAACTGATTAAAAACACCTGAGATGCGAGACGAGAGCTGTGATCCCGATAAAATCAAAACAACTGAAAATATGCACTGTATGCGATATGCGGATGCGAATGCGGTCATGCGTCGAAACATCGAGCCAGATACGGGACCCGGTTGGTCAAATTTTAGGGTGCAACAGGTACATGTTTTCCTTTGTTTAGAATTTTAGAATGCTTAAGAACTTAAGTCTTTGTGCAAATGAAATTTGTTCTTTTGGCAACTCGTTTGAATGATTGTTTCACTTAGGACCAAAAACCACAATTTGTGAGAAAGCTTCCATTGTTTACTAAATGTTGGATTTCTTATAAACTTTGTTGATTCTTATGATTCATGCTTTATCTTGTTATCATTGTGAATTTATGGAAGCATTATAAATGATCAAGGCACTTGTTTTTTATTGAGCACAACCAATTCCAAATGCAACTTACCCGTGAGTAGAGAGAATTCGTTAACCCCTTTGAGCCTAAACAATGTGAATCTCATTCTTAATTTTGTGAGATTCTAAAAATTTTCTTGAACCCTTGAATTTGTGTTAATTGTCTTCTTTGCCATAAAAAGCTAAGAGTATTCACTTGAGGGTTGAGTAAAAGTTAAGTTGGGGCGAATGAAAAAGAAAGATAGTAGGTTGTTACAACTTTTGGAAAATTCAAGCAAGCACCAAAACATTTGTGTGAATATGAAAAAAGAAAGAAAACAGAAGAAAAGAAAAAGAATGCTTGCTTGGAAAAGAAAAATAGTGAAGAATAAGTTGTGAAATAAGGTTTGTGAAGGTTTGCAACTAAGAAACAAATGGAATAAAGTTGAGGTGTGCAAATAACGTGTTCGGTGAATGTCTTTTTTGCATCGGCAATTTCTTTTCAATGGCCTTAGAAATGTCCCTTGTTTGTAAACTTGACCAAGCTACAACCTTAAAGACCTTAGTGATCTTCTTGCTTCCATATTTTCGCTTTTGATTGTTAGATTTTGTATGAATTGAATTGATATTGGCATTGTTTGTTAGTTGAGTGAAATTGTCCCCGCGGTTGCAAACTTATAATTTCTTCAATCCTTATTCGAAGAGAAGTGATAGAGTGATTCATTCATGAAAAACATAGTTGTTGATTGATGCATGGCTTTATATTTTCTTTAAGAAGTTAGTTCTTTTACATTGTTTGATTCTAAACATTTGAAACCATGGCTTGTTTGCATCATCTGTGTTTGAGCCAATTTTCTCCATTCTTGGGTGAATCTTAGTCTTGAGCAAATCCTCCTATTGCGAAATGAGAGGTATACTTTGCTTTAGGACAAGCAAAAAGCTAGTTGGGGCGAGTTGTTAGACGCCAAATTTCACTTATTCGATCTATCAAATGTTGGCATCTTTCACTCATTTTCGTCAATTAAGGGTTGAAAACCACTCTTGTTTTGGTTTGTTTGCAACATTATGAGAAAATCTCTTGGTACCTTTGATTTGTGTGTTATTGTGCAGGAATTAGGCACAAAACAACTGAAAAGTAAGATACAAGAAATGGGCAAGGAAACCAAGACAACATGCAAAACCACCAAAATGCTGTCATGCTCGCTAGGCGATCTGGTAGCAAACATGCCAGCGAACATCTTGCTAGCTTGCTCGCTAGGCGAGCAGGCCAGCGAACACGCCCAGAATTGGAAAGTCCCAAAAGTTCGCTAGGTTCGCTAGTTGTTCCCTAGGCGAACAAGACAGATCCTGAACGTGTATTTAAGTGATTTTCTTGCTTTTTTAGGTTATAACTTCCTTTTGTAACATTTTGGATAGCAGAACTTATCTCTCTTCATTTCTTCTAGAGAGAGAAACATAAAACCCTAAGAGGGAGGAGGTAATATCTTCGATCTCTTGTTGGGGTTTGGATGTAATCTTTTGATACCTTATGTATTTCATCCAATTTATGTTTGTGAACAAGTTTGGATTCTCTATTGATTGATTATCTTTGATTATGTATTTGTGGGTCTTGATAAAACCTTTTCACATATTTGATCTCAGATCTTCTTCTATCAATGAACAAACTTTTGACATGGTTTTGAAGTTGATATTCATTTTATCCTCTATGGTGTTGTGTTGATTAAGTAGCATGGGTAGGATCAACGTGATATTGTGTGGGTATGTGATAATAGTGATGAAGAAGGATGTTCACCGACATTTGGCGGATTAGATGAATACATGTAAAAAGGGTTAAGCGTGTGTACGTATTTTGATCATTGTATTTTTTATGAAACAATCGTTTATCTGATATGGGTGTTATCTTTGCTTTCTTGTTTATCTTTGATTTGAACCGTGATAGAGATATACTCTTCATATCTGGATTTAGGATGATTGCCTGCTAGGTCCTAAATTCTAGAGATAGATTTAGGCTTAGCATTTGCGTGAGTATCAGATCTTAATGCTCTGTGTTGTGTTTTTGTTGGGTGAGATATCACCAATGAGACAACATGGTTTTTCTCTTAACGCCGCGTCAGAGAAAAGCTTTGTCGTCAGGATATGTAAGGGTATTAGATGAATGATTGCGTTGTGTTTAATTTGATCAGAAGAATGCATGTGTTGTCAATTGATGAAATCCAATCCCAACAAGGCTCCGTTTATATTTCCGTCTTTACTTTTTATTTTCTGTTTTTATTTATGGTTCCTTGAACCTTTTAAACCAAAACTTTTGAACAATAAGCTTGGAAATGTAGAGGTCGTTGAATGGCGTTCATATCGCACTAATCCCTGTGGAGACGACAAAACTGGGTACTTAATATTTTTTGCTTGCTGCTTTACCGCTCCAACAAAATAGCGCCGTTGTCGGGGATTGGTGTTGAGATTTTGAAGTGCATTGCAACGGTTCTATGTTTTTAAGATTTGTATATTTTGTATATATTTGTTTCTGTTTATGTTTTCTCTAGTGTGTTTAGGAATGATGAAAACTCCTTCTAGAGTGGTTGCTATCGGTATGAAAGCATTCAATGAAGCTTCTACCGAGTTTGGATGGCGATGATAGCATGAAACAAGTGAATGCCGTCAAGGTACATGTTTTCCTTTGTTTAGAATTTTAGAATGCTTAAGAACTTAAGTCTTTGTGCAAATGAAATTTGTTCTTTTGGCAACTCGTTTGAATGATTGTTTCACTTAGGACCAAAAACCACAATTTGTGAGAAAGCTTCCATTGTTTACTAAATGTTGGATTTCCTATAAACTTTGTTGATTCTTATGATTCATGCTTTATCTTGTTATCATTGTGAATTTATGGAAGCATTATAAATGATCAAGGTACTTGTTTTTTATTGAGCACAACCAATTCCAAATGCAACTTACCCGTGAGTAGAGAGAATTCGTTAACCCCTTTGAGCCTAAACAATGTGAATCTCATTCTTAATTTTGTGAGATTCTAAAAATTTTCTTGAACCCTTGAATTTGTGTTAATTGTCTTCTTTGCCATAAAAAGCTAAGAGTATTCACTTGAGGGTTGAGTAAAAGTTAAGTTGGGGCGAATGAAAAAGAAAGATAGTAGGTTGTTACAACTTTTGGAAAATTCAAGCAAGCACCAAAACATTTGTGTGAATATGAAAAAAGAAAGAAAACAGAAGAAAAGAAAAAGAATGCTTGCTTGGAAAAGAAAAATAGTGAAGAATAAGTTGTGAAATAAGGTTTGTGAAGGTTTGCAACTAAGAAACAAATGGAATAAAGTTGAGGTGTGCAAATAACGTGTTCGGTGAAAGTCTCTTTTGCATCGGCAATTTCTTTTCAATGGCCTTAGAAATGTCCCTTGTTTGTAAACTTGACCAAGCTACAACCTTAAAGACCTTAGTGATCTTCTTGCTTCCATATTTTCGCTTTTGATTGTTAGATTTTGTATGAATTGAATTGATATTGGCATTGTTTGTTAGTTGAGTGAAATTGTCCCCGCGGTTGCAAACTTATAATTTCTTCAATCCTTATTCGAAGAGAAGTGATAGAGTGATTCATTCATGAAAAACATAGTTGTTGATTGATGCATGGCTTTATATTTTCTTTAAGAAGTTAGTTCTTTTACATTGTTTGATTCTAAACATTTGAAACCATGGCTTGTTTGCATCATCTGTGTTTGAGCCAATTTTCTCCATTCTTGGGTGAATCTTAGTCTTGAGCAAATCCTCCTATTGCGAAATGAGAGGTATACTTTGCTTGAGGACAAGCAAAAAGCTAGTTGGGGCGAGTTGTTAGACGCCAAATTTCACTTATTCGATCTATCAAATGTTGGCATCTTTCACTCATTTTCGTCAATTAAGGGTTGAAAACCACTCTTGTTTTGGTTTGTTTGCAACATTATGAGAAAATCTCTTGGTACCTTTGATTTGTGTGTTATTGTGCAGGAATTAGGCACAAAACAACTGAAAAGTAAGATACAAGAAATGGGCAAGGAAACCAAGACAACATGCAAAACCACCAAAATGTTGTCATGCTCGCTAGGCGATCTGGTAGCAAACGTGCCAGCGAACATCTTGCTAGCTTGCTCGCTAGGCGAGCAGGCCAGCGAACGCGCCCAGAATTGGAAAGTCCCAAAAGTTCGCTAGGTTCGCTAGCTGTTCACTAGTTGTTCGCTAGGCGAACAAGACAGATCTTGAACGTGTATTTAAGTGATTTTCTTGCTTTTTTAGGTTATAACTTCCTTTTGTAACATTTTGGATAGCAGAACTTATCTCTCTTCATTTCTTCTAGAGAGAGAAACATAAAACCCTAAGAGGGAGGAGGTAATACCTTCGATCTCTTGTTGGGGTTTGGATGTAATCTTTTGATACCTTATGTATTTCATCTAATTTATGTTTGTGAACAAGTTTGGATTCTCTATTGATTGATTATCTTTGATTATGTATTTGTGGGTCTTGATAAAACCTTTTCACATATTTGATCTCAGATCTTCTTCTATCAATGAACAAACTTTTGACATGGTTTTGAAGTTGATATTCATTTTATCCTCTATGGTGTTGTGTTGATTAAGTAGCATGGGTAGGATCAACGTGATATTGTGTGGGTATGTGATAATAGTGATGAAGAAGGATGTTCACCGACATTTGGCGGATTAGATGAATACATGTAAAAAGGGTTAAGCGTGTGTACGTATTTTGATCATTGTATTTTTTATGAAACAATCGTTTATCTGATATGGGTGTTATCTTTGCTTTCTTGTTTATCTTTGATTTGAACCGTGATAGAGATATACTCTTCATATCTGGATTTAGGATGATTGCCTGCTAGGTCCTAAATTCTAGAGATAGATTTAGGCTTAGCATTTGCGTGAGTATCAGATCTTAATGCTCTGTGTTGTGTTTTTGTTGGGTGAGATATCACCAATGAGACAACATGGTTTTTCTCTTAACGCCGCGTCAGAGAAAAGCTTTGTCGTCAGGATATGTAAGGGTATTAGACGAATGATTGCGTTGTGTTTAATTTGATCAGAAGAATGCATGTGTTGTCAATTGATGAAATCCAATCCCAACAAGGCTCCGTTTATATTTCCGTCTTTACTTTTTATTTTCTGTTTTTATTTATGGTTCCTTGAACCTTTTAAACCAAAACTTTTGAACAATAAGCTTGGAAATGTAGAGGTCGTTGAATGGCGTTCATATCGCACTAATCCCTGTGGAGACGACAAAACTGGGTACTTAATATTTTTTGCTTGCTGCTTTACCGCTCCAACAAAATGGCGCCGTTGCCGGGGATTGGTGTTGAGATTTTGAAGTGCATTGCAACGGTTCTATGTTTTTAAGATTTGTATATTTTGTATATATTTGTTTCTTTTTATGTTTTCTCTAGTGTGTTCAGGAATGATGAAAACTCCTTCTAGAGTGGTTGCTATCGGTATGAAAGCATTCAATGAAGCTTCTACCGAGTTTGGATGGCGATGATAGCATGAAACAAGTGAATGTTGTCAAGGTACATGTTTTCCTTTGTTTAGAATTTTAGAATGCTTAAGAACTTAAGTCTTTGTGCAAATGAAATTTGTTCTTTTGGCAACTCGTTTGAATGATTGTTTCACTTAGGACCAAAAACCACAATTTGTGAGAAAGCTTCCATTGTTTACTAAATGTTGGATTTCTTATAAACTTTGTTGATTCTTATGATTCATGCTTTATCTTGTTATCATTGTGAATTTATGGAAGCATTATAAATGATCAAGGCACTTGTTTTTTATTGAGCACGACCAGTTCCAAATGCAACTTACCCGTGAGTAGAGAGAATTCGTTAACCCCTTTGAGCCTAAACAATGTGAATCTCATTCTTAATTTTGTGAGATTCTAAAATTTTTCTTGAACCCTTGAATTTGTGTTAATTGTCTTCTTTGCCATAAAAAGCTAAGAGTATTCACTTGAAGGTTGAGTAAAAGTTAAGTTGGGGCGAATGAAAAAGGAAGATAGTAGGTTGTTACAACTTTTGGAAAATTCAAGCAAGCACCAAAACATTTGTGTGAATGTGAAAAAAGAAAGAAAACAGAAGAAAAGAAAAAGAATGCTTGCTTGGAAAAGAAAAATAGTGAAGAATAAGTTGTGAAATAAGGTTTGTGAAGGTTTGCAACTAAGAAACAAATGGAATGAAGTTGAGGTGTGCAAATAACGTGTTCGGTGAATGTCTCTTTTGCATCGGCAATTTCTTTTCAATGGCCTTAGAAATGTCCCTTGTTTGTAAACTTGACCAAGCTACAACCTTAAAGACCTTAGTGATCTTCTTGCTTCCATATTTTCGCTTTTGATTGTTAGATTTTGTATGAATTGAATTGATATTGGCATTGTTTGTTAGTTGAGTGAAATTGTCCCCGCGGTTGCAAACTTATAATTTCTTCAATCCTTATTCGAAGAGAAGTGATAGAGTGATTCATTCATGAAAAACATAGTTGTTGATTGATGCATGGCTTTATATTTTCTTTAAGAAGTTAGTTCTTTTACATTGTTTGATTCTAAACATTTGAAACCATGGCTTGTTTGCATCATCTGTGTTTGAGCCAATTTTCTCCATTCTTGGGTGAATCTTAGTCTTGAGCAAATCCTCCTATTGCGAAATGAGAGGTATACTTTGCTTGAGGACAAGCAAAAAGCTAGTTGGGGCGAGTTGTTAGACGCCAAATTTCACTTATTCGATCTATCAAATGTTGGCATCTTTCACTCATTTTCGTCAATTAAGGGTTGAAAACCACTCTTGTTTTGGTTTGTTTGCAACATTATGAGAAAATCTCTTGGTACCTTTGATTTGTGTGTTATTGTGCAGGAATTAGGCACAAAACAACTGAAAAGTAAGATACAATAAATGGGCAAGGAAACCAAGACAACATGCAAAACCACCAAAATGCTGTCATGCTCGCTAGGCGATCTGGTAGCAAACGTGCCAGCGAACATCTTGCTAGCTTGCTCGCTAGGCGAGCAGGCCAGCGAACGCGCCCAGAATTGGAAAGTCCGAAAAGTACCAAAAGTTCGCTAGGTTCGCTAGTTGTTCGCTAGGCGAACAAGACAGATCCTGAACGTGTATTTAAGTGATTTTCTTGCTTTTTTAGGTTATAACTTCCTTTTGTAACATTTTGGATAGCAGAACTTATCTCTCTTCATTTCTTCTAGAGAGAGAAACATAAAACCCTAAGAGGGAGGAGGTAATATCTTCGATCTCTTGTTGGGGTTTGGATGTAATCTTTTGATACCTTATGTATTTCATCTAATTTATGTTTGTGAACAAGTTTGGATTCTCTATTGATTGATTATCTTTGATTATGTATTTGTGGGTCTTGATAAAACCTTTTCACATATTTGATCTCAGATCTTCTTCTATCAATGAACAAACTTTTGACATGGTTTTGAAGTTGATATTCATTTTATCCTCTATGGTGTTGTGTTGATTAAGTAGCATGGGTAGCATCAACATGATATTGTGTGGGTATGTGATAATAGTGATGAAGAAGGATGTTCACCGACATTTGGCGGATTAGATGAATACATGTAAAAAGGGTTAAGCGTGTGTACGTATTCTGATCATTGTATTTTTTATGAAACAATCGTTTATCTGATATGGGTGTTATCTTTGCTTTCTTGTTTATCTTTGATTTGAACCGTGATAGAGATATACTCTTCACATCTGGATTTAGGATGATTGCCTGCTAGGTCCTAAATTCTAGAGATAGATTTAGGCTTAGCATTTACGTGAGTATCAGATCTTAATGCTCTGTGTTGTGTTTTTGTTGGGTGAGATATCACCAATGAGACGACATGGTTTTTATCTTAACGCCGCGTCAGAGAAAAGCTTTGTCGTCAGGATATGAAGGGTATTAGACGAATGATTGCGTTGTGTTTAATTTGATCAGAAGAATGCATGTGTTGTCAATTGATGAAATCCAATCCCAACAAGGCTCCGTTTATATTTCCGTCTTTACTTTTTATTTTCTGTTTTTATTTATGCTTCATTGAACCTTTTAAACCAAAACTTTTGAACAATAAGCTTGGAAATGTAGAGGTCGTTGAATGGCGTTCATATCGCACTAATCCCTGTGGAGACGACAAAACTGGGTACTTAATATTTTTTGCTTGCTTCTTTACCGCTCCAACAAAATGGCGCCGTTGCCGGGGATTGGTGTTGAGATTTTGAAGTGCATTGCAACGGTTCTATGTTTTTAAGATTTGTATATTTTGTATATATTTGTTTCTTTTTATGTTTTCTCTAGTGTGTTCAGGAATGATGAAAACTCCTTCTAGAGTGGTTGCTATCGGTATGAAAGCATTCAATGAAGCTTCTACCGAGTTTGGATGGCGATGATAGCATGAAACAAGTGAATGTTGTCAAGGTACATGTTTTCCTTTGTTTAGAATTTTAGAATGCTTAAGAACTTAAGTCTTTGTGCAAATGAAATTTGTTCTTTTGGCAACTCGTTTGAATGATTGTTTCACTTAGGACCAAAAACCACAATTTGTGAGAAAGCTTCCATTGTTTACTAAATGTTGGATTTCTTATAAACTTTGTTGATTCTTATGATTCATGCTTTATCTTGTTATCATTGTGAATTTATGGAAGCATTATAAATGATCAAGGCACTTGTTTTTTATTGAGCACGACCAGTTCCAAATGCAACTTACCCGTGAGTAGAGAGAATTCGTTAACCCCTTTGAGCCTAAACAATGTGAATCTCATTCTTAATTTTGTGAGATTCTAAAATTTTTCTTGAACCCTTGAATTTGTGTTAATTGTCTTCTTTGCCATAAAAAGCTAAGAGTATTCACTTGAGGGTTGAGTAAAAGTTAAGTTGGGGCGAATGAAAAAGGAAGATAGTAGGTTGTTACAACTTTTGGAAAATTCAAGCAAGCACCAAAACATTTGTGTGAATATGAAAAAAGAAAGAAAACAGAAGAAAAGAAAAAGAATGCTTGCTTGGAAAAGAAAAATAGTGAAGAATAAGTTGTGAAATAAGGTTTGTGAAGGTTTGCAACTAAGAAACAAATGGAATGAAGTTGAGGTGTGCAAATAACGTGTTCGGTGAATGTCTCTTTTGCATCGGCAATTTCTTTTCAATGGCCTTAGAAATGTCCCTTGTTTTTAAACTTGACCAAGCTACAACCTTAAAGACCTTAGTGATCTTCTTGCTTCCATATTTTCGCTTTTGATTGTTAGATTTTGTATGAATTGAATTGATATTGGCATTGTTTGTTAGTTGAGTGAAATTGTCCCCGCGGTTGCAAACTTATAATTTCTTCAATCCTTATTCAAAGAGAAGTGATAGAGTGATTCATTCATGAAAAACATAGTTGTTGATTGATGCATGGCTTTATATTTTCTTTAAGAAGTTAGTTCTTTTACATTGTTTGATTCTAAACATTTGAAACCATGGCTTGTTTGCATCATCTGTGTTTGAGCCAATTTTCTCCATTCTTGGGTGAATCTTAGTCTTGAGCAAATCCTCCTATTGCGAAATGAGAGGTATACTTTGCTTGAGGACAAGCAAAAAGCTAGTTGGGGCGAGTTGTTAGACGCCAAAATTCACTTATTCGATCTATCAAATGTTGGCATCTTTCACTCATTTTCGTCAATTAAGAGTTGAAAACCACTCTTGTTTTGGTTTGTTTGCAACATTATGAGAAAATCTCTTGGTACCTTTGATTTGTGTGTTATTGTGCAGGAATTAGGCACAAAACAACTGAAAAGTAAGATACAAGAAATGGGCAAGGAAACCAAGACAACATGCAAAACCGCCAAAATGTTGTCATGCTCGCTAGGCGATCTGGTAGCAAACGTGCCAGCGAACATCTTGCTAGCTTGCTCGCTAGGCGAGCAGGCCAGCGAACACGCCCAGAATTGGAAAGTCCCAAAAGTTCGCTAGGTTCGCTAGCTGTTCGCTAGTTGTTCCCTAGGCGAACAAGACAGATCCTGAACGTGTATTTAAGTGATTGTCTTGCTTTTTTAGGTTATAACTTCCTTTTGTAACATTTTGGATAGCAGAACTTATCTCTCTTCATTTCTTCTAGAGAGAGAAACATAAAACCCTAAGAGGGAGGAGGTAATATCTTCGATCTCTTGTTGGGGTTTGGATGTAATCTTTTGATACCTTATGTATTTCATCTAATTTATGTTTGTGAACAAGTTTGGATTCTCTATTGATTGATTATCTTTGATTATGTATTTGTGGATCTTGATAAAACCTTTTCACATATTTGATCTCAGATCTTCTTCTATCAATGAACAAACTTTTGACATGGTTTTGAAGTTGATATTCATTTTATCCTTTATGGTGTTGTGTTGATTAAGTAGCATGGGTAGGATCAACGTGATATTGTGTGGGTATGTGATAATAGTGATGAAGAAGGATGTTCACCGACATTTGGCGGATTAGATGAATACATGTAAAAAGGGTTAAGCGTGTGTACGTATTTTGATCATTGTATTTTTTATGAAACAATCGTTTATCTGATATGGGTGTTATCTTTGCTTTCTTGTTTATCTTTGATTTGAACCGTGATAGAGATATACTCTTCATATCTGGATTTAGGATGATTGCCTGCTAGGTCCTAAATTCTAGAGATAGATTTAGGCTTAGCATTTGCGTGAGTATCAGATCTTAATGCTCTGTGTTGTGTTTTTGTTGGGTGAGATATCACCAATGAGACAACATGGTTTTTCTCTTAACGCCACGTCAGAGAAAAGCTTTGTCGTCAGGATATGTAAGGGTATTAGACGAATGATTGCGTTGTGTTTAATTTGATCAGAAGAATGCATGTGTTGTCAATTGATGAAATCCAATCCCAACAAGGCTCCGTTTATATTTCCGTCTTTACTTTTTATTTTCTGTTTTTATTTATGCTTCATTGAACCTTTTAAACCAAAACTTTTGAACAATAAGCTTGGAAATGTAGAGGTCGTTGAATGGCGTTCATATCGCACTAATCCATGTGGAGACGACAAAACTGGGTACTTAATATTTTTTGCTTGCTGCTTTACCGCTCCAACAAAATGGCGCCGTTGCCGGGGATTGGTGTTGAGATTTTGAAGTGCATTGCAACGGTTCTATGTTTTTAAGATTTGTATATTTTGTATATATTTGTTTCTTTTTATGTTTTCTCTAGTGTGTTCAGGAATGATGAAAACTCCTTCTAGAGTGGTTGCTATCGGTATGAAAGCATTCAATGAAGCTTCTACCGAGTTTGGATGGCGATGATAGCATGAAACAAGTGAATGTTGTCAAGGTACATGTTTTCCTTTGTTTAGAATTTTAGAATGCTTAAGAACTTAAGTCTTTGTGCAAATGAAATTTGTTCTTTTGGCAACTCGTTTGAATGATTGTTTCACTTAGGACCAAAAACCACAATTTGTGAGAAAGCTTCCATTGTTTACTAAATGTTGGATTTCTTATAAACTTTGTTGATTCTTATGATTCATGCTTTATCTTGTTATCATTGTGAATTTATGGAAGCATTATAAATGATCAAGGCACTTGTTTTTTATTGAGCACGACCAGTTCCAAATGCAACTTACCCGTGAGTAGAGAGAATTCGTTAACCCCTTTGAGCCTAAACAATGTGAATCTCATTCTTAATTTTGTGAGATTCTAAAATTTTTCTTAAACCCTTGAATTTGTGTTAATTGTCTTCTTTGCCATAAAAAGCTAAGAGTATTCACTTGAGGGTTGAGTAAAAGTTAAGTTGGGGCGAATGAAAAAGGAAGATAGTAGGTTGTTACAACTTTTGGAAAATTCAAGCAAGCACCAAAACATTTGTGTGAATATGAAAAAAGAAAGAAAACAGAAGAAAAGAAAAAGAATGCTTGCTTGGAAAAGAAAAATAGTGAAGAATAAGTTGTGAAATAAGGTTTGTGAAGGTTTGCAACTAAGAAACAAATGGAATGAAGTTGAGGTGTGCAAATAACGTGTTCGGTGAATGTCTCTTTTGCATCGGCAATTTCTTTTCAATGGCCTTAGAAATGTCCCTTGTTTTTAAACTTGACCAAGCTACAACCTTAAAGACCTAAGTGATCTTCTTGCTTCCATATTTTCGCTTTTGATTGTTAGATTTTGTATGAATTGAATTGATATTGGCATTGTTTGTTAGTTGAGTGAAATTGTCCCCGCGGTTGCAAACTTATAATTTCTTCAATCCTTATTCAAAGAGAAGTGATAGAGTGATTCATTCATGAAAAACATAGTTGTTGATTGATGCATGGCTTTATATTTTCTTTAAGAAGTTAGTTCTTTTACATTGTTTGATTCTAAACATTTGAAACCATGGCTTGTTTGCATCATCTGTGTTTGAACCAATTTTCTCCATTCTTGGGTGAATCTTAGTCTTGAGCAAATCCTCCTATTGCGAAATGAGAGGTATACTTTGCTTGAGGACAAGCAAAAAGCTAGTTGGGGCGAGTTGTTAGACGCCAAAATTCACTTATTCGATCTATCAAATGTTGGCATCTTTCACTCATTTTCGTCAATTAAGGGTTGAAAACCACTCTTGTTTTGGTTTGTTTGCAACATTATGAGAAAATCTCTTGGTACCTTTGATTTGTGTGTTATTGTGCAGGAATTAGGCACAAAACAACTGAAAAGTAAGATACAAGAAATGGGCAAGGAAACCAAGACAACATGCAAAACCGCCAAAATGTTGTCATGCTCGCTAGGCGATCTGGTAGCAAACGTGCCAGCGAACATCTTGCTAGCTTGCTCGCTAGGCGAGCAGGCCAGTGAACACGCCCAGAATTGGAAAGTCCCAAAAGTTCGCTAGGTTCGCTAGTTGTTCGCTAGTTGTTCCCTAGGCGAACAAGACAGATCCTGAACGTGTATTTAAGTGATTGTCTTGCTTTTTTAGGTTATAACTTCCTTTTGTAACATTTTGGATAGCAGAACTTATCTCTCTTCATTTCTTCTAGAGAGAGAAACATAAAACCCTAAGAGGGAGGAGGTAATATCTTCGATCTCTTGTTGGGGTTTGGATGTAATCTTTTGATACCTTATGTATTTCATCTGATTTATGTTTGTGAACAAGTTTGGATTCTCTATTGATTGATTATCTTTGATTATGTATTTGTGGGTCTTGATAAAACCTTTTCACATATTTGATCTCAGATCTTCTTCTATCAATGAACAAACTTTTGACATGGTTTTGAAGTTGATATTCATTTTATCCTCTATGGTGTTGTGTTGATTAAGTAGCATGGGTAGGATCAACGTGATATTGTGTGGGTATGTGATAATAGTGATGAAGAAGGATGTTCACCGACATTTGGCGGATTAGATGAATACATGTAAAAAGGGTTAAGCGTGTGTACGTATTTTGATCATTGTATTTTTTATGAAACAATCGTTTATCTGATATGGGTGTTATCTTTGCTTTCTTGTTTATCTTTGATTTGAACCGTGATAGAGATATACTCTTCATATCTGGATTTAGGATGATTGCCTGCTAGGTCCTAAATTCTAGAGATAGATTTAGGCTTAGCATTTGCGTGAGTATCAGATCTTAATGCTCTGTGTTGTGTTTTTGTTGGGTGAGATATCACCAATGAGACAACATGGTTTTTCTCTTAACGCCGCGTCAGAGAAAAGCTTTGTCGTCAGGATATGTAAGGGTATTAGACGAATGATTGCGTTGTGTTTAATTTGATCAGAAGAATGCATGTGTTGTCAATTGATGAAATCCAATCCCAACAAGGCTCCGTTTATATTTCCGTCTTTACTTTTTATTTTCTGTTTTTATTTATGCTTCATTGAACCTTTTAAACCGAAACTTTTGAACAATAAGCTTGGAAATGTAGAGGTCATTGAATGGCGTTCATATCGCACTAATCCCTGTGGAGACGACAAAACTGGGTACTTAATATTTTTTGCTTGCTGCTTTACCGCTCCAACAAAATGGCGCCGTTGCCGGGGATTGGTGTTGAGATTTTGAAGTGCATTGCAACGGTTCTATGTTTTTAAGATTTGTATATTTTGTATATATTTGTTTCTTTTTATGTTTTCTCTAGTGTGTTCAGGAATGATGAAAACTCCTTCTAGAGTGGTTGCTATCGGTATGAAAGCATTCAATGAAGCTTCTACCGAGTTTGGATGGCGATGATAGCATGAAACAAGTGAGTGTTGTCAAGGTACATGTTTTCCTTTGTTTAGAATTTTAGAATGCTTAAGAACTTAAGTCTTTGTGCAAATGAAATTTGTTCTTTTGGCAACTCGTTTGAATGATTGTTTCACTTAGGACCAAAAACCACAATTTGTGAGAAAGCTTCCATTGTTTACTAAATGTTGGATTTCTTATAAACTTTGTTGATTCTTATGATTCATGCTTTATCTTGTTATCATTGTGAATTTATGGAACCATTATAAATGATCAAGGCACTTGTTTTTTATTGAGCACGACCAGTTCCAAATGCAACTTACCCGTGAGTAGAGAGAATTCGTTAACCCCTTTGAGCCTAAACAATGTGAATCTCATTCTTAATTTTGTGAGATTCTAAAATTTTTCTTGAACCCTTGAATTTGTGTTAATTGTCTTCTTTTCCATAAAAAGCTAAGAGTATTCACTTGAGGGTTGAGTAAAAGTTAAGTTGGGGCGAATGAAAAAGGAAGATAGTAGGTTGTTACAACTTTTGGAAAATTCAAGCAAGCACCAAAACATTTGTGTGAATATGAAAAAAGAAAGAAAACCGAAGAAAAGAAAAAGAATGCTTGCTTGGAAAAGAAAAATAGTGAAGAATAAGTTGTGAAATAAGGTTTGTGAAGGTTTGCAACTAAGAAACAAATGGAATGAAGTTGAGGTGTGCAAATAACGTGTTCGGTGAATGTCTCTTTTGCATCGGCAATTTCTTTTCAATGGCCTTAGAAATGTCCCTTGTTTGTAAACTTGACCAAGCTACAACCTTAAAGACCTTAGTGATCTTATTGCTTCCATATTTTCGCTTTTGATTGTTAGATTTTGTATGAATTGAATTGATATTGGCATTGTTTGTTAGTTGAGTGAAATTGTCCCCGCGGTTGCAAACTTATAATTTCTTCAATCCTTATTCGAAGAGAAGTGATAGAGTGATTCATTCATGAAAAACATAGTTGTTGATTGATGCATGGCTTTATATTTTCTTTAAGAAGTTAGTTCTTTTACATTGTTTGATTCTAAACATTTGAAACCATGGCTTGTTTGCATCATCTGTGTTTGAGCCAATTTTCTCCATTCTTGGGTGAATCTTAGTCTTGAGCAAATCCTCCTATTGCGAAATGAGAGGTATACTTTGCTTGAGGACAAGCAAAAAGCTAGTTGGGGCGAGTTGTTAGACGCCAAATTTCACTTATTCGATCTATCAAATGTTGGCATCTTTCACTCATTTTCGTCAATTAAGGGTTGAAAACCACTCTTGTTTTGGTTTGTTTGCAACATTATGAGAAAATCTCTTGGTACCTTTGATTTGTGTGTTATTGTGCAGGAATTAGGCACAAAACAACTGAAAAGTAAGATACAAGAAATGGGCAAGGAAACCAAGACAACATGCAAAACCACCAAAATGATGTCATGCTCGCTAGGCGATCTGGTAGCAAATGTGCCAGCGAACATCTTGCTAGCTTGCTCGCTAGGCGAGCAGGCCAGCAAACGCGCCCAGAATTGGAAAGTCCCAAAAGTTCGCTAGGTTCGCTAGTTGTTCGCTAGGCGAACAAGACAGATCCTGAACGTGTATTTAAGTGATTTTCTTGCTTTTTTAGGTTATAACTTCCTTTTGTAACATTTTGGATAGCAGAACTTATCTCTCTTCATTTCTTCTAGAGAGAGAAACATAAAACCCTAAGAGGGAGGAGGTAATATCTTCGATCTCTTGTTGGGGTTTGGATGTAATCTTTTGATACCTTATGTATTTCATCTAATTTATGTTTGTGAACAAGTTTGGATTCTCTATTGGTTGATTATCTTTGATTATGTATTTGTGGGTCTTGACAAAACCTTTTCACATATTTGATCTCAGATCTTCTTCTATCAATGAACAAACTTTTGACATGGTTTTGAAGTTGATATTCATTTTATCCTCTATGGTGTTGTGTTGATTAAGTAGCATGGGTAGCATCAACATGATATTGTGTGGGTATGTGATAATAGTGATGAAGAAGGATGTTCACCGACATTTGGCGGATTAGATGAATACATGTAAAAAGGGTTAAGCGTGTGTACGTATTCTGATCATTGTATTTTTTATGAAACAATCGTTTATCTGATATGGGTGTTATCTTTGCTTTCTTGTTTATCTTTGATTTGAACCGTGATAGAGATATACTCTTCATATCTGGATTTAGGATGATTGCCT
Organism: Lathyrus sativus; assembly: GCA_963859935.3. NCBI lineage: Eukaryota > Viridiplantae > Streptophyta > Magnoliopsida > Fabales > Fabaceae > Lathyrus > Lathyrus sativus. Next base: position 716,401,560 of record OZ012735.1, on the reverse strand, counting down.
TCTAGGTCCTAAATTCTAGAGATAGATTTAGGCTTAGCATTTGCGTGAGTATCAGATCTTAATGCTCTGTGTTGTGTTTTTGTTGGGTGAGATATCACCAATGAGACAACATGGTTTTTCTCTTAACGCCGCGTCAGAGAAAAGCTTTGTCGTCAGGATATGTAAGGGTATTAGACGAATGATTGCGTTGTGTTTAATTTGATCAGAAGAATGCATGTGTTGTCAATTGATGAAATCCAATCCCAACAAGGCTCCGTTTATATTTCCGTCTTTACTTTTTATTTTCTGTTTTTATTTATGCTTCCTTGAACCTTTTAAACCAAAACTTTTGAACAATAAGCTTGGAAATGTAGAGGTCGTTGAATGGCGTTCATATCGCACTAATCCATGTGGAGACGACAAAACTGGGTACTTAATATTTTTTGCTTGCTGCTTTACCGCTCCAACAAAATGGCGCCGTTGCCGGGGATTGGTGTTGAGATTTTGAAGTGCATTGCAACGGTTCTATGTTTTTAAGATTTGTATATTTTGTATATATTTGTTTCTTTTTATGTTTTCTCTAGTGTGTTCAGGAATGATGAAAACTCCTTCTAGAGTGGGTATTATCGGTATGAAAGCATTCAATGAAGCTTCTACCGAGTTTGGATGGCGATGATAGCATGAAACAAGTGAATGTTGTCAAGGTACATGTTTTCCTTTGTTTAGAATTTTAGAATGCTTAAGAACTTAAGTCTTTGTGCAAATGAAATTTGTTCTTTTGGCAACTCGTTTGAATGATTGTTTCACTTAGGACCAAAAACCACAATTTGTGATAAAGCTTCCATTGTTTACTAAATGTTGGATTTATTATAAACTTTGTTGATTCTTATGATTCATGCTTTATCTTGTTATCATTGTGAATTTATGGAAGCATTATAAATGATCAAGGCACTTGTTTTTTATTGAGCACAACCAGTTCCAAATGCAACTTACCCGTGAGTAGAGAGAATTCGTTAACCCCTTTGAGCCTAAACAATGTGAATCTCATTCTTAATTTTGTGAGATTCTAAACTTTTTCTTGAACCCTTGAATTTGTGTTAATTGTCTTCTTTGCCATAAAAAGCTAAGAGTATTCACTTGAGGGTTGAGTAAAAGTTAAGTTGGGGCGAATGAAAAAGGAAGATAGTAGGTTGTTACAACTTTTGGAAAATTCAAGCAAGCACCAAAACATTTGTGTGAATATGAAAAAAGAAAGAAAACCGAAGAAAAGAAAAAGAATGCTTGCTTGGAAAAGAAAAATAGTGAAGAATAAGTTGTGAAATAAGGTTTGTGAAGGTTTGCAACTAAGAAACAAATGGAATGAAGTTGAGGTGTGCAAATAACGTGTTCGGTGAATGTCTCTTTTGCATCGGCAATTTCTTTTCAATGGCCTTAGAAATGTCCCTTGTTTGTAAACTTGACCAAGCTACAACCTTAAAGACCTTAGTGATCTTCTTGCTTCCATATTTTCTCTTTTGATTGTTAGATTTTGTATGAATTGAATTGATATTGGCATTGTTTGTTAGTTGAGTGAAATTGTCCCCGCGGTTGCAAACTTATAATTTCTTCAATCCTTATTCGAAGAGAAGTGATAGAGTGATTCATTCATGAAAAACGTAGTTGTTGATTGATGCATGGCTTTATATTTTCTTTAAGAAGTTAGTTCTTTTACATTGTTTGATTCTAAACATTTGAAACCATGGCTTGTTTGCATCATCTATGTTTGAGCCAATTTTCTCCATTCTTGGGTGAATCTTAGTCTTGAGCAAATCCTCCTATTGTGAAATGAGAGGTACACTTTGCTTGAGGACAAGCAAAAAGCTAGTTGGGGCGAGTTGTTAGATGCCAAATTTCACTTATTCGATCTATCAAATGTTGGCATCTTTCACTCATTTTCGTCAATTAAGGGTTGAAAACCACTCTTGTTTTGGTTTGTTTGCAACATTATGAGAAAATCTCTTGGTACCTTTGATTTGTGTGTTATTGTGCAGGAATTAGGCACAAAACAACTGAAAAGTAAGATACAAGAAATGGGCAAGGAATCCAAGACAACATGCAAAACCACCAAAATACTGTCATGCTCGCTAGGCGATCTGGTAGCAAACGTGCCAGCGAACATCTTGCTAGCTTGCTCGGTAGGCGAGCAGGCCAGCGAACGCGCCCAGAATTGGAAAGTCCCAAAAGTACCAAAAGTTCGCTAGGTTCGCTAGCTGTTCGCTAGTTGTTCGCTAGGCGAACAAGACAGATCCTGAACGTGTATTTAAGTGATTTTCTTGCTTTTTTAGGTTATAACTTCCTTTTGTAACATTTTGGATAGCAGAACTTATCTCTCTTCATTTCTTCTAGAGAGAGAAACATAAAACCCTAAGAGGAAGGAGGTAATATCTTCGATCTCTTGTTGGGGTTTAGATGTAATCTTTTGAAACCTTATGTATTTCATCTAATTTATGTTTGTGAACAAGTTTGGATTCTCTATTGATTGATTATCTTTGATTATGTATTTGTGGGTCTTGATAAAACCTTTTCACATATTTGATCTCAGATCTTCTTCTATCAATGAACAAACTTTTGACATGGTTTTGAAGTTGATATTCATTTTATCCTCTATGGTGTTGTGTGTATTAAGTAGCATGGGTAGGATCAACATGATATTGTGTGGGTATGTGATAATAGTGATGAAGAAGGATGTTCACCAGCATTTGGCGGATTAGATGAATACATGTAAAAAGGGTTAAGCGTGTGTACGTATTCTGATCATTGTATTTTTTATGAAATAATCGTTTATCTGATATGGGTGTTATCTTTGCTTTCTTGTTTATCTTTGATTTGAACCGTGATAGAGATATACTCTTCATATCTGGATTTAGGATGATTGCCTGCTAGGTCCTAAATTCTAGAGATAGATTTAGGCTTAGCATTTGCATGAGTATCAGATCTTAATGCTCTGTGTTGTGTTTTTGTTGGGTGAGATATCACCAATGAGACAACATGGTTTTTCTCTTAACGCCGCGTCAGAGAAAAGCTTTGTCGTCAGGATATGTAAGGGTATTAGACGAATGATTGCGTTGTGTTTAATTTGATCAGAAGAATGCATGTGTTGTCAATTGATGAAATCCAATCCCAACAAGGCTCAGTTTATATTTCCGTCTTTACTTTTTATTTTCTGTTTTTATTTATGGTTCCTTGAACCTTTTAAACCAAAACTTTTGAACAATAAGCTTGGAAATGTAGATGTCGTTGAATGGCGTTCATATCGCACTAATCCCTGTGGAGACGACAAAACTGGGTACTTAATATTTTTTGCTTGCTGCTTTACCGCTCCAACAAAATAGCGCCGTTGCCGGGGATTGGTGTTGAGATTTTGAAGTGCATTGCAACGGTTTTATGTTTTTAATATTTGTATATTTTTTATATATTTGTTTCTTTTTATGTTTTCTCTAGTGTGTTCAGGAATGATGAAAACTCCTTCTAGAGTGGTTGCTATCGGTATGAAAGCATTCAATGAAGCTTCTACCGAGTTTGGATGGCGATGATAGCATGAAACAAGTGAATGTTGTCAAGGTACATGTTTTCCTTTGTTTAGAATTTTAGAATGCTTAAGAACTTAAGTCTTTGTGCAAATGAAATTTTTTCTTTTGGCAACTCGTTTGAATGATTGTTTCACTTAGGACCAAAAACCACAATTTGTGAGAAAGCTTCCATTGTTTACTAAATGTTGGATTTCTTATAAACTTTGTTGATTCTTATGATTCATGCTTTATCTTGTTATCATTGTGAATTTATGGAAGCATTATAAATGATCAAGGCACTTGTTTTTTATTGAGCATAACCAGTTCCAAATGCAACTTACCCGTGAGTAGAGAGAATTCGCTAACCCCTTTGAGCCTAAACAATGTGAATCTCATTCTTAATTTTGTGAGATTCTAAAATTTTTCTTGAACCCTTGAATTTGTGTTAATTGTCTTCTTTGCCATAAAAAGCTATGAGTATTCACTTGAGGGTTGAGTAAAAGTTAAGTTGGGGCGAATGAAAAAGGAAGATAGTAGGTTGTTACAACTTTTGGAAAATTCAAGCAAGCACCAAAACATTTGTGTGAATATGAAAAAAGAAAGAAAACAGAAGAAAAGAAAAAGAATGCTTGCTTGGAAAAGAAAAATAGTGAAGAATAAGTTGTGAAATAAGGTTTGTGAAGGTTTGCAACTAAGAAACAAATGGAATGAAGTTGAGGTGTGCAAATAACGTGTTCGGTGAATGTCTCTTTTGCATCGGCAATTTCTTTTCAATGGCCTTAGAAATGTCCCTTGTTTGTAAACTTGACCAAGCTACAACCTTAAAGACCTTAGTGATCTTATTGCTTCCATATTTTCGCTTTTGATTGTTAGATTTTGTATGAATTGAATTGATATTGGCATTGTTTGTTAGTTGAGTGAAATTGTCCCCGCGGTTGCAAACTTATAATTTCTTCAATCCTTATTCGAAGAGAAGTGATAGAGTGATTCATTCATGAAAAACATAGTTGTTGATTGATGCATGGCTTTATATTTTCTTTAAGAAGTTAGTTCTTTTACATTGTTTGATTCTAAACATTTGAAACCATGGCTTGTTTGCATCATCTGTGTTTGAGCCAATTTTCTCCATTCTTGGGTGAATCTTAGTCTTGAGCAAATCCTCCTATTGCGAAATGAGAGGTATACTTTGCTTGAGGACAAGCAAAAAGCTAGTTGGGGCGAGTTGTTAGACGCCAAATTTCACTTATTCGATCTATCAAATGTTGGCATCTTTCACTCATTTTCGTCAATTAAGGGTTGAAAACCACTCTTGTTTTGGTTTGTTTGCAACATTATGAGAAAATCTCTTGGTACCTTTGATTTGTGTGTTATTGTGCAGGAATTAGGCACAAAACAACTGAAAAGTAAGATACAAGAAATGGGCAAGGAAACCAAGACAACATGCAAAACCACCAAAATGATGTCATGCTCGCTAGGCGATCTGGTAGCAAACGTGCCAGCGAACATCTTGCTAGCTTGCTCGCTAGGCGAGCAGGCCAGCGAACGCGCCCAGAATTGGAAAGTCCCAAAAGTTAGCTAGGTTCGCTAGTTGTTCGCTAGGCGAACAAGACAGATCCTGAACGTGTATTTAAGTGATTTTCTTGCTTTTTTAGGTTATAACTTCCTTTTGTAACATTTTGGATAGCAGAACTTATCTCTCTTCATTTCTTCTAGAGAGAGAAACATAAAACCCTAAGAGGGAGGAGGTAATATCTTCGATCTCTTGTTGGGGTTTGGATGTAATCTTTTGATACCTTATGTATTTCATCTAATTTATGTTTGTGAACAAGTTTGGATTCTCTATTGATTGATTATCTTTGATTATGTATTTGTGGGTCTTGACAAAACCTTTTCACATATTTGATCTCAGATCTTCTTCTATCAATGAACAAACTTTTGACATGGTTTTGAAGTTGATATTCATTTTATCCTCTATGGTGTTGTGTTGATTAAGTAGCATGGGTAGGATCAACATGATATTGTGTGGGTATGTGATAATAGTGATGAAGAAGGATGTTCACCGACATTTGGCGGATTAGATGAATACATGTAAAAAGGGTTAAGCGTGTGTACGTATTCTGATCATTGTATTTTTTATGAAACAATCGTTTATCTGATATGGGTGTTATCTTTGCTTTCTTGTTTATCTTTGATTTGAACCGTGATAGAGATATACTCTTCATATCTGGATTTAGGATGATTGCCTTCTAGGTCCTAAATTCTAGAGATAGATTTAGGCTTAGCATTTGCGTGAGTATCAGATCTTAATGCTCTGTGTTGTGTTTTTGTTGGGTGAGATATCACCAATGAGACAACATGGTTTTTCTCTTAACGCCGCGTCAGAGAAAAGCTTTGTCGTCAGGATATGTAAGGGTATTAGACGAATGATTGCGTTGTGTTTAATTTGATCAGAAGAATGCATGTGTTGTCAATTGATGAAATCCAATCCCAACAAGGCTCCGTTTATATTTCCGTCTTTACTTTTTATTTTCTGTTTTTATTTATGCTTCCTTGAACCTTTTAAACCAAAACTTTTGAACAATAAGCTTGGAAATGTAGAGGTCGTTGAATGGCGTTCATATCGCACTAATCCCTGTGGAGACGACAAAACTGGGTACTTAATATTTTTTGCTTGCTGCTTTACCGCTCCAACAAAATGGCGCCGTTGCCGGGGATTGGTGTTGAGATTTTGAAGTGCATTGCAACGGTTCTATGTTTTTAAGATTTGTATATTTTGTATATATTTGTTTCTTTTTATGTTTTCTCTAGTGTGTTCAGGAATGATGAAAACTCCTTCTAGAGTGGGTATTATCGGTATGAAAGCATTCAATGAAGCTTCTACCGAGTTTGGATGGCGATGATAGCATGAAACAAGTGAATGTTGTCAAGGTACATGTTTTCCTTTGTTTAGAATTTTAGAATGCTTAAGAACTTAAGTCTTTGTGCAAATGAAATTTGTTCTTTTGGCAACTCGTTTGAATGATTGTTTCACTTAGGACCAAAAACCACAATTTGTGATAAAGCTTCCATTGTTTACTAAATGTTGGATTTATTATAAACTTTGTTGATTCTTATGATTCATGCTTTATCTTGTTATCATTGTGAATTTATGGAAGCATTATAAATGATCAAGGCACTTGTTTTTTATTGAGCACAACCAGTTCCAAATGCAACTTACCCGTGAGTAGAGAGAATTCGTTAACCCCTTTGAGCCTAAACAATGTGAATCTCATTCTTAATTTTGTGAGATTCTAAACTTTTTCTTGAACCCTTGAATTTGTGTTAATTGTCTTCTTTGCCATAAAAAGCTAAGAGTATTCACTTGAGGGTTGAGTAAAAGTTAAGTTGGGGCGAATGAAAAAGGAAGATAGTAGGTTGTTACAACTTTTGGAAAATTCAAGCAAGCACCAAAACATTTGTGTGAATATGAAAAAAGAAAGAAAACCGAAGAAAAGAAAAAGAATGCTTGCTTGGAAAAGAAAAATAGTGAAGAATAAGTTGTGAAATAAGGTTTGTGAAGGTTTGCAACTAAGAAACAAATGGAATGAAGTTGAGGTGTGCAAATAACGTGTTCGGTGAATGTCTCTTTTGCATCGGCAATTTCTTTTCAATGGCCTTAGAAATGTCCCTTGTTTGTAAACTTGACCAAGCTACAACCTTAAAGACCTTAGTGATCTTCTTGCTTCCATATTTTCTCTTTTGATTGTTAGATTTTGTATGAATTGAATTGATATTGGCATTGTTTGTTAGTTGAGTGAAATTGTCCCCGCGGTTGCAAACTTATAATTTCTTCAATCCTTATTCGAAGAGAAGTGATAGAGTGATTCATTCATGAAAAACGTAGTTGTTGATTGATGCATGGCTTTATATTTTCTTTAAGAAGTTAGTTCTTTTACATTGTTTGATTCTAAACATTTGAAACCATGGCTTGTTTGCATCATCTATGTTTGAGCCAATTTTCTCCATTCTTGGGTGAATCTTAGTCTTGAGCAAATCCTCCTATTGTGAAATGAGAGGTATACTTTGCTTGAGGACAAGCAAAAAGCTAGTTGGGGCGAGTTGTTAGATGCCAAATTTCACTTATTCGATCTATCAAATGTTGGCATCTTTCACTCATTTTCGTCAATTAAGGGTTGAAAACCACTCTTGTTTTGGTTTGTTTGCAACATTATGAGAAAATCTCTTGGTACCTTTGATTTGTGTGTTATTGTGCAGGAATTAGGCACAAAACAACTGAAAAGTAAGATACAAGAAATGGGCAAGGAATCCAAGACAACATGCAAAACCACCAAAATACTGTCATGCTCGCTAGGCGATCTGGTAGCAAACGTGCCAGCGAACATCTTGCTAGCTTGCTCGGTAGGCGAGCAGGCCAGCGAACGCGCCCAGAATTGGAAAGTCCCAAAAGTACCAAAAGTTCGCTAGGTTCGCTAGCTGTTCGCTAGTTGTTCGCTAGGCGAACAAGACAGATCCTGAACGTGTATTTAAGTGATTTTCTTGCTTTTTTAGGTTATAACTTCCTTTTGTAACATTTTGGATAGCAGAACTTATCTCTCTTCATTTCTTCTAGAGAGAGAAACATAAAACCCTAAGAGGAAGGAGGTAATATCTTCGATCTCTTGTTGGGGTTTAGATGTAATCTTTTGATACCTTATGTATTTCATCTAATTTATGTTTGTGAACAAGTTTGGATTCTCTATTGATTGATTATCTTTGATTATGTATTTGTGGGTCTTGATAAAACCTTTTCACATATTTGATCTCAGATCTTCTTCTATCAATGAACAAACTTTTGACATGGTTTTGAAGTTGATATTCATTTTATCCTCTATGGTGTTGTGTGTATTAAGTAGCATGGGTAGGATCAACATGATATTGTGTGGGTATGTGATAATAGTGATGAAGAAGGATGTTCACCAGCATTTGGCGGATTAGATGAATACATGTAAAAAGGGTTAAGCGTGTGTACGTATTCTGATCATTGTATTTTTTATGAAATAATCGTTTATCTGATATGGGTGTTATCTTTGCTTTCTTGTTTATCTTTGATTTGAACCGTGATAGAGATATACTCTTCATATCTGGATTTAGGATGATTGCCTGCTAGGTCCTAAATTCTAGAGATAGATTTAGGCTTAGCATTTGCATGAGTATCAGATCTTAATGCTCTGTGTTGTGTTTTTGTTGGGTGAGATATCACCAATGAGACAACATGGTTTTTCTCTTAACGCCGCGTCAGAGAAAAGCTTTGTCGTCAGGATATGTAAGGGTATTAGACGAATGATTGCGTTGTGTTTAATTTGATCAGAAGAATGCATGTGTTGTCAATTGATGAAATCCAATCCCAACAAGGCTCAGTTTATATTTCCGTCTTTACTTTTTATTTTCTGTTTTTATTTATGGTTCCTTGAACCTTTTAAACCAAAACTTTTGAACAATAAGCTTGGAAATGTAGATGTCGTTGAATGGCGTTCATATCGCACTAATCCCTGTGGAGACGACAAAACTGGGTACTTAATATTTTTTGCTTGCTGCTTTACCGCTCCAACAAAATAGCGCCGTTGCCGGGGATTGGTGTTGAGATTTTGAAGTGCATTGCAACGGTTTTATGTTTTTAATATTTGTATATTTTTTATATATTTGTTTCTTTTTATGTTTTCTCTAGTGTGTTCAGGAATGATGAAAACTCCTTCTAGAGTGGTTGCTATCGGTATGAAAGCATTCAATGAAGCTTCTACCGAGTTTGGATGGCGATGATAGCATGAAACAAGTGAATGTTGTCAAGGTACATGTTTTCCTTTGTTTAGAATTTTAGAATGCTTAAGAACTTAAGTCTTTGTGCAAATGAAATTTTTTCTTTTGGCAACTCGTTTGAATGATTGTTTCACTTAGGACCAAAAACCACAATTTGTGAGAAAGCTTCCATTGTTTACTAAATGTTGGATTTCTTATAAACTTTGTTGATTCTTATGATTCATGCTTTATCTTGTTATCATTGTGAATTTATGGAAGCATTATAAATGATCAAGGCACTTGTTTTTTATTGAGCATAACCAGTTCCAAATGCAACTTACCCGTGAGTAGAGAGAATTCGCTAACCCCTTTGAGCCTAAACAATGTGAATCTCATTCTTAATTTTGTGAGATTCTAAAATTTTTCTTGAACCCTTGAATTTGTGTTAATTGTCTTCTTTGCCATAAAAAGCTATGAGTATTCACTTGAGGGTTGAGTAAAAGTTAAGTTGGGGCGAATGAAAAAGGAAGATAGTAGGTTGTTACAACTTTTGGAAAATTCAAGCAAGCACCAAAACATTTGTGTGAATATGAAAAAAGAAAGAAAACAGAAGAAAAGAAAAAGAATGCTTGCTTGGAAAAGAAAAATAGTGAAGAATAAGTTGTGAAATAAGGTTTGTGAAGGTTTGCAACTAAGAAACAAATGGAATGAAGTTGAGGTGTGCAAATAACGTGTTCGGTGAATGTCTCTTTTGCATCGGCAATTTCTTTTCAATGGCCTTAGAAATGTCCCTTGTTTGTAAACTTGACCAAGCTACAACCTTAAAGACCTTAGTGATCTTCTTGCTTCCATATTTTCGCTTTTGATTGTTAGATTTTGTATGAATTGAATTGATATTGGCATTGTTTGTTAGTTGAGTGAAATTGTCCCCGCGGTTGCAAACTTATAATTTCTTCAATCCTTATTCGAAGAGAAGTGATAGAGTGATTCATTCATGAAAAACATAGTTGTTGATTGATGCATGGCTTTATATTTTCTTTAAGAAGTTAGTTCTTTTACATTGTTTGATTCTAAACATTTGAAACCATGGCTTGTTTGCATCATCTGTGTTTGAGCCAATTTTCTCCATTCTTGGGTGAATCTTAGTCTTGAGCAAATCCTCCTATTGCGAAATGAGAGGTATACTTTGCTTGAGGACAAGCAAAAAGCTAGTTGGGGCGAATTGTTAGATGCCAAATTTCACTTATTCGATCTATCAAATGTTGGCATCTTTCACTCATTTTCGTCAATTAAGGGTTGAAAACCACTCTTGTTTTGGTTTGTTTGCAACATTATGAGAAAATCTCTTGGTACCTTTGATTTGTGTGTTATTGTACAGGAATTAGGCACAAAACAACTGAAAAGTAAGATACAAGAAATGGGCAAGGAATCCAAGACAACATGCAAAACCACCAAAATGCTGTCATGCTCGCTACGCGATCTGGTAGCAAACGTGCCAGCGAACATCTTGCTAGCTTGCTCGCTAGGCGAGCAGGCCAGCGAACGCGCCCAGAATTGGAAAGTCCCAAAAGTACCAAAAGTTCGCTAGGTTCGCTAGTGTTCGCTAGTTGTTCGCTAGGCGAACAAGACAGATCCTGAACGTGTATTTAAGTGATTTTCTTGCTTTTTTAGGTTATAACTTCCTTTTGTAACATTTTGGATAGCAGAACTTATCTCTCTTCATTTCTTCTAGAGAGAGAAACATAAAACCCTAAGAGGAAGGAGGTAATATCTTCGATCTCTTGTTGGGGTTTGGATGTAATCTTTTGATACCTTATGTATTTCATCTAATTTATGTTTGTGAACAAGTTTGGATTCTCTATTGATTGATTATCTTTGATTATGTATTTGTGGGTCTTGATAAAACCTTTTCACATATTTGATCTCAGATCTTCTTCTATCAATGAACAAACTTTTGACATGGTTTTGAAGTTGATATTCATTTTATCCTCTATGGTGTTGTGTTGCTTAAGTAGCATGGGTAGGATCAATATGATATTGTGTGGGTATGTGATAATAGTGATGAAGAAGGATGTTCACCGACATTTGGCGGATTAGATGAATACATGTAAAAAGGGTTAAGCGTGTGTACGTATTCTGATCATTGTATTTTTTATGAAACAATCGTTTATCTGATATGGGTGTTATCTTTGCTTTCTTGTTTATCTTTGATTTGAACCGTGATAGAGATATACTCTTCATATCTGGATTTAGGATGATTGCCTGCTAGGTCCTAAATTCTAGAGATAGATTTAGGCTTAGCATTTGCGTGAGTATCAGATCTTAATGCTCTGTGTTGTGTTTTTGTTGGGTGAGATATCACCAATGAGACAACATGGTTTTTCTCTTAACGCCGCGTCAGAGAAAAGCTTTGTCGTCAGGATATGTAAGGGTATTAGACGAATGATTGCGTTGTGTTTAATTTGATCAGAAGAATGCATGTGTTGTCAATTGATGAAATCCAATCCCAACAAGGCTCCGTTTATATTTCCGTCTTTACTTTTTATTTTCTGTTTTTATTTATGGTTCCTTGAACCTTTTAAACCAAAACTTTTGAACAATAAGCTTGGAAATGTAGAGGTCGTTGAATGGCGTTCATATCGCACTAATCCCTGTGGAGACGACAAAACTGGGTACTTAATATTTTTTGCTTGCTGCTTTACCGCTCCAACAAAATGGCGCCGTTGCCGGGGATTGGTGTTGAGATTTTGAAGTGCATTGCAACGGTTCTATGTTTTTAAGATTTGTATATTTTGTATATATTTGTTTCTTTTTATGTTTTCTCTAGTGTGTTCAGGAATGATGAAAACTCCTTCTAGAGTGGTTGCTATCGGCATGAAAGCATTCAATGAAGCTTCTACCGAGTTTGGATGGCGATGATAGCATGAAACAAGTGAATGTTGTCAAGGTACATGTTTCCCTTTGTTTAGAATTTTAGAATGCTTAAGAACTTAAGTCTTTGTGCAAATGAAATTTGTTCTTTTGGCAACTCGTTTGAATGATTGTTTCACTTAGGACCAAAAACCACAATTTGTGAGAAAGCTTCCATTGTTTACTAAATGTTGGATTTCTTATAAACTTTGTTGATTCTTATGATTCATGCTTTATCTTGTTATCATTGTGAAGTTATGGAAGCATTATAAATGATCAAGGCACTTGTTTTTTATTGAGCACAACCAGTTCCAAATGCAACTTACCCGTGAGTAGAGAGAATTCGTTAACCCCTTTGAGCCTAAACAATGTGAATCTCATTCTTAAATTTGTGAGATTCTAAAAATTTTCTTGAACCCTTGAATTTGTGTTAATTGTCTTCTTTGCCATAAAAAGCTAAGAGTATTCACTTGAGGGTTGAGTAAAAGTTAAGTTGGGGCGAATGAAAAAGGAAGATAGTAGGTTGTTACAACTTTTGGAAAATTCAAGCAAGCACCAAAACATTTGTGTGAATATGAAAAAAGAAAGAAAACAGAAGAAAAGAAAAAGAATGCTTGCTTGGAAAAGAAAAATAGTGAAGAATAAGTTGTGAAATAAGGTTTGTGAAGGTTTGCAACTAAGAAACAAATGGAATGAAGTTGAGGTGTGCAAATAACGTGTTCGGTGAATGTCTCTTTTGCATCGGCAATTTCTTTTCAATGGCCTTAGAAATGTCCCTTGTTTGTAAACTTGACCAAGCTACAACCTTAAAGACCTTAGTGATCTTCTTGCTTCCATATTTTCGCTTTTGATTGTTAGATTTTGTATGAATTGAATTGATATTGGCATTGTTTGTTAGTTGAGTGAAATTGTCCCCGCAGTTGCAAACTTATAATTTCTTCAATCCTTATTCGAAGAGAAGTGATAGAGTGATTCATTCATGAAAAACATAGTTGTTGATTGATGCATGGCTTTATATTTTCTTTAAGAAGTTAGTTCTTTTACATTTTTTGATTCTAAACATTTGAAACCATGGCTTGTTTGCATCATCTGTGTTTGAGCCAATTTTCTCCATTCTTGGGTGAATCTTAGTCTTGAGCAAATCCTCCTATTGCGAAATGAGAGGTATACTTTGCTTGAGGACAAGCAAAAAGCTAGTTGGGGCGAGTTGTTAGACGCCAAATTTCACTTATTCGATCTATCAAATGTTGGCATCTTTCACTCATTTTCGTCAATTAAGGGTTGAAAACCACTCTTGTTTTGGTTTGTTTGCAACATTATGAGAAAATCTCTTGGTACCTTTGATTTGTGTGTTATTGTGCAGGAATTAGGCACAAAACAACTGAAAAGTAAGATACAAGAAATGGGCAAGGAAACCAAGACAACATGCAAAACCACCAAAATGTTGTCATGCTCGCTAGGCGATCTGGTAGCAAACGTGCCAGCGAACATCTTGCTAGCTTGCTCGCAAGGCGAGCAGGCCAGCGAACGCGCCCAGAATTGGAAAGTCCCAAAAGTACCAAAAGTTCGCTAGGTTCGCTAGTTGTTCGCTAGGCGAACAAGACAGATCCTGAACGTGTATTTAAGTGATTTTCTTGCTTTTTTAGGTTATAACTTCCTTTTGTAACATTTTGGATAGCAGAACTTATCTCTCTTCATTTCTTCTAGAGAGAGAAACATAAAACCCTAAGAGGGAGGAGGTAATATCTTCGATCTCTTGTTGGGGTTTAGATGTAATCTTTTGATACCTTATATATTTCATCTAATTTATGTTTGTGAACAAGTTTGGATTCTCTATTGATTGATTATCTTTGATTATGTATTTGTGGGTCTTGATAAAACCTTTTCACATATTTGATCTCAGATCTTCTTCTATCAATGAACAAACTTTTGACATGGTTTTGAAGTTGATATTCATTTTATCCTCTATGGTGTTGTGTTGATTAAGTAGCATGGGTAGGATCAACATGATATTGTGTGGGTATGTGATAATAGTGATGAAGAAGGATGTTCACCGACATTTGGCGGATTAGATGAATACATGTAAAAAGGGTTAAGCGTGTGTACGTATTCTGATCATTGTATTTTTTATGAAACAATCGTTTATCTGATATGGGTGTTATCTTTGCTTTCTTGTTTATCTTTGATTTGAACCGTGATAGAGATATACTCTTCACATCTGGATTTAGGATGATTGCCTGCTAGGTCCTAAATTCTAGAGATAGATTTAGGCTTAGCATTTGCGTGAGTATCAGATCTTAATGCTCTGTGTTGTGTTTTTGTTGGGTGAGATATCACCAATGAGACAACATGGTTTTTCTCTTAACGCCGCGTCAGAGAAAAGCTTTGTCGTCAGGATATGTAAGGGTATTAGACGAATGATTGCGTTGTGTTTAATTTGATCAGAAGAATGCATGTGTTGTCAATTGATGAAATCCAATCCCAACAAGGCTCCGTTTATATTTCCGTCTTTACTTTTTATTTTCTGTTTTTATTTATGGTTCCTTGAACCTTTTAAACCAAAACTTTTGAACAATAAGCTTGGAAATGTAGAGGTCGTTGAATGGCGTTCATATCGCACTAATCCCTGTGGAGACGACAAAACTGGATACTTAATATTTTTTGCTTGCTGCTTTATCGCTCCAACAAAATGGCGCCGTTGCCGGGGATTGGTGTTGAGATTTTGAAGTGCATTGCAACGGTTCTATGTTTTTAAGATTTTTATATTTTGTATATATTTGTTTCTTTTTATGTTTTCTCTAGTGTGTTCAGGAATGATGAAAACTCCTTCTAGAGTGGTTGCTATCGGTATGAAAGCACTCAATGAAGCTTCTACCGAGTTTGGATGGCGATGATAGCATGAAACAAGTGAATGTTGTCAAGGTACATGTTTTCCTTTGTATAGAATTTTATAATGCTTAAGAACTTAAGTTTTTGTGCAAATGAAATTTGTTCTTTTGGCAACTCATTTGAATGATTGTTTCACTTAGGACCAAAAACCACAATTTGTGAGAAAGCTTCCATTGTTTACTAAATGTTGGATTTCTTATAAACTTTGTTGATTCTTATGATTCATGCTTTATCTTGTTATCATTGTGAATTTATGGAAGCATTATAAATGATCAAGGCACTTGTTTTTTATTGAGCACAACCAGTTCCAAATGCAACTTACCCGTGAGTAGAGAGAATTCGTTAACCCCTTTGAGCCTAAACAATGTGAATCTCATTCTTAATTTTGTGAGATTCTAAAATTTTTCTTGAACCCTTGAATTTGTGTTAATTGTATTCTTTGCCATAAAAAGCTAAGAGTATTCACTTGAGGGTTGAGTAAAAGTTAAGTTGGGGCGAATGAAAAAGGAAGATAGTAGGTTGTTACAACTTTTGGAAAATTCAAGCAAGCACCAAAACATTTGTGTGAATATGAAAAAAGAAAGAAAACAGAAGAAAAGAAAAAGAATGCTTGCTTGGAAAAGAAAAATAGTGAAGAATAAGTTGTGAAATAAGGTTTGTGAAGGTTTGCAACTAAGAAACAAATGGAATAAAGTTGAGGTGTGCAAATAACGTGTTCGGTGAATGTCTCTTTTGCATCGGCAATTTCTTTTCAATGGCCTTAGAAATGTCCCTTGTTTGTAAACTTGACCAAGCTACAACCTTAAAGACCTTAGTGATCTTCTTGCTTCCATATTTTCGCTTTTGATTGTTAGATTTTGTATGAATTGAATTGATATTGGCATTGTTTGTTAGTTGAGTGAAATTGTCCCCGCGGTTGCAAACTTATAATTTCTTCAATCCTTATTCGAAGAGAAGTGATAGAGTGATTCATTCATGAAAAACATAGTTGTTGATTGATGCATGGCTTTATATTTTCTTTAAGAAGTTAGTTCTTTTACATTGTTTGATCCTAAACATTTGAAACCATGGCTTGTTTGCATCATCTGTGTTTGAGCCAATTTTCTCCATTCTTGGGTGAATCTTAGTCTTGAGCAAATCCTCCTATTGCGAAATGAGAGGTATACTTTGCTTGAGGACAAGCAAAAAGCTAGTTGGGGCGAGTTGTTAGACGCCAAATTTTACTTATTTGATCTATCAAATGTTGGCATCTTTCACTCATTTTCGTCAATTAAGGGTTGAAAACCACTCTTGTTTTGGTTTGTTTGCAACATTATGAGAAAATCTCTTGGTACCTTTGATTTGTGTGTTATTGTGCAGGAATTAGGCACAAAACAACTGAAAAGTAAGATACAAGAAATGGGCAAGGAAACCAAGACAACATGCAAAACCACCAAAATGCTGTCATGCTCGCTAGGCGATCTAGTAGAAAACGTGCCAGCGAACATCTTGCTAGCTTGCTCGCTAGGCGAGCAGGCCAGCGAACGCGCCCAGAATTGGAAAGTCCCAAAAGTACCAAAAGTTCGCTAGGTTCGCTAGTTGTTCGCTAGGCGAACAAGACAGATCCTGAACGTGTATTTAAGTGATTTTCTTGCTTTTTTAGGTTATAACTTCCTTTTGTAACATTTTGGATAGCAGAACTTATCTCTCTTCATTTTTTCTAGAGAGAGAAACATAAAACCCTAAGAGGGAGGAGGTAATATCTTCAATCTCTTGTTGGGGTTTGGATGTAATCTTTTGATACCTTATGTATTTCATCTAATTTATGTTTGTGAACAAGTTTGGATTCTCTATTGATTGATTATCTTTGATTATGTATTTGTGGGTCTTGACAAAACCTTTTCACATATTTGATCTCAGATCTTCTTCTATCAATGAACAAACTTTTGACATGGTTTTCAAGTTGATATTCATTTTATCCTCTATGGTGTTGTGTTGATTAAGTAGCATGGGTAGGATCAACATGATATTGTGTGGGTATGTGATAATAGTGATGAAGAAGGATGTTCACCGACATTTGGCGGATTAAATGAATACATGTAAAAAGGGTTAAGCGTGTGTACGTATTCTGATCATTGTATTTTTTATGAAACAATCGTTTATCTGATATGGGTGTTATCTTTGCTTTCTTGTTTATCTTTGATTTGAACCGTGATAGAGATATACTCTTCATATCTGGATTTAGGATGATTGCCTGCTAGGTCCTAAATTCTAGAGATAGATTTAGGCTTAGCATTTGCGTGAGTATCAGATCTTAATGCTCTGTGTTGTGTTTTTGTTGGGTGAGATATCACCAATGAGACAACATGGTTTTTCTCTTAACGCCGCGTCAGAGAAAAGCTTTGTCGTCAGGATATGTAAGGGTATTAGACGAATGATTGCGTTGTGTTTAATTTGATCAGAAGAATGCATGTGTTGTCAATTGATGAAATCCAATCCCAACAAGGCTCCGTTTATAGTTCCGTCTTTACTTTTTATTTTCTATTTTTATTTATGGTTCCTTGAACCTTTTAAACCAAAACTTTTGAACAATAAGCTTGGAAATGTAGAGGTCGTTGAATGGCGTTCATATCGCACTAATCCCTGTGGAGACGACAAAACTGGGTACTTAATATTTTTTGCTTGCTGCTTTACCGCTCCAACAAAATGGCGCCGTTGCCGGGGATTGGTGTTGAGATTTTGAAGTGCATTGCAACGGTTCTATGTTTTTAAGATTTGTATATTTTGTATATATTTGTTTCTTTTTATGTTTTCTCTAGTGTGTTCAGGAATGATGAAAACTCCTTCTAGAGTGGTTGCTATCGGTATGAAAGCATTCAATGAAGCTTCTACCGAGTTTGGATGGCGATGATAGCATGAAACAAGTGAATGTTGTCAAGGTACATGTTTTCCTTTGTATAGAATTTTAGAATGCTTAAGAACTTAAGTCTTTGTGCAAATGAAATTTGTTCTTTTGGCAACTCATTTGAATGATTGTTTCACTTAGGACCAAAAACCACAATTTGTGAGAAAGCTTCCATTGTTTACTAAATGTTGGATTTCTTATAAACTTTGTTGATTCTTATGATTCATGCTTTATCTTGTTATCATTATGAATTTATGGAAGCATTATAAATGATCAAGGCACTTGTTTTTTATTGAGCACAACCAGTTCCAAATGCAACTTACCCGTGAGTAGAGAGAATTCGTTAACCCCTTTGAGCCTAAACAATGTGAATCTCATTCTTAATTTTGTGAGATTCTAAAATTTTTCTTGAACCCTTGAATTTGTGTTAATTGTCTTCTTTGCCATAAAAAGCTAAGAGTATTCACTTGAGGGTTGAGTAAAAGTTAAGTTGGGGCGAATGAAAAAGGAAGATAGTAGGTTGTTACAACTTTTGGAAAATTCAAGCAAGCACCAAAACATTTGTGTGAATATGAAAAAAGAAAGAAAACAGAAGAAAAGAAAAAGAATGCTTGCTTGGAAAAGAAAAATAGTGAAGAATAAGTTGTGAAATAAGGTTTGTGAAGGTTTGCAACTAAGAAACAAATGGAATAAAGTTGAGGTGTGCAAATAACGTGTTCGGTGAATGTCTCTTTTACATCGGCAATTTCTTTTCAATGGCCTTAGAAATGTCCCTTGTTTGTAAACTTGACCAACCTACAACCTTAAAGACCTTAGTGATCTTCTTGCTTCCATATTTTCGCTTTTGATTGTTAGATTTTGTATGAATTGAATTGATATTGGCATTGTTTGTTAGTTGAGTGAAATTGTCCCCGCGGTTGCAAACTTATAATTTCTTCAATCCTTATTCGAAGAGAAGTGATAGAGTGATTCATTCATGAAAAACATAGTTGTTGATTGATGCATGGCTTTATATTTTATTTAAGAAGTTAGTTCGTTTACATTGTTTGATCCTAAACATTTGAAACCATGGCTTGTTTGCATCATCTGTGTTTGAGCCAATTTTCTCCATTCTTGGGTGAATCTTAGTCTTGAGCAAATCCTCCTATTGCGAAATGAGAGGTATACTTTGCTTGAGGACAAGCAAAAAGCTAGTTGGGGCGAGTTGTTAGACGCCAAATTTTACTTATTCGATCTATCAAATGTTGGCATCTTTCACTCATTTTCGTCAATTAAGGGTTGAAAACCACTCTTGTTTTGGTTTGTTTGCAACATTATGAGAAAATCTCTTGGTACCTTTGATTTGTGTGTTATTGTGCAGGAATTAGGCACAAAACAACTGAAAAGTAAGATACAAGAAATGGGCAAGGAAACCAAGACAACATGCAAAACCACCAAAATGCTGTCATGCTCGCTAGGCGATCTAGTAGAAAACGTGCCAGCGAACATCTTGCTAGCTTGCTCGCTAGGCGAGCAGGCCAGCGAACGCGCCCAGAATTGGAAAGTCCCAAAAGTACCAAAAGTTCGCTAGGTTCGCTAGTTGTTCGCTAGGCGAACAAGACAGATCCTGAACGTGTATTTAAGTGATTTTCTTGCTTTTTTAAGTTATAACTTCCTTTTGTAACATTTTGGATAGCAGAACTTATCTCTCTTCATTTTTTCTAGAGAGAGAAACATAAAACCCTAAGAGGGAGGAGGTAATATCTTCGATCTCTTGTTGGGGTTTGGATGTAATCTTTTGATACCTTATGTATTTCATCTAATTTATGTTTGTGAACAAGTTTGGATTCTCTATTGATTGATTATCTTTGATTATGTATTTGTGGGTCTTGACAAAACCTTTTCACATATTTGATCTCAGATCTTCTTCTATCAATGAACAAACTTTTGACATGGTTTTGAAGTTGATATTCATTTTATCCTCTATGGTGTTGTGTTGATTAAGTAGCATGGGTAGGATCAACATGATATTGTGTGGGTATGTGATAATAGTGATGAAGAAGGATGTTCACCGACATTTGGCGGATTAGATGAATACATGTAAAAAGGGTTAAGCGTGTGTACGTATTCTGATCATTGTATTTTTTATGAAACAATCGTTTATCTGATATGGGTGTTATCTTTGCTTTCTTGTTTATCTTTGATTTGAACCGTGATAGAGATATACTCTTCATATCTGGATTTAGGATGATTGCCTGATAGGTCCTAAATTCTAGAGATAGATTTAGGCTTAGCATTTGCGTGAGTATCAGATCTTAATGCTCTGTGTTGTGTTTTTGTTGGGTGAGATATCACCAATGAGACAACATGGTTTTTCTCTTAACGCCGCGTCAGAGAAAAGCTTTGTCGTCAGGATATGTAAGGGTATTAGACGAATGATTGCGTTGTGTTTAATTTGATCAGAAGAATGCATGTGTTGTCAATTGATGAAATCCAATCCCAACAAGGCTCCGTTTATATTTCCGTCTTTACTTTTTATTTTCTGTTTTTATTTATGGTTCCTTGAACCTTTTAAACCAAAACTTTTGAACAATAAGCTTGGAAATGTAGAGGTCGTTGAATGGCGTTCATATCGCACTAATCCCTGTGGAGACGACAAAACTGGGTACTTAATATTTTTTGCTTGCTGCTTTACCGCTCCAACAAAATGGCGTCGTTGCCGGGGATTGGTGTTGAGATTTTGAAGTGCATTGCAACGGTTCTATGTTTTTAAGATTTGTATATTTTGTATATATTTGTTTCTTTTTATGTTTTCTCTAGTGTGTTCAGGAATGATGAAAACTCCTTCTAGAGTGGTTGCTATCGGTATGAAAGCATTCAATGAAGCTTCTACCGAGTTTAGATGGCGATGATAGCATGAAACAAGTGAATGTTGTCAAGGTGATGTCGCTACTGCGAAAATCGGTGTCGGCTGACAGAAGAGTCGCCACCGTGCGTTATTTATCCCAACGGAGGGAAAGGAAACGCTCGAAGTAAACCTCGCAAAAAACGGGAAAGGTATGGTCATCGCAACCAAAACCTGGATTCGGGAGTCGGTTACGCAAGGGGAAGGTATTAGCACCCCTCACGTCCGTCGTACTCGACGGGATCCACGCTTGCTTGGGTTGTCTAAAGGATGCAAAAACAATCTATCTACGGCTGCTAAATCTAAACGGAAGGGAACTGACTCGATAGAGCGTCGCACTCTATGCTTACGTATTCTCAAGAGAGAAAGTCAGAGTCAACGTAGTTCGGGACTACGGGGAAATTGGCTCGCCAAGACCTCGCGTCTTGTGCCTACGTACTTCCACACTGCATGGAAGATCAGAGCTTACGTAGTTCAGGCTAACTACGGCTAGGCTGGGGATTCTCACACAGCAGTGAGAAATTAAACTGGTTTTAGAGGTACGGGAACCTATGGAAAAACTATGGTCTGGTCTCAAATGCACTCGGGCAAGAGAAAAAGGGTAACAATTAGTCGTCAGCGGGAAAGTCTCGATCGCACAGCAGCGAGAGAAGAAAAGAATTAGTTGTTAGTGTGCTCGCTAGGATATCGCATCTTATGCCTACATATTCTCGTCTGGTACG
Organism: Lathyrus sativus; assembly: GCA_963859935.3. NCBI lineage: Eukaryota > Viridiplantae > Streptophyta > Magnoliopsida > Fabales > Fabaceae > Lathyrus > Lathyrus sativus. The sequence continues at coordinate 716,379,972 of OZ012735.1, read as the reverse complement.
AGAAATCAGAGCAGCTGTAGTTCGGCTACTTTCGGGACCACAGCTCAAATCTCGTTTTATTAACATTCTGAAAAATGATTACAATGATTAAGAACTGAAAAATAAACTCCTAGGAAATACTATCCTATCCTATGAAAAATCAAATGAAGAAATAGTCCCCTAACAAGTGGACTTCAAGAAAACTACCTCTAAAAGTGTAAAATAAACTCTATGACAAAAATGTACTCTAAAAAATATTAAAAGTATGGACTAATATTTTTTCTCAATTTTCCTATACACATACTTCACTATTTTCTTTTTTCTCAAATATTTTCTCTCAATATTTCTCTTCTCTATTCTTTTATTCTTTTATTTTATTTTTCAAAATACTTTTCTTTTCATATTTCTTTTTCTCATTTCCCTTTTTTTTTCAATATTATTTTCCAAGTATTTTTCTCCTCTTTTTTAATATGTTCTTCTCTCTATTTTTTTTTATTTCTGTTCATATTTCCTTTTCTATTTTCTCTTCATAATCTTTTTCTATTTTTTTCAATATTCTTTCCTTCAATATTTTTCATATTCTTTTTTCTATTTTTTTCAATATTCTTTTCTTCAATATTTTTCATATTATTTTTTCTATTTTTTTCAATATTCTTTTCTTGAATATTTTCTTCTTTTCAAATTCTTTTTCTTTCTCTTTTTAAAATCTCTAAACAAAAGAAATAATAAAAAAATGAAAAATACAAAGGGGGGGGTACAACCTGTTACAGGGGGTATGCTAGCTGCAGAAAAATAAAACACAAAATAAGGGCCCAGCCCATTAACTAGCCTTAGCCAGGAAAAAAAAAGGGAGGGGTATGATGCTGAAACGGAGGGTATATCCAGCAATCTCGTTGGGCCCAGCCCATAGTCATTCAGCCAAAAAAACGGAGGGGCATGGAAAATGGGGGGGGGGAGTGTTTCCAGAAAAATGACTTGGGCCTTTGAAGCCCAATCCAAACCCGGGCTCCCTTTCTTCTTTCTCTCCAACTCAAACGTCTGAAACCCTAATCCCCTCTCGGCACTGTTCATGGTTGTTTCCCTCTCTTCTTCTCCAAACGCTCTCCGTCTTCTCTCTCGTATCCGTCTCTCTTGATCTTTCCTTGTTCTTCTTTCATTTCAACAAATCCCAAACTAAAAACGCTCCAGATCTCATCATCCTTAGCAAACTCAGAAGGAATTGTGGATGGAGGTCTAATGAACTTCATCTCTAAATGCTGCTCTAGGGTTTCTGGAATCCTGAGCATTGAAGCTTTTGATGGAGAAACATGATGAAGGTGGAGATTCACGCCTTGCTCACGGACAAAAAAGAAAAGTAGTGCAAATCTGGATAAACTGAAGAACTACAAAAACCTGATGATCGCGCCTTGAAGGTTACGAGCTTTGGTGAGTGCGCAAGAAGAATCTCACGGAGCTCTCTGAAGAACAAAGTTCTTGAAGTAGTGAACGCCTGGAGAATCTGGATCTTGAAGATCTTTGGAGTTGCTTGGATGTTCTTGAAGGTAACGAATCCCTAGATGATCTGGATCTTGAAGATCCTTGGAGTTCTGGGAGCGTTCTGAGGAAGATCTTCAAAAGATCTTCGAAGATCTTGAAGAGGGATGATGAACTATGATGATCTTCTTCGAAAGTTGTTGACGGATCTGAAGAAAGAAAGAGCAAAATCTGGAAACTATTGAAAATTGTTGATGGAGGTGAAGAACGCGTGGTGAAGTTCAGTCAAATTCTGGAAAAATCACGGCATTTGTTGATTGTGGATGATTTTGATTATTGATGAAGATGGTTGAATCCAGAAGAAAGAATGATGAACTCGGTGGTGACGAGATGAACACCGATGTTGATGATGATAATCGGAGATGATGATTATTGAAAGGAAGTTGATGATGAACGATCGGTTGAAGATTTGGGATTTTCTGAGTTTTCCAGTTTTCCGGCGATATGGACGGTAGTCGGAGAGTGGTTAGGGTTGTCGGCGAGGAGCTGTTAGGGTGGTCACCGGACTTGCATGCCGGTCAGGGGAGTTTCCGGTGAGAGCTGAGGGGTGCTGGGAGGTGGACGCGTGGCGAGGTTAGTGGAGAGAGTCATGGCATGCGCTACACGTGGCGTGGAGAGGAGAAGGTGGGATGCTGCGTTGTCACGCATGCAGGGATTGTGGGTGGAGTCTCCTGGTGTTTACACGTGTATTGACCATTTATAGGACTTGGCAATTTCTGGACCTGCATGAATTGGGCTTCGCAAATGACTTGGATAATTATGGCCCAACTGAAAAACTGAATAAAATGGACTACTGATGGATTAAAATGAATTGATTAATGAATGATTAGCTGACTAATTGGATAACCAAAAATGATTAACGAAAATGGAATGAAGATTAATAAGACCTAAACATGGATTAATGGAGACTAATGACTAATGAATTAATGACATTGACTTAATTCCAACTAATCAAAACCAATTAAATCCTAAACAACTAATATTCTAACTAACAAACAATCAGCCTCTAAAATCTATTTAATATTCTATTAATCTAAAACTAAAATTTATTTATTTATTTAAACTCTACCCTATTTATTCTAAACTCCTATAACATCTATAAAAAAACCTATTTATTCTATGTTAAAAGAAAATACTTTCTATTAAAACAATCCTAATATTCTAAAAAGGAAAATGCTATTATTTATCCTATTTAAAATTCTAAAATTATATTTAAAATCCAATAAAACCCTACAAAGCCATAAAATGCAATTTATTCCAATTAAAAATGAGATCGAGACCGAAGCGGAACCAGCGATAAAACTCGGGCACCTGAATACCCTCAAAACAACAGCGCGAGCTGAAAACACCGGGAAGAGCATGACTTCCCAAAAATACGATTCTACCCATCTAAACTGATTAAAAACACCTGAGACGCGAGACGAGAGCTGTGATCCCGATAAAATCAAAACAACTGAAAATATGCACTGTATGCGATATGCGGATGCGAATGCGGTCATGCGTCAAAACATCGAGCTAGATACGGGACCCGGTTGGTCAAATTTTAGGGTGCAACAGCTGCCCCTATTCAAGCGGCTTGGACCTGAATGGTTGAAGAGCGCTCAGCCTTCAAACATTCAAAGGTAGATGACGGTTGAATACAAATGAAACCCTGAAATTTGCCAACCGTGGGAATATACTGCAAAGCTGATTGAGGAATAGCCTCCAATAAACTGAAGTTTGGTTGTCACGGCAACAACTGGTCAATTATCTGATAAATTTTCTGCTGTTTTTTCAACATCAATCACCTGTGTGACGCCACAGATACTGATTCTTCGGAATAATGCTTCAGAAAAGCAAACACCTTTGATGCCCATCTCTCTTATGGGATCAAATCTTGTCATCTCACAGTTCACAGCGAACTTGAGGACAATTCTCCTGGGGAACTTCTGAATCGACTGCTCGGAACCCATTCTGTCAACAGGCCGCAGCTTCAGAAACCTGATACATGCCAATCTTTGTTTTGTTTTTCAGTCCCGACGTAACAACCAAATGAAGAATCACTTCGCTGGGGGAGAAGAGAAGCTTAACCCAATAACTCTGCAGGTGAACAAACTCGAAATCCAATAGGTAACCAACATGGTCCATGTTTCGAAATGCGTATGTCTGAGAATGATGCAATGCCCTACATGACATGTAAATGTTATGCGTTTGTAACTGCAATACCCTATACGGCATGAATATGCTATGTATTTGATAGATGCAAATCTAACGATATATGCAAATGCTAATGCAGGCTCGAGCTGCCAGAGAACACCAGGTCTGCAATCATTTGGAAAAATAAATGCTGAAGGTAGACGTTAACTCCCCTGAAGGTAACCTGATATCACAGAATCATCTCAGCAAAATAAATGCTGGAAAAGGGAAACCAAATCCGCTGGGGATAACCGTCCTGCTGGAGAAATGGAAAAGCAACCCTGCTTGGGGAGAAAGAAAAACAACTCTGCTTGGGGATGCTCCCTTTAAACCATTGGCAACTGATTGTGCTCTGCGGGGATTGACCCAAACTGGGGTTGATTGCGCGTAGCACGTTGCTGGAAATGCCCCTATTATCGAGGATATCAATCCTAATCTGCTGGGGATACTCCTGATCCTACCCTGATGTGGGATAACAATACAATCTCAATTCTTTCGGGGATAATATGCAACTTTCATCTGCTGAAGAGTAGCAATTCTGATTTAACAACATCCACAAGCAATTCAAACATTACCGAGGCACTGGTATCCGTTGAGCTTCGTATCGGGAAACATGACAACATGCGAATCATTGGGAACTATTGGGTCAGATACCTTTAGGTTTTTGCTTTTCTGGTTTAGGATAAACATGGACCATGTACAAAACGGAAGATAAGGGAAATACTAGACGAGAACTAGCATTCAAAGGTAGACTACCAGGCGAGAACTGATAGCAAAATAGATTAGGACGAGAATTGATTTTTGTTTGGACCTCAGACGGGGCTAACTGGATAACAGACTGAGGCATAGACAACCAGACGAGAACTGGTATAACACATAGGTTAAAACACACGATGACCAAACGAGAACTGGTTACGCAACGACATGTACCAGACGAGAACTGATATAACACTTGAAGAAACGGTGACCAGACGAGAACTGGTTACAACAAACTACACCAGGCGGGAACTGATGCTTACAATAAACTACACCAGACGGGAACTGATGCTTACAGAAGGGTGGGCCAGACGAGAACTGGTTACCGGTTTTCCAGGCGAGAACTGGACTTTGGGAACGACTGGTTACTGACACGTAACAGGTTTAAACTGTAGGATAACGATCAAATGACAGCAAGGCCTTTTTCGGAATGTTAAGGTTTTTGATAAGGGTAATGACACGATTCCCCGATACTCAACTCCGGCTGGGGATAAACAGACTGGCTTGAATAACTTGCCCCAGTGCACTCAACTTTCCCCTATCTAACTCTTGGGAATACTTGCTCTGAACAGCTTTCTACGAGACGACCTCGAGATTACTTGCCCCGGTATCTATACGACAACAGAATTCATTCTCCATTAAAACCCCTATCAACCCAGCTGGTTTCAACCCTCTCTGCGGTGACTTGCCCCTGAATGAGCGTTCTAGCAACTTAACCTGATCTGATTATCCACCTGAAGGTTCTGCTTTCAAATCACAACATTCTAGGTGATTGCCCCTGATTGGCTCTCGAGAAGACTCACTTCTGATCAACTGCTTCTCAAACAAACTGCCCCTGCTCAACTGGAGCTTCCGGACTTGTCCTCGGCCTAACTGATTCCGAACTCACTGGAAGTCAATGCCCCGGATTTACAGGTCTTCACAACATACACCATTCTGGTTCAAACTACTGAATTATTCAGTCCTGCTTGACGATTCCCTGTTGGAATTTCTTTCATGCCAACTACTAACCTGCAATTAAAATTGTCTATTCACGAATGGTAATCTTAATGCGGTGTTTATGCAGATTTTGAAAATTTTTGTGCTGTCACTCATTTATGCGCTATGATTGTGAGTGACGAATGAACCAGAGTTCAAACGTAGTGCTGATTTGATCAGTGAAAAATACAACAAGAAAATGACTAGCAAATCAAGAAGGAGTCAGGTTACTCAACCTTATCGCAATGCGCTTTCAGAATAACCCTACCTCAATTAGGTCTTTTAAGGGTTGTATCGTGGTCGGGTTCACGGTTCGTGAAACAAAGGATATTTGGCTCAAATTTTGATTTATACCCACCCCTTCTACGTGATGATCTCCGATCCTAAGGTTCAGTTAACCTGGCACAAGCGCTCGCCTCTTCGAGAGGTATGTTGAATGGTAAGAACCATAACTAAGGAACTCACAAGGTTTTTCCGGAGTGATAGTCACTTCTTCTCGTTTTCGGTGTCTGTGTACACGACTTTGTGATTCGCTGGGGAAACAATTTCTATTGATATCCCTTCTTTTTCATTCTTTTGGTTCCCTAATTTTTGCCTGGACTGACTCCTTTTGAGTTCTTTTCATTTTTTCGTTTTCTTTTAGAGTCCAGCGGGATGCCCCTGATTTTTGCCTAAGTATTAGCTTTCCAGCTTTTTCTTTCTTTTTACTTAGCGGGCTTTCTTTCTTTTTTTTTTTTTTGGAACAAAGTCGTGTGACACTGGTTGTCTTGATTGCTCCGAAAGGATTGTAACTGCCTCACTCCTGATGGGTGAGGTTTAACCATTGAAAGGTGTAAACTGATTGGTCCTCGAAAGACAACACTCCTCTGTAAGACTTGAATGCTCGGTCAAGCTAACTGACAACTACCCTGCCCCGGGTTAAGATGTGAGGGTTAAAAATCCGAAAAAGCTTCGACTTCCTGGCTCGAAGTGGTTAACAAGGGACTAACTCCTTATATCTCCAGTGTTTGGGGGATTTGAAACAATGCCTCGTACGTCATCGGTAAGGTCTTATCTGAAAGCATACGATCATCGGTTATGAGTATAATTCGTCATCCTCTCTCCAATCTTTGCTAATCACAGTGATAAAATGGAGTGAATAAAATGCAAGTGTCAGTGCAATGCAGTAAATGAGCGACAGCGACATGATTAATTCAGAAAAATGCATAGTCACCTTATTATTATTACCATTCGAAACAAACAATGTTTAAAAGCAAGTAGTAACTAACAGAAAAGAAAACTACAAATGCAAATGATATAAAAGTCTAAGGACTGCCTATGCTGAGGCGCCTGCCTGTCTGAATCATTGGCTTTTGCTGGGGAATACTTTCTGAAACGAGCTTAGACAGCTGAGCGGTTGGTATGAACAAACAGAAGTCCTTCTCGAAAGGAAATGCAATCTTGGTCGATCAACTGCTGTACCTTCGCCTGAAACGCTTTACAATCTTCAGTTGCATGCCCCGACGATCCGCCATGATAACCACACTGAACATGGGGATTATACCCAGGAGGGTAAGGTTCCGGAACTGGCTTAAGAGCTTTAGGTTCCACCAAAGAACTCTAGACCAACTGTGGCAAAATCTGACTCTACGGCACAGGCACTGGGTGAAAAGGACCATTCCTTCGTTCTAAATTGCTACGAGGTCTGTTCTGATTCTGACGCTGATTCTGATAACCTCGTCCACGAGTTCGCTGATTTGCAAAGGAAGCGACATAAGATTCCTGATAGGGTGCCCCAGGCACGGCTGTCTGTTCAGTATAACAAGCCATAGGAGATATTGATCCAACAAATTTCACCGATTCATCTCGAGAATACCCAACATCTGGCATGACTGCATTGATCACAGCTCCTTCTTCGCTCTGATAGTCGCAAAGAGATTCAGTTTCACTAGCCTGACCGCTTGAATCAATCTGGATTTTCCCGATCTTTATAGCATTCTCAATACGCTCTCCAACTCCTACTAATTCGGAGAAGTTCATCGAAACTCCAAGCAATCTCTCAAAGTACGGGCTTTGCAATGAGTCTATGAACATGCCTGCTAACTCTCGGTCAGGGATCGGTGGTTCCACTCTGGAAGCAAAATCTCTCCATCTCCTAGCATACTTTTTGAAAGGTTCACTGATCCCCATAGACAAAGATTGCAACTCCATGCGGAAGGGAGCTACGTCCATATTGTAATCGTACCGCTTCAGGAAAGCTCTGGCTAAATCCACCCATGATCGAATCTGATCCTTCTCTAGCTGCATATACCAGCGTAGAGATGCCCCAATCAAACTGTCCTGAAAACAGAAAATCATCAGCTTGTCGTTTTGCACAAACGAAGTCATCTTTCTGCAGAACATCACCAAATGTAGCCTCGGACAGCTATCTCCTTTATACTTTTCAAACTTCGGCGCTCTGAATTTAGGAGGTAACGCTAGGTCAGAAACCAAGCACATATCTGAAGCATTGAGACCAACATCGTTCTTAACTTCCAGGGCTTTGACTTGTTCCTCCAATGTGTGCAACCTCTTAGCTTGCACAAGAGCTGATGGATTGTTAGTCCTCACTATCGGAACTTCTCTTCGGGAGATCAAACCAGCAGGAATAACATTCTGATAATTCGCGGCGTCAGAGGAAGAACATTCACTTGGGATGACAAACTGTTGGTGCAAATCTTGGCCTCTAACAGAAGTTTGCACAAGTTGAGCTGCAGTAAGGTTATTCACTTGCGGAAAGCCTTCGTCAGGCGTGGAATCATACAAAGGATTGGTCGTCATAATAAACCCTTACAAGGCATCAGCAATCTGGAAGTCATTTCCTGACATGACTATCAGCAACTCTCAACTGACGGCACTGCTTGATTCTGCTTGATCTGTTTCAACCCCTTGGTCGTCTTCTAACAATCAACAGTTGCTCAATCCAAACTCCGGGTAATCACCTTCTGAAATCAAACAACGGCTGGATAAGAGCTCTGGCCAACTGGAGGATGATATGCAATATGATGCAACACTGATATGCACATGATATGCAAAATGCAGCAAACAACGGGACCACAGCCCCCACACGATCTGAATACTGCTGCGCTGCTGACGAAGTACGTTCGCTCTGAAGAGAAGACCAAAATAAAGGGTAGGTTGGAAGTCAAGTTTCCTGCAAAAAAAAACCCCCCACTCACAGGTATGGACCTAAATCTGTCAAGGTACGGCATCCTATGCGGTCGTCAGCGTCACAGACTTTCAAAACTGACGATACGATTCCCAGAAGGAGTGGCATCATCAAGTCTTAAAGAGGCCTCACTTAGCTAACTTCCAAATGATCGGTTCCCAGAGTCGACAATCCAACTAACCAGCAACCCGAGTCACCCAAAGGGTGGGACAAGAGGCCGACCAGAAGAACCTCGTCTGAGTGTAGATTTCGCGGGACACTAGGACATGCAAAGCATGTGCGCGCCCACTAATTTCTACTCTAAGTCTAAGGTGCACTCAAGCCCAGGTCCGGCTTCTCACTCAATCATAGAACACCCGTCACACCCCAATAGCACAACAGCAACAGATAATATCAATAAATAAACACCAATAGACAAGCAAACAAGCGCTAGGATTGACTCTCTTAGGGGACGTTGGATCCCACATGCATAAGGAACTATCGCAGTCCTTAGCAGCCAGGGGACGGAGTATCCCCAGCAGAGTCGCCAGCTGTCGCTACTGCGAAAATCGGTGCCGGCTGACAGAAGATTCGCCACCGTGCGTTATTTATCCCAACGGAGGGAAAGGAAACGCTCGAAGTAAACCTTGCAAAAAACGGGAAAGGTATGGTCATCGCAACCAAAACCTGGATTCGGGAGTCGGTTACGCAAGGGGAAGGTATTAGCACCCCTCACGTCCGTCGTACTCGACGGGATCCACGCTTGCTTGAGTTGTCTAAAGGATGCAAAAACAATCTATCTACGGCTGCTAAATCTAAACGGAAGGGAACTGACTCGATAGAGCGTCGCACTCTATGCCTACGTATTCTCAAGAGAGAAAGTCAGAGTCAACGTAGTTCGGGACTACGGGGAAATTGGCTCGCCAAGACCTCGCGTCTTGTGCCTACGTACTTCCACACTGCATGGAAGATCAGAGCTTACGTAGTTCAGGCTAACTACGGCTAGGCTGGGGATTCTCACACATCAGTGAGAAATTAAACTGGTTTGACAGGTACGGGAACCTATGGAAAAACTATGGTCTGGTCTCAAATGCACTCGGGCAAGAGAAAAAGGGTAACAATTAGTCGTCAGCGGGAAAGTCTCGATCGCACAGCAGCGAGAGAACAAAAGAATTAGTTGTTAGTGTGCTCGCTAGGATATCGCATCCTATGCCTACATATTCTCGTCTGGTACGAGAAATCAGAGCAGCTGTAGTTCGGCTACTTTCGGGACCACAGCTCAAATCTCGTTTTATTAACATTCTGAAAAATGATTACAATGATTGAGAACTGAAAAATAAACTCCTAGGAAATACTATCCTGTCCTATGAAAAATCAAATGAAGAAATAGTCCCCTAACAAGTGGACTTCAAGAAAACTACCTCTAAAAGTGTAAAATAAACTCTATGACAAAAATGTACTCTAAAAAATATTAAAAGTATGGACTAATATTTTTTCTAAATTTTCCTATACACATACTTCACTATTTTCTTTTTTCTCAAATATTTTCTCTCAATATTTCTCTTCTCTATTCTTTTATTCTTTTCTTTTATTTTTCAAAATACTTTTCTTTTCATATTTCTTTTTCTCATTTCCCTTTTTTTTTCAATATTATTTTCCAAGTATTTTTCTCCTCTTTTTTAATATGTTCTTCTCTCTATTTTTTTTTATTTCTGTTCATATTTCCTTTTCTATTTTCTCTTCATAATCTTTTTCTATTTTTTTCAATATTCTTTCCTTCAATATTTTTCATATTCTTTTTTCTATTTTTTTCAATATTCTTTTCTTCAATATTTTTCATATTCTTTTTTCTATTTTTTTCAATATTCTTTTCTTGAATATTTTCTTCTTTTCAAATTCTTTTTCTTTCTCTTTTTAAAATCTCTAAACAAAAGAAATAATAAAAAATGAAAAATACAAAGAGAGGGGGGGGTACAACCTGTTACAGGGGGTATGCTAGCTGCAGAAAAATAAAACACAAAATAAGGGCCTAGCCCATTAACTAGCCTCAGCCAGAAAAAAAAAGGGAGGGGTATGATGCTGAAACGGAGGGTATATCCAGCAATCTCGTTGGGCCCAGCCCATAGTCATTCAGCCAAAAAAACGGAGGGGCATGGAAAATGGGGGGGGAGTGTTTCCAGAAAAATGACTTGGGCCTTTGAAGCCCAATCCAAACCCGGGCTCCCTTTCTTCTTTCTCTCCAACTCAAACGTCTGAAACCCTAATCCCCTCTCGGCACTGTTCATGGTCGTTTCCCTCTCTTCTTCTCCAAACGCTCTCCGTCTTCTCTCTCGTATCCGTCTCTCTTGATCTTTCCTTGTTCTTCTTTCATTTCAACAAATCCCAAACTAAAAACGCTCCAGATCTCATCATCCTTAGCAAACTCAGAAGGAATTGTGGATGGAGGTCTAATGAACTTCATCTCTAAATGCTGCTCTAGGGTTTCTGGAATCCTGAGCATTGAAGCTTTTGATGGAGAAACATGATGAAGGTGGAGATTCACGCCTTGCTCACGGACAAAAAAGAAAAGTAGTGCAAATCTGGATAAACTGAAGAACTACAAAAACCTGATGATAGCGCCTTGAAGGTTACGAGCTTTGGTGAGTGCGCAAGAAGAATCTCACGGAGCTCTCTGAAGAACAAAGTTCTTGAAGTAGTGAACGCCTGGAGAATCTGGATCTTGAAGATCTTTGGAGTTGCTTGGATGTTCTTGAAGGTAACGAATCCCTAGATGATCTGGATCTTGAAGATCCTTGGAGTTCTGGGAGCGTTCTGAGGAAGATCTTCAAAAGATCTTCGAAGATATTGAAGAGGGATGATGAACTATGATGATCTTCTTCGAAAGTTGTTGACGGATCTGAAGAAAGAATGAGCAAAATCTGGAAACTATTGAAAATTGTTGAAGGAGGTGAAGAACGCGTGGTGAAGTTCAGTCAAATTCTGGAAAAATCACGGCATTTGTTGATTGTGGATGATTCTGATTATTGATGAAGATGGTTGAATCCAGAAGAAAGAATGATGAACTCGGTGGTGACGAGATGAACACCGATGCTGATGATGATAATCGGAGATGATGATTATTGAAAGGAAGTTGATGATGAATGATCGGTTGAAGATTTGGGATTTTCTGAGTTTTCCAGTTTTCCGGCGATATGGACGGTGGTCGGAGAGTGGTTAGGGTTGTCGGCGAGGAGCTGTTAGGGTGGTCACAGGACTTGCATGCCGGTCAGGGGAGTTTCCGGTGAGAGCTGAGGGGTGCTGGGAGGTGGACGCGTGGCGAGGTTAGTGGAGAGAGTCATGGCATGCGCTACACGTGGCGTGGAGAGGAGAAGGTGGGATGCTGCGTTGTCACGCATGCAGGGATTGTGGGTGGAGTCTCCTGGTGTTTACACGTGTATTGACCATTTATAGGACTTGGCAATTTCTGGACCTGCATGAATTGGGCTTCGCAAATGACTTGGATAATTATGGCCCAACTGAAAAACTGAATAAAATGGACTACTGATGGATTAAAATGAATTGATTAATGAATGATTAGCTGACTAATTGGATAACCAAAAATGATTAACGAAAATGGAATGAAGATTAATAAGACCTAAACATGGATTAATGGAGACTAATGACTAATGAATTAATGACATTGACTTAATTCCAACTAATCAAAACCAATTAAATCTTAAACAACTAATATTCTAACTAACAAACAATCAGCCTCTAAAATCTATTTAATATTCTATTAATCTAAAACTAAAATTTATTTATTTATTTAAACTCTACCCTATTTATTCTAAACTCCTATAACATCTATAAAAAAAACCTATTTATTCTATGTTAAAAGAAAATACTTTCTATTAAAACAATCCTAATATTCTAAAAAGGAAAATGCTATTATTTATCCTATTTAAAATTCTAAAATTATATTTAAAATCCAATAAAACCCTACAAAGCCATAAAATGCAATTTATTCCAATTAAAAATGAGATCGAGACCGAAGCGGAACCAGCGATAAAACTCGGGCACCTGAATACCCTCAAAACAACAGCGCGAGCTGAAAACACCAGGAAGAGCACGACTTCCCAAAAATACGATTCTACCCATCTAAACTGATTAAAAACACCTGAGACGCGAGACGAGAGCTGTGATCCCGATAAAATCAAAACAACTGAAAATATGCACTGTATGCGATATGCGGATGCGAATACGGTCATGCGTCGAAACATCGAGCCAGATACGGGATCCGGTTGGTCAAATTTTAGGGTGCAACAGGTACATGTTTTCCTTTGTTTAGAATTTTAGAATGCTTAAGAACTTAAGTCTTTGTGCAAATGAAATTTGTTCTTTTGGCAACTCGTTTGAATGATTGTTTCACTTAGGACCAAAAACCACAATTTGTGAGAAAGCTTCCATTGTTTACTAAATGTTGGATTTCTTATAAACTTTGTTGATTCTTATGATTCATGCTTTATCTTGTTATCATTGTGAATTTATGGAAGCATTATAAATTATCAAGGCACTTGTTTTTTATTGAGCACAACCAGTTCCAAATGCAACTTACCCGTGAGTAGAGAGAATTCGTTAACCCCTTTGAGCCTAAACAATGTGAATCTCATTCTTAATTTTGTGAGATTCTAAAAAATTTCTTGAACCCTTGAATTTGTGTTAATTGTATTCTTTGCCATAAAAAGCTAAGAGTATTCACTTGAGGGTTGAGTAAAAGTTAAGTTGGGGCGAATGAAAAAGGAAGATAGTAGGTTGTTACAACTTTTGGAAAATTCAAGCAAGCACCAAAACATTTGTGTGAATATGAAAAAAGAAAGAAAACAGAAGAAAAGAAAAAGAATGCTTGCTTGGAAAAGAAAAATAGTGAAGAATAAGTTGTGAAATAAGGTTTGTGAAGGTTTGCAACTAAGAAACAAATGTAATGAAGTTGAGGTGTGCAAATAACGTGTTCGGTGAATGTATCTTTTGCATCGGCAATTTCTTTTCAATGGCCTTAGAAATGTCCCTTGTTTGTAAACTTGACCAACCTACAACCTTAAAGACCTTAGTGATCTTCTTGCTTCCATATTTTCGCTTTTGATTGTTAGATTTTGTATGAATTGAATTGATATTGGCATTGTTTGTTAGTTGAGTGAAATTGTCCCCGCGGTTGCAAACTTATAATTTCTTCAATCCTTATTCGAAGAGAAGTGATAGAGTGATTCATTCATGAAAAACATAGTTGTTGATTGATGCATGGCTTTATATTTTCTTTAAGAAGTTAGTTCTTTTACATTGTTTGATTCTAAACATTTGAAACCATGGCTTGTTTGCATCATCTGTGTTTGAGCCAATTTTCTCCATTCTTGGGTGAATCTTAGTCTTGAGCAAATCCTCCTATTGCGAAATGAGAGGTATACTTTGCTTGAGGACAAGCAAAAAGCTAGTTGGGGCGAGTTGTTAGACGCCAAATTTCACTTATTCGATCTATCAAATGTTGGCATCTTTCACTCATTTTCGTCAATTAAGGGTTGAAAACCACTCTTGTTTTGGTTTGTTTGCAACATTATGAGAAATTCTCTTGGTACCTTTGATTTGTGTGTTATTGTGCAGGAATTAGGCACAAAACAACTGAAAAGTAAGATACAAGAAATGGGCAAGGAAACCAAGACAACATGCAAAACCACCAAAATGCTGTCATGCTCGCTAGGCGATCTGGTAGCAAACGTGCCAGCAAACATCTTGCTAGCTTGCTCGCTAGGCGAGCAGGCCAGCAAACGCGCCCAGAATTGGAAAGTCCCAAAAGTACCAAAAGTTCGCTAGGTTCGCTAGCTGTTCGCTAGTTGTTCGCTAGGCGGACAAGACAGATCCTGAATGTGTATTTAAGTGATTTTCTTGCTTTTTTAGGTTATAACTTCCTTTTGTAACATTTTGGATAGCAGAACTTATCTCTCTTCATTTCTTCTAGAGAGAGAAACATAAAACCCTAAGAGGGAGGAGGTAATATCTTCGATCTCTTGTTGGGGTGTGGATGTAATCTTTTGATACCTTATGTATTTCATCTAATTTATGTTTGTGAACAAGTTTGGATTCTCTATTGATTGATTGTCTTTGATTATGTATTTGTGGGTCTTGACAAAACCTTTTCACATATTTGATCTCAGATCTTCTTCTATCAATGAACAAACTTTTGACATAGTTTTGAAGTTGATATTCATTTTATCCTCTATGGTGTTGTGTTGATTAAGTAGCATGGGTAGGATCAACATGATATTGTGTGGGTATGTGATAATAGTGATGAAGAAGGATGTTCACTGACATTTGGCGGATTAGATGAATACATGTAAAAAGGGTTAAGCGTGTGTACGTATTCTGATCATTGTATTTTTTATGAAACAATCGTTTATCTGATATGGGTGTTATCTTTGCTTTCTTGTTTATCTTTGATTTGAACCGTGATAGAGATATACTCTTCATATCTGGATTTAGGATGATTGCCTGCTAGGTCCTAAATTCTAGAGATAGATTTAGGCTTAGCATTTGCGTGAGTATCAGATCTTAATGCTCTGTGTTGTGTTTTTTATTGGGTGAGATATCACCAATGAGACAACATGGTTTTTCTCTTAACGCCGCGTCAGAGAAAAGCTTTGTCGTCAGGATATGTAAGGGTATTAGACGAATGATTGTGTTGTGTTTAATTTGATCAGAAGAATGCATGTGTTGTCAATTGATGAAATCCAATCCCAACAAGGCTCCGTTTATATTTCCGTCTTTACTTTTTATTTTCTGTTTTTATTTATGGTTCCTTGAACCTTTTAAACCAAAACTTTTGAACAATAAGCTTGGAAATGTAGAGGTCGTTGAATGGCGTTCATATCGCACTAATCCCTGTGGAGACGACAAAACTGGGTACTTAATATTTTTTGCTTGCTGCTTTACCGCTCCAACAAAATGGCGTCGTTGCCGGGGATTGGTGTTGAGATTTTGAAGTGCATTGCAACGGTTCTATGTTTTTAAGATTTGTATATTTTGTATATATTTGTTTCTTTTTATGTTTTCTCTAGTGTGTTCAGGAATGATGAAAACTCCTTCTAGAGTGGTTGCTATCGGCATGAAAGCATTCAATGAAGCTTCTACCGAGTTTGGATGGCGATGATAGCATGAAACAAGTGAATGTTGTCAAGGTACATGTTTTCCTTTGTTTAGAATTTTAGAATGCTTAAGAACTTAAGTCTTTGTGCAAATGAAATTTGTTCTTTTGGCAACTCGTTTGAATGATTGTTTCACTTAGGACCAAAAACCACAATTTGTGAGAAAGCTTCCATTGTTTACTAAATGTTGGATTTCTTATAAACTTTGTTGATTCTTATGATTCATGCTTTATCTTGTTATCATTGTGAAGTTATGGAAGCATTATAAATGATCAAGGCACTTGTTTTTTATTGAGCACAACCAGTTCCAAATGCAACTTACCCGTGAGTAGAGAGAATTCGTTAACCCCTTTGAGCCTAAATAATGTGAATCTCATTCTTAATTTTGTGAGATTCTAAAATTTTTCTTGAACCCTTGAATTTGTGTTAATTGTCTTCTTTGCCATAAAAAGCTAAGAGTATTCACTTGAGGGTTGAGTAAAAGTTAAGTTGGGGCGAATGAAAAAGGAAGATAGTAGGTTGTTACAACTTTTGGAAAATTCAAGCAAGCACCAAAACATTTGTGTGAATATGAAAAAAGAAAGAAAACAGAAGAAAAGAAAAAGAATGCTTGCTTGGAAAAGAAAAATAGTGAAGAATAAGTTGTGAAATAAGGTTTGTGAAGGTTTGCAACTAAGAAACAAATGGAATGAAGTTGAGGTGTGCAAATAACGTGTTCGGTGAATGTCTCTTTTGCATCGGCAATTTCTTTTCAATGGCCTTAGAAATGTCCCTTGTTTGTAAACTTATCCAAGCTACAACCTTAAAGACCTTAGTGATCTTCTTGCTTCCATATTTTCGCTTTTGATTGTTAGATTTTGTATGAATTGAATTGATATTGGCATTGTTTGTTAGTTGAGTGAAATTGTCCCCGCGGTTGCAAACTTATAATTTCTTCAATCCTTATTCGAAGAGAAGTGATAGAGTGATTCATTCATGAAAAACATAGTTGTTGATTGATGCATGGCTTTATATTTTCTTTAAGAAGTTAGTTCTTTTACATTGTTTGATTCTAAACATTTGAAACCATGGCTTGTTTGCATCATCTGTGTTTGAGCCAATTTTCTCCATTCTTGGGTGAATCTTAGTCTTTAGCAAATCCTCCTATTGCGAAATGAGAGGTATACTTTGCTTGAGGACAAGCAAAAAGCTAGTTGGGGCGAGTTGTTAGACGCCAAATTTCACTTATTCGATCTATAAATGTTGGCATCTTTCACTCATTTTCGTCAATTAAGGGTTGAAAACCACTCTTGTTTTGGTTTGTTTGCAACATTATGAGAAAATCTCTTGGTACCTTTGATTTGTGTGTTATTGTGCAGGAATTAGGCACAAAACAACTGAAAAGTAAGATACAAGAAATGGGCAAGGAAACCAAGACAACATGCAAAACCACCAAAATGCTGTCATGCTCGCTAGGCGATCTGGTAGCAAACGTGCCAGCGAACATCTTGCTAGCTTGCTCGCTAGGCGAGCAGGCCAGCGAACGCGCCCAGAATTGGAAAGTCCCAAAAGTACCAAAAGTTCGCTAGGTTCGCTAGTTGTTCGCTAGGCGAACAAGACAGATCCTGAACGTGTATTTAAGTGATTTTCTTGCTTTTTTAGGTTATAACTTCCTTTTGTAACATTTTGGATAGCATAACTTATCTCTCTTCATTTCTTCTAGAGAGAGAAACATAAAACCCTAAGAGGGAGGAGGTAATATCTTCGATCTCTTGTTGGGGTTTGGATGTAATCTTTTGATACCTTATGTATTTCATCTAATTTATGTTTGTGAACAAGTTTGGATTCTCTATTGATTGATTATCTTTGATTATGTATTTGTGGGTCTTGACAAAACCTTTTCACATATTTGATCTCAGATCTTCTTCTATCAATGAACAAACTTTTGACATGGTTTTGAAGTTGATATTCATTTTATCCTCTATGGTGTTGTGTTGATTAAGTAGCATGGGTAGGATCAACATGATATTGTGTGGGTATGTGATAATAGTGATAAAGAAGGATGTTCACTGACATTTGGCGGATTAGATGAATACATGTAAAAAGGGTTAAGCGTGTGTACGTATTCTGATCATTGTATTTTTTATGAAACAATCGTTTATCTGATATGGGTGTTATCTTTGCTTTCTTGTTTATCTTTGATTTGAACTGTGATAGAGATATACTCTTCATATCTGGATTTAGGATGATTGCCTGCTAGGTCCTAAATTCTAGAGATAGATTTAGGCTTAGCATTTGCGTGAGTATCAGATCTTAATGCTCTGTGTTGTGTTTTTGTTGGGTGAGATATCACCAATGAGACAACATGGTTTTTCTCTTAACGCCGCGTCAGAGAAAAGCTTTGTCGTCAGGATATGTAAGGGTATTAGACGAATGATTGTGTTGTGTTTAATTTTATCAGAAGAATGCATGTGTTGTCAATTGATGAAATCCAATCCCAACAAGGCTCCGTTTATATTTCCGTCTTTACTTTTTATTTTCTGTTTTTATTTATGGTTCCTTGAACCTTTTAAACCAAAACTTTTGAACAATAAGCTTGGAAATGTAGAGGTCGTTGAATGGCGTTCATATCGCACTAATCCCTGTGGAGACGACAAAACTGGGTACTTAATATTTTTTGCTTGCTGCTTTACCGCTCCAACAAAATGGCGCCGTTGCTGGGGATTGGTGTTGAGATTTTGAAGTGCATTGCAACGGTTCTATGTTTTTAAGATTTGTATATTTTGTATATATTTTTTTTCTTTTTATGTTTTCTCTAGTGTGTTCAGGAATGATGAAAACTCCTTCTAGAGTGGTTTCTATCGGTATGAAAGCATTCAATGAAGCTTCTACCGAGTTTAGATGGCGATGATAGCATGAAACAAGTGAATGTTGTCAAGGTACATGTTTTCCTTTGTTTAGAATTTTAGAATGCTTAAGAACTTAAGTCTTTGTGCAAATGAAATTTGTTCTTTTGGCAACTCGTTTGAATGATTGTTTCACATAGGACCAAAAACCACAATTTGTGAGAAAGCTTCCATTGTTTACTAAATGTTGGATTTCTTATAAATTTTGTTGATTCTTATGATTCATGCTTTATCTTGTTATCATTGTGAATTTATGGAAGCATTATAAATGATCAAGGCACTTGTTTTTTATTGAGCACAACCAGTTCCAAATGCAACTTACCCGTGAGTAGAGAGAATTCGTTAACCCCTTTGAGCCTAAACAATGTGAATCTCATTCTTAATTTTGTGAGATTCTAAAAATTTTCTTGAACCCTTGAATTTGTGTTAATTGTCTTCTTTGCCATAAAAAGCTAAGAGTATTCACTTGAGGGTTGAGTAAAAGTTAAGTTGGGGCGAATGAAAAAGGAAGATAGTAGGTTGTTACAACTTTTGGAAAATTCAAGCAAGCACCAAAACATTTGTGTGAATATGAAAAAAGAAAGAAAACAGAAGAAAAGAAAAAGAATGCTTGCTTGGAAAAGAAAAATAGTGAAGAATAAGTTGTGAAATAAGGTTTGTGAAGGTTTGCAACTAAGAAACAAATGGAATGAAGTTGAGGTGTGCAAATAACGTGTTCGGTGAATGTCTCTTTTGCATCGGCAATTTCTTTTCAATGGCCTTAGAAATGTCCCTTGTTTGTAAACTTGACCAAGCTACAACCTTAAAGACCTTAGTGATCTTCTTGCTTCCATATTTTCGCTTTTGATTGTTAGATTTTGTATGAATTGAATTGATATTGGCATTGTTTGTTAGTTGAGTGAAATTGTCCCCGCGGTTGCAAACTTATAATTTCTTCAATCCTTATTCGAAGAGAAGTGATAGAGTGATTCATTCATGAAAAACATAGTTGTTGATTGATGCATGGCTTTATATTTTCTTTAAGAAGTTAGTTCTTTTGCATTGTTTGATTCTAAACATTTGAAACCATGGCTTGTTTGCATCATCTGTGTTTGAGCCAATTTTCTCCATTCTTGGGTGAATCTTAGTCTTGAGCAAATCCTCCTATTGCGAAATGAGAGGTATACTTTGCTTGAGGACAAGCAAAAAGCTAGTTGGGGCGAGTTGTTAGACGCCAAATTTCACTTATTCGATCTATCAAATGTTGGCATCTTTCACTCATTTTCGTCAATTAAGGGTTGAAAACCACTCTTGTTTTGGTTTGTTTGCAACATTATGAGAAAATCTCTTGGTACCTTTGATTTGTGTGTTATTGTGCAGGAATTAGGCACAAAACAACTGAAAAGTAAGATACAAGAAATGGGCAAGGAAACCATGACAACATGCAAAACCACCAAAATGATGTCATGCTCGCTAGGCGATCTGGTAGCAAATGTGCCAGCGAACATCTTGCTAGCTTGCTCGCTAGGCGAGCAGGCCAGCGAACGCGCCCAGAATTGGAAAGTCCCAAAAGTACCAAAAGTTTGCTTGGTTCGCTAGATGTTCGCTAGTTGTTCGCTAGGCGAACAAGACAGATCCTGAACGTGTATTTAAGTGATTTTCTTGCTTTTTTAGGTTATAACTTCATTTTGTAACATTTTGGATAGCAGAACTTATCTCTCTTCATTTCTTCTAGAGAGAGAAACATAAAACCCTAAGAGGGAGGAGGTAATATCTTCGATCTCTTGTTGGGGTTTGGATGTAATCTTTTGATACCTTATGTATTTCATCTAATTTATGTTTGTGAACAAGTTTGGATTCTCTATTGATTGATTATCTTTGATTATGTATTTGTGGGTCTTGACAAAACCTTTTCACATATTTGATCTCAGATCTTCTTCTATCAATGAACAAACTTTTGACATGGTTTTGAAGTTGATATTCATTTTATCCTCTATGGTGTTGTGTTGATTAAGTAGCATGGGTAGGATCAACATGATATTGTGTGGGTATGTGATAATAGTGATGAAGAAGGATGTTCACCGACATTTGGCAGATTAGATGAATACATGTAAAAAGGGTTAAGCGTGTGTACGTATTCTGATCATTGTATTTTTTATGAAACAATCGTTTATCTGATATGGGTGTTATCTTTGCTTTCTTGTTTATCTTTGATTTGAACCGTGATAGAGATATACTCTTCATATCTAGATTTAGGATGATTGCCTGCTAGGTCCTAAATTCTAGAGATAGATTTAGGCTTAGCATTTGCGTGAGTATCAGATCTTAATGCTCTGTGTTGTGCTTTTGTTGGGTGAGATATCACGAATGAGACAACATGGTTTTTCTCTTGACGCCGCGTCAGAGAAAAGCTTTGTCGTCAGGATATGTAAGGGTATTAGACGAATGATTGCGCTGTGTTTAATTTGATCAGAAGAATACATGTGTTGTCAATTGATGAAATCCAATCCCAACAAGGCTCCATTTATATTTCCGTCTTTACTTCTTATTTTCTGTTTTTATTTATGTTTCCTTGAACCTTTTAAACCAAAACTTTTGAACAATAAGCTTGGAAATGTAGAGGTCGTTGAATGGCGTTCATATCACACTAATCCCTGTGGAGACGACAAAACTGGGTACTTAATATTTTTTGCTTGTTGCTTTACCGCTCCAACAAAATGGCGCCGTTGCCGGGGATTGGTGTTGAGATTTTGAAGTGCATTGCAACGGTTCTATGTTTTTAAGCTTTGTATATTTTGTATATATTTGTTTCTTTTTATGTTTTCTCTAGTGTGTTCGGGAATGACGAAAACTCCTTCTAGAGTGGTTGCTATCGGTATGAAAGCATTCAATGAAGCTTCTACCGAGTTTGGATGGCGATGATAGCATGAAACAAGTGAATCTTGTCAAGGTACATGTTTTCCTTTCTTTAGAATTTTAGAATGCTTAAGAACTTAAGTCTTTGTGCAAATGAAATTTGTTCTTTTGGCAACTCGTTTGAATGATTGTTTCACTTAGGACCAAAAACCACAATTTGTGAGAAAGCTTCCATTGTTTACTAAATGCTGGATTTCTTATAAACTTTGTTGATTCTTATGATTCATGATTTATCTTGTTATCATTGTGAATTTATGGAAGCATTATAAATGATCAAGGCACTTGTTTTTTATTGAGCACAACCAGTTCCAAATGCAACTTACCCGTGAGTAGAGAGAATTCGTTAACCCCTTTGAGCCTAAACAATGTGAATCTCATTCTTAATTTTCGGATATTTTAAAATTTTTCTTGAACCCTTGAATTTGTGTTAATTGTCTTCTTTGCCATAAAAAGCTAAGAGTATTCACTTGAGGGTTGAGTAAAAGTTAAGTTGGGGCGAATGAAAAAAGAAGATAGTAGGTTGTTACAACTTTTGGAAAATTCAAGCAAGCACCAAAACATTTGTGTGAATATGAAAAAAGAAAGAAAACAGAAGAAAAGAAAAAGAATGCTTGCTTGGAAAAGAAAAATAGTGAAGAATAAGTTGTGAAATAAGGTTTATGAAGGTTTGCAACTAAGAAACAAATGGAATGAAGTTGAGGTGTGCAAATAACGTGTTCGGTGAATGTCTCTTTTGCATCGGCAATTTCTTTTCAATGGCCTTAGAAATGTCCCTTGTTTGTAAACTTGACCAAGCTACAACCTTAAAGACCTTAGTGGTCTTCTTGCTTCCATATTTTCGCTTTTGATTGTTAGATTTTGTATGAATTGAATTGATATTGGCATTGTTTGTTAGTTGAGTGAAATTGTCCCCGCGGTTGCAAACTTATAATTTCTTCAATCCTTATTCGAAGAGAAGTGATAGAGTGATTCATTCATGAAAAACATAGTTGTTGATTGATGCATGGCTTTATATTTTCTTTAAGAAGTTAGTTCTTTTGCATTGTTTGATTCTAAACATTTGAAACCATGGCTTGTTTGCATCATCTGTGTTTGAGCCAATTTTCTCCATTCTTGGGTGAATCTTAGTCTTTAGCAAATCCTCCTATTGCGAAATGAGAGGTATACTTTGCTTGAGGACAAGCAAAAAGCTAGTTGGGGCGAGTTGTTAGACGCCAAATTTCACTTATTCGATCTATCAAATGTTGGCATCTTTCACTCATTTTCGTCAATTAAGGGTTGAAAACCACTCTTGTTTTGGTTTGTTTGCAACATTATGAGAAAATCTCTTAGTACCTTTGATTTGTGTGTTATTGTGCAGGAATTAGGCACAAAACAACTGAAAAGTAAGATACAAGAAATGGGCAAGGAAACCATGACAACATGCAAAACCACCAAAATGCTGTCATGCTCGCTAGGCGATCTGGTAGCAAACGTGCCAGCGAACATCTTGCTAGCTTGCTCGCTAGGCGAGCCGGCCAGCGAACGCGCCCAGAATTGGAAAGTCCCAAAAGTACCAAAAGTTTGCTAGGTTCGCTAGATGTTCGCTAGTTGTTCGCTAGGCGAACAAGACAGATCCTGAACGTGTATTTAAGTGATTTTCTTGCTTTTTTAGGTTATAACTTCATTTTGTAACATTTTGGATAGCAGAACTTATCTCTCTTCATTTCTTCTAGAGAGAGAAACATAAAACCCTAAGAGGGAGGAGGTAATATCTTCGATCTCTTGTTGGGGTTTGGATGTAATCTTTTGATACCTTATGTATTTCATCTAATTTATGTTTGTGAACAAGTTTGGATTCTCTATTGATTGATTATCTTTGATTATGTATTTGTGGGTCTTGACAAAACCTTTTCACATATTTGATCTCAGATCTTCTTCTATCAATGAACAAACTTTTGACATGGTTTTGAAGTTGATATTCATTTTATCCTCTATGGTGTTGTGTTGATTAAGTAGCATGGGTAGGATCAACATGATATTGTGTGGGTATGTGATAATAGTGATGAAGAAGGATGTTCACCGACATTTGGCGGATTAGATGAATACATGTAAAAAGGGTTAAGCGTGTGTACGTATTCTGATCATTGTATTTTTTATGAAACAATCGTTTATCTGATATGGGTGTTATCTTTGCTTTCTTGTTTATCTTTGATTTGAACCGTGATAGAGATATACTCTTCATATCTGGATTTAGGATGATTGCCTGCTAGGTCCTAAATTCTAGAGATAGATTTAGGCTTAGCATTTGCGTGAGTATCAGATCTTAATGCTCTGTGTTGTGTTTTTGTTGGGTGAGATATCACCAATGAGACAACATGGTTTTTCTCTTAACGCCGCGTCAGAGAAAAGCTTTGTCGTCAGGATATGTAAGGGTATTAGACGAATGATTGCGCTGTGTTTAATTTGATCAGAAGAATGCATGTGTTGTCAATTGATGAAATCCAATCCCAACAAGGCTCCGTTTATATTTCCGTCTTTACTTCTTATTTTCTGTTTTTATTTATGTTTCCTTGAACCTTTTAAACCAAAACTTTTGAACAATAAGCTTGGAAATGTAGAGGTCGTTGAATGGCGTTCATATCACACTAATCCCTGTGGAGACGACAAAACTGGGTACTTAATATTTTTTGCTTGCTGCTTTACCGCTCCAACAAAATGGCGCCGTTGCCGGGGATTGGTGTTGAGATTTTGAAGTGCATTGCAACGGTTATATGTTTTTAAGCTTTGTATATTTTGTATATATTTGTTTCTTTTTATGTTTTCTCTAGTGTGTTCAGGAATGATGAAAACTCCTTCTAGAGTGGTTACTATCGGTATGAAAGCATTCAATGAAGCTTCTACCGAGTTTGGATGGCGATGATAGCATGAAACAAGTGAATCTTGTCAAGGTACATGTTTTCCTTTGTTTAGAATTTTAGAATGCTTAAGAACTTAAGTCTTTGTGCAAATGAAATTTGTTCTTTTGGCAACTCGTTTGAATGATTGTTTCACTTAGGACCAAAAACCACAATTTGTGAGAAAGCTTCCATTGTTTACTAAATGCTGGATTTCTTATAAACTTTGTTGATTCTTATGATTCATGATTTATCTTGTTATCATTGTGAATTTATGGAAGCATTATAAATGATCAAGGCACTTGTTTTTTATTGAGCACAACCAGTTCCAAATGCAACTTACCCGTGAGTAGAGAGAATTCGTTAACCCCTTTGAGCCTAAACAATGTGAATCTCATTCTTAATTTTCAGATATTTTAAAATTTTTCTTGAACCCTTGAATTTGTGTTAATTGTCTTCTTTGCCATAAAAAGCTAAGAGTATTCACTTGAGGGTTGAGTAAAAGTTAAGTTGGGGCGAATGAAAAAAGAAGATAGTAGGTTGTTACAACTTTTGGAAAATTCAAGCAAGCACCAAAACATTTGTGTGAATATGAAAAAAGAAAGAAAACAGAAGAAAAGAAAAAGAATGCTTGCTTGGAAAAGAAAAATAGTGAAGAATAAGTTGTGAAATAAGGTTTATGAAGGTTTGCAACTAAGAAACAAATGGAATGAAGTTGAGGTGTGCAAATAACGTGTTCGGTGAATGTCTCTTTTGCATCGGCAATTTCTTTTCAATGGCCTTAGAAATGTCCCTTGTTTGTAAACTTGACCAAGCTACAACCTTAAAGACCTTAGTGATCTTCTTGCTTCCATATTTTCGCTTTTGATTGTTAGATTTTGTATGAATTGAATTGATATTGGCATTGTTTGTTAGTTGAGTGAAATTGTCCCCGCGGTTGCAAACTTATAATTTCTTCAATCCTTATTCGAAGAGAAGTGATAGAGTGATTCATTCATGAAAAACATAGTTGTTGATTGATGCATGGCTTTATATTTTCTTTAAGAAGTTAGTTCTTTTGCATTGTTTGATTCTAAACATTTGAAACCATGGCTTGTTTGCATCATCTGTGTTTGAGCCAATTTTCTCCATTCTTGGGTGAATCTTAGTCTTTAGCAAATCCTCCTATTGCGAAATGAGAGGTATACTTTGCTTGAGGACAAGCAAAAAGCTAGTTGGGGCGAGTTGTTAGACGCCAAATTTCACTTATTCGATCTATCAAATGTTGGCATCTTTCACTCATTTTCGTCAATTAAGGGTTGAAAACCACTCTTGTTTTGGTTTGTTTGCAACATTATGAGAAAATCTCTTGGTACCTTTGATTTGTGTGTTATTGTGCAGGAATTAGGCACAAAACAACTGAAAAGTAAGATACAAGAAATGGGCAAGGAAACCATGACAACATGCAAAACCACCAAAATGCTGTCATGCTCGCTAGGCGATCTGGTAGCAAACGTGCCAGCGAACATCTTGCTAGCTTGCTCGCTAGGCGAGCAGGCCAGCGAACGCGCCCAGAATTGGAAAGTCCCAAAAGTACCAAAAGTTTGCTAGGTTCGCTAGATGTTCGCTAGTTGTTCGCTAGGCGAACAAGACAGATCCTGAACGTGTATTTAAGTGATTTTCTTGCTTTTTTAGGTTATAACTTCATTTTGTAACATTTTGGATAGCAGAACTTATCTCTCTTCATTTCTTCTAGAGAGAGAAACATAAAACCCTAAGAGGGAGGAGGTAATATCTTCGATCTCTTGTTGGGGTTTGGATGTAATCTTTTGATACCTTATGTATTTCATCTAATTTATGTTTGTGAACAAGTTTGGATTCTCTATTGATTGATTATCTTTGATTATGTATTTGTGGGTCTTGACAAAACCTTTTCACATATTTGATCTCAGATCTTCTTCTATCAATGAACAAACTTTTGACATGGTTTTGAAGTTGATATTCATTTTATCCTCTATGGTGTTGTGTTGATTAAGTAGCATGGGTAGGATCAACATGATATTGTGTGGGTATGTGATAATAGTGATGAAGAAGGATGTTCACCGACATTTGGCGGATTAGATGAATACATGTAAAAAGGGTTAAGCGTGTGTACGTATTCTGATCATTGTATTTTTTATGAAACAATCGTTTATCTGATATGGGTGTTATCTTTGCTTTCTTGTTTATCTTTGATTTGAACCGTGATAGAGATATACTCTTCATATCTGGATTTAGGATGATTGCCTGCTAGGTCCTAAATTCTAGAGATAGATTTAGGCTTAGCATTTGCGTGAGTATCAGATCTTAATGCTCTGTGTTGTGTTTTTGTTGGGTGAGATATCACCAATGAGACAACATGGTTTTTCTCTTAACGCCGCGTCAGAGAAAAGCTTTGTCGTCAGGATATGTAAGGGTATTAGACGAATGATTGCGCTGTGTTTAATTTGATCAGAAGAATGCATGTGTTGTCAATTGATGAAATCCAATCCCAACAAGGCTCCGTTTATATTTCCGTCTTTACTTCTTATTTTCTGTTTTTATTTATGTTTCCTTGAACCTTTTAAACCAAAACTTTTGAACAATAAGCTTGGAAATGTAGAGGTCGTTGAATGGCGTTCATATCACACTAATCCCTGTGGAGACGACAAAACTGGGTACTTAATATTTTTTGCTTGCTGCTTTACCGCTCCAACAAAATGGCGCCGTTGCCGGGGATTGGTGTTGAGATTTTGAAGTGCATTGCAACGGTTATATGTTTTTAAGCTTTGTATATTTTGTATATATTTGTTTCTTTTTATGTTTTCTCTAGTGTGTTCAGGAATGATGAAAACTCCTTCTAGAGTGGTTGCTATCGGTATGAAAGCATTCAATGAAGCTTCTACCAAGTTTGGATGGCGATGATAGCATGAAACAAGTGAATCTTGTCAAGGTACATGTTTTCCTTTGTTTAGAATTTTAGAATGCTTAAGAACTTAAGTCTTTGTGCAAATGAAATTTGTTCTTTTGGCAACTCGTTTGAATGATTGTTTCACTTAGGACCAAAAACCACAATTTGTGAGAAAGCTTCCATTGTTTACTAAATGCTGGATTTCTTATAAACTTTGTTGATTCTTATGATTCATGATTTATCTTGTTATCATTGTGAATTTATGGAAGCATTATAAATGATCAAGGCACTTGTTTTTTATTGAGCACAACCAGTTCCAAATGCAACTTACCCGTGAGTAGAGAGAATTCGTTAACCCCTTTGAGCCTAAACAATGTGAATCTCATTCTTAATTTTCAGATATTTTAAAATTTTTCTTGAACCCTTGAATTTGTGTTAATTGTCTTCTTTGCCATAAAAAGCTAAGAGTATTCACTTGAGGGTTGAGTAAAAGTTAAGTTGGGGCGAATGAAAAAAGAAGATAGTAGGTTGTTACAACTTTTGGAAAATTCAAGCAAGCACCAAAACATTTGTGTGAATATGAAAAAAGAAAGAAAACAGAAGAAAAGAAAAAGAATGCTTGCTTGGAAAAGAAAAATAGTGAAGAATAAGTTGTGAAATAAGGTTTATGAAGGTTTGCAACTAAGAAACAAATAGAATGAAGTTGAGGTGTGCAAATAACGTGTTCGGTGAATGTCTCTTTTGCATCGGCAATTTCTTTTCAATGGCCTTAGAAATGTCCCTTGTTTGTAAACTTGACCAAGCTACAACCTTAAAGACCTTAGTGATCTTCTTGCTTCCATATTTTCGCTTTTGATTGTTAGATTTTGTATGAATTAAATTGATATTGGCATTGTTTGTTAGTTGAGTGAAATTGTCCCCGCGGTTGCAAACTTATAATTTCTTCAATCCTTATTCGAAGAGAAGTGATAGAGTGATTCATTCATGAAAAACATAGTTGTTGATTGATGCATGGCTTTATATTTTCTTTAAGAAGTTAGTTCTTTTGCATTGTTTGATTCTAAACATTTGAAACCATGGCTTGTTTGCATCATCTGTGTTTGAGCCAATTTTCTCCATTCTTGGGTGAATCTTAGTCTTTAGCAAATCCTCCTATTGCGAAATGAGAGGTATACTTTGCTTGAGGACAAGCAAAAAGCTAGTTGGGGCGAGTTGTTAGACGCCAAATTTCACTTATTCGATCTATCAAATGTTGGCATCTTTCACTCATTTTCGTCAATTAAGGGTTGAAAACCACTCTTGTTTTGGTTTGTTTGCAACATTATGAGAAAATCTCTTGGTACCTTTGATTTGTGTGTTATTGTGCAGGAATTAGGCACAAAACAACTGAAAAGTAAGATACAAGAAATGGGCAAGGAAACCATGACAACATGCAAAACCACCAAAATGCTGTCATGCTCGCTAGGCGATCTGGTAGCAAACGTGCCAGCGAACATCTTGCTAGCTTGCTCGCTAGGCGAGCAGGCCAGCGAACGCGCCCAGAATTGGAAAGTCCCAAAAGTACCAAAAGTTTGCTAGGTTCGCTAGATGTTCGCTAGTTGTTCGCTAGGCGAACAAGACAGATCCTGAACGTGTATTTAAGTGATTTTCTTGCTTTTTTAGGTTATAACTTCATTTTGTAACATTTTGGATAGCAGAACTTATCTCTCTTCATTTCTTCTAGAGAGAGAAACATAAAACCCTAAGAGGGAGGAGGTAATATCTTCGATCTCTTGTTGGGGTTTGGATGTAATCTTTTGATACCTTATGTATTTCATCTAATTTATGTTTGTGAACAAGTTTGGATTCTCTATTGATTGATTATCTTTGATTATGTATTTGTGGGTCTTGACAAAACCTTTTCACATATTTGATCTCAGATCTTCTTCTATCAATGAACAAACTTTTGACATGGTTTTGAAGTTGATATTCATTTTATCCTCTATGGTGTTGTGTTGATTAAGTAGCATGGGTAGGATCAACATGATATTGTGTGGGTATGTGATAATAGTGATGAAGAAGGATGTTCACCGACATTTGGCGGATTAGATGAATACATGTAAAAAGGGTTAAGCGTGTGTACGTATTCTGATCATTGTATTTTTTATGAAACAATCGTTTATCTGATATGGGTGTTATCTTTGCTTTCTTGTTTATCTTTGATTTGAACCGTGATAGAGATATACTCTTCATATCTGGATTTAGGATGATTGCCTGCTAGGTCCTAAATTCTAGAGATAGATTTAGGCTTAGCATTTGCGTGAGTATCAGATCTTAATGCTCTGTGTTGTGTTTTTGTTGGGTGAGATATCACCAATGAGACAACATGGTTTTTCTCTTGACGCCGCGTCAGAGAAAAGCTTTGTCGTCAGGATATGTAAGGGTATTAGACGAATGATTGCGCTGTGTTTAATTTGATCAGAAGAATGCATGTGTTGTCAATTGATGAAATCCAATCCCAACAAGGCTCCGTTTATATTTCCGTCTTTACTTCTTATTTTCTGTTTTTATTTATGTTTCCTTGAACCTTTTAAACCAAAACTTTTGAACAATAAGCTTGGAAATGTAGAGGTCGTTGAATGGCGTTCATATCACAGTAATCCCTGTGGAGACGACAAAACTGGGTACTTAATATTTTTTGCTTGCTGCTTTACCGCTCCAACAAAATGGCGCCGTTGCCGGGGATTGGTGTTGAGATTTTGAAGTGCATTGCAACGGTTCTATGTTTTTAAGCTTTGTATATTTTGTATATATTTGTTTCTTTTTATGTTTTCTCTAGTGTGTTCAGGAATGATGAAAACTCCTTCTAGAGTGGTTGCTATCGGTATGAAAGCATTCAATGAAGCTTCTACCGAGTTTGGATGGCGATGATAGCATGAAACAAGTGAATCTTGTCAAGGTACATGTTTTCCTTTGTTTAGAATTTTAGAATGCTTAAGAACTTAAGTCTTTGTGCAAATGAAATTTGTTCTTTTGGCAACTCGTTTGAATGATTGTTTCACTTAGGACCAAAAACCACAATTTGTGAGAAAGCTTCCATTGTTTACTAAATGCTGGATTTCTTATAAACTTTGTTGATTCTTATGATTCATGATTTATCTTGTTATCATTGTGAATTTATGGAAGCATTATAAATGATCAAGGCACTTGTTTTTTATTGAGCACAACCAGTTCCAAATGCAACTTACCCGTGAGTAGAGAGAATTCGATAACCCCTTTGAGCCTAAACAATGTGAATCTCATTCTTAATTTTCAGATATTTTAAAATTTTTCTTGAACCCTTGAATTTGTGTTAATTGTCTTCTTTGCCATAAAAAGCTAAGAGTATTCACTTGAGGGTTGAGTAAAAGTTAAGTTGGGGAGAATGAAAAAAGAAGATAGTAGGTTGTTACAACTTTTGGAAAATTCAAGCAAGCACCAAAACATTTGTGTGAATATGAAAAAAGAAAGAAAACAGAAGAAAAGAAAAAGAATGCTTGCTTGGAAAAGAAAAATAGTGAAGAATAAGTTGTGAAATAAGGTTTATGAAGGTTTGCAACTAAGAAACAAATGGAATGAAGTTGAGGTGTGCAAATAACGTGTTCGGTGAATGTCTCTTTTGCATCGGCAATTTCTTTTCAATGGCCTTAGAAATGTCCCTTGTTTGTAAACTTGACCAAGCTACAACCTTAAAGACCTTAGTGATCTTCTTGCTTCCATATTTTCGCTTTTGATTGTTAGATTTTGTATGAATTGAATTGATATTGGCATTGTTTGTTAGTTGAGTGAAATTGTCCCCGCGGTTGCAAACTTATAATTTCTTCAATCCTTATTCGAAGAGAAGTGATAGAGTGATTCATTCATGAAAAACATAGTTGTTGATTGATGCATGGCTTTATATTTTCTTTAAGAAGTTAGTTCTTTTGCATTGTTTGATTCTAAACATTTGAAACCATGGCTTGTTTGCATCATCTGTGTTTGAGCCAATTTTCTCCATTCTTGGGTGAATCTTAGTCTTGAGCAAATCCTCCTATTGGGAAATGAGAGGTATACTTTGCTTGAGGACAAGCAAAAAGCTAGTTGGGGTGAGTTGTTAGACGCCAAATTTCACTTATTCGATCTATCAAATGTTGGCATCTTTCACTCATTTTCGTCAATTAAGGGTTGAAAACCACTCTTGTTTTGGTTTGTTTGCAACATTATGAGAAAATCTCTTGGTACCTTTGATTTGTGTGTTATTGTGCAGGAATTAGGCACAAAACAACTGAAAAGTAAGATACAAGAAATGGGCAAGGAAACCATGACAACATGCAAAACCACCAAAATGTTGTCATGCTCGTTAGGCGATCTGGTAGAAAACGTGCCAGCGAACATCTTGCTAGCTTGCTCGCTAGGCGAGCAGGCCAGCGAACGCGCCCAGAATTGGAAAGTCCCAAAAGTACCAAAAGTTTGCTAGGTTCGCTAGTTGTTCGCTAGGCGAACAAGACAGATCCTGAACGTGTATTTAAGTGATTTTCTTGCTTTTTTAGGTCATAACTTCATTTTGTAACATTTTGGATAGCAGAACTTATCTCTCTTCATTTCTTCTAGAGAGAGAAACATAAAACCCTAAGAGGGAGGAGGTAATATCTTCGATCTCTTGTTGGGGTTTGGATGTAATCTTTTGATACCTTATGTATTTCATCTAATTTATGTTTGTGAACAAGTTTGGATTCTCTATTGATTAATTATCTTTGATTATGTATTTGTGGGTCTTGACAAAACCTTTTCACATATTTGATCTCAGATCTTCTTCTATCAATGAACAAACTTTTGACATGGTTTTGAAGTTGATATTCATTTTATCCTCTATGGTGTTGTGTTGATTAAGTAGCATGGGTAGGATCAACATGATATTGTGTGGGTATGTGATAATAGTGATGAAGAAGGATGTTCACCGACATTTGGCGGATTAGATGAATACATGTAAAAAGGGTTAAGCGTGTGTACGTATTCTGATCATTGTATTTTTTATGAAACAATCGTTTATCTGATATGGGTGTTATCTTTGCTTTCTTGTTTATCTTTGATTTGAACCGTGATAGAGATATACTCTTCATATCTGGATTTAGGATGATTGCCTGCTAGGTCCTAAATTCTAGAGATAGATTTAGGCTTAGCATTTGCATGAGTATCAGATCTTAATGCTCTGTGTTGTGTTTTTGTTGGGTGAGATATCACCAATGAGACAACATGGTTTTTCTCTTGACGCCGCGTCAGAGAAAAGCTTTGTCGTCAGGATATGTAAGGGTATTAGACGAATGATTGCGCTGTGTTTAATTTGATCAGAAGAATGCATGTGTTGTCAATTGATGAAATCCAATCCCAACAAGGCTCCGTTTATATTTCCGTCTTTACTTCTTATTTTCTGTTTTTATTTATGTTTCCTTGAACCTTTTAAACCAAAACTTTTGAACAATAAGCTTGGAAATGTAGAGGTCGTTGAATGGCGTTCATATCACACTAATCCCTGTGGAGACGACAAAACTGGGTACTTAATATTTTTTGCTTGCTGCTTTACCGCTCCAACAAAATGGCGCCGTTGCCGGGGATTGGTGTTGAGATTTTGAAGTGCATTGCAACGGTTCTATGTTTTTAAGCTTTGTATATTTTGTATATATTTGTTTATTTTTATGTTTTCTCTAGTGTGTTCAGGAATGATGAAAACTCCTTCTAGAGTGGTTGCTATCGGTATGAAAGCATTCAATGAAGCTTCTACCGAGTTTGGATGGCGATGATAGCATGAAACAAGTGAATCTTGTCAAGGTACATGTTTTCCTTTGTTTAGAATTTTAGAATGCTTAAGAACTTAAGTCTTTGTGCAAATGAAATTTGTTCTTTTGGCAACTCGTTTGAATGATTGTTTCACTTAGGACCAAAAACCACAATTTGTGAGAAAGCTTCCATTGTTTACTAAATGCTGGATTTCTTATAAACTTTTTTGATTCTTATGATTCATGATTTATCTTGTTATCATTGTGAATTTATGGAAGCATTATAAATGATCAAGGCACTTGTTTTTTATTGAGCACAACCAGTTCCAAATGCAACTTACCCGTGAGTAGAGAGAATTCGTTAACCCCTTTGAGCCTAAACAATGTGAATCTCATTCTTAATTTTCAGATATTTTAAAATTTTTCTTGAACCCTTGAATTTGTGTTAATTGTCTTCTTTGCCATAAAAAGCTAAGAGTATTCACTTGAGGGTTGAGTAAAAGTTAAGTTGGGGCGAATGAAAAAAGAAGATAGTAGGTTGTTACAACTTTTGGAAAATTCAAGCAAGCACCAAAACATTTGTGTGAATATGAAAAAAGAAAGAAAACAGAAGAAAAGAAAAAGAATGCTTGCTTGGAAAAGAAAAATAGTGAAGAATAAGTTGTGAAATAAGGTTTATGAAGGTTTGCAACTAAGAAACAAATGGAATGAAGTTGAGGTGTGCAAATAACGTGTTCGGTGAATGTCTCTTTTGCATCGGCAATTTCTTTTCAATGGCCTTAGAAATGTCCCTTGTTTGTAAACTTGACCAAGCTACAACCTTAAAGACCTTAGTGATCTTCTTGCTTCCATATTTTCGCTTTTGATTGTTAGATTTTGTATGAATTGAATTGATATTGGCATTGTTTGTTAGTTGAGTGAAATTGTCCCCGCGGTTGCAAACTTATAATTTCTTCAATCCTTATTCGAAGAGAAGTGATAGAGTGATTCATTCATGAAAAACATAGTTGTTGATTGATGCATGGCTTTATATTTTCTTTAAGAAGTTAGTTCTTTTGCATTGTTTGATTCTAAACATTTGAAACCATGGCTTGTTTG
This sequence comes from Lathyrus sativus, assembly GCA_963859935.3. Lineage (NCBI taxonomy): Eukaryota > Viridiplantae > Streptophyta > Magnoliopsida > Fabales > Fabaceae > Lathyrus > Lathyrus sativus. The sequence goes on along the minus strand of OZ012735.1, from coordinate 716,345,783 downwards.
CATCATCTGTGTTTGAGCCAATTTTCTCCATTCTTGGGTGAATCTTAGTCTTGAGCAAATCCTCCTATTGGGAAATGAGAGGTATACTTTGCTTGAGGACAAGCAAAAAGATAGTTGGGGTGAGTTGTTAGACGCCAAATTTCACTTATTCGATCTATCAAATGTTGGCATCTTTCACTCATTTTCGTCAATTAAGGGTTGAAAACCACTCTTGTTTTGGTTTGTTTGCAACATTATGAGAAAATCTCTTGGTACCTTTGATTTGTGTGTTATTGTGCAGGAATTAGGCACAAAACAACTGAAAAGTAAGATACAAGAAATGGGCAAGGAAACCATGACAACATGCAAAACCACCAAAATGTTGTCATGCTCGTTAGGCGATCTGGTAGAAAACGTGCCAGCGAACATCTTGCTAGCTTGCTCGCTAGGCGAGCAGGCCAGCGAACGCGCCCAGAATTGGAAAGTCCCAAAAGTACCAAAAGTTTGCTAGGTTCGCTAGTTGTTCGCTAGGCGAACAAGACAGATCCTGAACGTGTATTTAAGTGATTTTCTTGCTTTTTTAGGTCATAACTTCATTTTGTAACATTTTGGATAGCAGAACTTATCTCTCTTCATTTCTTCTAGAGAGAGAAACATAAAACCCTAAGAGGGAGGAGGTAATATCTTCGATCTCTTGTTGGGGTTTGGATGTAATCTTTTGATACCTTATGTATTTCATCTAATTTATGTTTGTGAACAAGTTTGGATTCTCTATTGATTAATTATCTTTGATTATGTATTTGTGGGTCTTGACAAAACCTTTTCACATATTTGATCTCAGATCTTCTTCTATCAATGAACAAACTTTTGACATGGTTTTGAAGTTGATATTCATTTTATCCTCTATGGTGTTGTGTTGATTAAGTAGCATTGGTAGGATCAACATGATATTGTGTGGGTATGTGATAATAGTGATGAAGAAGGATGTTCACCGACATTTGGCGGATTAGATGAATACATGTAAAAAGGGTTAAGCGTGTGTACGTATTCTGATCATTGTATTTTTTATGAAACAATCGTTTATCTGATATGGGTGTTATCTTTGCTTTCTTGTTTATCTTTGATTTGAACCGTGATAGAGATATACTCTTCATATCTGGATTTAGGATGATTGCCTGCTAGGTCCTAAATTCTAGAGATAGATTTAGGCTTAGCATTTGCATGAGTATCAGATCTTAATGCTCTGTGTTGTGTTTTTGTTGGGTGAGATATCACCAATGAGACAACATGGTTTTTCTCTTGACGCCGCGTCAGAGAAAAGCTTTGTCGTCAGGATATGTAAGGGTATTAGACGAATGATTGCGCTGTGTTTAATTTGATCAGAAGAACGCATGTGTTGTCAATTGATGAAATCCAATCCCAACAAGGCTCCGTTTATATTTCCGTCTTTACTTCTTATTTTCTGTTTTTATTTATGTTTCCTTGAACCTTTTAAACCAAAACTTTTGAACAATAAGCTTGGAAATGTAGAGGTCGTTGAATGGCGTTCATATCACACTAATCCCTGTGGAGACGACAAAACTGGGTACTTAATATTTTTTGCTTGCTACTTTACCGCTCCAACAAAATGGCGCCGTTGCCGGGGATTGGTGTTGAGATTTTGAAGTGCATTGCAACGGTTCTATGTTTTTAAGCTTTGTATATTTTGTATGTATTTGTTTCTTTTTATGTTTTCTCTAGTGTGTTCAGGAATGATGAAAACTCCTTCTAGAGTGGTTGCTATCGGTATGAAAGCATTCAATGAAGCTTCTACCGAGTTTGGATGGCGATGATAGCATGAAACAAGTGAATCTTGTCAAGGTACATGTTTTCCTTTGTTTAGAATTTTAGAATGCTTAAGAACTTAAGTCTTTGTGCAAATGAAATTTGTTCTTTTGGCAACTCGTTTGAATGATTGTTTCACTTAGGACCAAAAACCACAATTTGTGAGAAAGCTTCCATTGTTTACTAAATGCTGGATTTCTTATAAACTTTGTTGATTCTTATGATTCATGATTTATCTTGTTATCATTGTGAATTTATGGAAGCATTATAAATGATCAAGGCACTTGTTTTTTATTGAGCACAACCAGTTCCAAATGCAACTTACCCGTGAGTAGAGAGAATTCGTTAACCCCTTTGAGCCTAAACAATGTGAATCTCATTCTTAATTTTCGGATATTTTAAAATTTTTCTTGAACCCTTGAATTTGTGTTAATTGTCTTCTTTGCCATAAAAAGCTAAGAGTATTCACTTGAGGGTTGAGTAAAAGTTAAGTTGGGGCGAATGAAAAAAGAAGATAGTAGGTTGTTACAACTTTTGGAAAATTCAAGCAAGCACCAAAACATTTGTGTGAATATGAAAAAATAAAGAAACTAGAAGAAAAGAAAAAGAATGCTTGCTTGGAAAAGAAAAATAGTGAAGAATAAGTTGTGAAATAAGGTTTATGAAGGTTTGCAACTAAGAAACAAATGGAATGAAGTTGAGGTGTGCAAATAACGTGTTCGGTGAATGTCTCTTTTGCATCGGCAATTTCTTTTCAATGGCCTTAGAAATGTCCCTTGTTTGTAAGCTTGACCAAGCTACAACCTTAAAGACCTTAGTGATCTTCTTGCTTCCATATTTTCGCTTTTGATTGTTAGATTTTGTATGAATTGAATTGATATTGGCATTGTTTGTTAGTTGAGTGAAATTGTCCCCGCGGTTGCAAACTTATAATTTCTTCAATCCTTATTCAAAGAGAAGTGATAGAGTGATTCATTCATGAAAAACATAGTTGTTGATTGATGCATGGCTTTATATTTTCTTTAAGAAGTTAGTTCTTTTACATTGTTTGATTCTAAACATTTGAAACCATGGCTTGTTTGCATCATCTGTGTTTGAGCCAATTTTCTCCATTCTTGGGTGAATCTTAGTCTTGAACAAATCCTCCTATTGCGAAATGAGAGGTATACTTTGCTTGAGCACAAGCAAAAAGCTAGTTGGGGCGAGTTGTTAGACGTCAAATTTCACTTATTCGATCTATCAAATGTTGGCATCTTTCACTCATTTTCGTCAATTAAGGGTTGAAAACCACTCTTGTTTTGGTTTGTTTGCAACATTATGAGAAAATCTCTTGGTACCTTTGATTTGTGTGTTATTGTGCAGGAATTAGGCACAAAACAACTGAAAAGTAAGATACAAGAAATGGGCAAGGAAACCAAGACAACATGCAAAACCACCAAAATGATGTCATGCTCGCTAGGCGATCTGGTAGCAAACGTGCCAGCGAACATCTTGCTAGCTTGCTCGCTAAGCGAGCCGGCCAGCGAACGCGCCCAGAATTGGGAAGTCCCAAAAGTACCAAAAGTTTGCTAGGTTCGCTAGATGTTCGCTAGTTGTTCGCTAGGCGAACAAGACAGATCCTGAACGTGTATTTAAGTGATTTTCTTGCTTTTTTAGGTCATAACTTCATTTTGTAACATTTTGGATAGCAGAACTTATCTCTCTTCATTTCTTCTAGAGAGAGAAACATAAAACCCTAAGAGGGAGGAGGTAATATCTTCGATCTCTTGTTGGGGTTTGGATGTAATCTTTTGATACCTTATGTATTTCATCTAATTTATGTTTGTGAACAAGTTTGGATTCTCTATTGATTGATTATCTTTGATTATGTATTTATGGGTCTTGACAAAACCTTTTCACATATTTGATCTCAGATCTTCTTCTATCAATGAACAAACTTTTGACATGGTTTTGAAGTTGATATTCATTTTATCCTCTATGGTGTTGTGTTGATTAAGTAGCATGGGTAGGATCAACATGATATTGTGTGGGTATGTGATAATAGTGATGAAGAAGGATGTTCACCGACATTTGGCGGATTAGATGAATACATGTAAAAAGGGTTAAGCGTGTGTACGTATTCTGATCATTGTATTTTTTATGAAACAATCGTTTATCTGATATGGGTGTTATCTTTGCTTTCTTGTTTATCTTTGATTTGAACCGTGATAGAGATATACTCTTCATATCTGGATTTAGGATGATTGCCTGCTAGGTCCTAAATTCTAGAGATAGATTTAGGCTTAGCATTTGCGTGAGTATCAGATCTTAATGCTCTGTGTTGTGTTTTTGTTGGGTGAGATATCACCAATGAGACAACATGGTTTTTCTCTTGACGCCGCGTCAGAGAAAAGCTTTGTCGTCAGGATATGTAAGGGTATTAGACGAATGATTGCGCTGTGTTTAATTTGATCAGAAGAACGCATGTGTTGTCAATTGATGAAATCCAATCCCAACAAGGCTCCGTTTATATTTCCGTCTTTACTTCTTATTTTCTGTTTTTATTTATGTTTCCTTGAACCTTTTAAACCAAAACTTTTGAACAATAAGCTTGGAAATGTAGAGGTCGTTGAATGGCGTTCATATCACACTAATCCCTGTGGAGACGACAAAACTGGGTACTTAATATTTTTTGCTTGCTACTTTACCGCTCCAACAAAATGGCGCCGTTGCCGGGGATTGGTGTTGAGATTTTGAAGTGCATTGCAACGGTTCTATGTTTTTAAGCTTTGTATATTTTGTATGTATTTGTTTCTTTTTATGTTTTCTCTAGTGTGTTCAGGAATGATGAAAACTCCTTCTAGAGTGGTTGCTATCGGTATGAAAGCATTCAATGAAGCTTCTACCGAGTTTGGATGGCGATGATAGCATGAAACAAGTGAATGTTGTCAAGGTACATGTTTTCCTTTGTTTAGAATTTTAGAATGTTTAAGAACTTAAGTTTTTGTGCAAATGAAATTTGTTCTTTTGGCAACTCGTTTGAATGATTGTTTCACTTAGGACCAAAAACCACAATTTTTGAGAAAGCTTCCATTGTTTACTAAATGCTGGATTTCTTATAAACTTTGTTGATTCTTATGATTCATGCTTTATCTTGTTATCATTGTGAATTTATGGAAGCATTAGAAATGATCAAGGCACTTGTTTTTTATTGAGCACAACCAGTTCCAAATGCAACTTACCCGTGAGTAGAGAAAATTCGTTAACCCTTTTGAGCCTAAACAATGTGAATCTCATTCTTAATTTTGTGAGATTCTAAAATTTTTCTTGAACCCTTGAATTTGTGTTAATTGTCTTCTTTGCCATAAAAAGCTAAGAGTATTCACTTGAGGGTTGAGTAAAAGTTAAGTTGGGGCGAATGAAAAAGGAAGATAGTAGTTTGTTACAACTTTTGGAAAAATCAAGCAAGCACCAAAACATTTGTGTGAATATGAAAAAAGAAAGAAAACAGAAGAAAAGAAAAAGAATGCTTGCTTGGAAAAGAAAAATAGTGAAGAATAAGTTGTGAAATAAGGTTTGTGAAGGTTAGCAACTAAGAAACAAATGGAATGAAGTTGAGGTGTGTAAATAACGTGTTCGGTGAATGTCTCTTTTGCATCGGCAATTTCTTTTCAATGGCCTTAGGAATGTCCCTTGTTTGTAAACTTGACCAAGCTGCAACCTTAAAGACCTTAGTGATCTTCTTGCTTCCATATTTTCGCTTTTGATTGTTAGATTTTGTATGAATTGAATTGATATTGGCATTGTTTGTTAGTTGAGTGAAATTGTCCCCGCGGTTGCAAACGCGTAATTTCTTCAATCCTTATTCGAAGAGAAGTGATACAGTGATTCATTCATGAAAAACATAGTTTTTGATTGATGCATGGCTTTATATTTTATTTAAGGAGTTTGTTCTTTTACATTGTTTGATTCTAAACATTTGAAACCATGGCTTGTTTGCATCATCTGTGTTTGAGCCAATTTTCTCCATTCTTGGGTGAATCTTAGTCTTGAGCAAATCCTCCTATTGTGAAATGAGAGGTATACTTCGCTTGAAGACAATCAAAAAGCTAGTTGGGGTGAGTTGTTAGACGCCAAATTTCACTTATTCGATCTATCAAATGTTGGCATTTTTCACTAATTTTCGTCAATTAAGTGTTGAAAACTACTCTTGTTTTGGTTGGTTTGCAACATTATGAGAAAATCTCTTGGTACCTTTGATTTGTGTGTTATTGTGCAGGAATTAGGCACAAAACAAGTGAAAAGTAAGACACAAGAAATGGGCAAGGAAACCAAGACAACATGCAAAACCACCAAAATGTTTTCATGCTCTCTAGGCGAGCTGGTAGCGAACGTGCCAGCGAACGGCTCGCTAGGCGAGCAGGCCAGCAAACGCGCCTAGAATTGGACAGTCCCAAAAGCATCAAAAGTTCGCTAGGTTCGCTAGTTATTCGCTAGGCGAACAAGACAGATCCTGAACGTGTATTTAAGTGATTTTCTTGCTTTTTTAGGTCATAACTTCATTTTGTAACATTTTGGATAGCAGAACTTATCTCTCTTCATTTCTTTTAGAGAGAGAAACATAAAACCCTAAGAGGGAGGAGGTAATATCTTCGATCTCTTGTTGGGGTTTGGATGTAATCTTTTGATACCTTATGTATTTCATCTAATTTATGTTTGTGAACTAGTTTGGATTCTCTATTGATTGATTATCTTTGATTATGTATTTGTGGGTCTTGACAAAACCTTTTCACATCTTTGATCTCAGATCTTCTTCTATCAATGAACAAACTTTTGACATGGTTTTGAAGTTGATATTCATTTTATCCTCTATGGTGTTGTGTTGATTAAGTAGCATGGGTAGCATGGGTAGGATCAATATAATATTGTGTGGGTATGTAATAACATTGATGAAGAATGATGTTCACCGACATTTGGCGGATTAGATGAATACATGTAAAAAGGGTTAAGCGTGTGTACGTATTCTGATCATTGTATTTTTTATGAAACAATCGTTTATCTGATATGGGTGTTATCTTTGCTTTCTTATTTATCTTTTATTTGAACCGTGATAGAGATATACTCTTCAGATCTGGATCTAGGATGATTGCCTGCTAGGTCCTAAATTCTAGAGATATATTTAGGCTTAGCATTTGCGTGAGTATCAGATCTTAATGCTTAGTGTTGTGTTTTTATTGGGTGAGAGATCACCAATGAGACAACATGGTTTTTCTCTCGACGCCGCGTTAGAGATAAGCTTTGTCGTGAGTGATACGTAAGGATATTAGACGAATGATTGCGTTGTGTTTAATTTGATCAGAAGAATGCATGTGTTGTCAATTGATAAAATCCAATCCCAACAAGGCTCCGTTTATATTTCCGTCTTTACTTTTTATTTTCTGTTTTTATTTATGGTTCCTTGAACCTTTTAAACCAAAACTTTTGAACAATAAGCTTGGAAATGTAGAGGTCATTGAATGGCGTTCATATCGCACTAATCCCTGTGGAGACGACAAAGCTGGGTACTTAATATTTTTTGCTTGCTGCTTCACCGCTCCAACACATACCTCGACTGCTGGTTCATAAACTAAACCTTGTTAGAGGTCAGGCCCGCTTGGTAGCCTACCAGCCAAACTTGGTGTCCAGGCAATTTGGGTTAATACAGACTTTTCCCAAGTGTTTATATGATAAGAAATCACACATCATACTTCCCCTCGCGGTGCTTTCTCCCCTCGACTGTTTAACACAATTGGCGCGTCATGCCCATAAATCCCTTCTTACGCCTGTCCATTTTGAACTCTCCTACTTCTGCTCCCCAGATTTTTACGACTGGTGGTCAAAACATTATGCCTCAGAGTTTCTTGACGCTTCAAGCTTTACTCGCTTGATTGACCAAGCTTTCATTGATGTGCAGGAGAAGATCAAGAAAGGTACGTCTACCCATATCAAAGAGATTCAAGCCTTCCAGAAGTACTTCGAAACTGTCTATCGACCAGACGATGTTAGTCGGACAATCCGCGAGGTTGCTGTCACTTTAAATGAAAAGTTTTCTAATAAAATGGAAAATTTAAAGATTCCCTCATCTATTCCCCGTGAGAAACGGTATGAGGTTGCCTTTAAACTTTTTTCCCCGAAAATCCCTCGATTACCAACTGCTGGTTTTGGCGTGGCTCTTGCCCCTCCATTTCCAGGTTGGTTCATCTGTGGAGATCCTATAAAGATCCTTCGACAGCATTCGAAACCCAAAGCTCAGTGGGTGGTTCTGACTAAACATACACTCGATACTTTTAAAGGGAACCTTCATGTTAGTATCGAAGATGTCCGCATCGAATCTGACATTCTTGAAGGTTCATCCCCCTTCGATTTGGACTCTTCTACCTGAGCTTTATTGTTACTAACTAGTATTGGTATGGTGTATTTTCCTTTGCAGCTGCTCCTAAAAGAACTGCCCTAACACCAAAAACTGAAGGCAAGGTCGAAGACCAAAAGGTAATCTCCCTCAAGCCTCTGTTATTTCGACTTCCTTAATTACTCTTAACAACCTATATTGCTTCCAGGCTAGTCGAAAACCACCCACCCCGCAAAATGGGCTCAAAAGGGCTTCTGCTCAGATTATCATTGACTCAGATGACGAAGATGGATCTCCTCGCGAGAATGTTCAAATGAAAAGAAGGCGAAAAATCACCCATGACCTGGATACTTCTGACGCTCCATCTGCTCCCCCTACAACCAACATTCCCCAATCCAATACTCCCCCTCAAGATCTTACTAGAGCTCCCACGAAGGGTGCCTCAATCCCAACTGTTGTTCCTGTTGAGAGTGACAACTCTAACCCTGCTGATGAAAGTGCCAAGGTATATTGTGCATCTAACTTTTCTTCTGGGTCTTGCACTAATTTTTTTTCTTGCTCTCTTTGATGTCTGCTTTCCTTTCTAGGCTGATGTTGGGGTTCTGAAAACTGATCCAACCAAGCTTCCCTTATCACTCTATCCCTTGAACAGCCAAGGTGAGCCTTGTAACAGTCCAATTTTTCAATAATTAATTATTCGTATTAAATAATTGATTTATTTGGATGATTTTAATTATTGGAATTACTGGTAGATATTTGAGAGGAGAATTTATGGAAGGAAATAGAATGGAAGGAATATAAGGAAAAGTGGAAAGAAAAGGAAAAGATAGAAACATAAGAGAAAAGAAGAGAAAGAAAGAGGAAGAGGAGAAAAGAGAAGGAGAAGAAGGAAAAGCTTGGAATCATCAAGAACAACTCCTAGCTTCCGATTTAATCAAGGTAAGGGTGTGAAATGTTATTATTTTATCAATGTCTATGATTATGTATGATTGGCTTGGATTGTTTGGATGTTTTCTCCATTTTCCATTCTAGGGCATAGATGAGTTTATTCGGTAGAATCAAGGTTTTAACGGTTGGAATCGAGAATAAAGTGTGTAGTTTAGTCGAGGGATGTTAGACTAAGACTATAGGAACTGGTTTGGTGAGAATCGGTTGATTTTTTAAAGAGTTGAGGATTGATGACAGTGAGAATTTTTGAGTTGCAGACGCTCGCTAGCACCTTCGCTAGGCAAACAGGTGGCGAGTGTTCGCTAGCAACTCGCTAGTCGAGCAAGTTAGTGAGTGGTCCCAGACTTGGACAGAATGCATTTGATCTGGTTCGCTGGTAGCGAGTGAGGTAGCAAAGGATTCGCTAGGGTCTCGCTGCAGCGAGCAGGTAGCGAATGAAGTCAGTAGCTTCTGTTTGCCTTCGCGAGCTTGTTTGCTAGGCGAACAGATAGCGAGTATTCGCTAGGGACTCGCTAGGCAAGCAAGCCAGTGAGCGTGACAGCATTTCATTTTCTTTGTGATTCCATCCGATGTTGATTGGTTGGTTTGATTGTGTTCGATCCTTATCGGAATAAATAGTTGTGTGCTATGGTGTGATATGTTGTGGGTAGTCGTAAGGCGTGAATCCTAGATTGTGGAATTGATTATGAAATGTGGTCTTTTGGCAAATATATGCATTGTTTAATTGATTAAAATTGCATGATGATTATGATTGAGTTCGTTGTCGTTGGCACGATGTTATTAATAATGCATGAGAACATATTGTGAATATGTGTACATTGCTTGTAAATGTATGTGAATAATGCAAGAGAACATATTAGTGAATATGTTTGCATTTGCTTGATAATATGGTGATGATGATTTAAAGTATGAATACTTTGATTATATGAAATATGTTGTGTGTGCAATCATGTTATAATTATTATGTGATGAATTATTGAGAATGCATGAGATTAAGATGCGAGAACGGTCTTAAGTGCATTTGGTGGTTGAATGCATATGTGTTGTACCCCAAATTTTATCCCCAGATTGGTGATCATACTGCGCATTTCACTTAAGTCCATTAGTTCTCGTTTTAGCTAACCATTTTAACCAGTGTCCTTTTTTTTGTATGGTGTGAAGCTAAGTTTGTTGTTGAAAGTTTAGGAAATCATGGAAGCGTTATGTGTATCTCTTACTTCCTACAGGTTATGATGAATTATGGTGGAAGCATTTACCCTCATTCCTGACCTCGTAGCCAATACGAGGTTTTTCACCCGACATTTCTTAAAACCTTCTCTAGGGAGGATTAATGTTCGCTGTCTATCCATTGGTCTCAAGCTTGGTCAGTTCAAATTTTCATGATAAGAGGAGTTACAAGTCCATGCAATTAGGACTCAAGGGTTCGAATTTTAACTCAGGAAGAATTTACATACTAGTTCTCATAAATGTTTTTATCAGATCTAATGCAAATTTCAAATGTACCAACCACTTTCAAGGTACGATTTGCAAGAATGTATGTGTTAACTGCAAGAGTGGTTTCAAATCATACTGGTTGGTTTTTGTGCTAAAACCGGTATTGGGACTTCAATTTACCCTTGTTTGGCATGATGGACGAATACCTCATTTTATCTGTTTCTGTAAAAAGGGATATACTTTTTTATTATATATGGTGATATGCGTTTACCAAACATTGGGTTGATGCCACGGTAGAGTAAGGTTTGTTAGAGGATTTCTAATCCATATTCTTACCACAAAAGTGTAACATAGCTCCAAGGTTCTTTGCTTCTTTCATATTTAGTTGCAAGACTCAAAAGTTCCTATAACAAAGTTTCTCTCCAACTCAAGCATTCAAGGCCTCATAATAAAGGCAGAAAACGCTAAGGGAGTACATAGTTTGGCAGTTATAATCATTTGAAAGTAATTCTACTTTTTTGATAATTGAACAGTAGTGTTTTGAAGACAAAGTAGAAAGATAAGATCCAATACACCATTCATGTGCTAGAAATTTACAATTTGGATTCTTAGCAGAATAAGATTCGTTATCAAAAACTTTACAATATGACTAAAGCATCAAATTTTCAAACACCAAGCTAATTCATATTTTCATTACCCATCTGTTCCAAGAGTTGGGAAAAATAATGCTGCAACATTCTCGCCGGCGTGATGATATTGTGAGCGTAAGCCCTGCTTCAAAATCAATGGCTTCTACTTTTGCATACATTACTCTAAATCACATGAATTTTGGTGGCCATGTAGCGGAAGCTTCAATGTCAACAAAGTGGCGTTATTTGGGCAAAGTCATGGATTTTTTTGATGGAGAGACCAAATTATTGCAATCCTGGTTCTGCTGAATTGTTTATATGGGCGTGGAGTTTTTCAATATGTATTGACCATATTTGAAGCGACTAGTCAATTGCTCTTTGCAGTTAATTGGTCCCATGCATCACCTATGGACAATGATGATGAGAATGCAAAGCTTGATGACAAGCAAGATACAGATCATTCCGTTTGCCTTTGCGAGCTTGTTCGCTAGGCAAACAGATAGCGAGTATTTGCTAGGGACTCGCTAGGCGAGCAAGCCAGCGAGCGTGACAGCATTTCATTTTCTTTGTGATTCCATCCGATGTTGATTGGTTGGTTCGATTGTGTTTGATCCTTATCGAAATAAATAGTTGTGTGCTATGGTGTGATATGTTGTGGGTAGCCGTAAGGCGTGAATCCTAGATTGTGGAATTGATTATGAAATGTGGTCTTTTGACAAATATATGCATTGTTTAATTGATTAAAAGTGCATGATGATTATGATTGAGTTCGTTGTCGTTGGCATGATGTTATTAATAATGCATGAGAGCATATTGTGAATATGTGTGCATTGCTTGTAATTGTATGTGAATAATGCATGAGAACATATTAGTGAATATATGTGCATTTGCTTGATAATATGGTGATGATGATTTAAAGTATGAATACTTTGATTATGTGAAATATGTTGTGTGTGCAATCATGTTATAATTCTTATGTGATGAATGATTGAGAATGCATGAGATTAAGATGCGAGAACGGTCTTAAGTGCATTTGGTGGTTGATTGCATATGCATCATTTAGTCAAGAGGCAATGCTTGCTAGTTTCATGGAGACTAGTGACTTGTCCCAAGCCTAGAAGAGTGGGTTCGAAAGCTTAGAGGACAGGCTTTTGTTGTTATTGGTCTAGAATAGTGGACCCGGTTTAAGTGTAAAAATCGAAAAATGATAACAGGTGTTGGTACCACATGGCATGAGTTGCATTGAGTTATGTTAGGTCACATAGCATAGATATCATTGTTATATGAATTATGCTTATGTGTGGATTGTTGAGTTGAGAACTATGGATAGCATTGATATCATTGTGCATGATGAAACATGTTTTGTGATTATCCATGTGTGTTTATACATGTTGTGAAATGTATGATGAGTTATGAATGGACTATGGTGAGAAATGCGGAATATGTGTATTCTATGTTTGTGTGTATATATAATTATATGCATTGATTATTATGATAATATTTCTCACCCTTATGCTGTTTTATAATGCTCTATGAGGCATTGCAGATTAGGTTTGCTAGAGGTCTTTTGCGAAGTATAGCTTCATTCTTTTGGTCGGTTATGCTCTGATATATAGCACCGGGTAGTTAGGATTGTATAGTATTCTTTTGGGATACATTTTGTATATGTATCTGATGGTAATGTTTATGTAAACACAAATGATGTGATGAAACAAACTGAATGATATGTATTTATATGATTACATGTTTTAAGTGATTCAATGTTTTGATTTTCCGCTTTAATTCTAAATATTGCGATGTGGGTGTAAGGACTAAGTTCCTCTGTTGAGCTACCCCACTGTTACATGTATTTTATAGAGCAGGTGTTGTATGTTATTTTGTGAATGATGTGGCATACTTCTTTTATACCATGTTTCAAATTTACTCTGATGAAATTTTATTATGTGCTTATGTGATTTATTTGTTTATTTGGGGGTATAGAAGGGGGTGTTACAAGCCTACTTACCATCCCACCTATGACTTGGGTTCTGGTATGAGTTCTCTTGGCGAGATTAATAAGCCTGATTTTTTCACAGTCCCTCCTTCGCATGCGAAGACAACGACTCAACAGTCTCAAACTGATGGATCTGACCACGAAGAGAATAATACTTTGGTTAATCCTGTTGTAGCAGATGATGAAGCCAATACTTTAGCGGAGGGCACCAACTTGGTCGACACAAATAGTTCTCCTTTGGATCAAACAGTGGTTGTAGATGAAAAGGATGCAGAAGGAGATCATGTCGTCGAAGATCAAGCCATGCGTCAGTCCGAGTTGAAAGAGTCCAGCGACGGAGGCACTGGAGATGAAATGGAAGAGGATGACGCAGAGGAGGACAAAAACAAAGAAGCGAAACCTGAGGAAACTCCTGTCGAGAAAACTACCACTGTTGAAGTGATTAAAACCCCTACTGCTTCTGCTTCCAAGGAAACTAAAGCAGTCCGCCTCAAAGGCGAAGCTCAGCTTACCACAGCCGAACTTGATGCATTGAAGGTTTCTAACCCTCGACAGTACATCAGACTTCTCTTGAGCAGGCAAAGTAATTCCTCTAGAAAGACTCCCAGCACTTCGACCTCTGAAGGCCAAATCTCGAATCAGCCAACTGACAGCATTCTTGAAAAGATTAAGAAAAAGATCTTCAAAGGGGATCTTTTTTCTCTTCTGCAGATAGGCCCAATCAACCATATTTCCTTGAAAGCTCTTCTACAACAAGTGGATTTCAAATCTATCTCCTCTAAAGCCGCGAGTGTCATTCGAGAAGTTGGTACCTTGGTTGACCAAGTTCATAAAGACTTTCAACTATTGCCCCAACTTGAATATGATATTTCAACGAAAGCGGGCAGTGAAGCCGTTGCTTGGACTGTTGTTGTCAAATCTGAAGAAAATATTGCTAAATTGGAGGAAAGTAAAGAGAAGAATAAACAGGAAGTCATTGCTAATGAGGCGAACATTTCCTGTTGGGAGCGCAAGATCAAAATAGCGAAAGCCAAGAAAAAGAATGCTGAATTATCTTCTTTTGATGATTCCTCCCTATCAACTGAACTCGAACACACTGTTAATTTCGCCGAGGAAGCCCGTCGCTTGGAAGCTGAGGTTTCCCAACTAAGAACAGACAAAGCCCAATGCCAGAACCGCCTCGAACTCCAAAAGTCGAACTACCTTAAGATGAAGGCAAATCTCCCTTTTTAGTTTATTAGATCTTTTATAATAGAGCATCTTTGTTGGCCTTTGTATGCCTTGCTTTTAACTTTTGTTTGTAAGACACTGGGCCATTTTGGCGTATTTGTTAATCACCATTTATGGCTTCGCTTTATATTCAGTTGTTACTCTGTTGATATTTTTACCTCTTGAAGTGCAGGCTTATATTTTTTTAAATATTTGCCATTCACTTTTAATATTCTCTTATCTTTACTCAACTCTGTCACTTTGTATTCCCCATTGAAGAAGACCTTCGACACCTGGAATGGTCCTTCCCACTTTGGGGACCATTTGCCTAAAGACCTAACCTTTCGATCCATAGGCAGGATTACTCTCCATACTAAATATCCAACTAGGAAAGCCTTTTCTTTAACCTTCTTGTTATATGACTTATCCACTCTTTTCTTCTGTCTTCTCAAGAGTTCTAGAGCTTTAAGTCTTTCCTCATCCAAATCTACGAACTCATCGAGCATCATATCCCAATAGATTTCTCGAGGGATTTCGTGATGCCTCTGAATTCTGACCGACTGTATATATATCTCGACCGGCAATACTGCGTCATGGCCGAAGGTCAGACGATAAGGGGAAGTATTGGTTGCTTCTTTAGGGGACGTTTGACGTGCCCATAAGACTTGGTCCAACGTTTTATGCCAGTTTTTAGGCTTATTCCCAATTTTCTTTTTTATCATGCCGATTATCACCTTGTTTGCTGCTTCAACTTGGCCATTGGCCTGGGCGTAATAAGGCGTCGAAGTGAGAAGTTTAAATCCCATTTCTTTGGCGAACTCCTGCATTGTCCTACCTGTAAACACTGACCCCTGGTCTGTCGTTATTGTTTCTGACAACCCAAATCTGTAGATGATGTATTTCTGAATGAACTCGATGATATCCTCTTGGTCTACTTTAGGCAGAGGTATCGCTTCGATCCACTTGGTGAAGTAGTTTATCCCCACCAGAATATACTTTTGGTTTCTGGAAGACGCATGTTGGATCTCTCCTATCAAGTCTAAAGCACATCCTCTGAATGGTCATGGCTTGACTATGGAGTGTAACTCGCTTGCTAGAACATGTTGTATGCCAGCGTGAACTTGGCATTCCTGGCAACCTTTGGCAAACTCAATGCAATCTTTCAGCATCGTGGGCCAGTACATCCCTTGGCGAAATAGTAGCTATTTCATCTTGTGGCCTACCTGGTGCACTCCACATGTCCCACCATGGACTGATGACAATGACAAGTACGCCTCAGATTCGCTGAGGCATTTAAGTAAAACTCCCTCAGAGGTTTTCTTAAATAACTCGTTTCCTAAAAGGACATAGCTTAGCGCTCGATATCTTACTTTTCATTATGTGGTTGCTGAAGGGTTCTGAAGGTATTAGAACAAAGGTTTCCTCCAATCTTTGTATGTCAGACCTTCGACCGTAAAAATTTCAAAGGTTTCCTCGTCAGCGTAGCCAAACTTTGTAACTTCAAGGTCCGACAGTCGCAGGCCGACGGACACCACCTTACCTCTGGCCTCGATTGCTTCTTGCAAGTTTTCCTTCGAGACCCTATATCCTGATGCGATTTGTGCTAAATCGTTGGCTACCTGATTGTGTAGTCGTGGTATATGTCGAATAGTGCAGACTTCGAATTTTTTGAGTAGCCTATTGGCTACCACGAAATACATAATGATATTTTCTTTAACGCACTTGTACTCCTTTGTTAGCTGTTTCACAACCAACTCCGAATCTCCCATTATTTCGACTTGGGTTTCCAAGTCCGGCTATCAAAGCTTCATACTCAGCCTCATTATTGGAACATAGGCCCTCAACTCTATACTTGAATGTTGTTGGAATTTTGTCAGGCGAAATAATCAGCAGGCCTATGCATGTCCCGTTCTTGTGGCTAGAACCGTCGAAGTATAACTTCCAGGGCCCTAGTTCAACAACGTTCAGGGTATTTTCATTTATGGAGTGACCGACGATGAAGTCTGCCACTATTTGTCCTTTGACCGCTTTTAGCAGTCTATACGTCAGTGAGTATTCAGTTAATGCTAATGCCCATTTACCGATTCGACTATGCAAAATAGGCTTGGATAACATATGTTTAATAATATCGAAATGCGATGAGACATAAACATCAACTGGTTTTATATATTGCTTCAACTTTATACATGAGAAATACAAACATAAGCATAATTTTTCTATCTCGCTATACCTAGTTTCTGTGTCATTCAAAACCCTGCTAAGGTAGTAAATGGCTCTTTCGACGCCATTCTCGTCCTCTTGAGCAAGCATGCTCCCTAGAGTTTTGTCTGACGCTACTATGTACAATCTCATGTTTTTGCTTCGACACGGAGACGAAAGGACTGGAGGATGAGTCAAGTAGTCTTTGATCTTGTCGAAGGCTTCTTGCTGATCTTTCCCCCATTTGAACCTCTCTTTAGTGACTCGAAGCAATGGCGAGAAGGCCTGCGTTTTGCCATTGAGATTTGATATGAATCTTCTTAGGAAGTTTATTTTACCCAGCAAGGATTGCAGTTCCTCTTTGTTTGATGGCGCTTTTGCTTCCATGATGGCCTTTGTCTTGTTCTGGTTGATTTTGATCCCCTTTTGTGGACTACGAAACCCAAAAAATCTCCCGCTTGTACACAAAATGCGCACTTCAGGGGGTTCATCTTGGGGCCAAACTTCCTTATCCTTATAAAGGACTTGCGTAGATGTTCTACATGAGTTTTTCCTGACACGGATTTCACCACAATGTCATCGATATATATCTGCATAAAAGACTCAATGTAATCATGAAAAATTGAATTCATCGTCCGCTGGTATGTTGCCCCAGCGTTCTTCAGGCCAAAAGGCATCACTACCCACTCGTAAGTGCCTAAGGCCCCTGGGCAACGGAATGCTGTTTTGGGAACGTCATCCTCAGCGATGAAAATCTGGTTGTAACCAGAGTATCCATCCAACATGCTAAGGTACTTGTGGCCAGCGGCTGAATCGACTAGCATTTCTGCCACTGGCATCGAATACTCATCTTTAGGGGTTGCTGAATTTAAATCCCTAAAGTCTATGCATACTCTTAGAGATCCATTTTTCTTAATGATCGGTACAATATTGGCCAGCCATTCGACATACCTGGTCGTACAGATGAACTTGCATCGAAGGAGTCTTTCGATTTCTTCCTTTATTTTTGAGAGGATTTCTGGAGCGAAACGTCTTGGGCTCTGTTTGACTGGCCTTTTGCCAGGTTTGATTGGCAATCTATGCTCGACTAGATCTCTCTTTAGATCGGGCATCTCGTCATAATCCCAAGAAAAACAATCACTGTACTCTCGCAGCAACTGGATGGTCTCAACCCTGAGTTGGGGGTCGAGGTTGGCACTGATATACGTCGGCCTCTTGATTATTCCATCTCCCAGATCCACTTCCTCTAATGGATCTTGCGCCAGCATCTTAGCATCGTTAGCCAAGGGATCTTTCTCGAAACCCAGAGGCTCATCGTCATAAATGGCGTCGAGCCTTTGACCTTCATATTGAATTTTGTCAGGAGGTTCAGGGTCGAAATGCCCACCTGAGCCCATTTGCTCAGATTCTTCATTGGCTTTCTCATCCATTTTGTTGTTGGTAGCCTCCAGGGCCGTTTGTAGTTTAGTTTCGGCCATGTAGGCCGAAATCCTTTGAAGCGCTATGGCTTCAGTCATCATTGCTAAATTCACTTCCCCATCCAGTGGGGTCTACAGGAAGTGTGCCAAGGTATGGGAGCCTCTCACCTGGCACTTCCTTATCCCAGCGGAAACCGTCGACGGGATGTAGATAAAGTGAGAAATACACTTCATCGTTTGGTACAAATTCGAAATCTGCAGGTACGCAGGGGCCTATGCTGGCCAAATGTTTGTCAAATTGCCTTCGATCAACATGGTTTATGGGTGCCTTAAAATATCCTTGGTCTGCTTCAATATTCTCGACAATACCATCTGGTCTCCATATGACAATCCTTTGATGCATTGAAGATGGCACCGCCCCCACTCCATGAATCCATTCCCTTCCAAGCAACAGATTATAGTTGGCAGTGGTTTCTACTACCATGAAGACAATTGGGCGAGTAATGGTTCCGACTGTGACATTCACTTGTATGACTCCCATGGTCAAACCCACTTTTCCTTCATATTTTGACAAAACCATGTTGTGTGGTTTTGTATAAGTCTCATCTTTTCCAATTTTATTCAACAAGAAATGTGGCATTAGGTTCACTGTGGCGCCACAATCCACCAAAATTTTATTAACTGGGACTTTCTCCACTTTTGTCATAATATAAAGACGCTTCAAATGATTCTTCATCGCCTCCGTTGGCCATTCGAAGAATGCATTTTGTTCTTCGACACAGCCATTATTCATCACATAGTAGCACACAGGCTTATGAGCCGCCATCTCCCAATCCGTGTAGGTGTCCAAATTTTCGACCACGGATATTCTGTCGAATTACCTAGGCATCACCGATACTACATTAACTAAAATATCCAGAGAATCGTCAGAGTCTGAATCAAAATTATCAGTCATTTCATCGTCGACCCCAACCGGTTTTCTCTTCTCTCTGAAATCCCATTAATTGTTGAGTCTTTTAATTTATTTAATTGATTTTTGTTTTAAATTGAGAAATTATATATTATTATGTGGTGTTTGCTTATTTTATCTATTTTACCGATTCGGAGAGTTTTCGGGGGAATTAGAGTAAAAAGGGCATTTTAGACATTTAGCAATTTAGTGTGAGAATTGATTGGTAAGTGTTGGAAAGAATTTGAGAGGAAAGAAATAGAGATAGAAATAGAATAAGAGAGGAAAGAAAGAAAGATAGTAACATAAGAAGAAAAACAAGAGAAAGAAAAGAGGAGAAGAGAAAAAGAAGAGAAAGTGGAGAGGAAAACCTAGAATCATCAAGGGATCATCACCAAAGCTTGAAATCGATCGGTAAGGGTGTGAAACTCCATCATCTCTTTAATGTATATGATTGTATGTGTATGTGTTTGGATTTTGTAGAGTTTCTACTCTTTTTTCCACTTAGGTTAGAAGTTGGTTTTGTGAGTAGAATGAGGTTTTAATCGGTTAGAACTCGGATTAGACGATGTAGTTTAGTCGGGTGATGGTAGGGTTGTGCCACTGAGACTGGGTTGGATTTAATCGGTTGATTTTGTGGAGTTTGGGCTCTTGAGACAGCCATGGAAGTTCTGTCTTCGCAGGCTCGCCAGGCGAATGGCAGCGAAACTTCGCCAGGCGAAGCCCAGCGAGCTGCAGCGAAGCAAGTCAGAAGCAACACCCTGTATTCGCTGGCAAGTTCGCCAGGCGAGGTTAGTTGGCGAAGGTTCACCAGGCGAGTGTGTAGCGAGCCTCAGCGAGTAATTCCAGAATTACTCCCAGTGGACTTCGCTGGGAAGTTCGCCAGGCAAAGGCCAGCGAGCATTCGCTGCGTGGCTTCGCCAGGCGAAGGTTGGCGAACCTGACAGTGTTATTTGTTTTGCTGTTTATTCATAGCATGATCCTTTGGTCGATTCAATTATGATTAATGCCTATATGAATGATTGATGTGTGAACTGTTTCGACATGTCGTGTTGTGGGTGGCCGAAAGGCGTGAATCCTAGATTGTAGAGCCAATGGTGAATCTTGAACGTTTGATAATCTTGTGTATTTGCTTGAATTGAATAAAAACGCATTGATAGGCTGATATGTGTGTAAACCATGTGTGAAATGGTGCATAATGTGAATGCATGATAGATATATGCGATGTATGTGATAAATGCAATGAGTATGTTTGTGAACATAGTATGCATTTTGTGTTGATCGATCCCTCGGAGGATTAGCATTGTGTAGCATCTGAGTATGCATTTTTGTGTTGAATGATCCCTCGGAGGATTTGCAGAACCTCGTATTATACGATGGTTACATTAGATTCCTTGGAGAATCGGTTGCATTGTGTGATTCCTCGGAGAATCGGTCATAGCATGTAATCCCTTGGAGGATTGACTAGAGTATTTGATTCCGTGGAGAATCTGCTGAGTATTTGATTCCATGGAGAATCTGCTGAATATTCGATTCCGTGGAGAATCTGATGAATATTTGATTCCGTGGAGAATCTGCTGAATACTTGATTCCGTGGAGAATCTGCTGAATACTCGATTCCTTAGAGAATCTGTTGAAATGAGTCGGTACCGCATTTGCATCTGCATAGAGTCGTGTGTCGGTCTCTATGAGTTGCATGAGTCATCTGTGTATGATGCATTAGTTGTATGAATATAACTGTGTATGTTATATATGATTGTTGGGAGAAACATATAGTAAATGTTCATGTGTATGTGTAGAGACATGATTAATTGTATATGCTTAATGTGGTGAGAACATAATTTGAGTATGACTTGTACAATTATGAGTATATGTATATATACAATTTTATGCATTAACTGTTATGATATTGTTTCTCACCCTTCTGCTGTTTTATAATGCTCTATGAGGCATTGCAGAGTAGGAAGCTGGAGGTTCTTTTGTGAAGTGATGTCTTCGTCTTTTTGGTCAATGGCTCTGATATGTAACATCTGGGTAGTTAGGAAGCTTTTGACTCTTTTGGAGTTACATTTGTTTTGATTCCTTGTGATACATCTGTGTATGTATCCGCTGTGGATATGGTTGTAAAGCATGAATTGATTGAATGGTTGTATATACTTTTATGAATATGATCGATTCAATATTTGGATGTTTCCGCTTTTATTCTAAATATTGAGATGTGGGTTACCCATTGTTGCATATCTATTTTGAGCAGGTATCGTATGTGTTTAATTTCATGATAATGTGATGCGCCTCTTATATACCATGTTTTAATTAAACTCTGATGAAATAAATTTTCTAAGTGCCTAATTGATTTATTTGATTAATTTGGGGGTATAGAAAGGGGGTGTTACAGCTGACGACGAAGTCAGATGATTTTGAGAACTGACGGCGAAGTCAGATTATTTTGGGAACTGACAGTGAAGTCAGATTATTTTGGGAACTAACGGCGAAGTCAGATGATTTTGAGAACTGACGGCGAAGTCAGATAATTTTGAGAACTGACGGCGAAGTCAGATTATTTTGGGAACTGACGGCGAAGTCAGATGATTTTGAGAACTGACGGTGAAGTCAGATAATTTTGAGAACTGACGGCGAAGTCAGATTATTTTGGGAACTGACGGCGAAGTCAGATTATTTTGGGAACTGACGGCGAATTCATATGATTTTGAGAACTGACGGCGAAGTCAGATAATTTTGAGAACTGACGGCGAAGTCAGATGATTTTGAGAACTGACGGCGAAGTCAGATTATTTTGAGAGTTGGCGGCAAAGTCAGATGATTTTGAGAACTGACGGCGAAGTCAGATTATTTTGAGAGCTGACGGCGAAGTCAGATTATTTTGGTAACTGATGGCGAAGTCAGATTATTTTGGGAACTGACGACGAAGTCAGATGATTTTGAGAACTGACGGCGAAGTCAGAAAAATTTTGAGAACTGACGGCGAAGTCAGATGATTTTGAGAACTGACGGCGAAGTCAGATTATTTTGGGAACTGACGGCGAAGTCAGATGATTTTGGGAACTGATGGCGAAGTCAGATTATTTTGTTAACTGACGGCAAAGTCAGATTATTTTGGGAGCTGACGGTGAAGTCAGATTATTTTGAGAGCTGACGGCGAAGTCAGGTGTTTTTACCGACTTGATGTCGAGGCCTGACGGCGAGGTCAGATGCTTTTACCGACTTGATGTCAAGGTCTGACGGTGAAGTCAGATGTTTTACTTGATATTTATGACTGACGACGAGGTCAGATGCTTTCAGTTGATGTCAATGACTAACAGCGAGGTCAGATGTTTTTCTCAACTTTGGTTTGGGCAGGCCTTCAGGCGCGGTGCTCGCTTTTATTTAGCGAATGCCTGACGGAGAGGTCAGAGGTTTCTTCCATATGCGGGTCGATGCTTTCCAATTAATAACCAATTAGCTTATTGTCATTGCAACTATCAGATACCATTTTGGCTCCTCGGGATTTATGTTCCATTAAACAAGTTTATTCAGTTTCAGTTTCATTCTGCGGTTGTCAAATTTACGGGTTCTTTTGTATTCAATCACCTTCTACCTTGAATGTCTGAAAGTTGTTGCTTTTCATCCATTCAGGTCCAAGTTGATTAAATAGGGGCAACTGTTGTACCCCAAAATTTGACCAACCTCTTTTCTTAATCGTTGGCTTATGTTTCAATGCATTTTTGCATTTTTGCATAGCATAGTTCTTACAGGGGATCAAGTGATTGTTTGTGTATCATCCAAGAGGAGAGCCTTATTGACCACAAGCTCAAGCAGAGGCATTGGTAGAGGTTGTTATGTGGTTGTAATCATCATGAAGATATCTGAACTCCTAGAGAGGAGGGGTGTGCCACAGCATTATCAAGGAACCATCAGAAGGTTGTCAGGGGGTCCATGAAGATTTATTGTTGGTGTGAACATGAGGTAGAAGCTTGTTGAGTACCTCAGAGGTTATAATGGAGTTGGAATGGTCACTCAGTTCATCTGCACAATGCTTAGGCAAAAAGGATGAAATTAGGGTTTCACTTTTGATCAGGATAAATTTATTTTTGGGAGCAAGACTTGTTTCCATGGTCTTCCATATGTCCTAAGGTGTTTGGGGATGGGATATTGACCATCAATTTTAATCAGAAGAGCTTCAATTGATTAGTCAATTGAAAAACAAGGGATTCGAAAAGAAAAAAAAAGTCAACTGTGCAGTGAAAAAGTCAACTCCTGACTTTTTGAGGTCAATATCATGATCCTTAATTTCAATATGACCAATGGATGGAATTTGATCAAGAAAATTCAAGGGAATCATGAAAAATCAAGAGTTGTTGAAAGTTTCTATTTTGGAATTTAGGGTTTTAGAAACTTTCTATTTTTGGAAAGTTTTATGGTTGAAGCAGCCATCTTCAAGGCCATTTTTCTTCATGATCAAGGTTTCAAATGGGCTTGGCTCAAAAATCAAAGTTGTTCCTTGTATTTCAAGATTTCTTTTGAGTACTAATTCATAATTATATGACACTTGGATCTCACGTTATGATCCCTCAAAGTTGGGGATTTCAATGATTTCAAAACTGTCAAGTTTGGACAAATTTTTGCACCACTTTGCAAGCCAAATTCCATCAAGCTCTTGATGTCAAATGAAACTTTGTCCCAAATGAAAGTTGTAGAGCATGTTACAAGCTTTCCAAAAAGTTCAAGAAGTCCTCAATATGATTTGTGAAGCTCAAGTTATGGATGCGCAAAATTGAGGAAAAATAAGTAAAATCCATACTTAGAATTTTTTCTAAGTTATTCATGAACAGCCTACATGCCACGCTTTTCAACCCCAGATTTTGTGATGTTCCAATGATCAAATTCAACTTCCACCAAGATGAAATTTGTTCTACTTCATGCCCTCTTTCATTTGAGCACAAGATCTAAGCAAATGGAGTTGTGTGCACAAAGTTACCATTGCTCAAAGTTGGTAGTTTGAACATGTTCTTAGGGCAAATGTTATGGTTCATCTTAGCATATTTTGCAAAGTCATACAGCATGCTTGCCTTACTCTTCCCATGCGCATGAATTCATGTATTTGGTGTTCCCAAACTTTGCCAAAACCAGCCAAACACCCAATGTACCATTTTGCTCATTTTCAAATAACATTGCCTAAACAAGTTATAAGCCAAAATCTGCCACAACCCAATGCCTCTCTCCATTATGTTGCTAGCAAACCCAGAAAGCAACTGTTGCATAGCCCTAGTAGCTCATGTGCCAGAGCTCATGATCAACCATTGATTCAAAAATCACCATGAAATGCAAATCTGGTCCATTCAAGTTTCACCATGGTAAAACCCTTCAAACCACTTTCTCACTTGATATTTAAGTTAAATAGAATTGAGAAGAAACCCTAGCCACCACTTTGTGCAAAAATCAGAAGTTGATTTTTTGCATCCTTTGATTCAAGCCTGCGAATCTCACTCATTCTTGAGCATTTTCCCAAGTTTCCTTCCATTCCATACTCTCCATAACACAACCTTCAAACTGTTTGCAAAAGGAGGAGTTGTTGACATTTTTCTCAAACTGTCCTAAAAACCAATTGTTGCTTCAAAAAGGGAAAGAAACCTCAAAGCTTGTTGTGAGGAGTCTGCAAGAGGTAAGTGTTTCTAAACTCTCTATTTTATATGCATAAGTATCATTAAAACATGTTTGAATTTGTTTGTGTTCTTGGAGTTGGTTAACTTTCATTTGAAATGTTGATGTGTATTGTAATGACAAGTCTGCTGGTATTGAATGTACAACACTGTTGTGTTGATTTTTGCAAGTTGTTATCATGAGAGATACACATTGAGTTTGTTTGGTTGATGCTTGACATTCTCATGTCAAGTTTGCCTTTGTTCTTGTTTGAACTATGTTTTGTGCTTGGTTTGTTTATGGTTGCTGTCATTTTGTTTTAGCATTGTTGAGTTTGCTCAAACCCATGACAGTCTGTTTCTAGTTTGTTTTTGTGACATTTAAGTTTTGAATTTGTTTGAGTATCACTGTTGGAATGGATGGTGAGGTTTAGGATTGTACATTGTAATGTCACCTTTGGTTCTGTTCAGTTTTCCTTTGAGGTTTTGACTATAGGCTGTAGGCTTTAAGTTGTTTTTGCTTGGAGGTTGACATTATACTTCTGTTCGGAACATTTGGTATTGTGGTAGATCAACCGAGGTCTAGTGTTGTATCTTAAGTGCTGCCATTTAAGGGCTTAGCCTTGAATTTGCACTAGGATTATTTTCTGAGTCTTGTGGATCTAAGACTTACTGTTGGAAGTTATGTTGGAGCTGTCCATTCAAGTTTGAGAGGCTTAAGTGGACACTTGAGTTGATGACTGTCATAAGGGTCTTGGAGATGATTAGAGCAGTCATCTTCCTGTTTGAGTTAAGACTTCGGTTTACATCAATATTGTTAGGCTTTGATAGGATTATCATAAGCAGGCTGGTTAAGGGAGGGAATTCAGTGGAATTTCTGTCAATATACCTTGATGAAAGTAGGACTGTCATAAGCCTGTTCTGAGTTTTTTTTGGAATTTTGGAGTTTGATAACTTCATTTTAAAACATGGGCTTGGTAGTTGTCATTGTGAGTTTGTGACTGTCTTAAGTGATTAGGATTTAATTGTGTGGCATTGTACGATCAAGACTGACACTTTGGATTGTTGAGTTGTGTCCATGGTTGTTACTAGAGCAGAGTTGGTTAACTCGTAGTTGTTGTCAGTTTGATTTTCTTGTGATAAGCAGTGGGTTTCACTTGTTTTTGCTCATTTGAAATAGGGTATGACCATGACTGCCTTCATGTTTAGCTTGTTATCCAAGCTTGTAGGGAGTTTAGTCAACCTAGATTCCATCAGGATTTTGTTAGTTGATTGATGCATGATGTTGAGAATACCATAACAGGATCTGTTTTAGTTCTTGAACTGATATCTTTGTTTGAGAACATAACCTTCATTTGGTGCCCTTGACTGTTGTTCTAGAGCATAACATGTCTACCCTTGCCATGATTACTTCTTTGGTTGTACTTGAATCCTGCCATGAGCTGATGTTTAGCATCATAGGTCTTTACCTCTTGTCAAGAACTCTCATGTTGTGAATCTTTAGCTACCAGTTTGCCACAATGTATTGGTGTCTTGGACTTCTGTTGGATTGATCTACATGGTGGTTGTAATGATCAACATAATCTTGTATGCAGAATTTGTTTTGAGGCTTGAGTTTGTTCAACTCATAAATTGCTGTTAGACTGTCATTAGGGTATATGTGAGCAGGTTTTGTTGCTTTTATGGAAGTGTTGTATATGATGTTGCAATGTTTGGTGCACTAAGGATTAACATTGTCATGTTGGTCTACAAGAGGATTTAGTGCTAAGTTGTATTATGGATGTCTAGTTTGAGGTAGTTTTTGTCAATAGGGCAAGGTTTTGGACTACTGCTGGCTGTTTAGATTCAGTACTCACACTAGAGTTTGATTTGAAATTTGCCTTAATGTGTTTGATAACAATGAGTGATTAGTGTTTGAGTTTAGTTTGACATAGACCATTTAGCACTGTCATGAAGTTTTTGAATGGCTTTTGTATTCAGTTCCCCCGTTTTAGATAGGTTTGTATTGGAACTGTCGTGAGAGGCATGTTATTTTGGTTGGCTGGTTGAAGGAGTCTAGTGTGAACTCTGCTGCTGTTTAACCAGTAGTTTAGTAAGAGTTGTTTCAGTTCATGACAGGTTGGATTTTCAAGCCTTGTTGACATTGGTTCTGTTGGGGGGTTTATCATTTGGGATTCAGCTTTGCATTTGATCTTTTGGAATTCACTTAAAGATAGATCAGGTCTAGGCTGAGGTTGTTTTGTCAATTTGCTGCCAGCTCATTATCTTGAGGATTGGATCAATCTCTGTTGGCATGTAGGGCTGCATTTTCTAGTTATGGTAGTAGTATGTATTGAGTGCATGACTATATGGAATTTTGGTTTGAGATGTGGTTGTTGCCATTGTGCATTCCTCTAACATTGTAATAATACTGCATAATCCTTTTAAAACCACTTTCACTAAAATTGCAACTTGACAGCCATTTTGTGATTCAATGAGGATTTGAGCTCAGCTCTTTAAGCACAATCATAAGTAAGATATTTTAAACATGTGCAGACCTTTGCTTATTCTTAATCTCATCTGTTTTGGTCCATAACTCCACAAGTGCATTTCAAAGTTCTATTATGCCTGAGCAATCGTGTTTTTCACTGTGAGCATCATTTGAAAAAATGGACAGCACCATTGTGTTCCTCTTGAAAAAACAAGTGGGATAGACTTTTGTTTCACTAAATTTGGTTGAGATTTGCTTCACTTTGGATTAAAACGTATTTCATTTATTTTTGCCTTGCATTTTGTCCAGCCACACGCGTGTCTTTGGTATATGTACACATGGGGTGGCTTGATACAATGGATGTATCGCCACCCCAGTGGTTGTCACCTTGCCTTTAAGAACTTTGCCTTGGCCATGAGCCTGAGTTCGACCCCCAACGGGGGCTTTTTTGCCTTATTTTTGTTATTTTCCATGTTTTTAATATTTCACCTTCCTTTTCCTTTAATTGCTATACTTGTATGGTTGGTAGGTTTGGTTAGGTTTTAAGCATATGACCCAAAGGTGTTGGGTTCAACCCTTGGGTGAGGCATTTCTATTTTTTAGCCACTTATTTTTATTTCTTTTATTTTTATTTATTTCTTATTTTGTTTTATTTATTTTAAAAAATAGTTTTAAATATTATAAAATCCAAAAAAAATCATTTCTCTAATATTTTGTTGTGTTATTTATTTTTTCTTTTAATTTTCATTTTATTTTATCATTTTTATTTTGAATTTACCAATCACTGTGCTTTGTGGCTTATCGCTTGTTCCAGTTAATTTCTTTTCTTTCTCATTTCATTTGTGAGTGAATTATTTAGTGTTTACTTTGCCTTGTGCCATGATCCCCCTAGGATTCATAGTCCCTCCGTTTAGGATGGGAGTAAAAGAGACATTAGGTGTTCAATCCTATGCATGTTAACATTAGGGTAGTTCTTTCCCTTTCATCCCGACTTTAGGAGCATTGTGCATGACAACATTAGGGTCCAGTTTCCCTTTAGTTTGTGTCTTTCTCTTCTCACCTCCTAAACAATCCAAAACACTTAATAAAGAATAATTTGTGTCGTACGCTAAGAGCCTTAAGTACTTGAGGAATGATGGTTGAGGGTCCTCCTCTCAACTATCTAGAGTGTTTAACGTATGCCCTTTGGGTGATATGTGACGCATTCGCCCTCAAGTCATAGTCTTTTGTGCGACGTGAGTTTCAAACCATAACTCAATTCACTTCTTGTCTTAAAAAACACAACAAAAACACCAAATCTTTTCATCCTTCGGGATCTTAATTGGAAAATCATTTTCAGAGAGAGTGTCGTTAACTCTTGGTTCTACCGCAAACAGGTAACGCCTAAGTCTCCAATGGTCGAGCTGCATACACCTAACTGCTAGAACTAAGGTTTAACCCTACTCGGTTTAAAACACTTGAACCAACCAGTGGTCGTGTCAGCCCGAACTACGTTTGCTCTAATTTCTCGTACCAGACGAGGATACGTAGGTCCAAGACGGCGATGTCTTGGCGAGCAACCTTTCCCCACCTTCACCCGTAGTTTTCCAAACTACGTTGACTCTGACTTTCCCATTGCACGAGGGAATATGTAGGCATAGAGCGGTGACGCTTTATCGAGTCTCTTTTCTTTTCTTTTGTCCTCGTGAGCCTTTAGTATAGATAGTTTTACACCCTTTTAGATAGACAACAAGTGTAGATTCCATCGAGTACGACGGACGTGAGGGGTGCTAATACCTTCCCCTTGCGTAACCGACTCCCGAACCCGAGATATGGTTGCGATGACCTGTCTTATTCCCTTTTTGTTAGGTTTTCTTCGATCGTTTCCTTTCCCTCTCTTTGGGATAAATAACGAACGGTGGCGACTCTTCTGTCTTTGTCGGCCCCTCTTCGCAGCAATGCGACACTATGCTACGACAAAACCTGTCACAAAAACACAACAACACGGCAGCAACACTAAACATACATAATTCCTGCACAAACCAACAAAATAAGAACAGGGTGTAGTAGGAAAGAGGAAGATATTCATCAAAAATGAAAGTGTTTTCTGAAAGTAAAAAGGTGTTAGCAGACATACCCAAAAATGAAGTTGTTTCCAATTTTGCTTCAGATTACAAACCCTATATTTTTGTTATAAAGAGAGAAATAACGACATCAAAAAAAAAAGGCGGACAAGAAAAAGAAAACCCTAAAAATTTTACCCAGAAACCCTAACTCTTGGCTCAGCATAAAAACCATTTTCAAAACGTATTGAGTAAAAGAAGAAGAAGGAAAGCTCGAGAAGAAGGATCTGAAGCCAAGTACCTGAACGCCTTCATAGATTTGGTCTTCAAGGGTTAGCTTTCGAAACTCTTTTTCGCCTTTTATAACTAATACCTTGTTTATTGCTTCATGAATAATCCAATCTTGTCTAATCTGCTTGTTTTTTTGGGTTCGTTTTGAAGTTAGGGTTTATTTGGGATTGGTTCCATTTGAGGGATTTGGTTGTTTTTTTTTTAGAAATTTATGAGTTAGATTCGAAACGAGGGTGCAGTTTGAGTGGGGGTTATTGAAGAGTGTTTAGGATTTTTGGCTTGGGGTCGCCGGAGAAGACGGCGGTGGCCATCGTGGGCCACCATCTTCTCCGACCTAGTTTTAGGGTTTCGGCGAAGTAATTAGAGAGAGTGGGTGAGAATGAGAAAGAAGTTAAGTTTGAGATCTAGGCCAGAGTGAATGAGAAGGAAAACCAGTTTTTTTATATATTTTTCTCGTGGCCATGTGATTGTTTGAGGTGGCTGGATACGTCGATGACAAGTGTCACCGGCCTGGACCCTTCTGGTGTTCCCGTGCGATTCACCCTTGTTCTTATCGTGCACGCGCGTTATGAACCATCAGATCATGAGTCTTTGATTGACTCTGATCTGATCAACGCCCCAGATCTCCCAGAGGTTCATGTGAACCTCCCCCTGCATGGGCTGCTTCTTTGTGGGCCTGGACTAATTTTAGATTGCACCCCTCACTTGGCTTGCAGACTGGCCCATTAGCTTAATTTACAAACTTTTTTTATTTTATTTTAAATATATTTTATAAATAAAAAATATTTCAAAATAATTTTATTTAATTTTCTGTTAAAAGAACTCTGAATTATTATTTTAATTAATTTTATTTAAAAAAATTATTTAATAATAATTAATTTACTTGATGATTAGTAATATTAAATAATTAATTTTAATTTGATTAATTGTTTTTAAATTAGCTTTTTCTTTTAAATTCTAAGACAACACAAAAATACTTAATCTTAATTTTATTTTCTATTTTAATTTAATAATTATCTTAATTATTTATTTTTCTCTTAAATTCTAAAATAATCTTTAAAAAATTAATTTAATTTCTTTTCTTTTACTAACCTTAGATAATTAGGATGTTAATTAGGTTAGCATGTCTTGATTAGCCTATCCCCCATTTTATTTAGTTTACTATTTTCTTGTGTTTTTTTTACATGTTTTATTATCGTATCTCAGTTATATTTATGTTGTTCACATGCTTGTTCAACCTATTTAAAAAAACTAATATCTTGACTTAATGTCAAGCCCATTTTCAAATACCATTGTAAGCCGATTGTTTTTACGATCGCCATCGACCTTATAGCCTCCTCTTGGGCTTTGTACAACGACACTTGCTACACACTTCACATACAAAATTAAAATCAAATTATTTTCCAAACTTGATCCAACATCAAGTATATTCAAAACAAATGCAATTAACTTTTAACTTTAATTAAACACATGATTGTATCAAGTCCTCCTACTCTCCTTGTAAGTCGAGTGTTTTGGCCTTGCCATCGACCTTACCCTATACCCATAGGACCTCCTATCCATTTAGTTCAACCTTGCTCGTTCCATACGCAAATTTCAAACCTCGATTCACATCTAGTACTTTCTCAAATCAAGCTAAAACACTTAATCATATTTAAAACTCATTTTCAATAAAAGATGAAAAGGGAGTTGGAATCAAGCCTTTGATTTCTCTTCTTGATTGTTTGGGCCCGAGGAGCCTTTCTTAAGTCCAAACAATTGTCTTCTCTAAAGAGATGTACAATACGACAAACTCAAAATCTATTTTCTCGAACACTTAGATGAAAAAGAGAGAGAGTCAAGCCTTTGACTCGCTCTCCCGATTACTTGGGCCCAAGAAGCCTTTCTTAAGCCTCAAGTAATCGTCATCTGATTAAATCACGCTAATTATATCAAAGTTATTTCTTAATACAAGATGAAAAAGAGAGAGAGTTAAGCCTTTGACTCGCTTTCTGGATTACTTGGGCCCGAGGAGCCTTTCTTAAGCTTCAAGTAATCCTCATTCGTTTAAAATACTTCAACCATCTTCATCGTTCAATACTTTTTCTACGCAATCAATTTGGATGAAAAAGAGAGAGCTCCAAGTCTTTGGTTCACTCTCCCGATTACTTGGGCCCGAGAATCCTTTCTTAAGCTTCGAGTAATCGTCATCTGATCCGTCTACTCGAGCCACATTCAATTCCTTCACCGTTAAGGATGAAAAAGAGAGAGAGTCAAGCCTTTGACTCGCTTTCCCGATTACTTGGGCCCGAGAAGCCTTTCTTAAGCTTCGAGTAATCGTCATCCGATTAACCTACTCGAACCATATCCACTATTTTCCAATTCGAGATGAAAAAGAGAGATAGTCAAGCCTTTGACTCGCTTTCCGATTACTTAGGCCCGAGAAGCCTTTCTTAAGCTTCAGGTAATCGTCACCTCTAGCTAAGTATCTAATACATCAAACCTCGTTTCCTCGCCCTCATACGATTGAAACCCTAAAGCTTATTCAAATTTATTCCCTTCTCCAAACCAAAACTTAAAATCTCAATTTCTCGCTGCCGTGCGAACTGTCAAACCTTTTCCTAAACTTGAGATATGGTGTCTTGAGAATGACGCAAAATATTGCTTCGTCTATAACCTACTTGAGTCGATATAAGTGGCGTGTTCCCCATGAATGTTGATATATGGAAATCCATTCAAAGTGGTGCAAGCGTCCTCCCCTCACTAGTTTAGATAAGGCAATATTTTTTGTCGAATACGACTAAGTATCTTTCGTTAAAGTCAAACCAGAAACCGTAAGCCGAATTACGGCTGCTCTGATTCTTCATTCTCTTCTGAATGTAAGATACGTAGGCACGAGGATCTCTATCCTTGACGAGCACACTAACAACTAACTTACCTTTTCTCTCGCCCAAGTGCGATTGAGACCTTCTCAATCCGTAGTCCGAACTACGGACGCTCTGATTTCTCGTCTGTTAACGAGAATACGTAGGCACAAGATTGCAATGATCTTGGCGAGCACATTTCCTTCACATTTCCCCAAAAATTCCATTTTCTTCCTTTACCCGTAGTCCCACGAACTACGGATGCTCTGATTCTTCACTTTTTTTCAAGTGAAAATACGTAGGCACAAGGGTCCTAATCCTTGGCGAGCACTCTTTTCTAAAACCACACATTCTCCTTAGAAATCTAAACTCTTTTACTTGCCTTTACGCTTTGTTTTGGAAGAACGCAAACAAACTAGGCTAACATTTCTTACGAATCGAATCAAGAGGTTCTCGTTGAGTACAACGGACGTGAAGGGTGCTAATACCTTCCCCTCATGTAACCGACTCCCGAACCTAGAACTTGGTTGTGATGACCATGTTCTTTTCCTAAAGGTTTTATCGATATTTTCCTTTCCCTTTTTGGGATAAATAAAGTTCGGTGGCGACTATGTGTTTTCCGCGACCATTCACGAAGGATCGTGCTTTTTTTTTAGGTACGACAATGACACATCTTTCTTGTGTGCCCCTTCTTCTTACAACGATAACACTTAATACCATAAATATCACTACCATAAGACTTCTGCTGAGTTTTACCTTTCTTCTTCTCGAACCTACCATCTCTTTTCGAGAATTTTCCTTTAACGGATAACCCTTCGCCAACTGATGATGGTTTATGCTCCTTTCTTTCATTCAAATCCTTAGAATACAGGGTTGTTTGAACTTCTTCAAAGGTCAGGGACTCTCTTCCATACAAAAGGATTTTTTTGAAGTGAGCATGCGACTTAGGTAAAGAACACGACAATAACAATGCTTGATCTTTGTCATTGATGGTAACATCAATATTTTCAAGATCAAGAATCAGCTTGCTAAACGTATCCAGTTGTTCCGTCAACGCTTTGTCTTTATTCATCTTGAATGAATACAAAGCTTGCTTCAAGTACAAACGATTCACCAAGGACTTTGTCATATATAATTCTTCAAGTTTCAGCCAAACACCAGTTGTTGTCGTCTCCTTTGAAACCTGCCTAAGAACCTTATCACCAAGACTCAAAACATTGGCATTGTGGGCTTTCTCGATCATCGTTGTCTTATCCTTCTCCGTCAATGCAGCATTCATGGGTTCTTCTCCCTTTAACACTTCTATAATACCTTGTTGAACAAGAGTGGCTCGCATCTTCAAGCGCCATAAACTGAAATGATTAACTCCAGTAAACTTCTCGATTTTAAACTTTGTTGATGACATCTTTCTCCACGCTCATCACACCAGCTTGTTGTAACAAACGATACCTATTAACAAATTCTTGATTGAGAAAACGGAGTTTCTTGGATGAACAATGAAACGGTTAAAACAAAGAGAGAAAGAAAAGAGGATTAAAGGAGAAAGAAGAAGAATATGATTTATTTTTTTTGGCAAACTGTTTTCTATTCACTTACTCAATTATGGTACAAATGATTATAAGTGAATAACACAATTGGCATCACTCAACAACTTGAGAGATATAGCCTATTTATAGGCTTAACTAAGTTAACTTAACTAACAAACTAACCTAAACAATTTGATCCATGACACAAGGCCCAATTCGACATTACATTTCGACATTACATACTAAAACAAACTTCTACTACAGCATGTAACACTCAGACATCACCATGTGAATCAGCTTCGACTTCATACTTGTCTCTTGTCAAAACCTAAAAGATATTCCCACTGACAATATCCTTGTCGACAACACTAGAGTTCGATCCAATATCTCACAACGTGCTTTTATGTAAAATAGAGGTGAAAAGCATATTTCAAATATTATTATAATAGGATTGAAATGCACCTTTAATCCATTTATTTTGATTTTTTTTTCAGTTTTTAATCTTTTTTTAAAATAATTCAATCTTTTTATTCCTATATTTGAATTTTTATAGGTCTTTTTTTATCCCCTCAATTTTGTGTACGTGGTGCCTCAGTTTTGACGCACGACGACAGCCTCACATATTCTGCCATATCACAATTTTAAAATAAATAACAATAATTTATTAATAAATTGGTGGAATTCATACTCACTCTTTTTTATAAAAATTTTATACGTTTTACTATTTGCATCGATACCTGTCTTTGGCCAGGACAATCATGTTCATAAATTAAGGTCTTAAAATATAGAAGTCTCAAAATTATTTTTTATAAATTATAAATTTAAAATAAATATATAAATATTAGTGGTTCAATTTAATACATATAATTAGTTACATATTGATTATTGTTGAGAAGACCAACTTCTTTCTACACATGAATGTTATGAACATTAGAACTCACAATAAAAATGTTGTCTTGTTTCAGTGCTACACTAATCCATTGAATATATATAAATTCTACTTAAATTCAAGGTGAATTGGTGTATGTATATGAATTAGGAAGGTTATGTTGTTATTATTGACTATTAATGATTTTTTTTTATATGCAATTTTCATTTTCTTAGTTTATATAATAATTTTAGTTTGTCAAATTTGCAATGCTTTAGAGTTATTATCATGAGTATGTTTTTTAATTGATGATTTTTGTTTGTTTTATTCTGACGTGGCTTGATTTGTTTTTTCGGATTTATCAGATAAGGTTGCAAGCACAAGCTGCAAGAAGAAGAAGAAAAGCACTAGCAAGCATAGCAAAGAAGAGAAGAAATGTATTGATAATCATTTTTCAAACAAAGAGAAGCAGAAACTCACTAAGAGTATCAGTATCCGATCTATTGTATCGACTAATCTGTTTTGAGATTAATTATAGTATCAAGTGGTTTTAGATTTTATTTTATCGTAATTACTAAATCATCTCATAAAAGTGTTTAATAGGTGTCGGACTATAGATTCTTAAATCAAATATTTAATACAGTTATAGTATCAAATATTGTTAGGTTTGTTCTAGCTTTTTTTTTAAAATATTTGATTTATTAATTATATTAAATAATATAATATAATTAATTTTTTACTTTAAAATTGTGTTAGGGCAGAAAATATATGTAACTGTACACGTAAGAAATATCATGTTAACCACATCAGAAAATGAGGCACTACTTACACAAAAGTGGAAGAGACAAAAAATCCGAAAGAAATCAAGTAGAGGATCAAAAGACTAAATTTAAAATAATTAAGATTTAAAAATTTTAAAAAAATGAAAATAAAGATATTAAAGTGCCTTTAAGCCTTGTAATATTTATTTTTTACTGAATTTCAACAAAAAGTTTTTGGCAATATACAAAGGATCTTTCCATTTCATCAAGGTTTTCGTACTTCATAAATAGATCCATCGTGGTGGTGTCTTGTATTAGAATATTATTAATAATTCATATTTATTTAGTTGTACTATTTTCTTAGCCCCTAAGTTTGTTAGAGGGTATTTTAGTATTTATCTTATTCTAGTAACCCTAGTTTTAGCTTATAAATAGGGTGACAATCATTGTAACAAATCATCATGTTTTGTAGCCGTCATTCTCTTATTAGTAATATTTCCTATTTCATCATTTATTCTATCTTTGCACCAACAATTGGTATCTAGAGCTCCGGTTCAGATTCTTGGGAAACACGGGAAACACGAGTGAACGTGAGGTCTTGTGTGTTTGATTTTGTTTCTCAGATTCTTGTTGAATCTTGAACAAAATCTGATCAGAATTTTTTTAATTCTGTGGGTTGGGAAACACTGTGTGAGAAAAACTCTGAGTGTATTGTGCAAAGAAGAAGATGAACGGAAACGGCAACATGAACACCAAACTTCCAGTATTTGACGGTAAAAACTGGAATCGTTGGATGATCCAGATGCGTGTGCTGTTTGGTGCTCAAGATGTTCTGGATCTTGTCACTGATGGTTATGTTCCAGTAGCAGCAGATGCAACTGATGAACAGAAAAACGCGCAGAAGGAAGTAAGGAAGAAGGATCAGAAAGCATTGTTCTTCATTCATCAATGTGTTGATGTAAACGTGTTTGAGAAGATTGCAGACTCTACAACAGCAAAGGCTGCATGGGACACTCTGGTGAGATGTTATGGTGGTGACGCATCAGTGAAGAAGGTGAAGCTTCAGTCCTTGAGAAAGCAATATGAGAATCTCAACATGAAGAATAATGAGAAAGTTTCTGAATACATCTCCAGAGTGATTCTGATCACTAATGAGATGAAGGCATGTGGAGAAACTCTTTCTGAAGAAACAATCATGGAGAAAGTGTTGAGATCCCTTACTCCTCAGTTTGATTACATTGTGGTAGCAATAGAACATTCCAAAGATCTGAGCACAATGAGAATTGAAGAGCTGCAGAGCAGTCTAGAAGCGCAAGAGTTGCGTCTGACTGAGAGAAACTCTGAAAAGGAAGTAGAACAGCAGGCTCTGAAAGCAACTTCTGATAGGAGGTATCAGAAGCAGTCAGAAGCCAGGAGAAGATCTGATGGTGGTCAGAAGTCAGAAAGCTCAACCTCTGATAGACAAAAGAATGCTCAGAGGGGAAAAGAGAAGTATGACAAAAGAAAAATACAATGTTACTGTTGTAAGAAGTTTGGCCATTTTGCTAGAGATTGTTGGTCAAACAAGGAGAAGAAATCAGAAGAAGCAAATATAGCCAGAGGCTCTGATGACGAATCTGTGCTGTTGATGGCCTCTGAATCTGATAATGTGGATCTGACAGACTGGTGGTATATGGACACTGGCTGTTCAAATCATCTTACTGGAAACAAGAAATGGCTGGTTGACTTTGACTCTGAAAAGAGGACAAAGATCAGATGTGCTGATGACAAATATCTTAATGCATAAGGTATGGGAAATGTCAGAGTGACTCTGAACAATGGGAAAATAGCATTGATTCAGAATGTGTGGTATGTACCTGGCATCAGAAGCAATCTGATGAGTGTGGGACAATTAATTGAGAAAGGTTTCTCAGTTACCATGAAGGACAATCTTCTGAAGCTGTATGACTGTAATCAGAAGTTGATTATGGAGTCAGAACAGGGAAGGAATAGAACATTCAAGGTGAATGTCAGAACTGCAGACTCAGAGTGTCTTAGTGCAACAAGTACTGAGAAGGAGAGTGAGTTGTGGCACAGAAGATTTGGTCATTTGAATTTCAGAAGCTTACAACATCTGAATTCAAAGAAATTGGTACATGGAATTCCTGCAATTAAGAAGCCTGAAAAGTCATGCAGAGTTTGCATGGAAGGAAAACAACCAAGATTGCCATTTGCATCAGAAGTTGCTCCAAGAGCAAAACATGCCTTGGGAGTTGTACACTCTGATGTGTGTGGTCCATTTCCAGTAGCATCAATTGGAGGGAATAAATACTTTGTGTTGTTTGTTGATGAATTCACAAGAATGACATGGGTATCCCTTATTAAGTTCAAACACGAGGTGTTTGATGAATTCAAGAAGTTCAGAATGAAGGCTGAGAATCAGAGTGGTCAGAAGTTGAAGATTCTTAGAACTGATGGTGGAGGTGAGTATAACTCCAAAGAGTTCCAGAAGTTCTGTGAGGAGAATGGAATTGAGCATGAGGTTACTGCTCCTTATACCCCTCAACACAATGGTCTTGCTGAAAGAAGAAACCGTACTTTGCTTGATATGGTGAGAAGCATGCTAAAGGAGAAGAAGCTTCCTCAGAAGCTCTGGGGAGAAGCTGTTGCCACTGCAACGTATGTACTCAACAGATGTCCTACGAAGAAGTTGAAGGAAATAGTTCCTATGCAGAAGTGGACTGGAGACAAGCAAAGTGTTAGTCATCTGAAGGTATTTGGTTCTGTTTGCTATAAACATGTTCCAGAAGCCAGAAGACAAAAGCTGGATGATAGAAGCAAAGTGATGATTCTGATAGGGTACCACAGTACAGGTGCATACAAGCTCTATTGTCCAGAAACCAATAAAATTGAATTCAGCAGAGATGTGATTGTGAAGGAATCAGAAGTTTGGAATTGGGATAAGTCTCAATCTGATTCTGATGTTAGAACCTCTGAAGAAAGGCCAGAGTTAAGAATTTCTGAAGTTGAAGTAAACTCTGACGTTGACTCTGACTCTGATACTGATTCAAACTCTGAAGATGACTCAGAAGATGAAGGTGACTCTGATGACCCAGACTCTGATGATTCAGACTCTGATGGCAATCCAGATCTTGGTGGCAATTCAGACTCTGGAAATATGCCAGACTCTGAAGATGGTCAAAGCTCTGGAGGTCAATCATCTGAAGCTAGAAACTCTGAAGCTCAAGACTCTGAACAAGTTCAGAGACCACAAAGAATCAGAAGCGTTCCCAGAAGATTTGCAGAATTTGACATGCTGCAAGACACTGAAGTAGACTCTGAAGGAGAAGTTATTCAGTGTGCCATGTTAGTAGACTCTGAACCTATAAGTACAGAGGAGGCTCTTAAGCAGAAGCTCTGGCTGAAGGCCATGAAAGAAGAACTTGATGCTATAGAGAGAAACAAGACTTGGAAGCTGACAGAACTTCCAAAAGACAAGAAAGCCATCAGCGTCAGATGGGTTTTCAAGCAGAAGTTAAAGCCAGATGGTTCAATTGGCAAACATAAAGCAAGGTTGGTAGCCAGAGGATTTCTACAGAAACCTGGGCTGGATTATTCTGAAGTGTTTGCACCTGTAGCAAGACATGAAACAATCAGAATGGTGATTGCAATAGCTGCTAACAGGAATTGGCCTCTGATGCATTTAGATGTAAAATCTGCATTTCTGAATGGTCCATTAGAAGAAGAAGTTTACGTGTCACAACC
Organism: Lathyrus sativus; assembly: GCA_963859935.3. NCBI lineage: Eukaryota > Viridiplantae > Streptophyta > Magnoliopsida > Fabales > Fabaceae > Lathyrus > Lathyrus sativus. The sequence goes on along the minus strand of OZ012735.1, from coordinate 716,306,653 downwards.
TCCTGGATTTGAGAAAAAGAATCAGGAAGGGATGGTGTACAGATTATACAAAGCTCTATATGGACTGAAACAAGCGCCCAGAGCTTGGAATCAGAAGATTGATTCATTTTTCAAGAAGCAGGGCTTTCAGAAATGTGAGATGGAGTACGGTGTCTATGTTCAGCATACTTCTGAAGGCAATATGACTCTGGTATGTTTATATGTTGATGATATACTATTGACTGGAAGTTCTGAACATGAGATAGCCAAGTTCAAGAAGGTTCTGATGAATGAATTTGAAATGACTGATCTAGGCAAAATGACATACTTTCTAGGGATGGAGTTCAGATATTCTGAGAAAGGTATCATTTTGCATCAGCTCAAGTATGAATTAGAACTTCTGAAGAGATTTGATCTGAAGAATTGTAAGATGGCTGTCACACCTTCTGATACAAATCAGAAACTGGATTCAGACTCTGAAGGAAAGGATGTGGATGCTACAACCTTCAAACAGTTGGTTGGTTCTCTGAGGTATCTGTGCAATACCAGACCTGATATTTGCTACTCAGTTGGGATGGTTAGTAGGTTCATGAGTAAACCTAAGTGGTCCCATTACCAAGCTGCTGTCAGGATTCTGAGGTATATCAAAGGAACTCTGAAGTATGGAGTGTTATTTCCCTCTGGAGGAAATAATGAGTCAGAACTTCTGAGTTATTCAGACTCTGATTGGTGTGGAGACAGAGTTGACAGAAGAAGTACATCTGGGTACTTGTTCAAATTTCTGGGAGGTCCCATTTCTTGGTGTTCCAAGAAGCAACCTATTGTGGCGCTGTCAACCTGTGAAGCTGAATATATTGCAGGTGCTGTTACTGCATGCCAAGCTGTGTGGATTCTGAATCTGTTGCAGGATCTGAAGATTAAAGTAGACAAACCTCTGAAGTTGATGATTGACAACAAGTCTGCAATCAACCTTGCCAGAAACCCAGTGCTGCATGGGAGAAGCAAGCATATTGAGACCAAGTATCATTTTCTGAGACATCAAGTTCAGAGTGGAGTGTTAGAAGTTGTACACTGCAGCACTCAGAAGCAGTTGGCAGATGTTCTGACGAAAGCTATCAAGACTGATCAATTTCTCAGATTAAGGGATGGAATTGGTGTCACAAGTTTTGATGGAATATGAATTAAGGGATGGTATTAGAATATTATTAATAATTCATATTTATTTAGTTGTACTATTTTCTTAGCCCCTAAGTTTGTTAGAGGGTATTTTAGTATTTATCTTATTCTAGTAACCCTAGTTTTAGCTTATAAATAGGGTGACAATCATTGTAACAAATCATCATGTTTTGTAGCCGTCATTCTCTTATTAGTAATATTTCCTATTTCATCATTTATTCTATCTTTGCACCAACATCTTGAACCCAGGGGTACCCTGCACGCCCATATTTTCAATTAGGTCACAATCATATATTTCTTAGCTTCTAATATTAGCAATCTTTATATTAAGATTACTACAATAGTAAATAAGGAGCAAGCCACTCCTTTAAACACCATATCTTGACATTTAATCTCTGCATAACAACTATGTCATTAACCTAGATAAATAGATTCATTTGATTGAGGACTTCAAAAATGGATTGGATGGTCTTTTAGCTGTCACCAAACCAGGCTCTGACTTTATAAAAGTACCATGTGATTGAGGAGGAGCTTGCATTTCCTCCTTACCCTTCTTATCACTTGTTTCACTTTCTCCTGTCTGCTTTAAATTAGTACTTTCATTCACCATTGTAGTTTTATTCACTCCATCTCTAGTTGAGTCTTGTGTTTTATTTTTCTTTATGAACGACGGTGCAGATAATTTTGATGATGAAACAGTATATGCTTTTGATGTTTCTGTCGGCATTGAGGCCTTGCTTCCGCTAGGTAGAGAATCGGATATAATGGGTGCAGAACTTTTTTCCTTGAGGCTGGTTTCTGTGGTCTTTTTAGCTTCATGAAGTAGCCTTTCCTATTTTACACATAGCAGGAATATTCACAAGGTAAATATGACAATGAAATAACAGCCTTTGTACCCAACATTTTGTTAAAATATAGCAAGATTACCTCCAATATGCTGTTGAATTTTTCTGCCAAATTTGGAAGCTTAAGATTAGTAACAAGTTTTATTGCTCCTTTCATTGATTTCTCCAGTGACAAAAGCTTTACAAGTTCAGTAGCTCTCACAAGTTTATCACCTGAAATATTGTGACGTATGACTACTTTTCACTTTTATGCTTCAGATTACAAAAAGGAAACAGAGATAACATAGGAACTCACTAGTGCAACAGGATGCTATAAGCCTTAGTATGCATCTATCTTGTGCCGCTTCCAAATTGAAAGCTTCGTCATCAAGTAAACTAACATCCAAACCAGCATTATCCATTTCTTCTATTTTTTTCTGAATCTGCATGTTATGTATTTAGAATTTTAGCTATTGAACAGAAATGATGACAACAATTTGAACTCAAATTAGAGCCAATAGCTAGATGTTAGCAAAAACTATGACCATAAGACTTGAAGAGATTACTAGAACAAACCTCAAAGAGATGCATGTTGTTCATCATAAACTCGTTTTCAAGGGCCTCGGATCCCAAATCAGAGGTAGCAAGTGGAAATGAAAGATCCTTTAAAGTGAGAATCGGCTTAGGCACCACCTGATGGGTAAGTGAATAGCAATTGATGTTTTAGTCATACACAAGGAAAAATGGGAATATAATCAATACACCAAACTGTCATATTCATACTCATACCTGTGGGAAGGATTCAGGTTTTTTGCATACAACACAAACTAACTTGTTTGAATTCAAACCAACCATCCAATAGTTTTCATCTGACTTCTTCTCTTTAATAGCACTGCATTGAAATTTTAATAAATCAAATCACAAGCCCAACACAAGAACAATATTAGGAAGATTAGATGAATACAAATGGTTGAACGAATATTGAACCTGAAAACTGGGAGCCAGCTACCACCAAATTGGCTTGTATATAATCTTAGCACACCCTGCATATTTTTACTTACAAAATTAGCTGGTATGACAATATGCATTCAAAAGAAAGAATGGAATAAATACCAAATATTAACACTAGTGTAAACACAAGTAATACCTTTGAATCGTAAGAACACAATTGGCCCTCTTCACTAAATCCAAACCAACATAGAGAGGAACCAGGAGTTATTGGCAAACGACCTCGAAGAGGTTGGGTCCCTTGTGGTATATTGAATAACCTAAACTCTAGCACCTGCATTTTGGAAATACATATCTTTTCATTAAAAGGCAACATCATTTAATGTTGGTACCTGTACTACTAGATAAAACCATACTGAATGCGCCAGTGTCGAAAGCAACAGCTTCCATGAAGGTTGAACCAACCTGATCATTTGAGGAAAGGCAGTCAGAAGCATGAGTGACAAGTGCCAGTGCATCCTTGAAACCTGATGCAGTCACCACTGGCCCATCTAGTGAAATAACATTTCTCTGAAATGAAATAGATTCAGAAATGTGCAAATAAATACTTAAAATTTGGGGGTGCTTCTGGTATTCAATAAAATAAGAAGTGAATGTTGGACAAACCTGCATACCACCCTCGGTAAAGATACGAAGATAGTTAAAACTAGTTACTGCAGCCACCCAAGAAGCACCAAGTGCAACAACCTTTACTTCTTCGCCTTCAAAGCGCATGGACCACTGCAATAAAAATTCAACAAAGTGAGCACGCAGTAAAAATTTCATATCATGCACACTGTTAATTAACCACGAGAACTGAAATGTTCCAAGTTTTTATAGCAATAAAAAGTTGAAAGGTGGTGCAATAATTTTCTTCCATAAAAAAGAATGTGAATAGTAGAAGTACATAATCTCACCTCACTATTATTAGCCCAAGTACTAAATGGGCGATACATGAGGGTGCTCATGTTTTTCTCCCCCTTGCAAGGATTTGCAAAGACACTTCCGTTCTCATTCAATGCAGCCATTGTGAATCCAAAATGGTCAGTCATTGATGGAACTCGGGGACTGCTTCCAGTATCATGAAAATCAATCTGCAACAAAGACATGTCAACTCATTAACATATGCTATAGAATTGATTATTTAGCTCAAATACAATCGGAGATAAATTTAAGCTTCAATAATATATGGTTTTCTTCACATGTATTACCTCAATATGAGAGGATCCGTCGTGATTGACAGTGGTTATACTTCCAAGCATATTGTAGCATAAGAAGCGCTTTTTCCCCGGCTGCACTGGAGTGGCTCCTGATTGAAATGCCTCCTGCATTTTTGCTTTTGATGTTACCATTGTGCTTCTGAATTCTACATTCCCATTATCCAAATTTTCCTTGGTGGACCGGTTTCTTTTCTTGTGAGATTCAACCTTTGGATAAAGATCAATTCCTTCTTCATCCTCATTCAAATTTTCCTCACTCAATGAATGCTTGCGCAATCTTTTCCTGCTAGTTGGTGGCTCAAACTCACCATTACTATTTTCACCAAGATCACTCAAGCTCCCACTGACACTATTGTCCTGATCCTCCTCATCAAACAAAAGAAGCCCATTGCTGTTCTTTCCCTGCAAAGGTATATCCTCAGTTGGAGACTTCATAGATGAAGGGATAACATTGTCCCATATACCATACTTCCCCTTAACATCGATAACAGCCAATGCATTCCCAACCGGCTTCCATGCCATGCAACACACTCTTTCATCAAATTTCTGCCTGTCAATATCCTGCTTCCTATCAACATCCCATATCAGAATCTGCTTATCTAAACCAGAGGTAGCCATATACTTGCCATTGGGGGACCAACACAAAAAACAAATAGGCTGATTGTGATCCCCTCTCAGCGTGAACAACTTCTCAGCCGTGTCCCTATCATACATCACAACATCATTTCTCAACCCGGGAATGGCTAAAGTCTCACCATCAGGACTCCAACAAAGAACATTCATGGTTGAAAGATCTAGCCCAGTATCAGGAGCTAAGCCTTTGAGGTTGTGAAGGTTTCTCCCTGAGTGGAGTTCCCAAATGATAACAGTACCATTTGAATCCAAAGATGCTAAATATTCACCATTGGGGTCAAAAGCTACACCGGTGACTGGTCCTTTATGCCCTTTGAGAACCCTTGCAATGGAACCATCAACTGTGTTTATGAGCTTAATCCCCTCATCATCACCTGCAGCTGCTAACATGCTTCCTTTCTTGTTAAATGCCAGGGAACGTATTGGAAGTGTAAACCTTGTAATATTTGTCTCAAAATCCCCACCTGTCAAATGCCAACAATCAGTCCTAAGATCAAACAAACAAACCAACAAATATACAAACAAAATGCAACAAAGTCTTTACTAACTAGACTTGCCCAATAGTGAACTGTGTAGCACTAACACCTCTAAAAAAGAGGTGTTTGTGTCGCTATCAAACACACTTGCAATTACGTTTAATTTATTTACTTATTTTCTTAAATTATTATAAGTGTGAGGATAGAATGAAATCATGCTAAATCATGCTAAATCAGCTGAACCCCGGTCCTGAGGGCCGAAACTGTAAGGATACCCTAGTGGATTGTGCCAAAGGTTGCAATTACAATTGATTACAAAATCAGAGAAAAATGACAACAATAAAACAACATTGGGGGAAATTAGCATAATCAAACCGCTAAGTAGTAAATTAAACGGGTACAATACCGGGAAACTTGTAGAGCTTAACGGAATGGTCAACAGATCCAGAAGCAAGGCAAGTAGAATTAGGGCTAAGAGCTAAGGCAGTAACACCGTCACGGTGGTGACGGAGAATCTTAGGTGCGGCGGAGGGAAGAAGAGGGTTGTGAATGGAGACGGAGGCGTCGGAAGAGGAAGCAGTGACGAGATGCTCGGCTTTCTGGTCCCATACGACGGAGCAGAAGGAAACACGGCCGCCCTTTGGAGGGTGAGCCTCCCTCATTTTCACTGACCGAATCTTCATGATGGGATTTTTTGTTGGTAACTGGTTAGGTTCGGGTTGAATGAAATGGAGGATTAAAGGCTTTTGATTTTGTGTGAGGAAAATGGATCTGGAGGGAGAAGTAGTGAATTGTTTAGGGCGCCAAATGAGGTTTGTGTTTTAGGGAGTTGGCGGGAGGCGAAATCCAAATGTTCTCTCTTTTTTTCCAAGAGGACCTATCTCAAATTTTGAAATTATTACAAAAATGAGTAAGTAAAGTCTTTTTGCACCTCATTTTTGCTATTATAATTTTTCCGTTTTATCTTTTATTTGGCATAAAGTAATACTTTAGATTGAAGATTGATGACTTTAGGGGTGGACTCGCTTGGACGGCCTCAATCACATCGTCCTCGTAATTAAGGAATTATGGATTAGGGAATATTTTATTTTAATGATATTATCTTTTTAAATTTCGTGCTTGAGAGATTGTGGAGTGAAATCATTGTGGTTGGACATCAAACGGCTTGGTTCACTAACTTTGCAGCGTGTAAGTAACATGAAAGGGACTTGGGCGCAAATGAGCATGATTAGGTGGTGAGCACGTGATCCATTTTAGTCCAATACTCCTTAGTCATAGTTTATAGTTTATGGGAGAATGTATCAAGCCACATGTTTTTGGGAGTAACTAAAGTCATCTTGAGCCTTATATGTTAATTGCAATCCTTGTTATGGAGGATGAATCACTCCACTCACTTTCACTATCAAGTCAAAGTTATGGAGCATGTGGTTGGATTTTTAAGTATTAGAGTTGATCTTCTCAGCTACCTTTCGATCAAGTAATTGAGCTTACAAATACCCTAGCTAGATAATTGGGCAATTGATTTACTATTATATGTATTTTAACATAAAGCCCTACTGTGCATCCTCGCAAGTAGGGTAAACTTTATTGTACTTGCAACAAGTATAGTTGGTGCCCATTGTGAGATCTAATAAATTTACTCAGATTGTACTCTCATCTACAACATTAGTTGGTGTAATCATCATTAGATAATGGTGATATGTGGCATCGCCGACAACAACAATAACGATCAAGGAGTGATAACAAAGTTGCAGGTGGTTATGGAAGAGTTATGTCGCAACAACAAAATCTTACAAGATAAAATTTTGCATCTTTTTCAACAACAGAAGCTTGATTCATCCAAGAGCACGGAGATCCTAAAACCTCAGCCCCTCTCCGGCGAAATTTGGGACATGCTCGTACCAAAGAACTTCAAGCCGTTGTTCTTGGTAACTTTTGATAGAAAAATCAACCTGCATGAGCGCATCACTACCATCAACACTAAGATGGCGACAATAGGTGTCATTGACTCCCTTAAATGTAAGCTAATGTTCGGGACATTCAAGGAAGCAACGTTGAGGTGGTATATTAATGAGATATTGAGTTTGATAAGCATCTGGAATGAAAGTTACAAAAAAATGCTCCAAATAAAATGAATTTTTATTTAATTTATGATGTTACTTTTTAATGTGAGAAAAATACACAAGAATTAGTTGAATTGTGTATGCCCAAAAATCTCTTTTCACTTTAAATTTTGATACATCAAATTTTGAATCATGTTCAGAGTTTGATAACAAAGTGAGTAACAGCACTGAAAAGTTTACTTCCTTTTCTTAACCATGTTGTAGAACCTAAGGTGACAAACTCATATTCTGATACAAGTAAGAGGTTGAATCAGATCAAAATCTGACTTTAGAGTTTGTTACACAATAGGATATAAACGAAGAAGTAAATAAAGAGACACGCGATATATCCTAGTTCCTCTCAACTGAGATTAGTTCAGTCTCCTTGTAGCACAAGAGCTTTTAACTATAATCAGAATGATTACAATTGCTTAAGCCAACAACTTAAGACTTCTTGTTCAATCACCTAGAAAGAGACTTATGCTCAAGTCCTCAAGCAAGATACTTCCTTTCCCAAACAACCCATTCAGGACTTCCTGCTCAATCCCACGGAAAGAGACTTCTTGCTCTGCCCGTAAGCATGAGACTTCAATGCTCAATCTATCCATAAAAAGACTTACTACGAGCACAGAGGCTAGAGTCTTCAGATTCTCTTAACAGAAGAATCTGGTATATATTAACCTTGTGTGTATATATATGCTTATTGGTTAAGCAGATACGCAAAGGTTTACACTATTGAGTAAAATATGAGTTGTTTTCTCCTTAGTGTAAAATAATGAAGTTTTCACTATTCTTCTTTCCTTACACAGATTTCCATCTTGTTGTGCCCTTTTCTGTTATGTCGATCATTTTCACATATTCTTTCTTCAGAACAAGTGTGAATATGTCTCACTATACTCTCACGCACTTAACCCTTCTAATTATATTGAGTGTTTTTTCTCAAATGTTTTCTCTGTTAAACACAATCTATCTCAATCATTTACGTGAACTGGTATCACATCCATGTGAACACAATTACACCTTCTTCAACCAACATTCATTCCATCAAGAGATATCTCCTCGGGAGTCTTTTCTCTAAAAGCTTATGAATGTTTTCAATCTTCTTTTTTAAATAGATGTTGAGAATAGATTTGTTGAAGATTGAAACTACCATGGTACAAGTAGTCGTTAAAAGTCTTTACATGGTGTACAATATAGTGAGTTAAAAACTCGGCTAGCATAAAGATGTTGATAGCAGTATAGCAGAGTTCAGAACAGCTAGAGAGAGAAAATCCTAACAACATTACTTTATGTTGAGAGCGACAAAGTAATGCCCTTTTCTCTTTAACACCTACCTGGAGCTAGCGGGATTATACCCGAGTGAATCGCACACTCAAAGATACAACAGAGTCGCCACCAAACTTTATTTAATCCCGAAGGACAAGGAAAATATCGATAAAACCCAGGGGAAAGAGAAATGGGAAAGGGGGTCAGTTATGCGAAAGGGAGGTACTAACACCTTAAGAATTTGTCGTACCCGACGGGAACCATTTCGCATGCTTCTATGCTTATATGGGTTATATATATAAAGGTTTCTAGCTAAAAAAGAAAAAGAAAAGAAAGTGCTCGAGGAGGATTGGGGCCCTCGTGCCTACGTACCCTCATAGTGCAATGAGGAAGTCAGAGCTCTGTAGTTTGGGGAACCAAGGAAAAGAAAGGGATCTGGACGGACTAGAGAGAGACAGAAGAATGGAAGAAAATGGAGGAAGGTGGCTCACCAAGATTTTGCAATCTTGTGCCTATGTACCTGATCGCGACTTTCTATGTCTAATACAACTTAACTGCAAGTGCACAGTCTATCGCGTAGTAATAAAAGATATCGATCCCACGGGGACTCGTAATCAAACTAGTGTTCTCGGGAGTTACTATGTTTAGCTAGGTAGATAATGTTTAAGGAAATAATTTTTGTCACTAAAGGGAACTAAAAACGTTACTTGAATTATAATTACGTGAATCGATATGCAGTAATTATGTTCTTCGGGGATTTGACAAGTTACCGGTATATGAAATATTTTTCAGAATTTATTTAAGCAGAAAATAGTGATCTGAAGACTTTCGTCTCACGATGGTTGTTGACGCTAGTCATAATTCTAAGGGTCGAATGTGCGCTTTCGCTGTCCCATTCGGGGTTAAAACTACTTTTTGGAAATCTCTAAGTTCTAATCCATTTTAAAGTGCTTTCGTTGTTATTAAAACAAATGCCTACTGTTTACTATCTGGTCTTACCGCAGCTGTCGCTTGTTGGTTCGTACCTTAATTAATTTCCCATTGTCGTGGCAAAACTACTTTTAAATAAGTTATCGCTTTCGCGACGAACGTTTATTCAGTAAATAAGTTTAAACACTCAGACCATAAACAACTTTTGAAAGAAGGAAAGTTTTCAACCGGTTATTATCAAATCCCGTCTGAATTATTATTACATATCGATTTCTCTGATTTAGCTAGACATGGATTTGGGAAAGGTAAAACATAAATGAAAACAGAAACTTAGAACATTCATATTACTGATAATTAAAGTTACAATTAACGAAATAATGAAAAATCTGTAATGTATCCAATTGGCTTTTGGCCAAACCCCAACGATGTCGACAGGATTATGTCTTCAAACCAATAGAGCGCACAAACGAATATTGTCGAAATGGAATATAGGAATAAGGAAAGGAAACAAAAAGCAGAAAGAATAAAACTAAATTTTTGCTCTGGAAATAAAATTGGGCAGCACTTTGTTGTCTGAATGCGGCTCCCTTTCTCAGCTCCCCTCCTTCCCCTTTTATAGAAATAGAATTCTAACGGTTGTAATTTGAAGAAGGTGGACTTGGAGGCAGAAATATCAGGGAGTAGTGGTCCATTATTTGGGACTTGGAACTGCATTTTGCACGTTCATTTGAAGTTGTGCGTTTTTGCCTGCATGACGGTCGTCATGGTGTGTGACGGTCGTCATGGAGGTGTGACGGTCGTCACAGCAGCAAAATATGCATTATGCGTTTTTCATGTTGTTTTCATCTGGTTTTCGTCCATATTTCATCTGTAATTGCTTCTTTTCTTCATCTTGCTTCGTTTAGACATGATTATCAAATACCTGCAAAATATCAGACAAATAACATGGAATGAACCCGAAATCGGATCGAAACAGTCAAACATCAGTTGAATTATGCATCAATATATATATATATATATATATATATATATATATATATATATATATATATATATATATATATATATACGATTTCGTGTTATCAAACTCCCCTAAGTTTGAATCTTTGCTTGTCCTCAAGTAAAACAGGAAAAAGTCGGCAAGCACGAGGCAGCTTCCTCATTCACAAAGTTGGGAAAAGTCGGGATTCTTAGTAGGAACAAAACGAGTACAGTGACGACACTGGACTACAAGTCTTCGGAGGTCTCCTTTTTATGCAAATCGGTCTCAGTCATGCTACTGTAGCTTGGTATCAAGGTTCTCGCGTCAAGTTCACCCTGTTTGTTCTAGCGCAATCACATTAAGCCCGTTGTCCATACACTTTCATGGCAAGTCAACCTGTTAGTGAATATGATCTCATTTCTGTTTTGATCTTTTTCATTGCTCATAAGCTTATACCATTGATTTTTCAATGAGTTTTTGTACCGTTGGGCTAAATGCTCGGGTGAGGAGCACCTAACTTAGAGGGAACATGTCTCTATACTTGGGCTATATGGCTTTCTTTTCATGATTTTTCATCTTTTTGGAGATCATACACTTATTTGCATTGGTCGCTTGCTTAGAAGTGTTTTAGGATGGTGCTGACTGCTAGTATAAACTACTTGGGGGTGAGTTTGCATAGAAACTTGAAACTTTGGTACACGTAGGTAGTGAAACCGACTCGCATAAACCGGAGGTCTAAGGTGTCAGGACGATACTGGTTTTGCTAAAATTTTCGTCTCGGAGTTTCAAAACTTGGTTTGAACTTGGGCGCATTCTCGTGATGCTTTTGCTTTTGAGGAACGAACGAAATTTTTTTTGTTTATGTCGAATAAAGCGGGGATGTTTGCGTAACGGAATAAGATATATAAAAGAGCTTTTATTTGCTAGAACGTGAAAATGTTCGAATTGAAATTACGGAATTAAGAGTACAAGGGAATGGGAAATAAACGCTCTGCTCCCACACTATCTCAATCAGTGTCCCCACTGATTTGAAAGAATGCGAGAGGGAAATACAGGGGAAATGAAAATACAAGAAACTAAAAATATAGTAAACAAATAAGGAAAGAAATAACTAATCACGGCCTCTGTCTTGGTCACGTCCTCTCTCGCGTCCTCTGGCTCTGACTTGGTCACGACGGGCCTCAAGGTCCAGTGCTCCGGTGTGATAGACATAGTCGCGGAGTCCTTCGAACTGCAAGGTAAGATTCGCCAAGTTCTCAGTAATGGTTTCCTGGTCGGTTTGGAGTTGTTGCATTTGGGTCCGATGCCAAGCTTCGAACTGCTCTGCTCGCTGATTCTGCTGCTGCATCATAGCGAGTATCTGGGCCTGCTGGTCGAGGGATCAGCGGAGGTCTTCTTCAGAGTAGTCGGGCTCTGGACGATGGCGGCGGCGGTAGGATGTGCCTTCAGAAGGAAGTGGTTGCGATGCCTCCGGTTGCTCAGTTCTGTCCAACTCATCTTGGATTTCGTCACCAGAACCTTGGGTGTGAGTCTGAGTTAGAGCAATGGCAGCAGCAGGGGCATTAAGGTCAAATAGCCAGTTGGCACGATCCTGTGGGTGCATCCGGGTGCGTGATGGCAGGATGATACTTCTGACGGTTTTGCCACGCACGACCGGGTGGTACTTGTCATCGGCCCTGGAACGGATGAGGTGAGAAGCTCTGCAGTGGTTAGTGTCGAGGAATACCGAGGGAATGGCATGGAGATGCTGGAGGCGGTCACCGAGGTTCAGCCCGAGTGCAATGGCGATAACAATCCCGCCAAAGTAAAATGGCTTAGAGCCACGGTTATAGTTGGCCTGAATGTGGGCCAGGAGGAACGGAGCGGCGTTGATGGGCTCGGAGTTGAACACACAACGGAGGAAGAAGAGCTCTTTCGAGCTCACCTTATGGTTGTTATCTCGTGCGAAGATGGTGTTGCTCAGAGCTTGGTGGAAATACCGGATGGTCGGGTTGTGGATATGCGTTGCATGCAGAGAATCCCAGCCATCGGCATTGATTCCGGTTAACTGGTACCAGAGCGCAAAGGCTTCGTGCTGAAACTGTTCGGTGAGGCGGCGGTGAGCATTGTCGCCGCGAGGGAATTGTAAGATGTCAGCAATCTGGTTCTGGTTCAGTTGATAGTTCGTGCTGAACATACGGAAGCATACGACACCAGAGTGTTGACTGAGGTCGCCGATGGAAGTGAAGTAGGTGAACGAACTGAGAAACTCGAGGGTGAGTTGTTCGTATGTCGGATGCGAATTTGTGCAGAGGTGCCAGATGCCGGCTCTTTGGAGCATCCAAGTGACGTCGTCAAGGAGGCCGAGCTCTGTGAGGGATGGGATATGCGGATAGTGGGTCGGCTGTAGCGACCGTTGATGGAAGGCGATATAGTTGGCTCGTTGTTTCTCTCCGGAGTCGCCGTCGCTGAACACGATACTGCTGAGGTCTGGGGTTTCGTTGTTTCTCGCCATTGTTGGAGGATGCGGAGGAAATGTGGATTGAGTTGATTCTATGGAGTGAAAAAATGTTACAGAAGTGGATTAGGAAGTTGAAATGGGAGTTGGAATATATGGAGCATGGTGGGGAAAACGAAAATTGGAAGTGGGGTGTGAGTTTGTGATGATTGGAAGTTGAAAGGATGTGTGTGGGAGAGAAAATGCAACCCCTGTTATAGCAGATAACAGTTTTGGGCTCGTGACGGTCGTCACGTATCTGTGACGGTCGTCACCCGTGTGACGAGCGTCAGGCTTCTGTGACGGTCGTCACACCAGCAAAATCTGCAGAACGCAGAATTTTGCTATGGGGGTGTTCTTGCAATGGTTTTAAGGCTTAGGATAGATGTGGCAATGCATTATATCGGCCAAGATGCATAGGATAACGTAAAAACAGAATCAATGAACAAAGAATAAAATTGAAATAGTATGTAATTAAAATGATTGTTTGGAATGTAGTACATAAGGTAAATTAAACAATGTAAAAATCGAAATAATTGAGAACATACGGAAAACAGAAAAAAAAAAACTAAACTAAACTAAACTAAATCTAAAAACTCAGTCTTTTTGTGCCTTCAATTCGTCGAACTTTCGGGCATAGTAGTCGAGCTGGTCACAGACTAAGTCCATGAAGACTACGAGTTCGCTGTGTATGCTTGTGATGTCTGCTTTTACGGTGGTCAGAGCTGCGTCAACGTTGTCTAATCGGTGCAGAACAGTATCCATTTTGTCAGTGGTTTCCTCAAGAATGGGCTCAGGATAGGTGTTGTAATGCGGAGGGGTCGTAGGGTCTACCTCAGCTTCTGATACAGCATCCTCATAGTACATATAATCATGTGATTCAAAGATGTGATCACTGTCATACATGTAATTCTGTGGTGTTGATTGAGGTGAAGGAGGTCCCATAGGCTCATCCAATTCATAAACCCAGTTGTCCTTGTTATGGATACTTGTCATCTGATGATTTGGCAATGTGAATAGCTGGATAGGTTTGTCATTGATGAGGTACTCGTAAGGTCCAGGTCCCATAGTTCTTAAAATGCGCCTGTTAAAGCAGAACTGGATATTCATGGGTCGGATGGTGCCAAAACTAGTGCTTGCATTTAGGTGGAATCTAAGGCCAAGCTCATGGGCAATCATTGTCACAAGGCCTCCTATTAGAATAGGTGATTGTGGGTCCTGAGTGAGGCGTTGGAAGGATCTCATCATAAAAGGTACGACATTCACTGTACGGTCCTGAGAAGCACAAAACATGATAAATAGTTCTTCTTTAGATACTGTAGTAATATTTTCTTCTTTTCCGAAAAGGGTATGAGCTAGGATCTTATGAAAGTATCTGAAAGCTGGGTTATGAATCTCATCATTATACATGCTGGTTGGGTCAGGGTGATAGTCGCCTGTGATTCTACCCCAGAACTGGTTGAGTTCAAAATCAAGATCGTCATCTTCTGCACTGATGAACACATGTGGTCCGCTAGGAAATCCTAGGAGGTTAGCTAATGACATCCTGCTATGGGTTTGGTCCATTCCAAACATCCTAAAGGTGATCAGCTCTGTGTTGGATCCAAAACCATAGTTGGGTAAGTACCTGAAGGAACTAAGGAATTCGTAGGTGAGGTCCTTATAAGTAGCAAAACGGGTTTTCAAAGCAGTGTTCTCCCAGCCTAATTGATTAAACAGGTATTGGATGCTATCAGTGATTCCTAGCTTCTCCATGGTAGACTTATCATAATACAGTGTTAAGGCTATGTCTCTCTCAGTTAATGCTTCAAATCTTGCCTTTTGAGCTAATCCTCGAAAATGAATCTTAGTGAAGTCGTACGCAGCCATACTCGCAGGTAAGTCAGAGAAAAACAGGAGGAAGGTTTGAAGACTTTTAAAATTCTGAAAAGTTTAAAACAAAAATTTGAAGTCAGGATTTTTAAAAACAAAAGGCGGTAAAAACAAAAGATAAAAGAGAAAAATAAAATAAAATATTAAAATAAAAGAAAGTAGAAATAGTAGCAATTTTAAGTTTAGAATTTTTGTTAAAGTTTCAAAGTAGAATTTTAAATAAAAATGAGAATGAAATACAGTAACGAGGAAAATGCGGGAAAAATTGGGTTGCCTCCCAGTAAGCGCTGTTTTTAATGTCTAAAGCCTGACGATAGCTTGGTGACAAGCTATTCGGGTGTTCGAGCTGGAAGTTCAAGCAATGCTATACTGCAGACTTGAGGGTTGTTTTCGTTCTTATTTTAATGTTTTAGACGTTGCCCGTTTACGATAAACAGTGCATTCGTCTTATCGGTAATCTCAACAGCTCCACTCTGAAGTACTTTAGTCACTTCAAAAGGTCCAGACCACCTAGATTTTAGTTTACCTGGGAAGAGTTTTAATCTTGAATTAAATAGCAGTACGATGTCTCCCACACTGAATTGTTTCTTGACTGAACGTTTATCATGCCACTTTTTAGTTCGTTCTTTGTAGATACGGGCATTTTCATAAGCGTCCAATCAAAGTTCTTCTAATTCGTGTAAGTTCAAGATTCGTTTTTCTCCTGCCTCGGTGTAGTTGAAATTAAGTGTCTTAATGGCCCAGAAGGCCTTATGCTCTAATTCTACAGGGAGATGACAGGATTTACCGTAAACTAATTTGTAGGGTGTAGTACCTATTGGTGTCTTAAAAGCGGTCCTATAAGCCCATAAAGCTTCATTTAGCTTTGATGACCAATCTTTCCTTGAGGTAGCGACAGTCTTTTCCAATATCTATTTTATTTCCCTGTTCGAGACCTCTACTTGTCCGCTAGTTTGCGGATGATAGGGTGTAGCTACTCAGTGTCGGACTCTATATTTAGAAAGAAGTTTATCAAATATTCGCGATATGAAGTGTGATCCGCCGTCACTAATGACGAGTCTGGGTACACCGAATCTAGGAAAGATTGTGTTTTTGAAGAGTTTGATTACTACTCGTGCATCATTTGTTGGAGCAGCAATGGCTTCTATCCATTTAGACACATAGTCTACAGCGACGAGTATGTAGTTATTACCAAAAGAAGGCGGGAATGGTCCCATGAAATCTATTCCCCATACGTCAAAGATTTCTACCTCTAAGATTCCTTTCTGAGGCATTTCATCGCGTCGTGAGATGTTGCCAGTTTGTTGGCATCGATCACATTTTAGCACAGCGATGTGAACGTCTTTCCAGAGGTTAGGTCAGAATAAGCCGGCTTGGAGAATCTTAGCGCACGTCTTGGATGTACTAGCATGACCACCATATGGTGCTGAATGGCATTGGGAAATGATATTTTCTATTTCTTCCTCTGGGACACAACGACGATATATGTTGTCGGCCCCTCTCTTGAAGAGTAGAGGTTCGTCCCAATAATAGTGTTTCAGATCGTGGAAGAATTTCTTCTTTTGCTGATAAGTGAGATCCGGTGGAAGCACGCCTGCAACTAGGCAATTAACGATGTCAGCATACCAAGGTAATGTGACTTGGGCATAGACGGCTTCTACGGCTTTTTCGAGTTCTGGATCTTCCGAGATTAAGTTAGGCATGTCACTTTCTAATTTGGCTATCAGATGTTCGTACGGGAAATCGTCATTTATCGGTACTGGTTCATGTTTGATGTCTTCTATTCGGGATAAGTGATTTGCAACAACGTTCTCGGTTCCTTTCTTATCTTTGATTTCTAAGTCAAACTCTTGTAATAACAGGATTCATCTCAATAATCTTGGTTTGACATCCTTTTTGCTTATTAGGTACCTAATGGCAGCGTGGTCTGTGTATATGATAGTTTTTGCTCCTACTAAGTAAGAATGGAATTTGTCAAGCGCAAATATAACTGCTAGAAGTTCCTTTTCTGTTGTAGCGTAGTTCATTTGGGCAGGATCTAAGGTTCTACTGGCATAGTAAATGGCATGGAGTTTCTTGTCCTTCCTTTGTCCTAGAACTGCGCCTACGGCATAATCACTCCCATCGCACATGATTTCGAACGGTAGTCGCCAATCGGGTGGTTGCATAATCGGTGTGGTGATAAGGGCTGATTTTAATGTTTCGAATGCTTTTAGACAGTCGTCGTCAAAGACGAACTCAGCATCTTTCATCAACAGTCCGGTCAAAGGTTTGTGATTTTTGAAAAATCTTTTATAAATCTTCGGTAGAAACCGGCATGTCCTAGAAAACTCCGTATTTCTCGTACGGATTTTGGAGGTTGGAGATCTTTTATAATCTCTATTTTAGCTTTGTCGACCTCAATTCCTTTATTTGATATGACATGTCCTAAAACTATTCCTTGTCGGACCATAAAATGGCATTTTTCCCAATTTAGGACGAGGTTCACTTTTACACAACGTTCTAATACCGTTTCTAAGTTTTGTAGGCATCCTTCGAAACTTTGTCCACATACTGAGTAATCGTCCATAAATACTTCCATGATGTCGTCTATGAAATCTGCGAAGATTGCCATCATGCATCTTTGGAAGGTTGCTGGAGCATTACAAAGTCCGAACGACATTCGACGGTAAGCAAAAGTGCCATAAGGACAGGTGAATGTAGTCTTTTCTTGGTCATCGGGATGAATGAGAATTTGGAAAAATCCTGAATAGCCATTTAGATAGCAAAAATACGAATGTTTGACTAATCTTTCTAACATTTGGTCTATGAAGGGTAACGGGAAGTGATCTTTTCGTGTGGCTTTGTTAAGCTTTCTATAATCAATGCACATCCTGCTTCCAGTCACGACTCTTTTTGTTATTGATTCGCCCTTTTCGTTCTTAACTACTGTGACTCCTCCTTTCTTTGGTACGACATGAACTGGGCTAACCCATTCACTATCGGAGATTGGATAGATGATTCCTGCATCTAGCAATTTCTTTACTTCATCTCTGACTATAGTGCTTAGGATAGGGTTCAGTCTCCTCTGATGCTCTCTAGAGGTTTTACAGTTTTCCTCTATTGTAATTCGATGCATACAGATTGAAGGGCTTATACCTTTTAGATTGCTTATGTTATAGCCTAACGCGGTGGGGTACTTCTTTAAGACTTCTAATAGCTTTACGGTTTCTAGTTGTCCTAAGTCGGCGTTGACTATCACTGGTCTTTTTAGTTCATCGTCTAGGAATTCATATCTAAGGTTTTTGGGTAGTGTTTTAAGTTCTAAAGATGGGTTCTTCGGACCTGGCATATGGTTTGGGGTCAGTGCTAAGCTTTCGCTTAGGCTGTCGTCTTTATACGGTTTACGCTAATCATCGTCTTCAGAAATGTCGGGTATTTGAATCTTTATTATTTCTGAATACGTGGTCTCTTCATTTTCAAGTTCTCTTATGCATTCGTCAATTACATCTACTAAATAGCAGGTATCGTCTATGGCTGGTGCTTGTAAGAACTTGGTGAGAATGAACTCTATCTTTTCTTCTCCTACTTTGAATGTTAGCCTTCCTTTCTTCACGTCTATAATAGCTCTGGCTGTAGCTAGGAACGGTCTTCCTAGGATAATTGGGGTAACAGAGTCCTCTTTGATGTCCATGATTATGAAGTCGGTTGGGATGTAGAATTGTCCTATGCGTACTGGAACGTTTTCCAGTATTCCGACGGGATATTTTACTGATCGGTCAGCTAATTGTACGGACATTTTGGTTGGTCTTAGGTCTCCCATATTCAGCTTTTTGCATATAGATAAAGGCATAACACTGATACTGGCTCCTAAATCGCATAGAGCTTTGTCTATTATGAACTTTCCTATGACGCAGGGTATGGAGAAACTACCTGGGTCTTTTAATTTAGGAGGCATGCGATTTTGAATAATAGCGTTACACTCTGCAGTAAGTGTAACTGTTTCGTTATCCTCAATCTTTCTCTTATTTGACAGGATTTCTTTGAGAAATTTAGCGTATGACGACATTTGAGTTATCGCTTCTGTAAAAGGAATAGTGATATTCAACTGTTTAAGGAGCTCTACAAATTTCTTAAACTGTCCTAAAGTTTTGGAGTTTATTAATCTTTGAGGATAAGGGATAGGTGGTTTATATGGCGCTGGAGGTGCTTGAGTTTTTTCACTTGTTGTATCCTCCTTCTCGTTGTCTTCCTTCTTCTCTAACTCAGATTCCTTTTCTGCTTGTTCAGTTGGTTTTTGTTTCATGGCTGAGTTTTCGGTCCTCGGATCGATCGGTTCGTCCAATTCTTTTCCACTTCTTAATATGATAACATTTGCTTGACCTTTTGGATTCTGTTCGGGTTGTCCAGGAAACGTGCCAGCGGGTGCGGCAACAGAGGCTTGTTGTTGAGCCACTTGTGATATCTGTGTTTCTAACATTTTATTGTGGGTGGCTAAAGAGTCTACTTTTCCGGTCAGCTGTTTAATTTGCTCGCTAGTGTGTATGTTTTGATTCAGGAATTATTTGTTTGTTTGAGCTTTAGTAGCTATGAATTTTTCCATCATCAACTCGAGGTTTGATTTCCTAGGTGCAGTCTGAGCAGCATCTGGTTTCTGATATCCTGGCGGAGCAGTAGGCATTTGCAATGCATTATCGCTTTTGTAAGAAAAGTTTGGATGATTTCGCCAACCTGGGTTATAGGTATTTGCGTAAGGATTTCCTTGAGCATAATTTACTTGGTCTGGTGGGATTCCGGCCAGCAATGGGCATTCGGGCGCATTATGAATGGTGATTCCGCATAACTCGCAGTTTGGAGTTATGGCAGCGACGGTTGCAGTGGGGTTAACGGTCAGACTGTCAATCTTCTGTGCTAGAGCATCTACTTTAGCGTTGAACTTTTCAAGGCTGCTGATCTCGTACATCCCACCTTTCGCTGCGGGTTTCTCTGTTGGAGTGCGTTCACCTCCCCATTGGCAGTGGTTCTGAGACATGTTTTCGATTAGTTGATAGGCTTCGTCGTATGGCTTATCCATAAGTGCACCGCCCGCGGCGGCGTCTACCGTCAATCTGGTGTTGTATAAAAGCCCATTATAGAAAGTATGGATCGTCACCCAGTCTTCTAGACCGTGGTGAGGACATGTTCTCATCATATCTTTGAATCGTTCCCATGCTTCGTAAAGAGATTCTGTATCTTTTTGTCGAAATCCGTTGATTTGAGCTCTAAGCATAGCAGTCTTGCTTGGCGGAAAATATCTCGCTAAGAAAACGTTCTTCAACTGTTCCCACGTCGTAACAGAGTTGGATGGTAAGGATTGTAACCATGTCCATGCTCTGTCTCTAAGAGAGAAAGGGAAAAGACGAAGTCTTATTGCGTCTGGAGTTACTCCATTTGCTTTCACTGTGTCTGCGTGTACAAACTTCGTTAAATGTTCGTTTGGGTCCTCAGTTGCATTTCCTGAGAATTGGTTTTGTTGTACAGCTGACAACAATGAGGGTTTCAGCTCAAAATCGTTTCGAGTAATAGCTGGGGCAGCAATGCTACTTCTAGGCTCCATCTGAGAGGGTGTAGCGTATGCCTTCAGCGGTTTGTTTTGAGGTCCTTCGGCCATCTTTGATTCTTCTTCGGATTTGGGAATGAGAGTGAGAGGATCGGGAATGTTATGTTTTAGTTGGTACTCAATGATGCGACTTCTTAAATGTAAGAAGCGCTCTAGTTCTGCGACTGAAGGTTTTAAGATATCGCCTTGTGGGCGATTACTTAGCATACAATCGACAGAACTAGTAAAGGAAAAATGAAATTGTTAACCTAGTTTATACGGCGTAACAGAAGGTTACACTATTGACTAAACGGGTCCCCAACAACGGCGCCAAAAACTTGATCGCGACTTTTTATGTCTAATACAACTTAACTGTAAGTGCACAGTCTATCGCGTAGTAATAAAAGATATCGATCCCATAGGGACTCGTAATCAAACTAGTGTTCTCGGGAGTTACTATGTTTAGCTAGGTAGATAATGTTTAAGGAAATAATTTATGTCACTAAAGGGAACTAAAAACGTTACTTGAATTATAATTACGTGAATCGATATGCAGTAATTATGTTCTTCGGGGATTTGACAAGTTACCGGTATATGAAATATTTTTCAGAATTTATTTAAGCAGAAAATAGTGATCTGAAGAATTTCGTCTCACGATGGTTGTTGACGCTAGTCATAATTCTAAGGGCCGAATGTGCGCTTTCGCTGTCCCATTCGGGGTTAAAACTACTTTTTGGAAATCTCTAAGTTCTAATCCATTTTAAAGTGCTTTCGCTGTTATTAAAACAAATGTCTAGTGTTTACTATCTGGTCTTACCGCAGATGTCGCTTGTTGGTTCGTACCTTAATTAATTTCCCATTGTCGTGGCAAAACTACTTTTAAATAAGTTCTCGCTTTCGCGATGAACGTTTATTCAGTAAATAAGTTTAAACACTCAGACCATAAACAACTTTTGAAAGAAGGAAAGTTTTCAATCGGTTATTATCAAATCCCGTCTGAATTATTATTACATATCGATTGCTCTGATTTAGCTAGACGTGGATTTGGGAAAGGTAAAACATAAATGAAAACAGAAACTTAGAACATTCATATTACTGATAATTAAAGTTACAATTAACGAAATAATGAAAAACCTGTAACGTATCCAATTGGCTTTTGGCCAAACCCCAACGATGTCGGCAGGATTATGTCTTCAAACCAATAGAGCGTACAAACGAATATTGTCGAAATGGAATACAGGAATAAGGAAAGGAAACAAAAAGCAGAAAGAATAAAACTAAATTTCTTCTCTGGAAATAAAATTGGGCAGCACTTCGTTGTCTGAATGCGGCTCCCTTTCTCAGCTCCCCTCCTTCCCCTTTTATAGAAATAGAATTCTAACGGTTGTAATTTGAAGAAGGTGGACTTGGAGGCAGAAATATCAGGGAGTAGTGGTCCATTATTTGGGACTTGGAACTGCATTTTGCACGTTCATTTGAATTTGTGCGTTTTTGCCTGCATGACGGTCGTCACCCGTGTGACGGTCGTCACAGCAGCAAAATATGCATTCTGCGTTTTTCATGTTATTTTCATCTGATTTTCGTCCATATTTCATCTGTAATTGCTTCTTTTCTTCATATTGCTTCGTTTAGACATGATTATCAAATACCTGCAAAATATCAGACAAATAACATGGAAAGAACCCGAAATCGGATCGAAAACAGTCAAACATCAGTTGAACTATGCATCAATATATATATATACGATTTCGTGTTATCAGTACCCTCATAGTGCAATGAGGAAATCAATGCCCACGTAGTTCGGGGAAACCACTGCTGGAGAATAAAAAGAAAGACGTCGTCAAAGCCAATAGCAAATAGAGAAAGCAAGACCCAACTAGGGGACTGTAAAAGGAAGTAGTGCCAAAACCAATAAAGGAAATGAAATAGAACTATACCGAAGAACACAGAGAAACAAGGCAAGACTCTGCGAGGACATGCAGGGGAAAAAGGATGACTCCACAGGGGATGAAACAAGAAAGTGGTGACGAAGCCGGAAAAAGGGACAAGACCTAAAGATGATATCTATAGGAGACTCGGTGTATTAACTAAAAGCAGTGATTAACCGAAGAAACTTGAGAAGCTTGTGGTGAGAGCAAAAAGGTTAGGTGTCGATAGACGGACCGTGACGAAACAAAAGAAAGATAGTACTGAACCAGAGAGAGGTGTTTGACTCGGAGGGGAAATCGATATATTAACTGATAAATAGTGGTTAACTGAGAGGATAATGGGGATGGTTTTAATGATCAACCAAAAGACGGGTGTGAAACCAAGCAAAGGTTGTGACCCAAAGAATGGCGCATTGACTGAGCAAACAGTGCTTGACCAAAGGAAAGGGTATTCGAACCGAATAAAGGTTACTAACCCAAAGCTGACAGTATTTGAACCAAAGAAAGGTTGCTAACTGCGGGAGTTCGGTGTTTAACAGACGGACTGTGATTAACCGAAAAGAAATGAGTGATTAACCAAGAGAAGGTGATTAACTTAAAAGAAACTCAGTATCTTAACAGACGGACTGTGGTTAACTGATGAAAAGGGTTATTGGTTCAAACAGGCGGACTGTGATTGACCAAAAGGCGGGTGATTAACTAAGAGAAAGTGGTTAACCCAAAGAAAAAGTTGGTTTTAACGGGCGGATCGTGATCAACCCAAGATTGGGTGATTAGCCAGAGGAAGGTGATTAACCCAAAGAAAAAGTTGGTTTTAACGGGCGGACCGTGATCAACCAAAAATCGGGTGATTAGCCGGGAGAAGGCGATTAACCCAAAGAAATACTCTGTGTTAAAAGACAGACTGTGATTAACTGGAGAAAAGAGGTTGTTAGTGTTTAACTGTTAAACAATGATGACCCAAACAAGAAGGAGAAAGAACCAAGAGAAGGTTGCAAACTCTGGTGGGGAATAGGTTAGAACAGGAAGACTGTGTAAACCAAAAAAGAGATTGACTTAGCTGGCGACTTCACTGGGGAAGAAGGGAATTAGGTTTGAACTGAAGGACAGTTGATCAACCAAAGAAAAGAGTGATTACAAATCTCCGGGGAAGCCAAGGATGGTGATTGACCTAGAGAGAAAAAAGTGTTGAATTGAAAGGGAGAAGCTATCTCCAAGGAGGAGGAGATAAGGGTGCAAGTGATCAAGGATCGACTCGACTGGAGAATAAGGGATACCACGGTAAGGAGATAGAGGCGACTATTCTAGATACAGGGTCATTTGTCCCATACCCAAAATAGCCAGAATGAGTGTAGGAATACTACATTCTCATTCCTTCTCTAACACCAAAGTGCGGTGCAAGAACGGACAGCGTAATAGCACGACCTTTGTACAGAGCTCCAATGCATTGCGGATCTTCAACTCTATCAGAGAAGAGGGAAGGACAAAGATCTAATAGATCTAAAGGAGAAGAAAGAGAGAGGGATCAACTAATCAAAACAAAGTGTCGATTTATCAATCAAAAGGGGATAAAGCCAACAACTGTTCAAAAGGATGAAAAACCATTAAAGCAAAAGGGTGATTTATTGATTATACAAAATTGAGTTCATTACAAAGAGGAAAAAAAATCAATGCAAACATGAATAAAAGTGAAAAACAGTACCAAAACAATTAGCATGCATCACAAACCATATAGCAAGTGATCAAAGAAATATGCAAGAATGATTGTGATCAACGTGTCGAAAATGCACATAATCGATAATTGAAAAATGACATATTGAAATATGGCATAGATGCTTCAAAGAATAGATTAATAGCTCATAAAACATCCACAAATATCAAGCATATCAAGCCATGGAAGTTATATGGGGATAGGATAGCAAACAAGCTTGAAAATGGGCAAAAATGACATTCTACCACTGAAGTAATCGGTTACTTGAAGCGGGTAACCGGTTACTTGATCAAAAATGGAGGAAATATGCTAAAATTGTGCAAAGTAACCGGTTACCCACTTAGAGTAACCGGTTACTACTGTAACAGTGGCAAAAATCAGTTTTTTCAACTAAACCTTTCCCCAATCTTCCACATGTTATACTTGACATTTGTGCATGAAAAATGAAGTTCAAAAGCACTTAAACATCAATTAATCATCAATAAAAAGCAATAAACATGGAGAGCAAAGATCAAGAGATCACATGATCAAGCAAAACCGAAAAAACGATCGAACTACATCATAAGCGCGGAAGTGATCGAAACGGTAAATCGAGTGAAAGATAACCAACCTACAAGGCGGAGATTTGCCCTGAATGTTGTTTCTATTGATATATGATGAGAAGAAGCAAATAAACCCAAAGAATTCCAAGCTTGAGATCCAACTGTAACGAAAGCCATTGAAAACGCGATAAATGCTTTGAATATCGATTTGCACCGAATAAGCTCGAAGTAATCACTTGAGATGAATCCAGAGCCAATAAAACTCTAAAAAGTATGGTAGAATCACAATATGATGATGGCTAAGCCCAAGAGAAAGCACTTCCAATGAAGAAGTTGTTACTCTTTAATGGAGGATTTGAGCTTTAGTGAGGTTTTGATGCAGATGAATGGAGAAGAATGTGCAAATGTTGCAGAAAATTCAAAGAGAGTGTGAGAGAATCGAGAGTGGCCTGTGAGGGAAAACCGTCATACAACTTACGATCTTAAGTTTCGATGATGACAAATTGCAACCATGGATGAATCGGCATTATCGGTTCTACCTCTACAAAGACAAATGCAAATATTCCATCCATCATATCCTTCTTATATCCATTTAACTTGCGTTACTCAATACAATATATGTGGATGATATGTGGTTATGACTAAATGCATAAAAACCACATAAATATCATTTTTTGCAATATTACAGGCCATGAGTCGACCACTGGGTCAGCGCATGAATATGTGCAAATAGTCACGGGTCGGCGCATGAAGACTGTGAGTCGACCGCAAGGTCAGCGCATGGAGTTTACATTTTCCCACGGGTCAGCGCACGCTGACCTATGGTCGACGCACACTGTTGGGACTTTCAAACTTACCTAAATCTGCAGGCTATGCATCGACGCATGGACCTGCTATGGTCGATCGTTCGTGCGTTGGTGCAGTTATTGAAGTCTAGCCACTGTGTTTGAAAAGCTGTTAAGTGTTTGATTGGTTAGTTACTATATATAGAGACTTTGTTCATTTTTAATAACAACAATTGTAAATCTGAGTCAATTGTCATAAAACAAGAAAAGTGAAAGAGGTGTCATGTTAAAAAATTCATAAGGCACAAGTTAGTATTACCCAATTAAAAAAGTACACCCAATCAATATTTAAAAAAATTCATAAATAAAAAGTTTGCATTGAAAAAAATAATAAAAAAAATAATAATAATTTTTTGATAAAAACAATATACAAATTTCAAGAAAATATTTTTATATTTAGTTTTTAAAATGTGTCCCTAAGGCACAAGTTAGTATTACCCAATTAAAAAAGTAACACCCAGTCAATATTTAGTAAAAAAAAATTGAAGGGAACTAAATTATTTGAATTTAGAATAGAAGAACTAATTCCATGAATTGTGTAAAATTGGAAGATTAAAATACTAATTAAACTTAATTTTTAATGACAAAATTTAATATTTAAAATCACTTACTTTTGACTCCAATATAAATTATGGTCAAACATATTAGTGATTTTTATAAAAGTATTTTAGCATTGAATATTGGATTAAGAGTAATACAAGTGAGAGATACAACATATTCACACAAAACCCTAAGATGGTAGGAGTATGGTCGGGTTCTCCCACTTATAAATTTTCAACTATCCACATTTATAATCAATGTGGGACTCCAACTCACATTTGAATTTAATATTCTTAATACTCCCCCTCAAGTGTGAGTCCACAATACTCCCCTCAAGTGGAAACTCTTTTGTCCACATATATTTGTACCGCCGTTGACACCTTTTTCTTGGGCATTTCGATACACCTCTTCTCGGGAATTTTGATTTCAACGGGACACCATCTTTTCTATAGCAAGATCTTTGTGAGAGACATATCACATACTCGCCCAAAACCTTAAGGTGATAGGTGTATGGGTTCTCCCACTTATAAATGTTCAACTATCCACATTTATAATCAACATGAGACTCCAACTCACACTTGACTTTATATTATTCTCAGCACTTCCTCTCATGTGTGAGTCCACAATACACTTGTACCGCCGTTGACACGCACCTCTTTTCTGGGCATTTCGATACACCTCATCTTAGACATTTCGATTTCAACGTGACACCACTTCCTGGGCATTTTGATACATGTAAGTCAATCCCTTTCTTGAACCACAGACTCATGATACCATATGTAGGGGAGATTTTCACTAGGGACCATTAAACATTGTGAGACTTCTTTTTTTTAGTAACACCATTGTGAGAGACACGTTACATACTCACCCCAAACCTTAAGGTCATAAGTGTATGAGTTCTCCCACTTATAAATGCTCAACTATCCACAATTATAATGAAAACTTTTTTGTCCACGTACACTTGAATGTTAGAGGAGTTTATCATTAGAGAGCATTGAATATTGGGTCAAGAGCAACACAAGTGAGAGAGACACCATATATTCATCCAAAACCTTAAGGTGATAGGTGTATGGGTTCTCTCACTTATAAATGCTCAACTCTCTACATTTATAACCAATGTGGGACTCTAACTCACACTTGATATATTATTCTTAACACTCCCTCTCAAGTGTGAGTCCACAATACTCCCCCTCAAGTGGAATCTCTTTTGTCCATATACACTTGTACCGTCGTTGACACTTATTACTAGGCATTTCGATACATCATTTCCTGGGCATTACGATTTCAAAGGGACACCTATTCATGAGCATTTTGATACAAGTAAGACGATTCCTTTATGAACCAAAGGTTCATGATACCATTTGTTGGAGGAGTTTTTCACTAGGGAGCATTGAATATTAGGCCAAGAGCAACACAGGTGAGAGATACACCACATATTCACCCACCACGTTAAGGTTTTGGATGAGTATGTGGTGTGTCTCTCACAAAGGTCTTGCTCTAGAAAGAAAGTCCTACAATGTTCAATGCTCCCTAGTGGAAATCTCTTCTAAAAGTGGTATCATGAGCCTTTGATTCGAGTGAAGGATCAGGTTGAGTGTCCCGTTGAAGAGTGTTAACGGCGGTACAAGTGCATGTGGATGAAAACAACTTTCACTTAAGGGGGCATTGTGGAAGCATTATGGATAGACTCACACTTAAGGGGGAGTTTTAAGTATAACAAGTGTGAGTAGTATGGATAATAGTCTCACATTGCTTAGAAAAGTGGAGGTTAAGCACTTTATAAGGAGGATTCATACACCTATCACCTTAAGGTTTTAGGTGAATATGTGGTGTGTCTCTTACTTATAAAGTGCTCAACCTCCACTTTTCTAAGCAATGTGAGACTATTACCCGTACTACTCACACTTGTTATACTTAACAAAAATGAGCCAACATGTTAACTCTCAATAATGGGAGATAATTTAGCAGGACATGAGGTTCTTTTTTATGAAATTTTATTGACTATATGGTGATTAATTTTGTCAGCATGTAATGTCCCAAACAAACAAACAAAATGTAAAATAAGTATAAAAAAAAATAAATGAAATCCCTAATTTATGCTTTTACTGTCGTTTTTTCTTGCTTCATTCCTCTGTCTTCCAAACTTTCTTATATGTCTAATTTTAATTAGTTCTTAGACCTTACAAGTGTTATTCAACCTCTTATTTGTTCATCAACCTTTAAATTTCTCTTTGACCTACCTCCCACTCACCACTGGTCCATTCATCCTTGAACTTCGCCCAACAATTTTCTGATCACCTATGTCAAAATCGTTTTTCATTTTTGTCAATGTTTAAAGATTCAAAGAAGAACATACAAAAAACTACGTAAGAAATTGGATGATTAAAAGATTGCAGAAAAATTAAGTTTTTTTGTATTGTTTTTTATTATGTGGACATATATTTGATCATAAAATGGAATTGTTGATGTTGTACTTGATTAATGTAATTCATTATAATAGTTGAAGAATATGTATGTTTGGTTGGCAATTTGGTGAGGATTGTTGTACTTGTATGGTATTTTATTAATGCAATGTTGACATTTAGTTAAGATATGTATGAACTTTAAAGTTTTTAGATTTTTAAAACTTTATACTCCACTATAAAGGCCTAATGAAAGGTATCACATATAGGTACACAATTTTTTATCCTAAATATCTCATACTTTTTACCGTCACTAACTTAAGCATCAGAGTGTTTGCATTGCAAGACTAGAGCACCAGAACACAAAATCACATGTTGGAGTTTGCCATCTTATTCATATTGACTATTTCTTTTATGAACCTCGTCCATTTTTTTCTATATCACCTTTTTTGTACTCTCTTTCACCCAATCATACCCATAAAAATACCTATCACATAGTTTCTTACTAGTTATATAACACATTATATAGATTAATAACCCTACGTCATAAGTCTTAAAATATGAATTTAAGATTCCAATCCTCGAAGAATATGGCATGAATCAAAGGACACATTAATATTTTCAAAGTCAATGGGTTCAACTACATATGGATTAACCATTTATAAATTACACAAAAACATACCAAAAAACAAATAGAATACTGACACTACTATAAAAACAACTTTTCAACATGGTTGGGAGAAGGATGTTACCATAGTTGGAGGTCCATAGTAACAAAAAAGTATGGTAGTAAGTGCCATCTTTTCTATCATAGACTAGTAGTCGTGGTAAAAATAGAATAGCGCCCAACATTCCACCATGATAGTAAGAACCAATTGTAGTAAAAGGTGGAATGGTCACGTGTTCGATATCCAATGCCAAAATTTTGGGTGATTTATATATTGACCTAGGTTGTATTTTCCAACCGTAGTGAAAATGTTAGTGCACAACATTTTACCATGGTTGTAGATTCTAACCGTGGTGATACATACATTTAAGTTTATTATAACTTATGTGAAATGTTTGTTTACGCAAACACTCACTAAACATATAACCTTTTAATTTGATTTAGACAAAATAATATGAAAAATTAAGTTATATTTGAAGAAAAACTTACACTAATAATATTTTTTCAAGCTTTATGCAACTCGTTATCCATACCTAGCTCTTTAAGTCAGAATTTGGTTCATCTCTACAAGTTCATTCTGCAAAGTATCAATTTTTTTGAGAAATTCATCATCATCATTGTCGTTGTCATCATCATCAACATCATCATTATCATCATCATCATCATTGTCATCATCATCATAATAATTATCATCATGGCGATGGTTAACCTAAATTTCTCAACAACTTTGATTCTTTGTAGAATGAACTTGTAGAGAAGGAAGTGTTGATTGAAAAACTAGAAGTATCAAACCAAATTCTAACTGTTAAAGCGAGATATAGATAATAGGATGCAGAAAGCTAAAAAAATATTGATTAGTGTAAGTTGTTCTTAAAATATAACTTAATTATTAGATTATAATTTTCTAATTCAATTTGACAAGTTATATATAGGGTTGGTAAAACACGCAACCAGCATACGATATAACAGACTTAATTGTATCTTTTATCACTTTACTCTGCTTTAGACATGTTGGGCTGAATGAAATGAAAACTACACATGAAATAACATTCTCAACATTAACATAAGACAACACCAAAAAATAACAATAATACAAAATTTTACCTATTTCAACAAAAAACAATAACATAACTTTTTTTTACTTATGACAACAAAAGAAACAACATAACTCAATGAAAACATCAACATTACCAACAACCTTTTACTTGTATCAATAAAAACAACAATATAACTAAAGAAAAACGACAACATAACTAACAAAAACTATGACAATAAATTAAACATTTTATTATCTTAACATAAATAATAATATAACTCAACAAAAACATTAACATACACAAAAACATTTTACTTGTATCAACAAAAACAACAACATATCTCAATAAAATAACTACATAACTCAACAAAAACAAAAACAGTAAAATAATCCTTTTACTTATCTCAACAAATACAACAACATAAAACATTTGATTTCATCTTAACAACAAAAACAACAATAACTTTAAACATTTTATTAACTCAACAAAAACAAGAAAATAATTAGAAAAACATACAACATATATGATTTAATGTCTCAACAATAAGAAAAACAACAAACCTTAAAAGGACAAATAGTTTTAACAACATCAACAACAACAATACAACTCGTAAAATGAATGGTGGGAAATATTTCATGTACATACCCAAAATATGAAGAGGAAGATAGAGAAATGAGTTCATGTTTCCATCTTGCAAATATTTGTAACACATTTCCTTGATCCTTACTAGTTAGATACGTTACGTTGGAGCTTTATATGTTGGAATTTTGTGAGATTCAAATAAGTCGTGAAAGGTTAGCGTTTCACTTATAGAGCTAGAGGTAGTAGTCTCTTTTAAAGTTAATAAAGTTCAACTTATATAAGTAAAACTTTTCACCACGGTTAATAGAAGAAACTATGTTGAAATGTCCCTGACATTTCACCTCGATTGTTAATTTAGACCATGGTGAAAAGTAGTTTAATTTTAATTAAAAAAATAGAAATTAAGGGAACACGCCCTTCTTGTAACAAAAAACATTGATACTGGGATTCGAAGCATGACAATCCTTCACGTTTCACCGTGGTTGTTAATTTGGAACATGGGGGAAAGTGATTTAATTAAAAGGCGCATAACGAATAGATATAAATAAGAGTGACTTATTCAATTGGTACCAATTAACAATCATTAATCTCGATGTCATCTCTCTCCCTTACTCATGCGTTTAATTTTCATAGGATTTGCACGCTTAGGTATTTCATCTCTAGCATAGTTTATCATTTATTCAATTGGTAGCGATTTACCAACTAACCTTACGTAATAAATCGCTACCAAATGAATACATGATAAACTATGCTATAATTGAAACACCTAAGCATGAAAATCTTATGAAAATTAAGCGCATAAGTAAGGGAGAGAGATGACGTCGAGATTAATGGTGCTTTGACTTTCGTCCTCGCTTTGCCTACGTGCACTTTTCAGTGGTTTCTCATTGGAACCTTCATTGTTCCTTTTATTATGAAGAATATTGCAAGATTTCATACAATTACCAATCTACAATATTGTTGAGAAAAATAAAATCCCCTATCTGGATCTTGACTTGTATACTGCGTAATGCAAAACTCTTATGTGTAATCTTTACTTGATTAATGCTTCTTGAATCTCTCAATATCACCAATCTACTCCAAGCCTTCATGGGTAGGAATCACCCCTTGAGTATACTGTTGAATTTGAAGAGCTCTATTGAAGTTGAAGTTATGCATGTTATAGAAAACTCTGTCGAATTTGAAGAGCTCTATTGAAGTTGAAGTTATGCATGTTATAGTCGAAGTCTATTCTTGCATGCAGAATTATGTTAGCTTGTTATTTAAGTTAGCATGTTGAATTGGGGCAGCCTGTTGGGCCAGTTGTTTAAGTTAGCTTAGTATTTTATACATATAGTAGTTCTCTCCGGTTGTTAAGAGAGGTTAATTGTTGTTATCCATTTGTAATCTTTGAACCCTTATTGAGTAAGTGAATATTAAAGAAGTTTTAACCAATTATGGTTCTTCTTCCTTCTTCTCACTCTATCGTAAAACCTAATAGGGTTCCTTGTGTTTGTTTAAGAAACTTAATCTTTCTCATATTTTGGTTTGTTCTTGAAGACATTAATTTATAATAAATTGGTGCGGTAAGCGTAGGGGAGAAGATGCTGTCAATAAGGTTTGAAATTGAGAAATTCTCCGATATGAATGATTTTGATTTGTGGCACTTGAAAATGCAAGTCTTACTAGTTCAACAGGGTTTGTTAGAAGTGTTGAAAGGATCAAAGAAGATGGACTTTGCCCTAACGGATAAGGAGAAGAAGATGATGATCGAGAAAGCCCACAATTCCATCATATTTAGCCTTGGTGATAAGGTTCTCTAACAGGTCTCAAAGGAGAAGACGATAACCGGTGTATGAAGCAAACTCGAGGGTTTATATATGACGAAATCACTGTTCAATCGCCTCTACCTGAAGCAAGCTTTGTATTCGTTCAAGATGATTGAAGATAAAGTCTTAGTTGAGTAGCTGATTATGTTCAACAAGTTGATTTTTGATCTTGAAAATATCGAGGTCAAGATTGATGATGAAGATCAAGCATTACTGGTGTTGTGTGCTTTACATAAGCCTCGTGCTCAGTTTAGCGAAACTCTCTTATATGAAAGAGATTCTTTTACCTTTTAAGAAGTTCAATCAGCCTTGTACTCTATGGATTTGAATGAACAAATGGAGCATGGGCCATCTTCTGTTGGTGAAGGTTTGTTCGTTAAGGGGAAATTCTTGAAGAAAGATGGTAGATTTGAGAAAAAGAAGGGTAAGGTTCTACAAATTTCTTATGGTGGTAATACTTCTGCAATTAGGTGTTATCATTTTAAGGAGTATCATACGAGAAAGGAGTGCCCTGATCGACTAAATAGTCATGGTGGAAAGGATAATGGTAATGTAACCATTGTGCAAGATGGTTATGAATCATCTGATGTTCTGATGGTTTCAAGGAGGTTCAATCAAAAAGAAGATGTCGATTTCAGTGATGTGTTATCACCTATTGTAAAGCATAGATCCATTAGAATGTTGTAAGCCATGGTGGCAAAGTTTGACCTAGAACTTGAACAAATGGATGTGAAGACAACTTTCCTGTATGGTGATCTAGATGAAATATTTCTGATGAGGCAAACTGAGGGGTATGCAGAAAAGTGAAAGGAAGATTATGTATTCAAGTTGAATAGGTCTTTGTATAACTTAAAACAATCTCCTTGATAATGGAATAAGAGATTTGACAAGTTCATGGCACACATAGGTTTCACTAGGATCTAGTTCGATAACTGTGTTTACTTCAGATTTTGACCTAAAAATTCACTGGTTCTTTTGTTTCTTTATGTGGATGACATCCTCATAGAAATCAACAGTGTCAAAGATGTTATGAAGGTGAAAGTTGAACTCAATAAGGAGTTCAACATTAAGGATTTGGGAGCTGCCTCCAGAATTCTTGGGATTGACATCCAAAGAGATAAAAAACAATCAAGATTATGCTTATCTCAAGAGACGTACGTACTAAAGATTCTCGCCAAGTTTGGTATGTCGAATTCAAAGCTTGTTCTAACAACGTCTAATTCTGAGTACGACTCAAAGTCCTAGTACTGAAGTCAAAAGAGCTGATACGAATAGCATTCTATATGTTAGTATAGTAGGTTCTTTGATGTATGCTATGGTCTGTACGAGGCCATACATAACGTATGAAGTGAGCCTTGCAACCAGGTATATAGCCAATCCTAGGAACACGCACTGTAAAACATTAAAGTGGATTATAAGGTACATCAATGGGTGTCTAAGCAGAGTCCTGATTTATGGTGGAGCCTGTGGTGATGATAGCAATGTCTAAATAGAAGGATTTGTCAACTCTGATTATGCAGGTTGTATAGATTCCAGAAAATCTACTTATGGATATGTGTTAATTATGTTCGGCATGACAATTAGTTGAAAAGCAACACTTCAGAAGGTTGTTGCCTTATCAACCACTGCAACAGAATATATTACCCTCACTGAAGATGTGAAAGAAGCATTATGGCTTGGAGGTTTTTCTAAGGAGTTGAAACTTCAAGGTCGAGTTATCACTGTTAAATGTGATAGTCAAAATGCAATACACCTGCCGAAGAATTAAACATATCGTGAGCGAACCAAGCACATTGGTGTGAGGCTTCACTTCTTCAAAGGCATAATCGAGCATGGAGAAGTTCAAATGCTTAAGGTTTCGACCGATGCCAATGCCACTGATATGATCACCAAGACATTGCCAAGCAGCAAGTTTTTCCACTATATGCAATTGATCTGCATGATGATAACTAGTGGGTTTTGAGGTCCAGAGTTTGTTCCAAGATGGAAATTTATGGGTTATAAGCTAGTGTTGTAGGAAACTCTGTCGAAGTCGAAGAGACTTGTCGAGTCGAAGTTGTGCATGTCGTAGTCGAAGTTTGTTTTTGCATGCAAAATTATGTTAGCTTGTTGTTTAAGTTAGCATGTTGAATTGAGTCAGCCTGTTGGGCCAATTTTTCAAGTTAGCTTGTTTCTTTAGTTTGCTTAGTAGTCTATAAATAAATTAGTTATCTCCGGTTGTTAAGAGAGGTTAATTATTGTTATTCACATGTAATATTTGAACTCTTATTGAGTAAGTGAGTAGTAAACCAATTTTAACAAATTTTGATTATTTTTTTCCTTATTCTCTCTCTTTTGTAAAACCTAATAAAGTTTCTTGTATTTGTTCAAGAAACTCAATCTTACTCATATTTTGGTTTATTTTTGACAACATTAATTTATAACAAATTCCTTGAGCGATGAATTGTCCAAAGATTTGAGAAGAAATCGGCCTTATCCATAGCCTTCCACACAGTTACTACCAAGGCAATCTGAAGAGAACAACCTCCTTCTTTTCCTAGAATTTGTCAGCACCAATGACAACAACCTCAATCTTGCAAGCTACCTGAAAATCTTTATCCAATGTTCAAGAACAAGTAGTTTCAAGACAACATCTCTTCAATTAATTACACATCTTGTTATACCCTAAGTTTCACCCCTAGGATCCCACTTCATTTTCATCTTTGCAATGCAAACAAGATCACAAACATTGGTTCTCCTTCCCTACTCTGTGGGTTTGCTTCTGAGGGAGATCACCAAGCATCTGTGTGTTTCTTACTAGCTTTATGTTTGTTTATGTTTACTAACCTCAAATCAAAATACCAAAAATATGTTACAGTTTGCTTGTTTCCTCTTCTCTGTATGTTTAGGGTTTTACAGGGAGATAAATGGTGATGGCATTGGTTCCAAGTCAAATGTGGTTATTCATTCAAGTACAGATCAGATGGGAGTTCGACCTCATCTTGGTCAAACCGTCAAGAGTTTGCTTCAATTGCAAGTTATCTGTGTCAGTGGGCTATCTTTCAGACCATGAGTATCCAAGATTAAGTTGTCTCGTGGTTATTAAGTAGTGATTCACAAGAAGTTTCGTTCAAAATTAGACTCATCAAGCTACAAGGATATCTTCATCAAAGATTTCTCAAGAGCAAGTGCATTAGGATTATCATTTGTGCATGCTTGAGGTTTCCTCATTTCAATTAAGAATACTATTGAGCTAAAATGTTGATTCTTCCCACCATGCCAAGTTATTTCCTCATCAATGTGCATTCAAAGGATAAAGGGAATTAGAGTTTCAGTTCATTGTGTTAGGGTTTCAATTCAAGGCTATATTGAGTATTATTCTTTCTCTATTGCAAGTTCATCATTATCTCATGGTTTCTCCTAGTTGTTTGCTTCCCAAGCCAATGTCTCTAATGAGGATTAGAGGATTCCTCAAGGAATTACCTTTTGTGGTGAGATCATCAATGAGAGAAGAATTTTACTAAATTAAGACATTTTGTTGATTATGATGCAAGTATTGATCTTTGGATTCATCCAGGTTTAATTCAAGTTCTTATTCCAAGATCAAAGACATGAATCATGATTCAATTTCTCTTGACATACAAGTTACAAAAATTCAAGGTGTTAATATCCAGTTTAAGGTATGCTTTCAAATATCCACCCAAGATCTATTCTTTCCTATATTCGCCCTTTTTATTCATCATCCATTCTCTTTATCCAATTATCCAAATTAGTTTCAATAACCCTTTTTCTATCCATTTGAATATCCATTAGTCATAAAAATCTATATTTTTAATTTCCAATTTAATAACCATTTTCTTAAATCCATTTGATTTCATATCCAATTTCACATTTCTAAACAATGTCACGTATTAGATCTCTTTTCTTTCTAAAAATCTAATATTCAATTATTCAAATCCATTTTTCAATAACCATTACCATTATTCCAATATAAGACAATTGTTACAAAAGAAAATATAGCCATGATTTTTTTCCATTACAAAATATAGGCCCATTTCCTACCTTTTTTTATTACAAGCTCATGAGTGGTACACTAAACAATGACTAAAAGTAGAGACAAAAACATGTCCCATATGTTTACTACATGAAGCCATGAAGCTCCTACAAATTGCTACTACTTCAAGCAAAAACACGGCCCAGGCTTCATATGATTCCAAGTCACAAGCCAAACCAAGCCAATGTAAAGATAAGCCAATGATATGAAGCCTTATTTCCAAGCCCACATGACCAAGCACCACAAGCTGCTACTACTTCAAAACAAGTCACGTTGCAGCCACAACAAATTTCATGACAAGCTGCTACCTCATCAAGCCAGTCGTGCCAAGCTACAACAAGCAAGCTACTCCAACTCCTTTCATACATAGCCAAGCAATTGCAAGCCGTATCAAGGTCATAATGTCACAATTCAAAATAAGCTGCAAGAAAAATATCACAACGACATTGAGCTACGCATTGAACCAAAACGCAGATGAAAAATGAAAACGGCAATAAAAAATTTCATCAACTCACTCCATTTCACTCTATAAATAAAGAGTTTCATTCATTCATTTCTCAAAAGCTCCAAAGCCAAGTTTACTCTGAAAATTTTTCTACTCAAACCTCACACTGCGAAATCGATTTCATACTTATTCTTCTTCTACTTTTTTTTCTTCCAAATTCATCTCTCAATTGAAACGAATACCAAGCCAGAACAGTAGAGAAAGCAAAAAGAAGATTCAATTTCACCATTACCTGAGTTTTGAAGGTAGATTGGAGATTTTTCGCATTTTCGATTCAAACTGGTTGTTGATAATTTCTGAAATTGTTTGTTGCATCGCGTAGATCTTGGAATATTGTTCGTTTTCGCGCATGTTTCGAGCTCCGGCGCGGCAGATCAGTGCTAGCTCATGGCTTCTTTCACGCGAAGAAGAAGATGTTAACTTGTTTTTATTCTGATATTGGGCTCGGCCCATGTTTTATTGTTTTTCTACTTCATCCTTCCATTTTCTTCATGGACCTCCTTTCTTTACATTTTCTTTAATTTATTTTCTTTCTTTTTAGTCAAATTTTTTTAATGATTCTTCATGAAAATTATTTCTAATTATTTTCTTGATTTAATATTTTAGATCTTGTTTCATTTCTTTAATCTTTGTATTTACGTTTTTTTTTAAATCATTTGAAAGTATTTTATGCTTGATTTTATATTCTTGTTGTTTTTGAATATTGATTGTTGGTTGTTGCCTTGAATCTTGTTTTTTGATAAAGATTTCATCAATATCAATGAATTTTGGGTGTCGATAAGAAATCATAATCCACCAAGAGAGGTGATTGATATTGACAATGACTTAATCAATTTGAGATTCAATTTGGTTGATTCTTTCTTCATCTTAACCTCTTTCTTTTTCTTTCTCACTTTTTCTTTGGATCAATTTGGAGGATGTGTAGGCCACTTTGTTCATGAGATCTTGAGTGATGATTGATAAACTTTCATCAACTCAAATCTATTATTTGATTGATCATTTGATCAATTGAGATAATTTAGATTGATGCATAAGTTTGTCCAAAGTACTATGAGAGGTTTATTGATGTAGTGGATCCATATTTCCTTGACTTAGGTCTTGAACAACCTTGTTTTGACTTGTGCTACATGATTTAGGAGTGTGATCTTTATATCACATCTCTAACATGTATGGTACATAAAGTTTTATTGATCGGTTTCCATAATATGATATTCTTTATAGATTATATTACAATTGCTTAACATATCCCTAAATTTGTCTCTAATCGGAAAGTGATCATATTGGTCCAATTTTAGATATGAGTCATCTTTAGTTTATATGTAAATCTCCTATCTCCATAATGTGTAGTTTCTTTTCCACCTAAGAGAGCTAACGATATACTTGTTGATTTTATCCAAGTTGGAGCCCTTCTCAAAGAATGATGCAAAGTTCTCACACATTATTAGGTTGATTAGTTGAGTAATCTACTTTAAATGACAAAATGTCTTCATTAATACTAACCTTAGTCGTACTAACTTTTACTTCATGCTCTTTATTCTTATACACCTTTATTTTTATGCTCATTTCCCTTTATGCTTATTTATTTTTATGCTTACCATTATCATATCATATTATTCATCTTGTTTATGTTTATGATTTTTTCTCTTTGTCCACTTGGACTTTCTTTTTCTTTTTAAGATATTAATAAAGATTAAACATCTTAAAACTCTTAATGCACTCCTTGAACTAATTGGTGACTATCCTTTGCTCATGGATGATGGACTTAGAATTAGGATCCTTTCCCTATGCTTTGGAGTATTATCTTGAGACCTTGGATCTTATTTGACACTTTGACCTTGAGAGAACTCTTGTGAAGAATTGGCTTGGATGCTTGGTTATTTCTCTGCTTATCTATTTGCTTATCTTGTTGCTTGATTCCAAAAGATGAGAGTTTTGACTTGTTATGTCAAAGGTTTGTATCTTGGTTAGATATTTTATTCCTTAACTTTTAATTTATGCTTTATGATAGCCTCTTCATCTCCTTCCCTTCTTAAATTTTCAAAATCTTCTCTCTTTTTCAAAACCTTCTTCTTTCAAACTAGAACCTCTTTCGTAATAAACCTTGACTTTGTCAAGTGCATTTTCAAACTCCTTTTCTTAATAAATTTCTAATCAATCTTAAGTATACTTAGACCAT
Source organism: Lathyrus sativus (assembly GCA_963859935.3). Taxonomy (NCBI): domain Eukaryota; kingdom Viridiplantae; phylum Streptophyta; class Magnoliopsida; order Fabales; family Fabaceae; genus Lathyrus; species Lathyrus sativus. The sequence continues at coordinate 716,267,397 of OZ012735.1, read as the reverse complement.
TTTCAAAAGACTTAAAAAACACTTAACTCATTCAAACCATTTTATGCCTTTTGTGCACTTTTTCCTTTTAAACTTTTCATAAAGTTTAGACATGAGTCATTTATAGTTGAGATGTGATCCTCCTATCCCCATAATATTGTTTGAAACAAGTTGACACTTTTCCACCTTTGAGAGTTAGTGACATACTTGTTAATTTTATCCAAGTTGGATCCCTTCTCATGGTGATGCAAATGTCCATTTTCACATACTTGTGGGTGATTAGTTGAATCTTTCTCCTTAAAATGACAAGTTATCTTTGCATTTAAAATGAATCATAACACACCATTTGTGTTATTTTTACCACGAACTACGAGGATTTGATCTTCCATTGCACTTTGTGGGTACGTAGGCACGAGACTCGGAAAGTTTTGTCAAACACAAAATTATTTATAAAAAAAAGCATTCTCTTATCGCCTCTTCACCTTTTGCAAACAACATCTTTTTAAGCAAAACACTAGATTTTCAAAGAGGTTCTTATAGAGTGTTATATACATTTCAGGTGCTAACACCTTTCCTTTGCTTAACCATCCCCCTTTCACTGTCTCTGTTTATTTGTTCTTGTTTAAGAACTTCTTTAGGTTTTGTTCGCTCTTTTTCCTTTCCTTTGGATAAAATAAAAGTGCGGTGGCGACTCTTGTTTTGCGAGTTAAGTTAATCAATAGCTTAATCTCAAAATTTTCCGCTACACATATCTCACTATCAAGATCTGAAATCAAACTGAAGTTAAAGATGAAAGAAATTCATTGCAAGATTTTTTGAACTTTCAAAAATGAGAAGGTGTTGGTTTCACATAAAATAACAATGTTGATTATGAGATTCACACATGAAAAAATGATTTTATATGTGCTTAAGATTAATCACAAAAATGGATGGAAAAAGTTTGTTAGATTCCAGTCAAATGAGTAAGTAGTGTGAAACAAAATATCATAAAAAAAAGTGGCCCATTTTCATGTGATTCGAGTCACACGGGTTCATGATTCGAATCAAATGTTAAACTTGATTTGAATCAGATGTGGAAGTTGCAAATAAGAAGTTTGTTGAATCACAAAGTAACATGATTCGAATCAAGTGTAATGCATGATTTGAATCACAAACACTAAAACTTTTTTGTTTTGCTCCTATTTTGCTTGATTTGAGTCATGTATTGTGAGTGATTTGAATCACACATAAGGAATCTCAATTTTCAAGTGTTTTTAAATGGTTTGAGTTTTCACTTCCCACATGACTTGAATTGATATAACCCATGGTTTGTGTTGCACCCCAAAATTTGACCAACATTTATTTACCCATCAAGAGTTGTATGAGACTTTGAAGCTAGCCAAGAAGGTGATTCAAAGGTTCAAAGGTTGATACCTTTGTCAGAGAACTCAAGAGATCCTCAGAAAGATTGGTTGAAACCAAGGTTGTGTGTCTCATAACTTGAGAGTTGTGGGAGCTCCTCAGATGATTCTGAGACTATGAGGGTAGACTTGAAGCTTTAAGAAAGCTTATGAGATGTCTTGAAAGCCATCATGAAGCCTAAAGAGGTCATTGTACAAGAATTCAGAAGATTCAGCCATGAGTGGTAGAATTAGGGTTTGACTGGGTCAACCCTAGGTCAACTAATAATTTGAAGAGGGTTGAGACCTAATCCAAGAACCATGTGATCATGGAATGATGCATTGAGATGCTATAAGGATGATTCCTAGACCAACTCATCATGATTGAGGAGTTTGAGAAGTTTTAAGCTAGGGTTTCTAAGGATTGATAATGTAAAATCCCCTAGTTTGATCCCTATCTTCAAGGCAGTTTAGCTCAAGATGTGATTGTCATCTCATCTTCCCCACAACATGAATGTTGTAGAGCTTGTTCTTAGATTTAATTTTAGTACTAGAAGTCCTTGATAGGATTTGTAGAGCTCAAGTTATGGTTTTGACAAATTACAGGTCATCTGAGGTATGTGAATCTGGGTCCTTGAAAGTCACCCAACTTTCATCCAACTTTTGCCATAGTAGGATGATTCCTATGAACTCTTGGTCAAAATTAATGTTTTAGATAATCTTCTTAGCTTTCTAGAGAGTACTAGAAGTCCTTGATAGGATTTGTAGAACTCAACTTATGGCTTTGACAAGTCAAGGGCATTTTGGTCATTTGGAGGTTATAGGTCATTTCAAGCATAAGGCCATATCTCCTATTTCCAAGCTTCAAATGTAAAAATATTCAACATCAAACTTGCTTAGAATGATGTTTTAAGGCTAGTAGGGAGGTCATGAGATGTTGAAAAGGCTCATATCAAAAAGTGATAAAAGTGGCCTAAAATGGAGGCATAAGTTAATTAAAGTGAAATTGAAAATTGGAAATCACAAGTTATAAATCCAAACCATGTCATATAATAGGTCATTTTGACTCCAAATGACATTCTAAGAAAAATGGTTCAGCCATAATTTTGATTTGGGGCTTGGATCATAGGGCTGCTTTGGAATTGGCTTACTTGCATATTAAGGTACCGAAGCAAAACTCAACAAAACTCAAGAAACACATTGGTTATGCATTGTAACTCATCTTAAATCTCATGTGGGGATAAATTCAAGTCAGAATTGGTTATCACAAGGAGCTTGGCATGAGATAGCATGTAAGGAGAATTGGATTCAAAATGTCATGACATGAAAAGTTCAATTTATCATTGGATGATCCTAGAGGGTTCTAGATGATTCTAAACCACTCTATATAACAAGTATAACTTGCTAAGATGCAAGGTTGGTGAGAATTGGTGCAGAGAAGAGAGAGTGAGATCAAGAATCTTCCATTGCAAGTCAAATCTCATTTCTTCATTCTTCTTCATTTCCATCCATTTTTTCTACACAAACACATTCTATACATCATATTGAAGCTGTGCAGATTGAATTGAGATCAAATCCATGGAGAATTGAAGAGTTGGTGATTGAGATTTTAAGGAAGCAATTCAAAATCGGTTTTCAAGAATCAAGCATTTTCAACCATTCTTTTTGCATACAGAAGCTAGAAGATTACTCAGTGAAGGAATTGGAAAAGATTGAAGGCCTGAATTGAAGGATTTCTCCATCTGTTCACTTGATTTTACCAGGTTTGCAAATTCTTCCCTACATCATTATTTAAGCATGGATAGGTTGATTTGTTAGTGTAGAATTGTTAGAGACCAATAGGTGATGGATTTTGGAAAGTTAGAAAGCAATTGGTGAAGACTGGATAGTGGTCACCATTTCTGTTTGGCCTTGTATCTTGTTGAATATTGAGAGATAAGCTTAGTTCAATAGCAAGAAATGTTCAGGGAAGCATGAGGATGAGATTAGGACCATTAATTTCAAGAACTGTTAAGATTGGGGACTGAGTATATTTTGGATCTTGGATCAGGTTCATTGATTTAGGAGGTTTCAGTTGATTTTAAGGGTATGATCGTGTTCAACATGGAATTCTAGGCATGTTAGGGTTTTAAACTTTGATTTTTGATGGAGAAATGAGAGAGCACGAGTTGAGGAAGATGAAGCTTCATGTCTGCATTTCCATGGTGGTTTCTTAGAACCCTAGCTCAAGGTTGATGATGATGTTGCAGCCATCAGATGCAAGCAAGACCAGTTGACTGATTGGAGATCCAACGGCCCATGTTTGATTTCATTTTGGAGGGAAGCCAGAAATGCCTGAAACGCACCGTTTCATTAAACGGTGGTTCTTGGGCTTAAGTGATTATTGACTATCCACACCCCCTTCATGAGGCCCAATCCATTTTGCACTGAAATTCCTTGCTATTCTCACCGTGCTATTTTCTTTTTCTTTATGTTTTTCCATTTATTTTCTGATTTAAATATTGGGCCTGGCGCTTTACTTCTTGAACCCCCCAGTCTGGGCCCATGCGCATATTGAACTGCATATGTTTACTTGCTGCACCCCAGCCATTCATATTTCATTTTATTTTTTATCATTTTATGTTCATACTTTAAAAAATCATAATAAATTGAAAATTAAAGATTTTTTAATGGGAGTTTTTTCTCCCACTTCATATTTTTGTCAAGAAAAATATAAAATAAAAATATTTTCCTTTCATGCATTTTTAGTATTTTTTGTATATTTTCTACTTTTATTGCATTTTATTTCTTTTATGTTGATATATGAATTTGTAGAATTTAGTTTAGGTAGTTCCCTTATTATTTTTAGGTCATTCTTTTTAGGATAGTTAGATATAAGCTTTAGCTTCCCCCTGGATTTATTCCATAATTTCGTGATGAATTTTAGGATAGTTTTGATTAGATGACATTAGGTTGTGTAGAATTAGGTCAAACTTCAACATAGGTCCACAATAACACTAGAATTTTGGGTTTCTAGGACAAATTAGACTATGGGGCATATAGGGCATTAAGGGTAGGTATGTAGGATCCCTTAGAGATTATATTAGGATTTAATATAGTAGTATACTATTTTTAGTTGATTTTTGTATTGGTTGATTGTTTGTGTTGCCCTTGTGGGCTTGTATTTTTGTTTGCTTTGCTTTGTGGGCTTGGAGAGCTTGGTATTGTTCTAAGGAGCATTGGGGAGCATAGTAGAAGACTTGAAGATTGATTGAGGAGCTTGAGAGCTTGATCTTATTTGTTGTGTTGATTGTTTTAGGGTTAGGGATTAGGAAGAGTTTAGACTTAGATAACTTCTTTCTTAAACATGGATGGTATCTTCCACCTCCATTCCTCCCTATGATTCAAAGTCCTTCCATGGTACACACCTCTCTCCTTTGGAGGGATAAGTGATGTACCTAGGGAGTAGAACTTTTGAGGGAACTATTCCTTTGATGTTGAACCCTTATAGGTCACCTTTGGTGGTCAATAAGCAGTTCAATATCCCCCAGCTTATCCAGTTAAGTGATTTCCTCTGGTTTGATTATCTGGAGAGAGGTTGAGTGTGAAGATGAAGACTTCATTGCAGAGTATGGAAGAGGATGAATCCTTGAGCATTTCCATTCCAGCTGAAGCTTGAAGAGCAACAAGAGCAAGTTGATACTTGAAGATCCCTGAAGATTAGGTGAAGCCTGAAGGTGGAGCTGATCAAGAAGCTGAAGCTTAAAAGAGAAGATAAGTTGAAACTTATGTTGAAGGGTTGAAACCTGGAAAAGCAAATTGATATTTGTCAAGAGTGATTGAAGTCTGAAGACTGAGTTGCTGACTGAAGAGCTAAAGCTTGAGGTTGAGAGAGGAGCTGAAGCTTTCTTCTGTTTCCTTTTCTTTTCTGTATTGATGTGTTTTGTTTGACTTGTTTGATGCATTAGAATAAGTCCATATCTAGAATAGGTAGAATCTAGGAGCATGATTGCACTAGAGGTTGAGTTGCTCCCTCTGCTTGTACTGTTACTGTGTGGCTTTGCTTGCGGGTATTCGGTAGAGCCCAGCTCCCTTGCCCATGTGGTTTGTTTGCCTGATGGCATTTTATTTCATTTTATCTGTATGATTGCAGTTTACTGTTCTTGCTTGATAGCATGCTGTTTTATATTTCAGTATGATTACTGTTATCCATTCTGGCTTGAGGTTGAGATGAGCTTGTGGAGGCTGAAGCCCCACACACATTTCCTCCCTCACTTGCATTGCATGCATTTTACTGTTAAGCTGATGCTTTGTCTGTTTTGGTGTATCATTGACATGATCCCTTAGGACTCTCATTTCCTTTGATAAGGACTTGATGATAGAACTTTAGGTTGAAACCTATGCATGACAACTTCTAGGAGTTCCCTGTTCAAACCTTAACCATAGGATGAATCCATGGCATGACGACAGTAGGACTTGATAGTCTCCCTCCTAGTTGGGCCTGTTCTCTTCTCATCTCAAAACAGTTTAAGATACAGTAATCATGAATGATTTCTTTCGTACGTTACGAGCCTTAAGCTATCTGAGAAAGGATTGTGGGGGAGTTTCTTTTCCATAGTCTGGATGTTTAGTATGGTACCCTTTGGGTGACATGCGACGCATTCACTCTCAGGTCATAGTCTCTAGTGCGGTTGAAATTGCAAACACAATAAAAAACACTTCTTTCGTAAAAGACAGGAAATAAACCGTAGTTTCCCGAACTACGTGAGCTGTGATCTCTCATGCCTGTTGAGAGTACGTAGGCACAAGATGGCGATGTCTTGGCGAGCTACCTTCCCCCATAACCCGTCGTAGGCCGAACTACGTTGACTCTGATTTCTCATTCTCTGATGAGAATACGTAGGCATAAAGTGCGACGCTTTACCGAGTCATTTTCTTTTCTGTTTCAGACCAGCCTTGATAGGTAGATAGAATAAAACCAACCCGTCCAAGTAAACACAACAAGCATGGATCCCGTCGAGTACGACGGACGTGAGGGGTGCTAATACCTTCCCCATGCGTAACCGACTCCCGAATCCAGACAACGGTTGCGACGACCTTGTCTTACCCTTTTTCGTCAGGTTTTTCCGATCGTTTCCTTTCCCGTTCTGAGGGATAAATAACGAAAGGTGGCGACTCTTCTGTCATGCCGACACCTTATTTTCGCGCAAGCGACAGTTTGTGTTTTACAAACTTAGACAATTGACTTAAACAATCATGATCAAAACTCAAATATAATAATCGGTTTATGCATACTATAAAATGAACCGTTTCAAAAACTTGATTTAGAGAAGATGTGCAATTATGAAGGAGGCTCAATAATCGATATTAAATGAGAATGAAACCGATAAAACAAGAAACATGTAATATCCCATGTCTTCTTAAGTGTTTTGTTCCTTGTCAGTTGGCACCTATTGAGTTCCTATATGTTGTATCACCTGTCAGTTGGGACAAATAAAGTAATTAGTGAACTTAGAAGAGATTAGTTCTTACTCAATTCAATTGATTTTTGCTAATTGGTAAAAGAAGGAACATTTTAATAACAATGATATTGATCAAATGCTCGCTAGAAGATAAAACCTCCTTTAAGATATTTACTTATATCCCTCTTTTCTTTCCAACCTATCATTTATAGTAAGATAAAGAGAAAGAGTATAAGAAAGGAGAAGGAAAAAAGAGAAGAGAAAGAAGAGAAAGGCGAGAGAAAAAAGATAAGAGGATAAAAGAGGAAAAACTTGAAAACCAAAGATCAAGAGCATGGATCATCAAGAACCCAACTTAATTTCTTCATCATCTTCTTCCTAAAGTGGGTTCCTAGTTAGACCTAACCTTAGGTGGGGAAAATCATGTTTGAGAATTAGGTTTTGTGAAAATTTGTTAAATGTGTGAAATCCATGTTTACACATAATCATCTTACTATTTTTGCATACCTATTTGTGTTAAACCACATTAATTGGTTTTTTTTGGGTCCAACATGATGACACTTGTTGATATGTTTGGTTGTTTCCCCCTCTATTACGTTTATTCATTGGTTGAAACCTGTCATTCTCGCTATGTGAGAAATCACTCCCTAGGCGAACATATCAGTACCTTGATGCATACGTTATTATGTCATTCTCACTAAGTGAGGAAAGGTCTCGTTAAGCTAGACATAGGATTTTGGAGAAAAATGAAATTTTGCTTGGCCTCGCTTGGCTCTCGCTAGGCGAGAACTCACTTTGGCAGTTCGCTTGTACTCATTAAGCGAGGAAAATAAAATCTCTATCTTTGAGCTTTCTGTCTCACCCCGCCTGGGGCTCGTTAAGTGAGGGATTTGATGTTTTGAAAAATACGTTGTATCCATGTTTTCACAATAAAACGGGAATCGTAATTCCGATTGACACAGAGTTGGATGTGTTGAAAAACTAATGCAGATAGTTATAACATAATGGAGTTATATGTTCTTAATTCACTCCGATTCCCATTGAGTCCGGTTAACCCCATCATAGGATGATCAAATGTGTTATTTTTATGTGGCATGTAAGTAGATTAGTTTAGCTGAAGCAGGTTGCGTGGAAGCTCCTAATGCTTAATTAACAAGTTAATTGAAGAATTTGTGAGAAAACCATATATCTAATGCTTAATTAACAAGTTAATTGAAGAATTTATGAGAAAACCATATATAAATGCCAAATATATTACTTGATTTGTGTTGTTATATTATCATGTATGTTTATGTTCCAATTATTTAGTTTGATATTTAGTGGGACACCTTTATTTTAAAAGTCTTATTGGTGAGGAATCTTTGTTCCGAAAGTCTTATCTTACTAGACTTAATTATTAGTGTTATTTTAGTATGTGGATGGAAAATACTCTTTCTGTTTCATCTATTGAATGTTGAGGTTTCCTGTAAAAAAAAATTCCCTCTAGGGCTTCTTGATTGAACTAAGTGTGTGTCTTATCAAAGAATTTTTCAAATCTCTTGTGACAAATTACCTTTTTGATTTTATCTTCCTTTTAAAAGTGAGATAATTTATCTTCACATTCATCTTTTGATCTAATCCACTTTTGTAAGTTTTTAATTTCCAATCCTTTGTTCTTGATTTGTCTTTCTAAGTTAATTCTTGAAATTTTGAATTCAATCATGAAAAGATCCTTTACTCATGAGCCATTATCAAGAACGTTGTTGTAAAAGCTACGTATATGGCTATGCCAGCTATTTTGATTTAAAAAGGTATTGAGTGATCTCAATCATATGCAAATGGACAACAAATCAGCCCTATCAACAACTTCAAATCTCAGATTTTAGGAGTGTTGATATACAAAAGAGTCTTCATGATAATGCTTAAAATGCCTTACAAAGCACAAAAACAACCAGATTTCAAAACATTTAAACATCAAAGTTTGAAAATATCCAAAATAAGACATAATTGAACATCAATTGACTAATGATTGGGACCCAAAAGTGCAAGAAGAAAAGCTCGGTAGTTGCCAGATGTTTCAGAGTGAACTGCATCATTGAGTGTCTTCTTGTATTTCTTTGAATATTCAGCTTTGATATATTGCATATCAATCTCAGCCCTTGATACAATTACCCTTATGAGTGTGTCATCGTTAGTCCCCATACCTTTCATTGCCTTATACAACACCTGCATGGTGACAAAGTATGAATAACAAATCTTGTGCATAGGAATTTTTAATCATTGGTAGATAACTAGGCAAATGAAATAAACTCTGGCCCTGTTCAGGTCTGTTTTGAGGGTGTGCAGGCGGCCTACAACATAGAGTTTCACACTTTTTTATGAATAAGCTATGGTGAAAATGGTCTCTATACATATATTCTACTGTTAATTTGCAATGAAATAAGGTCTCTTAAAAAAATTAACAATTCAACTGAAGCTACCTTCAGTTTCTTACACAAAGCGTCTCAAAAGTTTGAGACGACTCTGACCTTGTTAAGATAAAAAACTTTTCGTATAAGGACTTATGCATACGATTGTACATGCATAGAATATTTTAGTTCCTCACAATTTTTTACTATATAATAGCGGCATATGTTCCTAAAGTTGAAGTGCAGAGGAATACCTTTGCAAAGTACTTTGCTGGATTATTAGCGCATTCAGTTATCGTCAAAAGTGCGAGACCAAAATTCCCAGAGGCTTCATTCTTTACGGCCTGATATGATTTCAGTTTAAAATTAATACCTCAATATATAAATGAAGTTGAAATGATGATAAGATTAATGTGGTTAAGATACCTTCTTCAATGAGTGACCATACATGTCATGATAATAAGAACTGACAGCAGCCAAATGCGCGCTGCTCCGTTCACTGAATATTTGAATAAAAGTCTTTTCGTCCGTTCCTAGTTTCTTCTCGCCCGCTTTGAAGAGGACCTTTGCGTCCCTCTGAGCAACTTCTCTATTAACCTCGGGGCCTTCGTGGCGAGGGGTGCTTATGTATTTAAGCAAGATCTTAACAAGAATTTTGCATAACACAATTAGTTTTCAGTTGTAGCAGCTTCATGCTCAATAAAGTATAATCGGTGTGTACATATAGAAACCTCACCTTTTGAAGATCCCCAGAAGTGTTTGCTTCGATTTCATGCTCAAGATAAACACCAAACTTTGAATGGTAGAGCTGTTTCAGATGTTGTAGCTGGGATGGAGTGCGCGAACAAATTACTTCGGTAGCAGCTACAAGGCTTCTGTCTACAATTAGAGACTTCCTAAGAATTTCCGCATCACGTCCGGCAGGGTCATGCAACCAAAGCAGAACTGCAGTCTGAAAAACCAAAAAGTGTAAGATAAACATTGAAATATTATACAAATTGCAACCACTAGAAAACTTGATTAACTGTTAGATCTTTCGATTCAACGTTTCGAAAGCTCTAATTTAGTACCTCTAGCTTTCCACTTAGCTCTGAAACTAAGCGTTTAGAAAGCTCCTCAGAATACGTTGCTTTGTATTCGTGTTGAAGGTAGGCACGCTGCGTAGCGTCTCGATGAGCAAGAATATTGATCACAGCAGTTGTGTCACAACCAAATCCTGTGAAACCATAAAATCAGAATGAAATATTCATGGAATATCAATAGTGTTTATGCTCTTAGACAGAGAATAATCCATGGAAAACAAATAACCACATATCAGAGAACACTTTTTCAGAATTGATTTTACTTTAAGCTATGAGCGTATCTTTTGTATCTTGAGTTTAAACGTGATTTTTCCACTGAAATTTCTTGTTCAATTCACTTTCGTAGAAATTTATCCAAACATAAATAACTTTATCGTTAACTTATTTTTTGCCTGTATCAATTTTACATAAGCAACTAATTAAAAATCAATTTTCTTCACTGCAGAACCAAACAGACGCATAATTGATTATAACTTTTAGTTAGAAATTAGGGATCTTAATTCTAGAATTGATTTGACAGTCATTTCACTCAAAATCCATACATAACCAAATTACACACTTAAATTTGGGGCTTTCACCTTCAGAATTGATTTTCAGCATCAAATTTATGTTGAACTCACTTTTTCCACAATGAACCCAAACATAAAACCATTTCACATTCACAATCAATCACAGAACCAAAAATGACTAAAAAGAAAGTTTAAAATCATGCATGCTACAAAACCAGTAAATTTGGAGAGAAAGAAAGAAACCTTTGAAAGCACGGTAAAGTTGCATAGCATCATCTCTAGGAGAAGGAGGAATTGGAGGTAGAGTCAGTGTAGACATTTTGTTCTTGTTGTTGTTTCTGTGAAAATGAAAACAGAGAGAAAGAAGAAATTGATTGAAAAGGAAGATAGAAACAAGAAACGTTTTAAAGGCAGTAGGGACAATAGTGACAGCATGTATAATAATAATGCCAACAGTTGTTCAACCAATTCAAACAAATATCTGTTTAATATAATGATTTATTTGAATAAGTGGTGTTTGACACTGAATTTTGATAAAGAAAATTTCTATTCAATCCTTAATTGTGATTGGAAATGATTGATACAATTTGATGTTCGAATTGACATTTAAATTAGATTAGTCGATCTAATTTCTAACATGCAGTTTGGTCAACATGAAATTTTTTGTTTTATTTTTCTAAAATTTAAATCATTGAAAATAAGTGTACTTTTTTGACCGGTTTTTTTTATAAAAAAAATATGAATTTAAATGACCGGCCTATTTTTCTTTTAATTTCTTAGAATATATATATTTTTAAAGTCATTGATGTAAATGCTATTGTTAAGAATTGATTTTAAACTAGTATTTAATAATTATTTAACTCAATTAATATATACTAATTGAGTCATAATTCTAATTTATATTTTTTAGAATATATTCTTTAATAATAAATAAATAAATAAGATTCAATTAAAAATGAAAAATGAAAAAGGCTAATCCAAGAAAAATTATGAGGAAGACTATTCTAAGTTATGAAGACTAAAATGATAATGAAGAAGACTATTAAAAAAAATATGAATAACACTATAAAATTTTATATAAAAATTATACAGTCGCAATTGAAATAGAAAATTACTACTTCCTTTTACCGAATTTATTTAGGCATTACTGTTTTCACTCTTATACATGAAAGCCACATTATATATATAATAATAATGGCAATAGTTGTTCAACCAATTCAAACAAATATCTATTTAATATAATGATGCCTAATTTCTAACATGCAATTTGGGCAACATGCAATTTTTTATACTATATTTTAAATTTAGATTATTGAAAATAAGTGCATCGAATTTGAAGATGTATATATTTTTTGACCGGCCAAGTCTTCGTTTCTTTTTTTAAGAAATGTAAATGTATATGAAAGACCTATTTTACTTTTAATTTTTTAAAATATGTTCTTTGACTAATAAATGAAGAGTTTTTTTTTTATCCCTCTATTATACAAGAGTGTTTTGTTTTATCTTCAATAATTTTTTATTTTCAAAAGCACTCTTGTTATTTAAAGATTTTTATTGTTTAAATCTGGGTGAAAATGACACCAGCTATCAACATATATGGTATGTTTAGTGATTTTTTTTGTTTTTTACTTTTTTTAATTGTCACATGGTCACACTTAATGTCATATCAATTAATGGACTATTTAGAAATTACAGCAAAATTGTCTATTCTAGTCCTCACATTTTTTGCCCTAAGAGAAAAACGCAATTGAAAAGGTTCATTGAAGAGGTTCAAGCTTCAAGCTTCAATCTAGTGTTCAAGTAACTCCATTGATAGAATCAGCGAAGGAAAGCGAATCAAGGTACCAAATCGTTCATTATATTTTGCAATTTACTCCATTTTTGTGTTTTCTTTGGCAAGTGTAGTGTTAACTTAAACAGTTTGTGATTTAGATTATGGGTAAGTTCAATCTTATTGTTCATCATGGAGGGGGATTGTTATAGAAGGTACAATGTTTTATAAGGGTGGGATTCAAGCATCCGTGTATTTGTTAGATAACAAAATATTTTCTGTATCTGATGTGTCTAAAATGGTACTTGGATGGGGATACAAAATAAAAGAGTTTAGGGTCTAGAGTAAGCTTGATGATATAGATGAATGCTTCGTTGGAGTTAAAAACGATGACCGTGCTTTGGATGTTACTACTTTTTTTGTTGGTAATAACACTGAGGGACATTTGTACGTGGAGCATAATGCGAAGGATATCACAGTCAAGGCTGTTGAGCCTTAATGCATCAAAATGAGTGCAGGAAGTGATTCAAGTGATGATGAAGCATCAAGGGTTAGGTTTGATGATACAGAGGATAAAAGAACGACTGTAATGGGTGGTGGTTTTGAATTTATTGAAATTGATAAACCCTTAGTTGGTGCAACTAGGCTTGAAGTAAATGGAAAGTCAGTTAAGTTTAAGATGTATGCCACTAAGTCACCCATATAGAAATCTCCTACAAAGAAGGGTAGGGTTATTGATGTTGTACCTGCAAGTATAACCCAAGAACTAAAACTGAAACCAAAAGATTCATAAAAAAAGTATAATGAATGCAAGGGTAAGGAAGGAAAGGGTAAGGAAAGAAAGGATAAGGAGAAAATGGATGAAGCAAGAAGGGATAAGGAAGAAGATAATTATGTGAGTAATGAGTTGGGGAGCTCAGATCCAAATGCATCTGAAGATGAAAAACTTTCAAAGTATGAAAATTTTATGAAAGAGCAACTAGGAAAGGACTATGAATTTAAATTGCGAATGGAATTTAATTCATTGAGTGATTTCATGGATGCTATAATCGAGTGGTCAGCATTAAATAGAAGAGAAATTACATTTGTGAAGAATGAAAGCTACATAGTGAGGGTAGAATGCAAGGTTAAATGTGTATTTTTGGGTCAATGCTCTAAAGTGGGTGGCAGTAAGAATTTTCAAATAAAAACATGAGTGGGCACCCACACCAGTGCTAGGGTTTTAAACAATACAAGTGCAAAGTCCAAGTGGGTTGCAAAGGTTGTTGTCAACAAGATGCAAACAAGTTAAAAAGTCATGATTGCTGATATAATTCAAGACATGAGAAAGAGCTACTCTATTGGGATTACACCAAGTAGGACATGGAAGGCAAAGGATATACCAAGAGGAATAGTTAAAGGAGATTCAGATAGATAGTATGCAATCGTTTGGAGATATGCAGCTGAGTTAAGAAGGGTATGTGCTGGAAATACAATGAAGATTAATGTAGACAGACCCAACCCATCTATTCAACCAAGATTTAGGTCTTTCTATTTATGCTTGGATGGATGTAAAAGAGGTTTCATCAAGGGGTGTTGACCCTTTATTGGTGTGGATGGTTGCCACTTGAAGAAAAAGTATGGTGGTCAGTTGTTGATAGTTGTAGGAAGGGATGCAAATGACCAATATTTTCCATTGGCATTTGGAGTGGTTGAAACTGAAACCAAGGAGAGTTGGAGATGGTTTTTACAATTGTTAATGGAATATATTAGGCAAGATTATAGATATGTATTTATCTCATACCAACAAAAAGTATGTTACAAATCATGTGTTTTGTTGTATACATATGTGGTGTGTTTATGTTTTAACATTACCTGCTTTACAGGGCCTAGTAGACCAAAGTAACTTAGATTTAGGGAATTGGGTGAGGATTGTACAAGGATGAGGAGGATTAGAGTGACCTATAGGTGTACTAAATGTGACAAAATGGGTCATTACTCTGGAGAATGCAAGGCAACAACTCAATATCCAAAAGCTTTAAAAAGAAAGGTAAAATGTCTTACTCACATATAATTGTCTTAATTTTATTTGTTGGCTTGGGCTATATCTAACTGTGTTGATTTCATATTTTATAGAGAAAGGCTCTTAGGTACAATGTTATATCAAGTAATGCACAAGCTAGAGCAACAGTTGTAGATGATGTATAAAATGATGCAGATGCACAAGTTCAAGTTGATGGAGCTTCTGATGCAGCTGCACAAGTTCAAGTTGATGGAGATTATTTCATGTGAATGGAGCTTTTTATGCAGATGCACATGTTCAAGTGAATGGAGCTTCTGATGTAGATTCACATGTTCAAGTTTTAGAACCAACAGTTGCACCTAAGGCTAAACCAAAATTTGCAAAGAAGATGACATTCCAAAGACCAAGAAAGGTTACACCTACTACTAATGGTGAAAGGTTTTATGAGGTATATGGAAAGGATGTTGATGAATTCACTGCTGATAAGAGATCTGCTTCAAGACCATTGAAGAAGGTAAAACATGAAGTACCCAAAAGATCAAGTGACAGGTTGAGGACTTTGAAAACCAAGTCCATCAAAGGGCCTAGAGCAAGCAATGATGAACCACTGCTTATACCTGAAGATGAAGATGGAAGTTTAACTCAAGAACCTGCTGAGGCTGTGTCAGACCCTAGGCTAGGGACATGTCTTAGGGCTATGAGATCTTGGGATGACATTGCAAGAAGATCAACTCAATGAATTGAAAGAAGTTATTAAAATAGTTGATTAAGTCTATGTTTTTTTTATTAAGACCCTTCTCTAATGCTTGCTTGATGTTTATGTAATGCTTATGTTAAGACCGTTTTTAAGGCCATGACCTTTTGTAATGCTTATAACAATACCTTTTTAAGGCTTAATATTATTGCACAAACATGTTGTTATCAGATAAGATGTTTATAATTCAATCTCTTTTATTCATTAAACCATAATTAAAATACATTACATTGATGCCAATAGAACATAAAATTACACTGATGTCAATAGAACATTACATAATAATTCAGGTACCCTACTGTCGCGGTGAGAATTGGATGTCAAATTATTAATTAATTTGAATATTAATTCATTGGTTCACCACCGGTCTTTTATTTATCCAAAGGAAGGGAAAAAGATCGAATTACCCACAATGCAACGAAAATGCAAAAGTTAAAGAGTTATAGGTTTAGGGGTTGGTTAATGGTTATCTGCTTAAGGATGAAAGACCTAGTGGTTTAATTCTAAGTATACTCGTCAAGACGTCGCATCTTGTGCCTACATATCCTGACGGGAATGGAATCATAGTATTTGTAGTTCTCCTAAAGGGTTTGAGGAACCATTGACTGTTGGTCAAAGTTCCAAAGGGATAAGGGTTTGTTGATTGATTGATTCTAGGAGAAAAAAGACGAGTCGTCATCTTAAGGGATAACACTCGACTTAACGACCACAACTTGTAGGAGATGGTCTTCACATCGTCTTAAGAGAAGGGCTCAAACACTCGGATTTCGTCGACGAGTATGCCACTATCTCCCTCAAGCGGAAAAGATCTACATCACACGATATGTGTTATGGGGCAAGAGATTTATTTCTCGACTGTTGAGATGACTAACGTCTTATTCTCTAATAGGAGAATAGTTAGAATTAATTTGAATAGTTTATCTATGTTGTAAAAGAGAAAAGGTCCTCCTTAAGGGGTATGATCTAAACTTAACTTGATCGACTTGAAAAAGGATCAAGGATCAAACGGGAAAAATGATGCAATATGAGATGCATATGCACAAGTATCAAGTCATGCACAGATTCTTCCTTTGGACATACAATGCGAGGACAATAAATAATGATAAAATAAAGACAATGATAAATAATCCATATAGATATAAACGTAAAAAAAGACAAGCATGAGATCGGGAATAAATGAATCAAAAACGGTGGTGAGAGATAGAAAGAGAGTGTGATGGTGTCGGGAACGCATATTGATTGAGTTTTACGAAAATTGATTTTTTAAGAAAAAGTTACAATTTGAAGATGATTTAGTTTTTTTATTTTAGAATAAGAATTATGAATTAACTGGATTATAAATTAATTAAAATAACTATAATATAAAGAAAATTATTTAAACTCTAAATACATTAAAAAACGTTTTGGTTACTTTGTTATATTTTTAATAAAAATAGATTAACCTTTTTAAAAAAAAAACTATTTTTGTTTTTTTATTATAAAATAAAACTTGAATGACCTAAATCTTGGATCTAAATTTTTTTTATCATTTTGAAAACTAAATTAAATTAAAATTGTTTTATTATATTCGTTTATTTTTGTTATACTTTATTTATTTCCGATTTTATTATATATGGTGTGGTTTTGGTGGTTTTAATTAAGTTAATTGGGTCAGGCCCATATTACAAAGCAACAAAAGAAAATTAAAAACTGTAAAACTAAAGAACAAGGGTTGGGCCAACCCGGCCTGAACCGAAAGCATGAAAGGGGGAGGGAATTCTCATGCTACTTGTTCATGTGCAGGCTATTTGAAGTGGATGATGTCAAAGTCCAATTTGCAAGACAACATATTGCAGAGCAACAATATTACTGAAAAAACAGAACACTCCACATGAGCAATTTCTAACTATCGACACCGAGATTTGTAGATCTATCACGTTTATTTTGCTGCACTGGGAACACCATCTGAAGGTAAAACTCTTATGCAATCTCGTTTCGAACCTCGCTTCCATTCAGATATTGTGGTATCGTATGGCCGCCATGGATAAACTTGGTAGTGTTAATGTTTGTCACAGGATCTATTTCGTAGCTTTCATGCTTTGATAATGTTTTAATATTGCTACATGCCAAAACCGTGATTAAATCCCATGTTCTTGTTCTTTACGGTGTTCGACACAAGTGACTCACTTTATTATTGATAGCTTTTCTGATGTAAGATTTCCACACTCTTGGTATGCACCTGCAACTTATCTGGTTTCACAGCTTGCCGTATTAATGTACTTTTCCTGGCATGTGTCGCGGTGAAATTTGGATACCAAACTATTGATTAGTTTGAATCTTTAATTCATTTTGCAACCGAAATTTGATTTGTCCAAAGGAAGGGATAAAGATCGAAATACCCACGATGCAATGCAAATGCAAGGTTTAGAGAGTTATAGGTTCGGGGGTTGGTTAAACTTAGGGAAGGTACTAGCATCCTAAGTTTCTATAGTACTCTACAGGAACCTCTTGTTTTATGTTTGTTTATTGCTAAGGTTTATCTGCTTAAAGGTATAAGACCTAGTGGTTTATTTCTAAGTATACTCGATAAGATATCGCATCTTATGCCTACATATCCTTACGGGAGTGGAATCAGAGTATCTGTAGTTCCCCTAAAGGGTTAGAGGAATTCTTTGACTGTGGTCAAAGTTCCTACGGGTTTAGGGTAGTTGTTTGATTGGGTTTAGGAGAAGAGATGCTTTATCATTTTAAGGGAGATGTAACCGCCACAGGTTGTAGGAAAATAGTCTTTGCATCGTCTTAAGAAAAGGGCTTAAGTACTCGGATTGTTTGACGAGTATGCCTTTATTTCTCTTAAGGCAAAGTCCCTACGGCTTGATTGTATTGTTGTGGGGTGGAGATTCTATCTCACTTAAGATGATTAACATCTTTCTCTAATTGTGTTTGAACATTGTATGGATTTGAGTTGATTGTTTGAATACTGTTTGATTTGTATTGTGTTTAATTGTTGGTTGTTTTGTTTCTATGTTGTAAGGATACAAGTCCTTCCTATGGGGTAGGATCTATCCTAAAGATCGACTTGAATGGGATCAAGGATCATGGGGAACGTGATGCAAATGTAGATGCATACGCACGATTGTTGGGATCATGCGCAGATTCTTCCTTTGGACGGATGCAATGCATGAATATAAATTGATAATATAAATTGCTGAAGAATGAATTGCGGATAAAGTAAACCATACACACGCATGAAAGCGCTAAGGTGTTGGTGAATGTGTCGTGGGGTGCACGATTGATTTGTATTTTACGATGTTGATTGATTTTAGGCGAAGGTTGGATTGTTTTTAAGTGGAATTGTTTGATTTTAGGTGAAAATAAATATTAGTTTTATGAGTTGGTTAAAAATTATGAGATGAGTTTTCTTATTTAAATAAATAGTTTTAAAAAAAGGTTGAGAATTATTAATTAAATTAAGTTTTAAATAAATTATTTTATTAGACAAATTTACTATTAGTTATTTAAAGAAGTTGTATTATTTTATTATTAAAGAGATTTTTATCAAATAAAGAGTTATTTTTTTAAATTAAATGAAACATCATTAATATATTATAAAAGGTTTATTAATTTGATTAAAAAAGTGAAAGATTGAAATATTAGTTAAAGAGTTGTTAAGAATAAAGCTATATAAAATAAAGGGAAAATTTAAGTAAAAAAAGGTTTTATCATTATCATAAAAGTATTAAAAAAGGTCCTTTTAAATATGCAAAGGGTTTTTACTATTATATATAAAAAAGGATTAAATTAAAAATTAAAAGAAATAAGTTTATTAAAGAATTTTAATAAATTGATAAAAAAACTGATTGAAAATTAAAGAAAAAGGTTAATCATTTTTTAATAAAGAGTTAATTGATTAAATTAAACATGTGATTAAAAACTAATTAAAATTGATTAATAGTTAATTGGGGAGATGGATTAATTAGCAGTTTAATTAGGGGGTTTAATGGAGAGTTAAAGGGTGGTTTAGCGGTGGCTAGTGATGAGTGTGTGACAAGTGGGTGATTAATCGACAAAATAAAGCAAATTTAGAAAAAAAAATGGAGAAACCCTAAGTTCCCCCCCTTTCGTTCCCGATCTCGTCTCTCCCTCGCATCTCCTCTTCATCCCTAATCGCGCCTGGTTCTTTCGTTCTTCACCTCCGAACCTGAAATCAAAACGAAAACATCAATAAAACAAGGATGTGGATGAAGATTAGAGTTTACCGAAGTTTGTGTGTAGCGCCGGCGGAGTGGATTCGCGGAAGCTGGACTCGCGGCGGCCGGAATCAGTTTCGTCAACGGAGAAGATAAGTGCTTTCTCAATCTCTTATGTTGCGAGCCTTTAGGGTTTCTTCGTCGGTAGTTATCGGTTTCGTATGATCTTGTGGGATAGGTTTTTTTTCTTTTTTTCTTTTGAATTCTTTCTCCTCAATTTATAGACTTTTTGAGAATGAATCCTGGAAATCTAATTTAAAGCGTTCTTTAAAACCCGATTGGACCTTCTGTTTTGGTATGGATACATTTAGAAACTTTCCTTTCTCGTTCCAACAAAATCTCCTCTCTGATTTGGGCGTAACCATTTTGTTAAATGCACAAAGCTTTGGATTTGGATATTCTGAATCTTCTTGGGAATATTCTTCACTTGATTTTTGCTGACTTGGAAATCACGTTTTGTAGGTGTGGGTAGCAATAGTTTGGGCCAAGGAAGAGTTAGAAGCCCATAGGGGAATTCATGCTCGATGTTTTGGTGAGAACTTCCAAGGAAGCAAAGTTGGTGATGAAGAGTAACAGCTGCAATCGTTCTTTGTGCACAATCTGAACACAAGGTACATCTCTCCAATTCAATCTCTACTCCTTAGGGTTTTTTTAAACTGATATATATCTGAATATTGTTTCCTTTTCATGTGTTCGATGATGATGTTTGGAATATTGTGTCCTGGTTGCTCTGAAGTTGATGGAGGCAAAAGCCAATTCTCGCAGGTGGCTTCGGTTCGAGTCAGGAGTGTGAGCCTATTGTATGCTGAGCTTACTTTGGAAAAGAGATCTTCGGCTTCTTGTAGGTGATTCTCAATGCAAAGACCAGCTTGTACGTCCATAGAACGGATGATACGCTGCTTGACAAGAATTGTTTGAAAATGGATGCAGGCACCCTAAGATACACCGCATATGTTGTATAACAAATTTCCCACGGTTCTTACTGGTTCTACCCAATCCCTCAGTAGGCTTCACTCTCTTGGTATTAGCTAAGCAAGCTTCAGGTATCCATATTGCACAAGTCAAATGAGCCCACCGGCCATCTGTATCAGGCTTCATTGCACCACCGAACAGGTGTTAGTTAAAACTCCTTCACTTATGTTATAATTCATTAGGGTGTTGCCTTTCTTTTTGACAGATGCTTGGTTGTTTAATAGGAGAATACATTGACAGTTAAATGATATACTCTTCTTGCATTAACTCTTCCTGAATCATTGCTGATAGTTTGACAGGTTTTGTCGTATTGCCGTGATTGGTTGACGACTGATGTTGAAGAGCTTGTAGATATTGAAGAGCTTGAGGATGTTGTGGAAATGATCGCAACCGACACTCTGCTGCTGCTGACAAATGCTTGTTGCGGATGTGCTGTTGATGATGTTCGCAGATGGTGTCGATGCTATATGAGTGTTGATGCTGTTACTGATAAAATGTTGATGCTATATGAAATGTGTGCTGATATTTAAGCTTCGAGAACCTCAGGCTTCAAGAAAACTGATTACCGTACCATTCCTGTTGCTATACACCGAGGATGCAATCGATATTGTATCCTTATCAGGTGGGCTTACTTTATTCTATATTCATGTTGTTGGAACTGCTGATGGGAAATATTTGTTTGCTGTGTTTTGTGGCGAGAACGCTGAAGAACATTATCAGATGGGCTTACGGCGTTTGGATACCCCACAGCTCTTAACACGGTTGTGACCTACGAGGACTCCGCAGTGTAAGTGATCTCAAAATCTTATGGTAGCTTGTGGTCTGAATCAATATTGTCTGCAGTTCTCCTTGGTCTGATTGTATTACTAATATGCAGGTGGAAGAGAAGAACATGCTCACGACGCGGTATATCAGAGCTCACATTTGCTACAGGTTGGATTACCGAAAGGCTTTCATAAGATCTTAGA
This sequence comes from Lathyrus sativus, assembly GCA_963859935.3. Taxonomy (NCBI): domain Eukaryota; kingdom Viridiplantae; phylum Streptophyta; class Magnoliopsida; order Fabales; family Fabaceae; genus Lathyrus; species Lathyrus sativus. The sequence goes on along the minus strand of OZ012735.1, from coordinate 716,245,924 downwards.
AGTAGCTCAGTTTAGATTCCCTTCTTCATACTCTAGATTGCGTGATAACTCATATTGTGATGTAGGTTGTGGATTGTTTGAATGCGAAGGAAAGAGTGAATGCGGGGCTGTTATTCATGTTGAAGCCTTGGGTGTCAAGAGAAGCTGATCACCGTGGTAAGTTGTTTGACGTTACAGTCGTGGCCTGGTTTTTGAATAAGCTCTCTTTTCCTTTTAGGAATCCCTTTTACCATAAAATGCTTGTAGTCCATTGGTCTTCTTGAGTGCGAAACCGTATTGCGCACTCGCATCTGTTGCAGTATTTGGGATGACCGTAATGGGAACCGTTTTGAATCAACTCTTGCAGGTTATGGCAGTAGGTCGGTATGGTTTGATCTATTTTCTAATATCTCCAACTATATCTTGAAAAGCAACCATCGCTAGGTCATAGCAATGAAACCGTTTCTCCGAATAACTGTCCGCCTAAAAGCTGATATGCTGAAATCGCTTGCTGAACCACCACTGACATGAAAACTACTAATGAGTTTGATTTAGCCTTTAAACATGTTGTTCTGCTCTTCTTGATGCAGGTACTAAAGTGCGGGATGCCTCGGGCGTTGTCGTCAATCTTTGTACATGCTCCAACCATCTTTCTTTTGCACAGTCAAGGAAAGGATTCCCGCCAGTTAGCTGCGCCATTGCTGTTGAACAAAAGTCTTGTAATTCGAAGCTTGTAGCAAGATTGATTACCCTATGAATCCAATGCTTTATTATAGTGCTTGTTATCTGGAGACAGCTTTTGAATGTACTCGTCATGATACGATTATTAAATTGGTGATGGTGCAACAATTCATATCATCCTTTTTGTCTTTGAAACTTGATGAATATGCCTAATAATAAATCTGGGTTTGTTCTTTTTACTAATGGGAATTCGCCCTTTTTGAAAGCCAATTGAAATCCTTGCCTTGTAAGGAGTCTCTCAATATGGATATTTATTCTTTGGACTTTTAAGAAATCACGTATGATGCTAATTTACAAGCTCTTCTTGAAGGATGAAGTTGCTATCCAACGGTGAAGAATGAACCACTACCTTTCAAATTGGGAGTAGAAAACATGGTAATTTGGCTTGAATAAATGTAGAAAACGACAGTGAACCACTTAGAACCTTATAAGGACCAAACTATTAATTATTTGAAAACTCCTCGTTAAATATTGACTCAAGGAAGCTCACTACCCTCCTTAAGAATGAAGGAACCCTTTCATGACGATTTAAACTCAAGGATAAGAACTAAGCCTTGCTTGATGTGCCGCCAGAGTCGAACTAATCTTAGAAATCCTTTGAAAACCACGATATAACCCAATGTAAACTCAAAACCGTAACCAAAGCTCGAATGACCAATCTCCATATTAAGGAACAAAATGCCCAAATCTTCCTCACAATACACCAAGGCTTCTGATATGCTCTTAGGGAAACGACCACTAGGAGGTCTTAGGACCTCGAATCAAAGCACATTTGAATTGGTTGCATATGCACAGGTTGGTTAGTCGAGGTAAACATACGTATAGAAGTAAAGTAAAGTAAGTAAGAAATAAACACAAAAAGAGGTGGCATCTTACGGTCAAAAATTAGGGTGCAACAGATGCCCCTATTTAAGTTACTCCTATTCGGAGATATGGAGATCGAAATCTCCGTCTCGACGAGATAGGGGGGACTTAAATACAAACCTCTGCACAAATTTTTGGCCTTAGGATGCCACCGAATGCACATGATATGCGATGATATGGAAATGCAAGACAAACGAGGGGGTCCTGTGGAGAAATGGTGCCACAGGGGAGTAATTGGACACAACACGGGAAGAACAGGATTAAAAGAGCGAGATTCCACGGGGACAGGAAACAATCGCCAATGGGGAATCTCCAAAGTAACAGTACCTCACACACTGGGGACATGGTAATGGGAAAAAGCTTCTAGTCGAAAGATATACTTGTTATCATAATGTGGTGGTTGGTAATAATCCAAATGAATTGAGTCGATGGTTTAGTTTTATTCGTATTCTTTCTTTCTCTTCTTGTTTTTCTGTATATCTTTTTTCTTTTGAAACTCAATAGTAAAATGTATAACTTCCCGAGCGTCATGATAAGAGTACCATGAGCTGGTCTCAATCTCTGCCTGAAATGTCAAAATTTTGTAGATGGTAGAATCACTGTAGTTTGTAGGTGTAGATGTAAATGTCGTTGTAAACGTTGTTGTAGTTGTAGAACTTCCCCGAGCATCATGGTATGGGAACCATGAGCTGGTCTTAGTTTCTGATGTAGAACTTCCCCGAGCATCGTGGTATGGGAACCACGAACTGGTCTCAGTCTCTGATGTAGAACTTCCCCGAGCATCGTGGTATGGGAACCACGAACTGGTCTCAGTCTCTGATGTAGAACTTCCCCGAGCATCATGATATGGGAATCATGAGCTGGTCTCGGTCCCTTTCCGAAATGATGAAAACTCGTGACAGCACCTTCATAGGGGGTTATAATTTTGTAGATTGTAAATGTAGTTGTCAATGTAGATGTAGTTCGTTGTAGAACCCTGTAGATGTAGTTCGTTAACCCTGTAGATGTAGTTCGTTGTAGAACCCTGTAAATGTAGTTCGTTGTAGAACCCTGTAGGTGCCGTTTGTTGTAGAACCCTGTAGATGTAGTTCGTTGTAGAACCCTGTAGGTTCAGTTTGTTATAGAACCCTGTAGATGTAGTTCGACGTAATCTGTAGCTGTAGTTGTAAATTTGTAAATGTGATTGTAAATGTAGATGTAGCTTCACCGGGGATCTTCGGAAGAGATGTGAGCCGGTTGAATTGTAACGTATGTCTTTTCAAGTACGAATACTATTGTGGTAAACTTCTTTGACTTCTCTAGGGAGATGCCACTTGACGGAAGTAAACTTGTGTGATGAACTGACTGGGGAAGTTATTCCTGAGAGAAACGTCTGTAACTGTCTAATGTTGAAGGATCCACTGATGGTAAATGATCTGCCTTGTGAAAATTGTCGTTTTGTCGTTTTGAGTAAGATCCTAATCAAAACGAGTTGCTCAAATAAAGAGATTGATGTTCGATAAAATCTTGTGATGCTATTGTTGAAGAGATGTCTGTCTTTAGGAATATTCTTCTTGGGGAAAAGGGTGCAAAATAAATGCACACTTAATCCACGTTCATGATGTGATTGCCGAAGACCGAAGTTCAAATCGGGAAGTAGCCGAGAAGAAACTGTCAAGCAAGACTTGTCCAATGAGGTATGAACTCAAATGGAATTGTACTAAAATAACCGTCTTCCATGAGGGTTGAACTTCATGGGGAAAATGAAACATTGTGCTCTTTCTACCTAGGGTAGACGAATCTATGTGGAGGGATAAGACGCACCCAAACACCTAGGGATAACTACAGCCAAGGCGATAGAAACAAACACAAGGAATGCGAAAATGCACATGCCATGCTGTCTACTTTTATGCTATGCGTATGCCTATGCTGACAAAACAGACAGAAAGAGGTGACGAAGATGCAATAAACATCTCAAGATAAACATCTCGACCAATCTTTGAAGATAGAAGCACCACTGGGGATAGACGGAGAACTAGACGGGATCACAATCCTGCTTCAAAAAAACTCTTGAGGAACGGAGATCAATCCATTTGGGATGTAGCATCTTGATAAGTCTGAAAGGTTGTATGAAGCTGTAGCCGGAGGTACCCGAACTGAAGTTTCCTAAGAGGATAAAATGAATATCCTGGGTCGTCACGGTTGTTGATCATGTCGGAGTTGAGCTTCCTGGGGATGAAATGAACATCCGCCTTACTTCAAATTTCAAATGCCCCAAGTCACATGGCTTAAGAGAAAAACATTTCGAGAGGATTTTATAGAAAACATGATGTCCAAATGCCTCACTGTTTTCAAACTCTCGGAGAGATTCACTGAATCTCGACGTAATTGCCCCTGATTGGTGGTGTAACTGAGTTTTCCAATTTGTGCTTTAGATGAAGCCAAACTCGTACGGGTCAAACTTCTTGAAAAATAAATTGCCCCAGGTGGGCAAGGTCTTCAAGTCCATCAAAGTCCGTGTAATCTTTCTAAGATGTCGAGCGTATTCAGCAAGTCAGAAATGTTAATTTCGAAATGGGTAATGCAACACACGTTTGTCTTGAAGTTTTGAAAAGGGATATCACAATAGCTTGTGATCAAAACTACTAGTTAGGATATAGATTTATTTATAAAGCCGATTTAATTTGAGCATAGCTCAAGGAGTCAAGAAACAATATCTCATCGAGTATACTTCTGAATTAAACCTTACTTCAATTAGGACTTTGAGGGTCGTATATAGGATTAGTTTATGACTTGTAAGATGGAGGGATAAAGGGTTAGTATATTTGTGCCCACCCAATTTTTGAAAAATGTTCATTTTTTGATGGTACCCTGCCCCAGGCTAAAAACGAGATTTTGGTTTGGGAGAAAAAACAAATCTTTTCTCAAGGCTTGAAAAAGAGGGTTTAACTATGTTGCTGTTTAGGTGATTGAAATAAGGCCTTACATCATCAGTAGGGTTCTTATTCGAAGCATTCAACAAGAGGTCATATGTTTTACTTCATCATCCTCCTTCCAATTCTCTGTCAGAGCAAGAGATCGGGTAAACGTCGGCATTATAAATAATTTTGAAAAACAATTTGAGTGAAAACGAATGGATTTCTTCAAGACAAACAGTTATTGCATTACTTATTCAAAATAGAAAGTTCTTACACACCAAATATGCTTTCAATCAAAGAAAAAAACGCACAAGCAAACAAAATAAACAGCCGACGAGCCCTTCTCAGTTCTTCTGGAGTTTTCACTTATATCAGCATAATGGTATTCCATTCATGATCGGTCTTTCTCTTTTGAAGGTTAGCACTTCATTATCAATCATTTCTTGAACTTTCTCTTGAAAAACTTTGCAATCTTCGATCGAATGCCCCAACACTCCATCATGAAATTCACAGCTGGTGTTTGGGTTGAACCATGGTGGGTGAGAGTTCATGGTTCTAGTCTTTCTAGGTGTCATTATCGAGTTTCGGATGAAATAAAACCATAATTGACGGTAAGTCAATGGGATAAGATCAAACCAATGAGTTTCTTCTTTCAGAGTATTCAGAGGTACTTTTTGATTCGGAAACTGTCTTCGAACATGTCGATGCTGATCTGGAAATGGCATCCTTCGCTTAGGAGGTAATTGCTGCTCGCGCTGAGCGGGCATTGCATACCCATGTTGAGGACGGGATATCGGAGCTGTGGATTCTCTGGACGATCCACTGTCACCTGTTTTATCTGGAACTATTCCCAAATTGTAATTGTATTGCTTTACAAAAGCAACAGCTAAGTCTTCCCAGGACTGAATATGGTTCCTTTGTAGCTTCATATACCATGTTAATGGTTCTCCACCCAAACTTTCTTGAAAGCAGTGAACCATTAGTTTGTCGTTCCCAAGGTAAACAGTCATCTTCTGACAAAACATCATCAAATGATACCTTGGACAAATCGTACCTTTGTACACTTCGAAGGCGGGCATTTGGAATTCAGGGGGGACAACTAGGTTTGGAATTAGGCGCAGATCATGAGCATAAAAATCAGGTGCACGGTTCCTCTTCATCATTTTCCATCGTTCTTTGAAGTCACAAAGTTCATTCTCGAATGCTATAAGCCCAGGATCGTCCATTTCCTTCTCAGCATGAATATTCTGAAAATCAGCAAACAGGTTGTCTCACATAGGCTGAAGTTGCGCAGGCACAAAGTCGTCAGAGGGACGGTGAAATGTCGGTTTAGACCTTACTCTGAAGCTAGTCATGCGATCTATATCTTCGTTCTCTTTACTATCCTTTAATACTTCAAGCTGGGTCAGATGGTCGAGACGGCGACTGACAGCAAAAGATGGAAAACCGAAATGAGCCACAACAAAGGAAAAACATATGCACAAATGTAAAATGCCATGCAGAATGTTAATGCAAAAATGCAGAATGTAGGAGGAGGCTTCAAGAAACTCAAAGTGTTCTTCAGTGTTATAATGTAGAATAATTGAAAAACATTTTATTCTTGAGAAACAATGAAAGCAAAGTACTCTTTCCAAGAGTTTATTACAACGAAATCGAAAAGACAACTTAGAACTCTTATCCCACAGTCTTCCCCTTTGTACGGAGCTCCTCGATCAACTGATCAATACGCTCCTGCAGCGCCGTCTTCTCGATGATGAGCCGTTCCACACACTCCTTCCAAGCCATGGTAGTTGAGGGGAGATCACCACTGGCGCGAACACTTGAAGAGGTGTGAGAGGAAAATAAATCCCCTCGTGTCTTTCTCTTTCTTGCAACTTCTACCTCTGGTGTCCTTTGAAGTCTTTCCTTCTCTACCTTGAGGGTGAAAAACTTATTCTTCCAAGCAGTCTTCAATTTCCAGACTTCATCTAAAGCAATCCTTACTTGTTCAATTTCGTCCACATCAAACCAGTCGGGGTCATGAGGAGATAATACCATAGGTTCATAAAAAGGAAAAAGCATCTTGAGATCGAGAGCCCTTTCTCGCACCCAATGCAGATAATCCTCAGAAACAGCACAGCTGGGGTATCCTGAAGCAGCTGTTCCTTCCATATCAATATATTTCCATGCATAAATGATGACAGTCTTTAGATCTAGATCCTCTTCTCCTTTGAAATAGATCTCTTCCAACGAAACCGGGTCAGGCACTTGGATCATAGGGTGCCCAAACTGTCTACGGCCAAAGCGGGATTGTAACTTATACATCCTTCTCTTCCAATAGGCGGTACGTTGGGGAACCCTCCGATGCTAGGAATCATAGGCACGCCTCCATAGGCGGGATCATACCAAACAATGTCCAAATGGGTGAGGGCCATAAGTATCTCGGACCATCGAGGTGTTGCTACTTCATCCCAAAGGGACGGATACCAAGTCAAACGAGCGATGAACCATGAGTACAGCAAGGCAGTACAACATACAATGTGTCCTCCTCCTTCAGCATTCCTCGAGTGAATTGAAAAGTACGTATCAGCAAGCAAGGTGGGTACTGGATTCTTGAGTATGAACAACTTGATTGCATCCATATCAACAAAACCGTCCATTCTAGGGAACCAGAAAGTCCCATAAACCAACAAAGCAAAATTGGCTTCCAAGATGAGAACCTCCTTTCTTTCAGCATGGTAACGGACTTTTTCGATCAAAAAGTCAGCGGGGAACCCAAGGACTCCTTCCAAGTGTGTTTGAACATCTTCAAGACTGAGATGAGTAGCATTTGCAATTTCTTGGTGACTAGGCGTGTCTTCCCTTCCGGTGAATAGAGGTCGGACAGTCACAGGCATCCTCAAGAATTCTGAGTACTCTTCCAAGGTCGGCATCAATTGGTAGTCCGAAAAAGTGAAGCAGTGATACATCGGGTCATAAAACTGAACCAATGTTTCCAACAATCCTTCTTTCATCCTTAACTCAAGGAAACGGAAGACTCCTCCATATTCTGCTGCGAAGGCAAAGCGATCCTCGACGAGTTCGGCTAGTTCTCTCAAGCTTTCGATATTGAGACTCTGAAAAGTGTACTTCAGGGTTTCTCTTCTGAAATCCATGATTACAATACCTACAAAACGAAATTGAGTTTCTTGAAGTGAACAAGGGAAATGAATGCAATGCAAGATGATTAGGACTTCATGGGATTCCTTTATTTATAGGCATTGCGGTAAAAGGAAACGTTTTATTAAATTTGAAACGGATTACATAAATATTATTTTAAAGAGTCCCAAATAAAAGCTAAATAAAAGCTAGTAAAGACACTAAAGAAGCTTTGAATGTTGCTGCTTGAGCTGCTCCTCCAACTGGGTCTTCTCACGGGTGAGATTGTCCACAATCATTCCCCAAAGGGCACACTGAGAGTCGGAGGAAAATAAATCCTCTAGAATCTTCCTCTTCTTGTAGGGGAGTATCTCTTCGTCCTTCAATCGTAGTTGCTCTTGAAGTTTGGTATTCTTCTCTTGAAGCTCACTAATCTCTGCAACAACCACTTGATATTTGTTTTTCCACGCATCTGACTCACGCTGTGATTTCCTTAAGGCAACTCCCAACTTCTCAGCATCAGACATAAAGACATAAGCAGGCTCTCTCTTCGGAGGTATGGGGTCTTGGCGAGAGTAAGGCATCCTCAGCTTGATTGCCCTGTCTCTCACCCACTGGAGGTACGGTTCTAAAGACACACAATTAGGCCTCCCTAGACTTCTCTTCCCCTTCTTGTGTACACTACGCCATGCATCTAGAATCTTTCCTCGGAGTTCCATATCATTTTTGAAGAATATACCCTCTACTTGAACACTCTTGGGAGGTTCCTTCAACGGGTATCCCAACTGTCGACGAGCTAAAACAGGATTGTAGCTGATTCCTCCATCAAAGCTGAGCAATGGTACATTAGCAAAGTCACCACAACTATCAATGATTAATACTCCATCATACACTCAGTTGTACCAATCAATGTTAGAATGGGTCAATGCCATAACTCTTGTAGACCAAAGCTCTTTGCCAATATTTATAAAAGAGCTAGACTTCGGCAAGTGCGAAATAAACCACTTGTAAAGTAAAGGTACACATTAAGTAATCATCCCTCCACCACGAAGGTTTCAGAGATGTATAGAGTGATATGTATTACCCAACAGAGTTGGCACTGAGCTTTTCTTCATAAAGATCTTGAATGTTTTGAGATTGATGAAACCTTCAAAACTCGGAAATAAAAACAACCCGTAAACAAGCAAAACAAAAATTGCCTCAAACGGAGTCTTATTGGAATAATCAGCGTAGAATGAAGCCTTCTCGACTAGGAAACCTGTCTTTAAACCAAGAATTCCGTCCTTAGTAACTAGGTTGGCTTTGACGTCAGATACCTTCAAACGGAGGGCTTTAGCAATATCTTCTCATCAGGGTCCTTTTCCAAGAAGGGAAAAGGAGATTCTTCTAGGATAGGTAGACCAACCAAAAAGGAATAATCTTCCAATGTAGGTAACAGCTGAAAGTCTGGGAAGGTAAAGCAATGGTAAAGAGGATCATAAAACTGTAGTAGAGTGGCAAGAAGTCCTTCATCCACTGAGCGACCCAATAAAGATACCAACTTTCCATATTTGTTCTTGAATTCCTCTTGATCCTTGATGAAACCCCACAACTTCTTTAGGTCATCCAACTTGGGACTCTTAAAAGTATATTTCACAGTACGTCTTCCATTAGAAGTCATAGTGACCTACAATGTTCATAAACGAAAGTGAATCCCGTGAAGTCCAATGCATAATGATGTTATATGAATGCAGCAAACACAAGTATTCATATAAGGACACAAAGATAAATAAACAAAGGGGCACCCTAGGTTTGCAACGAGCATGGAGCATAGGGTATACCCATTCCCAAAGGATAAGGACTAAAGGTGGATGGTACCTGCAAAACTTGGTTCTAAAAAAAAGGTCCCAAAGTCATTAGCCCATCTATCGGATATTATCAATTTCTCAACTAACTCGAGGATTAATAATATTCTCAAGAGAACTTCTTTTAAGTGTAGCTTCGCGTAGCACTATTTCAGGAGTACTCCCTCATAGTCCCGCACTACGTCCTAATAAAGGCCAAAGTTGGGTTAAGGTAACTACGGTCCCTAATATCATAGGCTCCAAGGTCGAAAATAGTGAGTGTCTTCACGATTACTCGTTCAACAGTACTACTTCGAGAGGGCCTCAATTGAGCGGGATTCTCGATTTAACTTAGTCGGGATTCAACTCCCTATAAGCCTCCTCGAATATATCACCATCCTATCTTAATTTCTCTCAAGTTCGGGTGTAGAACTTTATCTCACCACTCAAAGACAACAATCCCAAAAGAAATACAAGAGAAAGCATATAAACATTTAATCAAGTAGGCAGATATATAAAGCAGTAAACAAATAAAATAAGATAGGGAAACCCACGAGAGAGGTCCCCAGTGAAGTCGCCATTTCTGTCGCGGTGAAATTTGGATACCAAACTATTGATTAGTTTGAATCTTTAATTCATTTTGCAACCGAACTTTGATTTGTCCAAAGGAAGGGATAAAGATCGAAATACCCACAATGCAATGCAAATGCAAGGTTTAGAGAGTTATAGGTTCGGGGGTTGGTTAAACTTAAGGAATGTACTAGCATCCTAAGTTTCTGTAGTACTCTACAGGAACCTCTTGTTTTATGTTTGTTTATTGCTAAGGTTTATCTGCTTAAAGGTATAAGACCTAGTGGTTTATTTCTAAGTATACTCGATAAGATATCGCATCTTATGCCTACATATCCAGTGGAATCAGAGTATCTGTAGTTCTCCTAAAGGGTTAGAGGAATTCTTTGACTGTGGTCAAAGTTCCTACGGGTTTAGGGTAGTTGTTTGATTGGGTTTAGGAGAAGAGATGCTTTATCATTTTAAGGGAGATGTAACCGCCACAGGTTGTAGGAAAATAGTCTTTGCATCGTCTTAAGAAAATGGCTTAAGTACTCGGATTGCTTGACGAGTATGCCTTTATTTCTCTTAAGGCAAAGTCCCTAAGGCTTGATTGTATTGTTGTGGAGTGGAGATTCTATCTCACTTAAGATGATTGACATCTTTCTCTAATTGTGTTTGAACATTGTATGGATTTGAGTTGATTGTTTGAATACTGTTTGATTTGTATTGTGTTTAATTGTTGGTTGTTTTGTTTCTATGTTGTAAGGATACAAGTCCTTCCTATGGGGTAGGATCTATCCTAAAGATCGACTTGAATGGGATCAAGGATCATGGGGAACGTGATGCAAATGTAGATGCATACGCACGATTGTTGGGATCATGCGCAGATTCTTCCTTTGGACGGATGCAATGCATGAATATAAATTGATAATATAAATTACTGAAGAATGAATTGCGGATAAAGTAAACCATACACACGCATGAAAGCGCTAAGGTGTTGGTGAGTGTGTCGTGGGGTGCACGATTGATTTGTATTTTACGATGTTAATTGATTTTAGGCGAAGGTTGGATTGTTTTTAAGTGGAATTGTTTGATTTTAGGTGAAAATAAATATTAGTTTTGTGAGTTGGTTAAAAAGTATGAGATGAGTTTTCTTATTTAAATAAATAGTTTTAAAAAAGGTTGAGGATTATTAATTAAATTAAGTTTTAAATAAATTATTTTATTAGACAAATTTACTATTAGTTATTTAAAGAAGTTGTATTATTTTATTATTAAAGAGATTTTTATCAAATAAAGAGTTATTTTTTTAAATTAAATGAAACATCCTTAATATATTATAAAAGGTTTATTAATTTGATTAAAAAAGTGAAAGATTGAAATATTAGTTAAAGAGTTGTTAAGAATAAAGCTATATAAAATAAAGGGGAAATTTAAGTAAAAAAAGGTTTTATCATTATCATAAGAGTATTAAAAAAGGTCCTTTTAAATATGCAAAGGGGTTTTACTATTATATATAAAAAAGGATTAAATTAAAAATTAAAAGAAATAAGTTTATTAAAGAATTTTAATAAATTGATAAAAAAACTGATTGAAAATTAAAGAAAAAGGTTAATCATTTTTTAATAAAGAGTTAATTGATTAAATTAAACATGTGATTAAAAACTAATTAAAATTGATTAATAGTTAATTGGGGAGATGGATTAATTAGCAGTTTAATTAGGGGGTTTAATGGAGAGTTAAAGGGTGGTTTAGCGGTGGTTAGTGATGAGCGTGTGACAAGTGGGTGATTAATCGACAAAATAAAGCAAATTCAGAAAAAAAAAATGGAGAAACCCTAAGTTCCCCCCCTTTCGTTCCCGATCTCGTCTCTCCCTCGCATCTCCTCTTCATCCCTAATCGCGCCTGGTTCTTTCGTTCTTCACCTTCGAACCTGAAATCAAAACGAAAACATCAATAAAACAAGGATGTGGATGAAGATTAGAGTTTACCGAAGTTTGTGTGTAGCGCCGGCGGAGTGGATTCGCGGAAGTTGGACTCGCGCCGGCCGGAATCAGTTTCGTCAACGGAGAAGATAAGTGCTTTCTCGATCTCTTATGTTGCGAGCCTTTAGGGTTTCTTCGTCGGTAGTTATCGGTTTCGTATGATCTTGTGGGATAGGTTTTTTTTCTTTTTTTCTTTTGAATTCTTTCTCCTCAATTTATAGACTTTTTGAGAATGGATCCTGGAAATCTGATTTAAAGCGTTCTTTAAAACCTGATTGGACCTTCTGTTTTGGTATGGATACATTTAGAAACTTTCCTTTCTCGTTCCAACGAAATCTCCTCTCTGATTTGGGCGTAACCATTTTGTTAAATGCACAAAGCTTTGGATTTGGATATTCTGAATCTTCTTGGGAATATTCTTCACTTGATTTTTGCTGACTTGGAAATCACGATTTGTAGGTGTAGGTAGCAATAGTTTGGGCCAAGGAAGAGTTAGAAGCCCATAGGGGAATTCATGCTCGATGTTTTGGTGAGAACTTCCATGGAAGCAAAGTTGGTGATGAAGAGTAACAGCTGCAATCGTTCTTTGTGCACAATCTGAACACAAGGTACATCTCTCCAATTCAATCTCTACTCCTTAGGGTTTTTTTAAACTGATATATATCTGAATATTATTTCCTTTTCATGTGTTCGATGATGATGTTTGGAATATTGTGTCCTGGTTGCTCTGAAGTTGATGGAGGCAAAAGCCAATTCTCGCAGGTGGCTTCGGTTCGAGTCAGGAGTGTGAGCCTATTGTATGCTGAGCTTACTTTGGAAAAGAGATCTTCGGCTTCTTGTAGGTGATTCTCAATGCAAAGACCAACTTGTACGTCCATAGAACGGATGATACGCTGCTTGACAAGAATTGTTTGAAAATGGATGCAGGCACCCTAAGATACACCGCATATGTTGTATAACAAATTTCCCACGGTTCTTACTGGTTCTACCCAATCCCTCAGTAGGCTTCACTCTCTTGGTATCAGCTAAGCAAGCTTCAGGTATCCATATTGCACAAGTCAAATGAACCCACCGGCCATCTGTATCAGGCTTCATTGCACCACCGAACAGGTGTTAGTTAAAACTCCTTCACTTATGTTATAATTCATTAGGGCGTTGCCTTTCTTTTTGACAGATGCTTGGTTGTTTAATAGGAGAATACACTGACAGTTAAATGATATACTCTTCTTGCATTAACTCTTCCTGAATCATTGCTGATAGTTTGACAGGTTTTGTCGTGTTGTCGTGATTGGTTGACGACTGATGTTAAAGAGCTTGCAGATATTGAAGAGCTTGAGGATGTTGTGGAAATGATCGCAACCGACACTCTGCTGCTGCTGACAAATGCTTGTTGCGGATGTGCTGTTGATGATGTTCGCAGATGGTGTCGATGCTATATGAGTGCTGATGCTGTTACTGATAAAATGTTGATGCTATATGAAAGGTGTGCTGATATTTAAGCTTCGAGAACCTCAGGCGTCAAGAAAACTGATTACCGTACCATTCCTGTTGCTATACACCGAGGATGCAATCGATATTGTATCCTTATCAGGTGGGCTTACTTTATTCTATATTCATGTTGTTGGAACTGCTGATGGGAAATACTTGTTTGTTGTGTTTTGTGGCGAGAACGCTGAAGAACATTATCAGATGGGCTTACGGCGTTTGGATACCCCACAGCTCTTAACACGGTTGTGACCTACGAGGACTCCGCAGTGTAAGTGATCTCAAAATCTTATGGTAGCTTGTGGTCTGAATCAATATTGTCTGCAGTTCTCCTTGGTCTGATTGTATTGCTAATATGCAGGTGGAAGAGAAGAACATGCTCACGACGCGGTATATCAGAGCTCACATTTGCTACAGGTTGGATTACCAAAAGGCTTTCATAAGATCTTAGAAGTAGCTCAGTTTAGATTCCCTTCTTCATACTCTAGATTGCGTGATAACTCATATTGTGATGTAGGTTGTAGATTGTTTGAATGCGAAGGAAAGAGTGAATGTGGGGCTGTTATTCATGTTGAAGCCTTGGGTGTCAAGAGAAGCTGATCACCGTGGTAAGTTGTTTGACGTCACAGTCGTGGCCTGGTTTTTGAATAAGCTCTCTTTTCCTTTTAGGAATCCTTTTTACCATAAAATGCTTGTAGTCCATTGGTCTTCTTGAGTGCGAAACCGTATTGCACACTCGCATCTGTTGCAGTATTTGGGATGACCGTAATAGGAACCATTTTGAATAAACTCTTGCAGGTTATGGTAGTAGGTCAGTATGGTTTGATCTATTTTCTAATATCTCCAACTATATCTTGAAAAGCAACCATCGCGTAGGTCATAGCAATGAAACCGTTTCTCCGAATAACTGCCCGCCTAAAAGCTGATATGCTGAAATCGCTTGCTGAACCACCACTGACATGAAAACTACTAATGAGTTTGATTTAGCCTTTAAACATGTTTTTCTGCTCTTCTTGATGCAGGTACTAAAGCGCGGGATGCCTCGGGCGTTGTCGTCAATCTTTGTACATGCTCCAACCATCTTTCTTTTGCACAGTCAAGGAAAGGATTCCCGCCAGTTAGCTGCGCCATTGCTGTTGAACAAAAAACTCTTTTTCCTTTCAATATGCAGTAACATCTTCAATTTGTCCACCTTCTTTGAGCTTGACTGTTTCACAAATTCTTTGGCAAACTCCTTTCCAAACTCTTGGCCATATTCTTTTCCAAATTCTTTAAGACGACCAATTAAATATTCACCTCTGAACATCTCATTATTTTGATTGTTCACTAACAATTTTTCAACTTCATCGTCCCAGATGAAGAAGTCGCATGTTTCATCACTCTGCAAAAACCAAACATTTGAGATAGTGAGAAATTTTGGATGACTGAGATTTCGTAAACACAATTGCAATAATTTTGAATGATTACCTTTCCAAAACTTTTACATCTTTAGAACTTTCTCTTAAGATTTTCATGGGTGTTTGAAACAGACATCTTCATTGAAAGATTGCAACCACACCTTGGTATTTCTCTTCTATTAAAATTTCTAGTTGATAAATTTTTGCTTCCCCCTATTTGAAACCTTAATTCCAAGTTGAAGGTGAAAATTTGCAGAAGAGGATGAAGAAACAACTTATTGTGTCGAAGAAGAAGACCACATCTTCCTGTATTTCTCACATTTTACTATTTAATAAGTCTCAATTAACTAATGTGACATTAAATGTGGTCATGTGACAATTAAAAAAATGAAAAACAAAAAAGAATGCCACTAAGCATACTACATATGTCCAGGGTGTGTGTCATTTTCACGCAAAATTTAAATAATCATAATCTTTAAATAACAAAGGTGTTTTTACAACAAATTTTTTTTTCAAAAGGGTAAACTGGAACACCCCTATATAGCAAGGGGTTAAAGCGCTATCAACCCATAAATAAATGAAGAAAACTATTAAAGAAAATACCAAAGACTAATAAATTTTTTAAAAAGTTCATGAATATTAACAATTTTTTTATATTAATACCTGTAAATAAAATTTTTCATTAAAGATTAAACTCTAGATCAATTTTACACTCACGCAATTCAAATATCAGATGTTAATCAAACTACTTTAAGCATAAAAAAGAAGTTAACTCTAAAAACTAAATAAAAAAAGACTACAAAAGTTATGAAGAAGATTATTCTAAAAAAGAAACGAAGAAGAAAAATTATATTATAATTCATTGATATGGAAAATTACATTTTTTTATCAATTTTATTTTTATTGAATTAGCGACCAAGTTTTTTTAAAATTTAAATTTGTTCTTTAATTTATAGTTAAATGGAAGAAAAATATTATGTTTTCTCCAGCGCCTTTACAATAAAAAGTTACCTAAATTTATATTTATGAGTAAAAAAAGTTAATTATTTATTTATGAATACATTAATAAAATTTAAAGTTATTAAAATTTTCGTGTTCTTTGAGACTAAATAGATTTAAATTAATTCCTACATAAACGAGAGGTGATTTTTCAATTGAAAGATCTCAAACCACCTTATTCTTTTCTCAAGATGTTTAATTAACACAGCAGAAAACTCTCAAACTCTCGTAAGTATCATTATGAAGTCCTTCAAATTATTTCTTGAAGGATAATTTTGTTATGTTTCTTTAATGTTTTTTTTTTATAAGCAAAACTTGTATTAAGGAGTTTAAGAGGAACTCCACCTCAAATTTACAAATATAATTTATATATTAAACTTTCAAAACCGTACCCAAAAGGCTTATAAGAAATATAAAGGAGACTTAGTCCAATCATACAAGCTACAATTCCTACGATAGTTCGACAACAGTGGTATCCATCTCCAGGATAAAACAAGGATATATTGGAATATGAACTCGATTACACAAAACTCATCGGTGAATAAGATACCGTTTCTAGTCTTCCAAATACACTAGCATGTTACAAACCATATTGCATTAGTATTTTTCGGTTTACACCTCCCACACAACCTTAAATACCAAACCATAGTATGGTTCTAACTAACGGATTCATTAATTCATTCTATTCCAAATTCCAATCCAATTATACACCTTCAACAAAATCAATCTTACTTCAGGACAGCTGGAAAAAATATGGTGTAATTCCTCAATCTCATTAAAACATAACACACATACCTCTTCATGCCTTGTAGTTATTATTCCACGATCAGCAAGGTTCTTCCGAGTTGGAAGTCTATCTAGGAATAACTGCCATACAAAGACATTCATCTTCATTGGAATGTTACTTTTCCACAGTATCTCTAATGTTGTTGTTATTGGTTCTTCCAACAAAGAATGGTTGCCCACTGCAGTTAGATGTAGGGATGTAAATGTATATCCATGAGGACGGATACTATGATATTTGTATCCTCTCCGTTGGGTAAATATGATATTTATATCTGCCCCATATCCATGCGGGTATCTGTTAAACGGGTAATCCTGAGTTTTACGGTATCCGTGAATATTTATAGATATCCATGGATAATATTTTCTTATAAAAATTATTTTAAAAAATATATATTTTTAACTTCTTTTAAAGACACAAAGTTATTATCACATAACATCCATACGACTCGCTCTTAATTTAACAATAAAATTTCATCACATTAATTTTCTTCTTATTCACTAAAACATAATTAGATCCAAATATTATATATATGAGTGGGGCAACTTACTCCACGAGTAAGTTTTTTTAAACTTATTCCACATCTTTGTTTTTAAATTGAATCTAATCTAGTGGTTAAATCAACATTTTTACTTATAACTATTCGGTTAAATCTATTTTAAAGACTATGATTGTGGAGTAAGTTATAAAAACTTACTCTTGGAGTAAGTGGATCTTCACTCTCTCTCACTCTTTCACTCTCTCTCTCTCTCTCTCTCTCTCTCTCTCTCTATCTATCTATCTATCTATATATATATATATATATATATATATATATATATATATATATATATATATATATATATATATATATATATATATATATATATATATATATATATGATGGAAGAGCTGACGACAGAGGAGTAGGAAGAGAGACACTAGTTCAACAGAAGAATAACGACACTAGTTGGTTGGACTATAAAATTATCGAAGTGAGGTATGAAGTATTGAATAGTTTAAATATGAAATAGCTAATATATTTTGAATTAAATGTGAAATATTTTCTTCAAAGAAATAAATATAAGAAGACTAATTTTTTTAGAAGATGAAAAGATAAGGTATAATAAACTAATGATATTTAAATGATTTTTATAATTTATTAACAGATATGGATATCCACGAGCACGAATATCATTAAATCTGTATCCATATTCATAACAAAAGGGTATTTAAATATTCTTTTATTTTATCCACAGATATCCTTAAGATACCTCCCTCATATCCGTGACAGATTTTATCCGCGGATATCCGCGAGTATGGATTTTTTTTGCCATGCCTAGTTAGATGATTGTAAAGTGATTTGACAGAAAATTCTTTTGTAATCTCAAGCTACCAAATCCAACTTTCTACAATATCAACCTTTGGGTGGATCGAGACTAGCAAGTGTAACACCCCAAATTTAATCGAAATATTTTAATTAATTATTTAATTGGGAATATTCATGTTTCAGTGAATTTTTGGTGGTTTTGAGAAGTATTACAAAATGTGTATTTTCGGGTATTTATTTGATTAATAGCATATAATATTAATTTATTAGTATTATTATTAATTAAAATGAATATAAGTGAAATAAGGGTAATTTGGGCATTTCAGAGAGTTAGTAAGGGTAATGAGGGAAAAACTCAATTGTGAGGTCCAAGACTAGATTGGACAAAATTGAGTTTTTAAGGGAAATTTGAATTCATTTGTGTTAACCATGAAAGTTTGGTGGCCAGAGCTCTGAAGGAAAGGTTGGAGGCAGAAGATCCCAAAGTTAATCGTGAAAGCTACGAATCGACTAAGGTATGAGGAGTATCGCTTTTCATGATTTTTTATATATGCCTTTCGGTGCGTTTATGGTGATGTTAAGATTTAAGGTATTTTGGGTTGATTGTGGGAAAATTAGGGAAATTGATGATAAGACTCTGAGATTATGGCTAATGGTATGTATCACTGAATATTGATATGAGGAATTAAGAAACCTTAAGCGTTCATGGCCAAAGCCTTGCAATGTTATAAGTCTGACCCTGAAGGGATTTGATATGGGAAATTATGATGCCTCGGGTAATTGTAGGGAAATAGTGTTTTAGGACGTAAATATGTCCCAGAATTGGCCTAATAAACCGTAGGTTTTGTGCCGTTATCTCCGTATGACCTTAGGGGTGATTTAGGGATGTTTTGGGGGCATGGGATGTGTGAATCATATGAGTATTTGAGTGAAAATCAGTTCTGGTGCGTAGCAGTTTTTGCTGTCATCGCACTGTTCGCCTAGCGAACGATTGTGTTCCCAGACTCTCCTAGCGAAGAAACTTGCCCCGACTCGCCTAGCGAGCATGCCAACAAACGTAGCAGAGTTTTGCGAAATCGATCGTGTGCAGCGATGCCGTGATGGTTGAATCTGTGATTTCTGTGATAGATTACCATGAGTATGACTATGGGTTTTGGGGGATATGTACATGATGACATGATGGTTTCTATGATGTATTGATTGAATTAATATGATGAAATTACCATGATTTGATGAATTAGGTGATAACATGAGATATGATGATTTATGTGATGATGAATATGATGAATGATGATGCACCATATGCTGTATTATGAGGATTATTATTATGACGTGTGCATCATGAATTCATGTGCATCAGGACTTCGGTTCAGGACCTCGATTACTTTGGCTTCAATCTCACTGTGTGAATGTGAAGTGTTTTGATGTGCTCCGGTTCTCTAGTAGAATCGATCCTATTGATGGGGATCTATAGAGGGTTGATGGCCCAGTGTCCATCGTGCTATGATGATTGGTACCACATGCATTGAGTCTTGTTGCATTGCATTTATGAGTCTTTTTGTATAAATTATGATGTTGTGGCCTTCGAGGCCAAACGAAAGATATGAATGTGTTAAATATGATTATGATGTCGTTTATGCATTAATTGTTATACATTGATTATTATGAATTGTTTTACTCACCCTGCCTGTTTGAATGTTACCTCCACGTGGGTAACATGCAGATGACCCAGTTTAGCCGTGGACGCCGTCGAGGAGTATTTTTGAAGTTTCTAAGTTTTTTATCCTTTTGGTTAACTTAGAGGGTCTTGCTCTGATATGTAACATCGAGTTGGGTTCTTTGAGTTAAACTATATATCCGTGGGTTATTTTACTTATTTTTTCCTTTTGAGGAAACCTTGACTTTATGCTTTGAGTTCCGCTGTTTATGATGTTTTGATGTATTTTGGGGAAAACTCGTAGTTACGGAGTATGAACCTATTTTGATGACTTTGAGAAATGTACGCCCTTTTGGTGGCTTTTTATGAGATTTATTTATTCAATCTGATTTTTGTGTTATTTTGCCTTAATAATTTTGGGGTAGAAAAGGGTGTTACATTAGTGGTATCAGAGCCTGGTCGGTCCGTCCGGCCGAGTTTTTATGTTGTTAGTCCCCTGTCAGTCGATACTGTGAGAACACTATCGATGATTCGTTTCTTCTAACCTTGTTGGTGGTTGTAGATGGCAGGAAGGGATGATCGTGCTATTGCTGATGCCCTGGAATCACTTGCCCAAGTGATGACTCAGAATGGTTGACCTCCAGATGAGTTCCGTGCTTTGGGAAAGTTTCAGAGGAACAATCCGCCGACTTTTGTTGGCACTTATGATCCTGATGGTGCGCAGAAGTGGCTGAAAGTGATTGAGAAGATTTTCCGAGTGATGGCGTGCACTGATGCGCAGCAGGTATAGTTTGGTACGCATATGCTAGCAGAGGAAGGTGAGGACTGGTGGGATAACACTCGTCAGAGATTAGAAGATGCTGGCATTGCAATAACTTGGGTTGTGTTTAAATAAGAATTCTTGAGAAAGTATTTTCCTGAAGATGTTCGGGGAAAGAAAGAGGTGGAGTTTCTTGAGCTGAAGCAGGGTAATATGATTATGGCTGAGTATGCGGCAAAGTTTGAGTCTTTGGTAAAGTTTTGTCCGTATTACAACCATGCTGACGCAGATATGTCGAAGTGTCTCAAGTTTGAGAATGGTTTGAGACTACAGATTAAGCAGGGAATTGGGTACCAGCAGATTCGTCGGTTTTCGGAACTGGTGGACAAGAGCAGAATTTATAATGAAGATAACCGAGCTCGATCTACTCACTATAAGCAGCTGAGTGAGAAGGAAGAGAAAGGTCAATTCATAGGAAAACCGTATGTGACTTCTGGTGATAAAGGAAAGCAGAAGGCTTTTGATGGGAAGAAGCCAAGTGGGGGAGCGGCTACTGCTCCAGGTAAATGTTATAAGTGTGGCGAGTAAGGCCACGTGCTGAGAATTGTAGAGCGCTGAGATGTCATCGCTATTGCAAGAGAGACCATAAAGCTACCGACTGTAAAGACGACGCTCCAACTTGCTTCAATTGTGGAGAGAAGGGTTATATCAATACCCAGTTTCAGCAGCCGAAGAAGACTGCTACTGCTGCTCAGACAAGTGGCAGAGTATTTGCTTTGAGTGGTGTAGAAGAAGCCAAGACAAATAACTTGATCAGAGGTACTTGTTTTATTAATGATGTTGTATTGATTGCTATAATTGATACTGGTGCTACTCATTCATTTATTTCGCTTGAATGTGCTAAGAAGTTAAATTTGAAATTGTCTTCTATGAGTGGGAGTATGGTCATTGATACCCCAACTAATGGTTTTGTGACTACTGCGTTAATCTGTTTGAGTTGCCCTTTGACTATTTATGATAAGAATTTTGTGATGGACTTGGTCTGTCTACCTTTACATCAAATCGATGTTATTCTTGGTATGAACTGGTTGGAGTACAACTATGTTTATATTGGTTGCTACACCAAGACTGTGAGGTTTCCGGAGTTTGACGATGGTGGAAAACTGATGTTTGTATCTGCCAAGCAAGTGGAAGAACTCTTGGAAGATGAGGCTCAGATGTTATCTTTGTTTGTATCGCTTCAAGTTGATGGTGAAGCAGTGGGCGTAGAACTACCAGTGGTTCGGGAATTTCCAGAGGTGTTCCCAGAAGATATGAGTGACTTACCTCCTGAGCGTGAGGTAGAGTTTACTATTGATGTGATATCAGGCACTAGTCCTGTGTCGATGGCTCCTTATCGGATGTCTGTATCTGAGTTAGGAGAATTGAAGAAACAGTTGGAAGATTTGCTTGAGAATAAGTTTATTAGACCGAGTGTTTCTCCGTGGGGTGCTCCTGTCTTGCTAGTGAAGAAGAAAGATGGTAGCATGAGATCGTGTGTGGATTATCGGCAATTGAATAAAGTGAAGATTAAGAATAAGGATCTACATCCGAGGATTGATGATTTGATGGATCAATTGGTGGGTTCTTGTATGTTTAGCAAGATTAATTTGAGGTCTGGTTATCATCAGATTCACGTTAAGCTTGATGATATTCCGAAGACAGCTTTCAGGACGAGGTATGGACACTATGAGTATACTATGATGCCGTTTGGTGTGTCTAATGCACCTGGTGTATTCATGGAGTATATGAATAGGATTTTCCATCCTTATTTGGACCAGTTTGTGGTGGTGTTTATTGATGATATTTTGATATATTCTAAGTCGGGAGAAGAGCATGCGCAACATCTAAGAGTTGTATTGAAAGTTTTGAAGGATAAGAAGCTTTATACCAAGTTGTCTAAGTGCGAGTTTTGGTTGAAGGAAGTGAGTTTCCTTGGCCATGTGATTTCTGGTGAAGGGATTGTTGTTGATCCGTCGAAGATTGATGCTGTGTTGCAGTGGGAGACTCCAAAGTCTGCTACTGAGATTCGAAGTTTCCTTGGGTTGGCTGGTTATTATCGCAGGTTTATAGAAGGCTTTTCTAAGTTGGCACCGCCTTTGACTCAGTTGACTCGAAAGGGTCAAGCTTATGTGTGGGATGTAGCTTGTGAGAAGAGTTTTATAGAACTCAAGAAAAAGTTGGCGACTGCTCCGGTTTTGATTTTGCCGAATCCGAGTGAGTCTTTTGTTGTGTATTGTGATGCGTTGAAGATGGGTCTTGGAGGTGTACTGGTGCAGAATGGTCAGGTTGTCGCTTACGCTTCCAGACAATTGAAGATTCATGAAAATAATTATCCTATGCATGACTTAGAGTTGGTCGTTGTGGTGTTTGTGTTGAAAATTTGGCGACATTATCTTTTAGGATCCAGATTCGAAGTGTTCAGTGATCACAAGAGTCTGAAGTATTTGTTTGATTAGAAGGAGTTGAATATGAGGCAGAGAAGATGGCTTGAACTTCTGAAGGACTATGATTTTGAATTGAGTTACCATTCGGGTAAGGCTAATGTTGTGGCTGATGCGTTGAGTAGGAAGTCCTTGCATATGTCGATGCTTATGGTACGAGAGTTAGAACTGATTGAGCAATTCAGAGATTTGAGTTTGGTTTACAAAGAGACTCCTAATAGTGTGAAGTTGGGTATGCTGAAGTTGACTAGTAGTATTCTCCAAGAGATCGGAGAAGGTCAGAAATCTGATTTGAGTTTGGTGGATTGTTTCACGTTAATTAATCAAAGTAACAAAGGTGATTTCTGAATCGATGAGAATAGTGTGATGAGGTTCCGAGATAGAGTATGTGTTCTTGATGTGCCAGAAATCAAGAAGAGCATTCTTGAAGAAGGTCATAGAAGCGGGTTGAGTATTCATCCTGGTGCCACAAAGATGTATCAAGATTTGAAGAAGTTGTTTTGGTGGCCGAGTATGAAGAAGGAAATTACAGAATTTGTCTAGGCTTGTTTGACTTGTCAGAAGTCGAAGATTGAACATCAGAGACCGTTGGGTCTGATGCAACCGTTGAGTATTCCAGAATGGAAATGGGATAGAATTTTTATGGATTTTGTGACAAGTTTGCCGAAGACTTTGAAAGGATATGATTCGATTTGGGTAATTGTTGTTAGATTGACTAAATCGGCTCATTTTGTACCGATGAGGATCAATTATTCATTGAAGAAGCTTGTTGAATTATATATTGAGCAGATTGTGAAGTTGCATGGTGTTCCGTCGAGTATTGTGTCGGATAGAGATCCGAGATTTTCGTCGAGATTCTGGGAAAGTTTGCAGACAACGTTGGGTACTAAGTTGAGGTTGAGTTCTGCATATCATCCGCAGACGGATGGACAGACAGAGAGAACTATCCAGTCTTTAGAGGATTTGTTGAGAGCTTGTGTGTTGGATCAAGGTGGATCGTGGGATAGTCATTTGCCGTTGATTGAGTTTACCTACAACAACAATTACCATTCTAGTATCGGAATGGCACCGTATGAGGCTCTGTATGGTAGGAGGTGTAGGACTCCGTTGTGTTGGTATGAGTCAGGCGAGAGTGCTGTGCTCGGACCTGAAATTGTGCAGGAGACGACTGAAAAGATCAAGATGATTCAAGAAAAGATGAAAGCGTTGCAGAGTCATCAAAAGAGTTATCATGATAAGAGGAAGAAAGCACTTGAGTTCCAAGAGGGAGATCACGTGTTTTTGAGAGTTACGCCGATGACTGGTGTTGGCCGAGCTTTGAAGTCTCGAAAACTCAAATCACATTTTGTTGGTCCGTATCAGATTTCGCAGAGGGTGGGGGAAGTAGCCTATCAGATTGCTTTACCGTCGTCGCTTGCGAATTTGCATGATGTGTTCCATGTATCTTAGTTGAGGAAGTACATTTCAGATCCGTCGCATGTGATTCAGATGGATGATGTACAAGTGCGAGATGATTTGAGTTTTGAGGTTAAGAGATTTCCTTAGTGAAGGTATTGTGGGGAGGACCATCTGGAGAAAGTTGGACTTGGGAACGTGAAGATCATATGAAGGAGTCGTATCCGACTCTGTTTTCTTGAGGTAATTTTCGAGGACGAAAATTCTTTTAAGTGGGGGAGATTTGTAACACCCCAAATTTAATCGGAATATTTTAATTAATTATTTAATTGAGAATATTCATGTTTCGGTGAATTTTCGGTGGTTTTGAGAAGTATTGGAAAATGTGCATTTTCGGGTATTTATTTGATTAATAGCATATAATATTAATTTATTAGTATTATTATTAATTAAAATGAATATAAGTGAAATAAGGGTAATTTGGGCATTTGAGGGAGTTAGTAAGGGTAATGAGGGAAAAGCCCAATTGTGAGGCTCAAGACTAGATTGGACAAAATTGAGTTTTGAAGGGATATTTGAATTCATTTGTGTTAACCGTGAAAGTTTGGTGGCCAGAGCTCTGAAGGAAAGATTGGAGGCAGAATATCCCAAAGTTAATCGTGAAAGCTATAAATCAACTAAGGTATGAGGAGTATCGCTTTTCATGATTTTCTATGTATGTCTTTCGGTGCGTTTATGGTGATGTTAAGATTTAAGGTATTTTGGGTTGATTGTGGGAAAAATAGGGAAATTGATGATAAGACTCTGAGATTATGGCTAATGGTATGTATCACTGAATATTGATATGAGGAATTAGGAAACCTTAGGCCTTCATGGCCAAAGCCTTGCAATGTTATAAGTCTGACCCTGAAGAGATTTGATATGGGAAATTATGATGCCTTGGGTAATTGTAGGGAAATAGTGTTTTAGGACGTAAATATGTCTTGGAATTGGCCTAATAAACCGTAGGTTTCGTGCCGTTATCTCCGTATGACCTTAGGGGTGATTTAGGGATGTTTTAGGGGCATGGGGTGTGTGAATCGTATGAGTATTTTAGTGAAAATTAGTTCTGGTGGGTAGCAGTTTTTGCTGTCATCGCACTGTTCGCCTAGCGAAGAAAAGCTTCGCCTAGCGAACGATTGTGTTCCCAGACTTGCCTAGCGAAGAAAGCTTCGCCTAGCGAAGAAACTTGCCCCGACTCGCCTAGCGAGCATGCCAGCGAACGTAGCAGTGTTTCGCGAAATCGATCGTGTGCAGCGATGCCGTGATGGTTGAATAAGTGATTTCTGTGATGGATTACCATGAGTAGGACAATGGGTTTTAGGTGATATGCACATGATGACATGATGGTTTCTATGATGTATTGATTGAATTAATATGATGAAATTACCATGATTTGATGAATTAGGTGATAACATAAGATATGATGATTTATGTGATGATGATGAATGATGATGAACCATATGATGTATTATGAGGATTATTATTGTGACGTGTGCATCATGCATTCATGTGCATCTGGACTTCGGTTCAGGACCTCGATTACTTTGGCTTCAATCCCACTGTGTGGATGTGAAGTGTTTTGACGTGCTCCGGTTCTCTAGTAGAATCGATCCTATTGATGGGGATCTATGGAGGGTTGATGGCCCAGTGTCCATCGTGTTGTGTTGATTGGTACCACATGCATTGAGTCTTGTTGCATTAAATTTATGAGTCTTTTTGTATAAATTATGATGTTGTCGCCTTCGAGGCCAAATGAAGGATATGAACGTGTTGAATATGATTATGACGCCGTTTATGCATTAATTGTTATACATTGATTATTATGAATTGTTTTACTCACCATGCTTGTTTGAATGTTACCTCCACGTGGGTAACATGCAGATGACCCAGTTTAGCCGTGGACGCCGTCTGTAACACCCCACTTCCAGAATTCAAATAAAATACAATTATTTCAAAATAACATCAGAGTGTTCCCCCAAAAGTGGGATATCACATCAAATAGTTCAACATAACTCTTCATTATATGATTTTCAAAATAAAGCAGCGGAAAATTATTATTGTCCATCATTCACGGCCATCCGCCAAAATACACAAAAGTATTCATTAACAAGTTCACCAAACATGATACGTCACAGGAGTAAAGCAAGTTCAACATAAAACAAATAAACACCCAGGTCCCGTACTACGTATCAGAGCATCCTAAGACTCGACTCGCACACCACTATCCAAGCTAGCTAAGTACCTGGATTATCTGTACCTCCGAAGAAGCACAAACCACAACAACAACAAAGGGGTGAGAAAACATGATCAAAATTATCGGTAATAAGATACATGAAATAAAGGTAGCAATCATATAAAATATCACCCAACATACACCAACCACGACCTATTGTCCAAAATCATCAAACACAACACACAATAATGCAAAATGTGCAACTCAACACCATGCATGCGGTACCGACTCATTGGTTCATTCAATCGAACCCAGGATAGATCACATACACCCCTCCTTGGCAATGATCTATCCTCACCATTCTCCACAAAGGAGTACAGATGAATCATATACACTCCTCCTGAGCAACAATTCATCCCACCATTCTCCATAAAGGAGTACGGATGAATCACATACACTCCTCCTGAGCAACGATTCATCCCACCATTCTCCACAAAGGAGTATGGATGGATCGCATACACTCCTCCTGAGCAACGATTCATCCCACCAAGACACCATGATATGCACGACACCAAATGCACAACGCATAACTCACTAAATGCACAATAAATAACTCAAGCACACTAAGTGCACACGATCCTACTGATCATATTACCATACATAACCAATAAATCCAAGCATACTAAGTGCACACGATCCTACTGATCACATCACCATACATCAATATATATATATATATATATATATATATATATATATATATATATATATATATATATATATATATATATATATATATATATATATATATATATATATATCACACCAATTAATCATGTTAATTAAATTAAATATTACGGGGCATTCACATCCCACACTAAGTATACACTCTTCACCATTAAACACCACCCATATACTCATCATGACCAAAGGGATCCTACAAAACATCAACATTGGATGGAACCACAAAATAAAAAAAAGTTCTGTCACGCTCGCTGACCCACTCGCTTAGCGAGGCCCTAGCGAATGTTCGCTACCTGCTCGCCTAGCGAATATGTTAGCGAAGGAAGACAGTGGCTACTGGAAGTGTTCGCTACCTAGCTCGCCTAGCGAGTTCGTAGCGAATGCTCGCTACCCTACTCGCCTAGCAAACCTGCTAGCGAGCGTCTGCGTACTCAAAATCCTCAACTGCCCCAAAATCATCAGAAGCTCATAGGTCACCTGATTTTCACCAAACCAGTCCCTGAGTCTTACCCTAACATTCTACGACTAAACTACACGACTTATTCCAGATTTTACCCGATAAAACATCAATTCTACCGATCAAATCATTTTCGACCTAAAATGGTAAACTACACAAAATCACCCAAACCATCCAAACAATCCCTACATATTTACATGCAAGGATGGAATCACAGAGTTTCACCAATTTCATAACAATATATGCACAAATTCATCCATGGCAGCAACAATCATCAACATACCAATCATATTCATCAATTCCCTACGGGGTTAAGGAATCCCCTCTACCTAATTCATGTAAAATACCAATCCCAATCAGAGTCTCCCCCCTTACCTCGATTAATTGCTTCAATCGATGAAGAATCTCCAAGAATCTGACAACCTTAGCCTTCTTCCTCTTCCTCTTTGTTCTTCCTCCTTAACCTTGCTCTAAAACTGTTTATCGTGTTCTTCTTCTCTTTACCCCAAAAACCCCTCTTATATCTCTTAATCCTCATTTTATTCATTTAATCTCAATAATAATACAAATAATAATAATAATAATAATAATAATAATAATAATAATAATAATATTACTATTAATATTAAATTATTATCATTATCAATTATATTATATTAATATTAAACTCTATATTTATTAAATAATCTCCATAAATTAAGGACACCCATCAACGCACTCAGGCACACTCCCACATAAGGACACACCACAATCAAATAACACCAAAAAGACTAAATAATTAAAATGAGTGTTACACTGTCGAGGAGTATTTTTGAAGTTTTTGAGTGTTTTAGCCTTTTGGTTAGCTTAGAGGGCCTTGCTCTGATATGTAACATCGGGTTGGGTTCTTTGAGTTAAACTATATATCCGTGGGTTATTTTACTTATTTTTCCCTTTTGAGGAAACCTTAACTTTATGCTTTGAGTTCCGCTGTTTTTGATGTTTTGATGTATTTTGGGGAAAACACGTAGTTACGGAGTATGGACCTATTTTGATGACTTTGAGAAATGTACGCCCTTTTGGTGACTTTTTATGAGATTTATTTATTCACTCTGATTTTTGTGTTATTTTGCCTTAATAATTTTGGGGTAGAAAAGGGTGTTACAACAAGTCTTTTAATTCTTGTAGTTCCAACATAGCCTCTCCTTCAATTCCTGGGTATAAAGCTGTGACATTCCACTTCCAAACTCCAAGATTCCACACTTCCATATCAGATACACACTAGCACTTGGTATTTGACAGTTGAAACAGGTTTAGGAACAAAAAACTGAACTCTATATTGCCAAGCCATTTGCAATTCCAGAATGAAATGTTAGTGTATTTGCCTAGTACAACCGATACGTTGTTCATGAAGCAATTTTCATTCACTGGTCTGCAGATTGGTAACAGGTCCCTCATCCACATTGACTTAGTAGCAACATTCATTCCTGCATCTTCAATCCATATCCTTTTTTTTTTCCAAATTTCCTTATCTGAATTCAAGGATGTTCTTCCATATCTCATTGCCATTTTGAAGAATTCAAGGATGTTTCTTTAATGTTGTTTCTTATATGTAAAAATAATATAGATCTGATGTACATTGAAGTTGTCAACATAGTCTTTGAGGAATTTGGTGTTTTTGGTTCAAATGTTAATGCATCAGAGGTTCTAGGTGTATCTAAATTCAATGTTACTAGAATAATTATTGATGAAATTGAGGTTGTAAATATTTTATTCCTTAACCAATATTTACATTACAAGATGATATGCACAAGGGTAAAGGCATGAGTTAGGTTTAGATTGAAGGAAAATACATCAAAAAATTCTGCAGTATAATACTCTCTCCACCAAGTGTCGAACTCGTGAGTGCAAAGGAAACATGGTTTGAAATCCACAGGAAGAAACTTTGTATGGTCAGTGTATTTCGCCAGCAATTTGGTACTATCTGCTTCATTGTGAATCATGTTGTAATGGATTAAAGAACCCTTTTTTGGGAAGAGTGGTTTTGGTTTGATTTGAATAAGGCCAAACTGCCTAGCAACGAGGTTGGGTTAGTAGCTAACAAAAGTGAATCAAAGTTTCGAGGGGTTGAGTCTTGTGGCCAGTAGTCTTAGAGTAAGAAAAGATTCCCAAATATCAAGGAATTCTACTTGTTGTTCCTTCGAATGAAGGGGAAATCTCTTGGTGAACCACTTAGGGCCTACCTTCATGTCTGGAAAAAGGGCCATGCTAGAAGAGAATTTATAACGTTTTACGAACATCATTACATAATTGGTGAAGGTGTACTGAAGATTTAGTTCTTTGTCGTTGGGAGTTAAAAAAGCAAGCCCCGTACCTTCGACCTTCATGTTCTTCACTTTAATGGACTCTTCATTTATAGGATTGTGAGCAGGGATTCAAATATGGAATTCAGCCATATTTGTAACATCCAAAAAGGTACAGAAAGGAGCAAATTTCCTCTTGTCTTAATTGTCTTCAATGCTATAACCCTTTCTCCAAGGGATTCATAAAGATTGGCTAAAATCAATTCACTAAGACAAATGTCATACCTAGTGTCTAATTGATTAGCCATTGTTAGGTATCTCTTTTCCAGTTGAAGAGACCTTGAGCAGAAAACACAGCGGGAAAGCCAAAGTGTTAGGAAAGCAACGTGTTCCTGATCAGAAACTTCTTCGATTTCTTTATCATGGTAGTGGGCTATGTAAGTGGTGAAAGATGTTTTGTTTGTGTCGAAGCTTATGGAGTCATTAACTAAATGGTTGGGATTATAATCTACTATAATGGGTTTAAGGCCCGTGATGACAGCTACGTCGAACAAGGTGGGTGTCACCTCTCACAAGGAAGTTGGAAGTTGTTATGGGCACTATCTCAGAAATAAAGGGAAGCAATCATCATAGGTGGGTAGTAACATGGCCCCACCTTCAACAAATGAATTATGTTGAAGATGCCCATGTCTTTCCAGACTTGGGATTTTGCTTTTTCCTACTTTCTCTAACCAAGCAAGATAATCAGAGGGGTCTTTAGACAAAGGACATGACCTAAATGCCTAAAACTATTATTCATATACTCTAAATTAATTGGGTACCTAGAAGCTATGATCTAAGAAGAACCTTGACCATCAACCTTTGCTTTTTCATCAATCTTAAGTTCTTCATTAGTCCTATGTCTTTGACCGCTGGCTATGGGTTTATAACCATGGTAACTAGGAAAGAATTTCTTAATCTTAAGGGGGTCAGCAGTAAGGCCAAGAAGAGGACCTAACATATTGTTTATCTTACCAAAACCAAGAATGGGAATGATTACCCGAGATTCGTATATCCTACGCTTTTCTTCCTCGTGAGGTGGCTCAAGGATGCACTGTTGGTTGCCTACTGCATTGGGACCCAGAAGTTTTATCAACTGGAGCAAGCTATCCAGATTTCTTAGACTCCTTAGTGTGTTTGCTGGTATCCTTGGAAATTTTGGTTGAAGAAGTCATTGTTAGGATGAGTTTACAGAAAGAAGATTTGAAAAAGATGAATATTTGAGAAAAATGCGCTTAAGAAGGTTCAGAGGGTGAAAAGTGTGAAAGTGGTGGTTTTCACTATTTTATAGATGGATGAAGTGGGAACGATTTCTGTACATATTAAATGGCGATAGAAATCATGGGACGCGTGTCATGCAAGGGTGGTGTGGGAAGAAGGTAGTAGTTAAAACCTGACCCACGATCTCCTAGGGACTAGACGTGTGATAATTGAAAAAGATTCACGCATGAGTTTGAGGAGGTGTTTTGGAAAAGTTGTCATGGTGATGATGATGTCATAACATACCAAAGGTCTCTAGCGTCAAATGTAAAACTTCAAAAAATGCTATTTTCTTCATTTAGTCAAAAATGACATTTTTGAGGGGCAATTTGTTGGCTAGAAATTTCGATACCAAACTTTTTTGTAAAGGCATTAAGTGAAAATCAAGTTTCTTGAATTTTTGCTGACTTCGACAGGAGCTTGTGAGAATCCTAGTCGAAGTAGTCTCCATGACGAGGATGTTTGGACAATACTTAGAAATATTTTCTAAGTTTAAAAGTTACTTCGACAGAGGGTGTTTGAAGCCTCTTTTCGTCAGAAGATTTGAATTTCAAGATACAGATAAATAACTGTCTTTTTTCCATATCTGTTTCTCAGGAGAGACGTGTGACGAACTATGGTGAAATGAAAGCATTCAGGGCGAAACATGTCAGTTTTTGGAGAAATATTCGTTGAAGACAGTTATTTCGACTTATTATAAATATGAGTCTTAGTGTTAGGATTTATGAGTATTTATTTGTTGTACAATACTCAAATTTTACTCAAAGTATCTAAGTCAAGTGAGAAAAAAAGTTACCATTGAGAATGTACATGTGAAACACCACATTTCATTTCATTTCAATATAAATTTACTTTTATTATTCATTGTTCTTTACTGCACTTTTACTTTGAAGTTCTTTTCTTCATTACATTCTCTTTATCAAACTTTTACAAAGTTTATCCTTTCCAAAACAATCAAAACAACCTTTTATACAAATGAATATTGTCGAAGTGTTCATCAGTTTTTCATAAATATATTAAGACAATAACTATGTCTTTAGAATTCATTGGTTAATCTTGTACGTAAACTAATTTTTTTGAAAAAGACTAAAGATTGTTTATTAATTTTCAAGGTAAACATGAATCAAATAGATTTGTACATATTTTATAATTGTTGTATTAAATAAACTACTTATAATTTATGGTTTTTTGTATTAGATAAACTCCTTATAACTTACGGTTTGTTGTATTACACAAACAACCTCTAAATTAAATATTTTTTATGAAAATACAAAACTTAGTTGTGACAAAGAAACAAAATTTAAGTTAAACAACATAGACTTACGAAAGCAACAAAATATTAAATAACATAATTATGAAATATGCTAGTTGTACTTTCATCATTTTCGTACGTGGTTTTGAGATGTTTCATCATATTAAAAATATTATTTGTATATCTTGATACTGCATCATCTACATAGATAGTACCCTTGATCAACACAAATTTTGGACGATAGTTCTTCATAAAGATGAACTCATGGGTCGGGTAAACCCATACAGAACAAATCATGAAGGGGTAGAGACTTATTGCTCACATTGAAATTGGGGGCTCAATCAGATTTGTACATGCTTTATGATTGTTAGTGTTATATAAACTAATTATAATTTGCGGCTCACTATACTCCCTCCATCTTATATTATAAATAGACTGATTTTTAGATATATTAAATCATTAATATATTTGATTTA
The DNA here is from genome assembly GCA_963859935.3 of Lathyrus sativus. NCBI lineage: Eukaryota > Viridiplantae > Streptophyta > Magnoliopsida > Fabales > Fabaceae > Lathyrus > Lathyrus sativus. The sequence continues at coordinate 716,212,972 of OZ012735.1, read as the reverse complement.
TATATTAATCAAATTATTCAATATATCTAAAAAATAAAATTTGTTTATAATATGAAATAGAAAGAATATTAGACAAACAACCTTGACACAATAAAGAAACAAAGTATAAACTAAATAACTTAGTTCTAACATATGAAAGCAATAACATATTAAACAACATAAACAATTTAGTTCTAACATATGACAATTACACTTTCATCGGCTTCATAAGTAATCATGGGAAGTTTTATCATATTAAGAATATCATTTGTATATATTGTTATTGTAACATTGATAAATGTCAAAAATATATAAAATACATAAGCAATTACTAACTTATTTGACAAGTAATCAATGAAAAAATCTCATTTATCATTAAAATACGATAAAACTCTTGTATGAACATTTTAACAATGTATTCATTAAGTATAGGTAAAAAGAAGTAAGAAAACACCAATCAAAAGCACCAAAGCTCGCTAAGCCAAAAACACTGCCTCACTAAATAAGCAATGACGACCAAAGAAGACTTCAAAGTCAAGTAACTTTAAGACTAAGCAACAAAGTTCGCTTGACGGTGTAGCAAACTCACTAAAGTGAGGTATGACAGTTTATGACTTTAAGGTTAAGTAACTTCATGGTCAAGAAATGATTTTCTCGTTAAGCAAGTTTGGAGGTGTGATAAGTAAAGATAAGCAGTAAAGACAACTTGCAAAATGAGCTAGCAAAACTTATGGGAGAAAAAATTAGGTGCGCTAAGCGATTTATGAACCTTGCTTAGCGAGAATGATAGATTAGAACCTTATAAATAGGAGTTTGATCATTTTAATTGAAGAAAATTTGGTGTAAATTCGTAGTTTTCTTGGTAAAGAATGAGAGAAGTTCATTGTATACTAAAAATAAAATAGGAGGATAAAAGAGAGAAAATTTAAGGGAGGAAGCACTGACCGTGAGTGTGTTTATTATAGATTCTTTAAGAAAAAAATTAATATTTTAGAAAGAATCATTTTAATATTTTAATAGTGTTTGTTTAAGATTTTTAAAATATCATTTTACTGAATTTTTTTTTTTAATTTTAATACCAAAAATTAATTGAGGTGAGTTTGTTGAAAATTTAAATTTATTTTGTTTAAAAAAAAAGAATAGATAGTTTTTGTAGAGAATATCTAAAAAAATCACAGTTTGTTTATTATTTCCAAGAAATTAATTTAAAAATCTTAAACTTAAAGTGTTTTGTTTAAAAAAATAGAAAAGCTACTAGAATATTTTTTGCCTTTCAAAAAACAATTAGGACTAGTATTTTATTTTAAGGTTAAAATTGATTATTTTAATATAATAATTTTTTAAAAATCTTAAATAAACACCAATAAAATCATAAAAATTGTTTTTATTCAAAAAATCAATAACAAATGCAAACTTGATAACTTCTAAAATTTATTTTTTTAACATAGAACTTAAAAGAAAGTAGAATAAAAAACTTTAAATTTAAGAGCTTGTAAAATATTTTTATAATATTAAATAAATTAATGTTATCTTTCAAAAAATTTAGATAATTCATAAAGATAACTTTATTACTTGCACTTCTTAAAAAAATTTTTTGAAGCTCTGCTAGGGTTTCGTGTGATGACCTTTTCTCACTTAGGATTTGCTTCTGCAAATCAAGAACATCAAATCCAAGAAGATGGCTTGAAGGAGTAGAGTACTAAGAAAGTTAAAGATAAACGCGGAGTTGTTTTTCCCTCGGCTCCTATTTTGCAATCATCAATGAATAACTATTAATATTCTATCAGGAAGGTGACTTCTTCTTATAAGAACATGGTTACAGGAGAATTTTCAACTACCATGGAAGAGGGCACGCACAGATCTCATGTTGTCACAAATAATGATTACATCGAAGGGTTAAAGATTGAAGAGAAGAAGTTTGGGGAGTATGATTGTTCTGAGGCCATCCTATCAAAAGAAGAGGAAAAAAGGATAGTAAAATTGTGGCAAAAGGGAGTTATCATTAAAATTCTTGGAAGGAAAATAAGGTACAAAGCGCTTGTGAATAGATTACATCAGATGTGGGCAAAGCGAGGAATCTTTCATAATGTAAACCTCGAGCAAGATTATTATCTAGTTACTTTTATCAGTGAAGACGATAAAATTATTACTCTAATGGAAGAACTTTGACTTACAAATGGCTCGGCGAATCCTAAGGGTTCAAGGTTTATGGCGCTTAATGAGGAAGACGTAAGGGAAAGCTTGAAGAAGGATAATGAAAGGGATACTAATATCGAGATGATGCATGCACCATACAAAGAAACATATACGAGCCTCAGAAGATATATTTAAGAAAAAACAGACAAACACTACCAACAAAATTAAATTTGTTAGGTGTTAATCACTTCGCAAACGTAAAAAGCACCTCACAATGTCCATTATCAGCGAGTTTTTATCACTTCGCTAAAATGTTAGTCGCAACTTTTTTACTGAGTGAAAATCACCTCGCAAGTTGCTAAGTGAAAATCATCTCGCAAGTTGTTAAGTGAATATCACTTTGCAACTCACTTTTTAAAAAGTGGTTCAAAACTCAGTGTGCAGAGCAGATGACAGAGCAGTGTACAGTGTACCGTTTTACTGAGTGTATTACACCTCGTAACTCATGCACTCTGTTGAATGTATTTCATTAGGAAACTTTATTTACGTATTATTTATATTATATATAATACTTTTTTATTCAATAATATTTAAATTCAGAATTTATCAAAAATAAAAAAGAAATAAATAATTAAACATAATTAAAAATATTTTTAAAAAAATTATTAGAATTTTTATTTAATTGCTATTAAAAAAAATATTATCAATTAATGGTCACTATTTTAACATATATACATAATTAATATAAACTAAAACCTTAATATACATACTTTTTTTAATATATGTTGTTAAAAAAATATATAATGTTTTAATTTTTTAGCATTATAAATAAATAAAATAAAATAATTATCCTATTATACTAACTAAAAATAAAAAATAGTAGATCACAACAAGACATTATAATATCTGAAAAATAAAATTTATTACAACATAAACAATTATAGAAACAACAACAAAGACATTTAAATCAAAATCGTCCAATATTGAAAAAATTTGATGAAGTGTGTATCTTAAATTTGTGAGCTTTTGTAAAAATGTTGGATGATATATTGATGATGAAGAAGAAGGTGAGAGGAAAATGTTATGTGTTGTGAGAGGATACCGAAAAAATGTCTAGTAAGAGAAAGTTTTGCGTAAATATTTATTTGAGATGAAATTGAGAAATGAAAGCTTAATGAATAAGTTGTCTCCTTTATGACTATTGCATGCATTTTAAAATTTGTGCATAGGGTGTTTTTCATAACACAAGGCATATGCACATTGTTGTATGAATAGAACATCGCAAATCATATTGTTGTTGGATGGATAACACTTTGCAATGCATGTGACATTATTAAGAGATTACCACTTTGCAACTCTTTTGACACAGTTCTGTCAAAATCTGCATTAAATTGACCGGTGATAACGTTCAAAATTTGAATTTTGAAAACAACATTGCGAGGTGAATACGATGTCTTAAACATTATTTTAAAAAATTTATTTTGCTCCAAATAAATTGTGAGGTGATGTATTTACTAAATTATATATATATATATATATATATATATATATATATATATATATATATATATATATATATATATATATATATATATATATATATATATATATATATATATATATATATATATATATATATATATATATATATATATATATATATATATATATATATATATATATATATATATATATATATATATATATATATATATATATATATATATATATATATATATATATATATATATATATATATATTATTATTATTATAAATGACTTACAAAGTGATTGACATTCAGCAAAACTCATTCTTTCTGAGAGGTTAAATTCACCCAACAAAATTATTCAATTATGAGCAATGATAATAATTTGGAGGATTTTTTAATGCATTTTTATGTTTCTTAAGCACCACACAAAAATACTAAAAGATTTTTAGTTTTTGAAAATTCATATTCAGATTCATTTCAATACACATATTTCATTTATTTTTAAGTCACATCCAATTTAATGAATAAAATTATTTCAAAAATAAATCTCAAAGAAAATTCTAAAAATATATTTCGGAATGGCAGATGACACGGTGATTAATGTGGTTCAAACAATCCAAGATGAAGTGGTTAAGTGATGGGGATAGAACACTCGTTTCTATCATGTGAAAGCTTTACACAGAAAAACAATAATTAATCATAATCAATATGATAAAGAACTCTAATGGAGAGTGGATAGAAGATCCAGTGTTCATCAAGAAGTATTCAATGATTGCTTTTCCAATCTCTATACCACTTATGTTCAGGTTGATAGTTGGCTGCAAGCCAAAAAAACTTTTCATGAAAACATAGTGGTGGCACAAGAAATGATGCATATAATGAATAATCTTATAGGAAAAAGAGGTTCTTTTGCCATTAAAATTGATCTGACTAAGGTTTGTGACAATATAAGCTTGAAGTTTATGAATGATGTGCCCATTGAGGCTGACACAAGTAATTCTAGTCATAGTGTTGATTGGAAGAAGCTCATGCAAATTTAAGTTCCATAGCAAGTTAGAATGTTTATTTGGCTTTTTGCAATGAAGGAATTAAACAAAGCAGCTGCTTGAAAAAAAGCCATCTAGGAGACCCTTATTGTATGGAGTGCACAAGAATAAAAGAATCAACTGCTCATCTAGAAGACCCTTATTGTATGGGTAAATGCTCTATATAACAGTAGCTGAGTTATGGGGAATTGTAGAAGGTGTCAAGTGCAAAGGACTCCAGAAGGTTGAAGTTTAAATAGATTCAAAGAAGATTTACAATGCTTTAATCCACAAGAAGTGCACTTTGGGTGCAGAGACGACGTTGCTCCGCCTAATCAGAAGGGAACCATGGAGAATCATGGAGGCCCACATTGTACATGTGTTTTCTAATAGCATCTTTAATGTAGGTTTTTAATAGTTGAACTTTTTATAGTTAAGGATGATTATAAAGAATTTGCATTGGAATGACTATGTGTTGGGAAAAGAAAACAAATATAGAAGATAGTAATAAAATGCGGAAGCTGCTGGATCAACTTTTTCCCTGCGTGCAGTTAAAAATAAGCCCCAAACGAAATTGCTCAGACAACAATAATAAGCACAAAATAGAGCAAATAAAATAAGGAGACACCAGAATTATTAACGTGGGAAAAAACCCTTAAAGGGAAAACAACCCACGGGACCAAGCCAGTAAATCTTCCACTAATAAAAATAATGGGTACACCACAAGTCCTCCTGGAACCACCAGGGATCAACAGAGCAAATATAATCTTTACCGTATAAGGTGGATATCAAATCAACTAACCCCTCAACGGGTTCTACGACACAACAATAAAGAGACACTCTTTGATATTCTTCTCTCTGTCTGTAGAGTCGCTCACGTTGCAGCTCTCTTCCCTCTTGCTCTTGTTATATCTAACACATAAGGGTTAAAACCCTTTTAACCATTTCATGGGCTTTGGCCCACAAAACTAATTCCTTTTTTTTTTCTTTCTTTTTTCTTTTAATAATAATAATAATAAGATTAAGTGGGCTCACTTATTTTGGTGACCTACACAACAATTCTCCCCCTCACCAAATTAAAGGGAGACCATAGGAGACCAAACCTGCTTTCTTTCTGCAAGTAGAGAACTTCTCCATAGGTAAGGCCTTTGTCATCATATCCGAACCATTCTCGTCAGTATGAATTTTCTCTAATGAAAATTTCTTCATCTCCAGCGCATCGCGTATCCAATGATACCGAACATCAATATGCTTCGACTTTGAGTGATAAGTCGAGTTCTTGCTGAGATGGATTGCACTCTGACTGTCACAATATAAAATATATTTCTCCTGTGAGAGACCCAATTCTTGTAGGAATTTCTACATCCAAAAGAGTTCCTTTGCAGCTTCTGTGGCGGCAATATACTCTGCCTCTGTAGTAGACAAAGCAACACATTTTTGCAATCTAGACTGCCATGACACTGCTCCCCCTGCAAAAGTCATCATATAACCAGAAGTATACTTCCTAGAATCCACATCACCAGCCATGTCTACATCTGCAAAACCATCTAACATAGGCTTACCACCTCCAAAGCACAAACAGACTCCAGAAGTACCTTTGAGATACCTGAGTATCCATTTCGCAGCTTGCCAATGTTCTTTGCCAGGATTAGAGAGGAAACGACTGACCACGCCAACTGCATGAGCAATATCTGGACGTGTACACACCATCGCATACATCAAGCTACCAACTGCAGATGCATACGGAATATTCTCCATTTCTTCTTTGTCTTTCTCACTTGTAGGACATTGCATACAGCTCAATTTGAAGTGACCTGCAAGTGGAGTGCCAAATGATTTTGAATTTGACATATTAAACCTCTCCAATACCTTCTCAATGTACTTTTGCTGTGATAACCATAATTTGCAATTCTTCCTGTCACGTGTAATTCTCATGCCAAGGATTTGCTTTGCAGGGCCTAAATCCTTCATTGCAAAGGACTTGCTCAACTCTCTTTTCAAATGCTCAATCTCTTTCATGTCATGACCAATAATCAACATGTCATCGACATAGAGCAAAAGGATAATAAATTTCTCACTAGGTAATTTCTTCACAAACACACAATGATCAGAAGAAGTTTTTGCATACCCATGATCCACCATGAAAGAATCAAATTTCTTGTACCATTGCCTTGGAGCTTGTTTAAGACCATACAAGCTCTTCTTCAATTTGCAGACAAGCTTCTCTTTACCTTTGACTGCAAAACCATCAGGCTGCTCCATGTAAATTTCTTCCTCCAAATCACCATGGAGAAATGCGGTCTTCACATCAAGTTGCTCAACCTCTAAATTCAAACTAGCTGCCAAACCAAGTACAACTCGGATTGAAGACATCTTGACCACAGGTGAAAAAATTTCTTCAAAATCTATACCTTTCTTCTGACTGAATCCTTTCACAACTAACCTTGCCTTGTACCTTGGTTGTGAGCTATTTTCTTCTGACTTCAATTTAAACACCCCTTTATTCTTGAGTGATCTCTTACCATTAGGTAGCTTCACTAGCTCAAATGTGTGGTTCTCATGTAAGGATTTCATCTCTTCTTGCATGGCTTTGTACCACTTGTCTTTCTCTTCATGTGACATAGCTTCTTCAAAGCTTTGTGGCTCTCCCCCATCAGTAAGCATCACATATTCATGAGGAGGATATCTCTGTGAAGGATGGTGCTCTCTGATGGATCTTCTCACTGGCTCAGGAGGCTGCTCTGATGGGATTTATTCAATTTCTTCATCAACTTGGGGCTCAGGAACATCACCTGCATTTTCCACATCTGCATTCACATCTCCCCCATTATTATTGACTATGGTAGGAGGCTCTGGATCAACATCAATGTAACTGTGGATAACCTGTTTCTGCTTTTCATTCTTGTCAATATCTTCGATGGTTTGGTCTTCAACAAAAAAAGCATCTCGACTTCTAAGGACTTTCCTGTTAACCGGATCCCAAAACCTGTAACCAAAGTCTTCACGGCCATAACCCAAAAAGATACACTGTTTCGATTTACCATCAAGCTTGGACCTCTCATCTCTGGGAATATGAACAAATGCCTTGCAGCCAAACACTCTCAAGTGATTATATGAGACATCTTTCCCTCGCCACACCCTCTCTGGAACATCACCATCAAGAGGAATTGAAGGAGAAAGGTTGATTAAATCTACTGCAGTTCTCAATGCTTCACCCCAGAATGATTTAGACAATTTTGCATGGGAGAGCATGCATCTGATTCTGTCATTAATTGTGCGGTTCATTCTCTCTGCAACTCCGTTGTGCTGTGGAGTCTTTGGAACTGTCTTCTCAAGCCTGATTCCATGTTCCCTGCAATAATGCTCAAATGGCCCCCTGTATTCACCACCATTATCTGCTCTGATACACTTCAACATTTTACCTGTTTCTCTTTCCACACTTGCATGGAAGTGTTTGAACATATCAAGTACCTGATCTTTGGATTTCAAAATAAAAGCCCACACTTTTCTCGAGTGATCGTCAATAAATGTCACAAAATAAGAATAGCCACTAAGGGATTTAACATCCATAGAGCAAACATCAGTGTGAACTAAATCCAAGATATGTGACCTCCTGTGAGGAGGGTGAGTGCGGAAAGAAACTATATGTTGTTTACCAACAATACAATCAGAGCAAGTTTTGAGAGGTGTACCTTTTACCGGAAGCATATTTTTCCTTGCAAGAGTGTCAAGTCCCTTCTCACTCAAGTGACCGAGCCGCTTATGCCATAGCTCTGTAAAACAATCCTCAATTGCATTCACTTGAGGGGCACACAATTTTGTAGAAGTCCAGTAAAAGGGTGTTTTTCTTCGCTCCCTTTGCTACCACCAAAGCTCCCTTGGTGCACTTCCATTTACCATCACCAAAGGAATTATGGTAACCATCATCATCAAGTACCTGTACTGAAATCAAGCTGAGGCGCATATCAAGAATATACCTAACGTTCTTCAAGTGCAGCTTGCATCCAACATTAGTTTCTACCCAGATATCTCCAATGCCAGCAACCTTGCTTACCCCTTGATTACCCATCTTTACCTGCCCAAAATCTCCAGCAGTATAGGATAAAAAATACTCACGATGAGGAGTAACATGATATGAGGCAGCAGAATCAACAACCCATTCATAATCTTGGCATGCGAGATTAACTGAATCATCTTCGTAAACAACAACAACTTCACCATCAGATACAACTGCAGTTGTGTCTTTATCTTCTTTATTATCATTGCCTCTTTCCCTTGATTTCTCCCTCTTAAGCAACCTGCATTCTCTTATCATATGACCTGCTTTGTTGCAATGATAGCACCTGATGTCTTTCCTAGGCTTTGACTGTCCTCTTGACTTGCTTCTGTCATTAGATTTATGAGAGGTTCTATGTTGGCTTCTCCCCTGTGACTCAATAACCAAGGCTTCTGTGTGAGTCGATGAACTAGCCGTATTGTTTCCCTTCCTCCTGATTTCTTCATTCAATAGGGCTTCTTTCACAGTATCAAAAGTCATATTGCCATTAGTGGAATTGCTCAAAGATACCACCAATGTTTCCCAACTGTCTGGCAATGAGCTAAGCAATAACAAAGCAAGTAGCTCATCAGGAAGTTTAATCTCAATAGTAGTCAGCTGATTCACAAGATTATGAAAACTGCTCATATGCTCGGCCACTGAAGAACCATTCCTGTACTTCAGATTAACCAGTCTCCGAAACAAAAATACCTTGTTCTGTGCATTCTTGGACTCAAACATGTCCTTCAATTTCTTCCACAGACTGTGGGCACTAGTCTCACTAGACACATGATGATAAATGCTCTGATCTATCCATTGCCTGATCATGCCAATTGTTTTTCTGTTTGCCTTTGTCCATTCTGCAACAGATTTATCATCTGGCTTAGTACTGTCTCCGTCAATGGGATCATACAAGTCTTTACAGAACAACAAGTCTTCCATACAGGATTTCCAAATAGAATAATTGGAAGAATCCAATTTCAGCATAGTACCAGCCATATCACCTTCACCCATTTTAATAGTACCAAACAGAACTCCAACCAAGGAGCTCTGATACCATTGTTGGGAAAAGAAAACAAATATAGAAGATAGTAATAAAATGCGGAAGCTGCTGGATCAACTTTTTCCCTGCGTGCAGTTAAAAATAAGCCCCAAACAAAATTGCTCAGACAACAATAATAAGCACAAAATAGAGCAAATAAAATAAGGAGACACCAGAATTATTAATGTGGGAAAAAACCCTTAAAGGGAAAACAACCCACGGGACCAAGCCAGTAAATCTTCCACTAACAAAAATAATGGGTACACCACAAGTCCTCCTGGAACCACCAGGGATCAACAGAGCAAATATAATCTTCACCGTATAAGGTGGATATCAAATCAACTAACCCCTCAACAGGTTCTACGACACAACAATAAAGAGACACTCTTTGATATTCTTCTCTCTGTCTGTAGAGTCGCTCACGTTGCAGCTCTCTTCCCTCTTGCTCTTGTTATATCTAACACATAAGGGTTAAAACCCTTTTAACCATTTCATGGGCTTTGGCCCACAAAGCTAATTCCTTTTTTTTTTCCTTTCTTTTTTCTTTTAATAATAATAATAATAAGATTAAGTGGGCTCACTTATTTTGGTGACCCACACAACACTATGACATGTAGGGATGACAATGAACCGAACCAACTCGAAAATAGTTCGGAATTCGATTTAGCAATTAAATCGTTGAACTGGATTTATGAACCAAATGAGTTGAGTATGAGCGAAAAATTAAGTTCGTTAACTAAATGAGCTGAACTTGAACTATACATAGTTTGACTCGTTAGGTTCATGAGTCAACTCGATTACATATGAAAAGAATTATACTGTCTTTAAGAATAGGTTTAAATATTTACTCCAAATCTTAGACAAATTTAATCTTCAATTTAGTAGTGTTTGAGTTAGACTCTCAAATGTATCTCTTGAAAATTGTGTAGGTTTCGAATTAGTAGATTTCGAAGATAAAGTTAAATTTTAATATGATAACTTTTTTTTATTTTAATATTTTATTTTAAAAAAATATATTTATTTAAAATGTCAAATATACTAATATATATATATATATATATATATATATATATATATATATATATATATATATATATATATATATATATATATATATATATATATATATATATATATATATATATATATATATATATATATATATATATATTAAAAAAAATAGTTTTTAAGTCCGTGAATCATGTGAGCTGAACCTAATGAGATGAACCTAACGAGTTGAACCGAACTGTTCGTAAACTTATAACGAGTCGAGTTTGAGCTTAAAAATTTTTTTGTGTCGAACTCGAACTCGAACCAATTCTTAACGAGTCGAGCCGAGCTGAGGTGAGTTCGACTCGACTCGACTCATTTCCAACCCTAATGACATGGCATTTAATTCACTAACTTTTAATTTTAAGCAATTATATAGCTAACGTATGCTATTTATTTTGAAATATATAATATTATTATTTATATTATTTTGAAAAATAATTACAATTAAAAAATATAAAATATAGGGTCAAGTTTTAGTTTTTTATAAGCAACTATTATTAAAGTAAAAACAGGTCAAATCAACTATAAATTTTTTAAATCCTACAAATCACTTTGGGCCAACAAAAAATATCTTAGTTTACCCACTTAAGATACTCCCACTAAAGATGCTCTAAGGAAAATTGTTGTGCTAATTCACTTGTGAAAATTAGAATTAACAATAGGTTAGAATTGGAATTCTTTGATAATTGTCCTCAAGAAGTTTATGATAATTATGTGGAAGATAGGCTTGAAAAGTCCACTATATTGTAAACACAAGATTTTTTAATGCACCTTATATACTTCTTAGGTACTATGCGGAAACATTTAAATATTCTCCAGACGTATCAAATACACACTTAACGTGACCATTTTGAGTGGCGCCCTATAAGTTGGGTTTTTCTTATTCTGGAGATGCATCTCCGGAATATTTCAAGAAATATATTCATAATTCATCTGTTTCGTTGAAATTCCGGAGCCATATCTCCAAAAGTTTAAATAGAATTTTGAAATATTTTATCACATTTACATGTCAGATATTTTCAGAGATGCATCTCTAAAACAATCTGATAAAAGACAAAGCTGCATGATCACACAAACATTGTTGCCATTGTTATTTTCCTCTACAAACCCTGACCCAAAACCCCTCGATTCTCAATCCATTTTTTCACTACAAATCTCTAATCTTGTGGTTCATCACATCAAAGGGAGTAAAAACAGTTAGAATTTCAAGTAAAGATTCTTTATTTCACATTGCATTTCTCACATTCATCTTGTATTTTTTTCTAAAAAACGAGCGTTGTGTACGGAAATGTATCTCCAAAACGAGTATGAACTTTTTAGAAACTTGTTTGTGTTCATTTTTCAACTTTATTTTCAGTAGTGGCGCTTATATACTGTTATGTTGTAATTGTTTTCATTAGATATGGTGCACCCCGATGTTTTCGCAAAACAAGTTATTTCTCCGAATGTCCAAGGTGTTGTTGTGAAGGCAATAGATGTTGGTTACCAATTTAAATTCGAGTAAGAGTTTGAATCTCGTGATCAAATATTTCAATGGATTCGTATGAAGGTCTCTAAACTTGGATTTGGTGTGGTTATTGGAAGGTCCGATAATGGTTTGGATAGAAGATGTGCTTTATGACAATGACGTGTGAAAGAAGCGGGAAATATAGAACTTCTCTTCGAAATTTTAAAAGAGACGATGCTGCTTCAAGAAAATGTTAGTGTCTGTTTCAGGTGCGTGGTTACATGTTGGCAAACAAAAACTAGAGATTTAATGTCATATGTGGTTTGAATAACCATGATTTGTGTGAAATTTTATCTAGTCATCCTAGTGTGTGTCAGCTCATGCTGGAAGAGAAGGAATGTGTTGTTGAAATGACATTGAATTTGGTTCAAATGAAAAATATACTTGCAATATTGAAACGGAAAATACCCGAAAATATATCAAATATCAAGCAAGTGTATAATATTCGGTACCAAACTAACAAGGCGCTTAGGGGGATAGAACTGAAAGACAACAACTCTTGAAACTGTTTGATGATAACAATTATGTGTCTAAGTACCGGAGGTGCGAGGATGAAGTTACTGTTAGAGATATATTTTGGACTCATCCTGATTCTATAAAGTTGTTCAATATGTTTCCTAGTGTGCTCATACTTGATTCAACTTATAAGACCAATAAGTATAGACTTCAATTATTGGAGATGGTTGGTGTTACCTCAACTGAGAAGACATATTCTGTTGGGTTTGCATTTCTTGAGAGTGAAAAAGAGAACAATTTTACTTGGGCTTTAGAGGTGTGTCAGACACTATTTTGGGACTAAGGTGAGATGCCTAAAGTGATTGTTACTGACCATGATATTGCCTTGATGAATTCGGTTGCAAAGTTATTTTCTTCTTCTAATGCATTACTTTGTAGGTATCACATAACAAATAATATGAGAAATCAAGTTAAACCCGCGGTAGGAATGAGACATATAGAGTCCGAAGATAGAAAAATGGTGAAGACGGTGTGGTTGTGGAAAAAAATAATGGATGCATGAAATGGTATAATAAATTCTTCCACAAAAGAACTGAAGGAAAATTGCGATCTAAACGCAGCGGAAAACAAAAAATTTCCTTTAGTGATCCTTACGAATGAGCATGGTCAGTGATAGAATCGTTACCTCTTTGTGGCGATTCAGATCTTTGATGCAGCGATCACAAGCGTTGATGAAGTGCAACGCCTCTACTCAGTCCACACGAACAGCTTCCGGTCACAGTGCTAGCTGCTTACGAACGGAATTATTTGAGTGAGAAAAGAGAATCAAAAACGAAATTGCATCAAGTGAAAGCTTCATCACAAGGGTTCCTTTTATAGACTCTCTTGTGGGCTGCGGGCTAAAACTCAATTCACATGATCCATAATAATATTATATATTATTATAATAACTATTATTATAATAAATATATTTATTTTATTATTATTTTATAACCATTATAAAATAACAATAATTATTATTATATTATCCGAATTTCTATTTTTCACTTAAGTGCACCGTACCTTACAGTGTTCCTTTTTGATTTCTCTATCTCTCATCAAACTGTCCTTATGTGTGTGACCCTGTAGGATTTCGTAACGTTGGTAATTATATTAAATTATATATTTAACATAATAAACAGTAAGCGGTATCTAGCAACACATCACTGCTACCCAAGTCACAAAAATGTCATCTGATCTGACAAAACCTTTTTCGTGATAATACATGTTTGTACAATTACCCTTTTGCCCCTATGTCTATATTGAACACAAGGCATACACTGTGTCATCCTTGTCCAGTTCAATATTGGGCCCTTAGACATTTCTCCTGTTATGCAGGATTGGCAAATTCCATCTAGGACACTCATGTCCCTTAGCATGCTTCGTGGAGTGCCCATCAACTGTCTTTATGATCATCCAGTTACGGATAATGTTTGATCAGCAATAAAGCACCCGACTCTACATCTAGGGTCCATAGTGGTTTCAGGTCGAAGGGTGGTAATACACCATTATCACCATGAGAATAACTTATGACACTTTGCATAACATACTATGTAGTATTCTCATAGCGGATCAATCCGGTATAAATATTACTCCTAATATTTATACCTATGTCAAGACTTGATAACTCTTTATCCATGATCCATGAGATGTGATCATCAGTCTATCTTCATAATAGTCTCAATGCTTTTAATGTTATCCCACTTTGCAATAAAGCTTGACTACGGATATTTTAAGAATAATGTCTTTATGTTTAATGGGATCTCATGATTAAGTCACACTTAACATTTCATTAAACAGACTAACTATTCTAGGGACTTTATTATTCTGAAAGACAAACATAATAAAGAAATGCCTTTTATTATTAAACGAATAATCCGATACAAGTACCAAAAAGTATTGGCCTCTAGGGCTTACACCAACAATCTCCCACTAGCACTAGAGCCAATTAGGCATACCCTTAATACCCATAGATCTAGTATGACCATCATGCTTCTGTTGCGCAAGAGGCTTTGTTAATGGGTCAGCGATATTGTCAAGTGTAGGTACTCTGCATATCTTCACATCTCCCCGATCGATTATCTCTCGAATGAGGTGATAACGCCTAAGTATGTGTTTGGATCGTTGGTGAGATCTAGGCTCCTTAGCTTGTGCGATAGCACCATTGTTATCACAATATAAACCAATGGGATCCACAATGCTAGGGACTATGCCAAGTTCACTAATGAACTTCTTGATCCAAACAACTTCCTTTGCTGCATTTGAGGCAGCAATATACTCGGCCTCAGTTGTAGAATCAGCAACTGTTTCTTGCTTTGAACTTTTCCAGCTCACAGCGCCACCATTGAGACAGAACACATAACCAGATTGTGATCTAAAATCATCCTTATCTGTCTGGAAGCTAGCATCAGTGTAACCAATTACATCAAGCTCTTCCTGACCTCCATATATCAAGAATGAATCCTTAGTCCTTCTCAAGTACTTAAGGATATTCTTGACAACTACCCAGTGAGCATCACCGGGATCAGATTGGTACCTACTCGTTGCACTTAATGCATACGAGACATCTGGTCGAGTACATAACATGGCATACATGATAGATCCTATTGCAGATGCATATGGAATCTTATTCATGTGATCCCTTTCTTCCTTAGTTGAAGGGGATTGTGTTTTTGATAAACACAGACCATGTTGCATAGGTATGAATCCTTTCTTGGAATCATGCATATTAAAGCGTCTCAACACTTTATCTATGTATGTACTCTGACTTAGGCCAAGCAGTTTTTGTGATCTATCTCTATAGATCCTAATTCCTAATATATAGGCTGCTTCACCTAGGTCTTTCATAGAAAAACAATTCCCTAACCAAGTCTTCACTTGTTGCAAGGTAGGGACATCGTTTCCAATGAGTAATATGTCATCTACATATAATACCAGAAACACGATCATGCTCCCACTAACCTTCTTGTAGACACAAGGTTCATCTTCATTTTTGATGAATCCATATTGTTTTACGGTTTCATCAAAACGAAGATTCCAGCTTCTGGAAGCTTGCTTCAATCCATAGATTGATCGCTGTAACTTGCATATCTTTTGGGCATCTTGTGGTATGTCAAATCCTTCAGGTTGTGTCATGTACACATCCTCAAGAAGATTCCCATTAAGGAAAGCAGTTTTGACATCCATCTGCCATATTTCATAATCATGATATGCAGCGATGGCAAGTAAAATCCGAACAGATTTAAGCATTGCAACTGGTGAAAAGGTTTCATCATAGTCAACCCCATGAATTTGTTTATAGCCTTTTGCAACCAGTCTTGCTTTATAGGTATGTACCTTACCATCCATGTCAGTCTTCTTCTTGAAGACCCACTTGCATCCTATAGGGTTAACTCCTATAGGAGGTTCTACCAAGGTCCAAACCTGGTTTGTGTACATGGAATCCATTTCAGATTTCATGGCTTCTAGCCACTTCTCAGACTCAGGACCAGTTATGGCCTCTTTGTAGGTCACAGGCTCATCTTGATCCATGAGTAATACATCACCCTGATCACTTATGAGATATCCATATCTCTCAGGTTGGTGACGTATCCTGCTTGACCTACGCTGGTCTTGTTCTACTTGAGCAGGTTGCTCTTCCACAACTACTTGTGTTTCCCGCTCTAGTTCCTCTATAGGTGTTTCAATGTTTTGTGATTCTTGAATTTCTTCAAGCTCTATTTTCCTCCCACTGTTTCCTTTGGAAATAAAATCCCTTTCCAGAAAGACTCCAGTTCGAGCGACAAACACTTTGCCCTCAGAAGGATTGTAGAAGTAATATCCTCTTGTTTCTTTAGGATACCCCACAAATAAGCATTTGTCAGATTTGGGCTCAAGCTTGGTTGAAATTTGTCGTTTGACGTAAACTTCGCAACCCCAAATCTTCATGTAAGACATATGTGGTTTCTTACCACTCCATATCTCATATGGTGTCTTATCAACCTTTTTGGATGGAACACGGTTAAGTGTGTAAGCTGCTGTTAATAATGCATGTCCCCAAAAGGAGTTTGGAAGATCGACGTGACTCATCATGGATCGGACCATGTCTAACAAGGTTCGATTTCTTCTCTCAGATACACCATTCCATTGTGGTGTTCCAGGAGGAGTAAGTTGGGATAGAATCCCATACTCTTTTAGATGGTCATCAAATTCTAGGCTTAAATATTCACCGCCTCGATCTGATCGAAGAACTTTAATATTCTTACCTAGTTGGTTTTGTACTTCATTCTTGAATTCCTTGAACTTTTCAAAGGACTCAGATTTGTGTTTCATTAAATACACATATCCGTATCTACTGAAGTCATCAGTAAAAGTGATGAAGTACTGAAAACCTCCTCTGGCTGGTATGTTCAGTGGTCCACATACATCAGTATGTATGAGTGCCAAAAGATCATTAGCCCTTTCACCTTTTCCTGTGAATGGGGACTTTGTCATCTTTCCAATTAAACAAGATCTGCATGTCTCATATGATTCATAATCAAAAGAGTCCAAGAGTCCATCTTTATGGAGTTTGGAAATGCGTTTCTCATTTATGTGGCCTAATCGACAGTGCCAAAGGTAAGTTGGATTCAACTCATTAGGTTTCAACCTTTTAGTATTAATGTTATAAATTGGCATTTCAAGATCAAGGACATATAGTCCATTATTCATTTTTGCAGTAGCATAGAATATATCATTCAAATAAATGGAGCAACAATTGTTCCTTATTATGAATGAAAAACCAAACTTGTCCAAACAAGAAACGGAAATAATATTCCTGCTAATTGCAGGTACATAATAACAGTTCTCTAACTGAATTATTAAACCACTAGGTAAAGTTAAAACATAAGTTCCTACAGCTAAAGCAGCAACCTTTGCTCCATTGCCAACTCGTAGGTCAACTTCACCTTTTGCCAAATCTCTACTCCTTTTTAGCCCCTGCACATTAGTACAAATGTGAGAACCGCATCCAGTATCTAATACCCATGATGCAGAAGTAGATAAATTAATTTCAATAACAAAAATACCTGAATTTGAAGTCTCTACTCCATTATTCTTATCTTCCAGGTACTTTGGGCAATTTCTCTTCCAATGTCCGGTCTTACCGCAATGGAAGCAAGTGCCCTCCTTTGCTATTCCTCCACTAGGCTTCAAAACAGGAGGAGTGGGTTTGGGTTTGGCAACTTCCTTGCCTTTCCCTCTACCACCCTGTTTGATGGGCCTCTTGTTCTGTTTCTTTCCATTACTGACCATCAGAATGGATTTCCCTTTTGTCTTCATATTCTGCTCAGCAGTTCTCAACATGCTTAGCAGTTCTGGAAGACTTTTGTCCAAGTCATTCATATTGAAATTCAGGACAAACTGACTGAAGCTCTCTGGCAACGATTGCAAGATCAGATCAATCGCAAGTTCTTTTCCAAGGGGAAACCCTAATCTGTCAAGGTTCTCCACATACCCAATCATCTTGAGTACATGGGGACTTACAGGGGCTCCCTCAGCTAACTTGTTGTTAAAAAGGGACTTTGAAACCTGAAACCTCTCATTTCTTGCTTGCTCTTGATAAAGCATTTTCAGATGTCCGATCATATCGAACGCAGACATGTTCTCGTGTTGCTTTTGCAACTCAGAGTTCATGGTAGCAAGCATGAGGCAAGCGGTTTCATTGGCATCATCGAAATGCTTCTTATAAGCATCTCTTTCTGCCTTTGGTGCAGAACTAGGAGGTTCCTCCTCAGGAACTGGTGTCTCCAAGACATACAGCTTCTTATCGTGCTTGAGGATAATCCTCAGATTACGGTGCCAATCCAGGAAATTTGTCCCAGACAATTTTTCCTTATCTAGGATGGATCGCAAAATATTGTTCGATGTGTTTGTTGTCATGGTAATCTACAAGAGAAATATGAAAATATAAGTATCATTAAAACAACATATTTAATTAGGCCTTTAATCAAATATGCTCCCACTATTTTATTCAAAACAAATGACCCTCATCATTTGATTCGGAAAATCCTGTTGGAAGACTTTCTAGTGGGTCGAGATCCATGTTTCACTTTGTTTTAAGTCAGCGTTAGGCTGATTACACAAAACTAAGTTATTTAGGTAGGAACTCCTTCCAATTGTATCTCATACAACTCTCGAATATTTTCAATTGGGTGAATAACTCCTTATTCTGATCCATCACATGAATCATTCCCAATTCTTGCTTCTAAACATATATAATCTTATTATAATTTGTTTAGTTAAGTTTGACCCATTGTTTTAGCAATTGGATATTACAATTATCCCATCACACCTTACTAATATAGAACATGCACCTCGCGTAGGCGAAACCTACAATGCTCGATACTAGTCTTGATGAGTGCTAAAAATTGGAAAGCATAAACTTAATATTTAATTTTGAGGGAATTTGTTATTAGTTTGATCTCACCGACTTAACATGCAAAACGTCTCTCACATGCATCAACATACAATTACATGCATCAACATACATATAAAAAAGATACAATTATGGCCCCTAACGCAATTGTTCTCTCAAGCCAATGAGAGAACCTAAGCTAACCTAATAACGATCTAAGCTTCTCCAAGCATGATCTCCAAGGTTATCCTCCTTTAATATTGAATACTTCCTTTTTTTTTTTTCATAACATAATATTACATTACATATAAGAAAACTCGTTTTACATACGAGGGAGTGAGATGAGAAAAGAAGTTACATAAAGAGATTGAGAGAGAGGCACGACACGCAGGCCGTATTCAAAAATCCCAAAACAATAATAAAGGATAAACTAAGGCCATAACTGATCACCACAAATAAATAATAATAAACACACTTTTATTATTAGTTTAAAATTCCGATAATTAAACAAACTAAATTAAATTTCGGCTGATTGATCACACTTTGCACACTTCATTGTATTTCACGTCGTTTCCTGCACAACTTTTGTGCATTTACAACCCCAACCGGAAAAGTCTGCGGCAATACAACACTTGTACTGCCATTAATCCTAATGCAACAATTTCATGCCGTCAAACACAACTCGATTGATAACTCAATATGATAGATCAACATGTCATTGCTTCACCATACTAACGTCGGATTCCGAAGCGAATGAAAATGATGATCTTTCAAAAGAATTACAATCCTTATGTGATTGAATGGATGAAATCAAAACAGTATATCCCATATACCATCTTTGCATCAGAATTTCTTATATCTTATATAAAAGTGATTGATCTAATTGTGTAACCTATGGATGATCAATGTATCGCACAACTTCACCATACTAATGTCGGTTTCTGAAGCATAATCAACATCAATCATCCAAGTCGTACACAACAGATGCCAAATTCAATTAATCGTTTATTGTTAAATTCATTCTGTGTT
This sequence comes from Lathyrus sativus, assembly GCA_963859935.3. Lineage (NCBI taxonomy): Eukaryota > Viridiplantae > Streptophyta > Magnoliopsida > Fabales > Fabaceae > Lathyrus > Lathyrus sativus. Next base: position 716,192,807 of record OZ012735.1, on the reverse strand, counting down.
TTAATCGAATCAAATACAGAAAAGACGGAAATTTAACAGCTATCAGATCCATGGTTTCGTAAGTGGCTTTGATACCACTGAAGGAAAATTGCGATCTAAACGCAGCGGAAAACAAAAAATTTCCTTTAGTGATCCATACGAATGAGCATGGTCAGTGATAGAATCGTTACCTCTTTGTGGCGATTCAGATCTTTGATGCAGCGATCACAAGCGTTGATGAAGTGCAACGCCTCTACTCAGTCCACACGAACAGCTTCCGGTCACAGTGCTAGCTGCTTACGAACGAAATTATTTGAGTGAGAAAAGAGAATCAAAAAACGAAATTGCATCAAGTGAAAGCTTCATCACAAGGGTTCCTTTTATAGACTCTCTTGTGGGCTGCGGGCTAAAACCCAATTCACATGATCCATAATAATATTATATATTATTATAATAACTATTATTATAATAAATATATTTATTTTATTATTATTTTATAACCATTATAAAATAACAATAATTATTATTATATTATCCGAATTTCTATTTTTCACTTAAGTGCACCGTACCTTACGGTGTTCCTTTTTGATTTCTCTATCTCTCATCAAACTGTCCTTATGTGTGTGACCCTGTAGGATTTCGTAACGTTGGTAATTATATTAAATTATATATTTAACATAATAAACAGTAAGCGGTATCTAGCAACACATCACTGCTACCCAAGTCACGAAAATGTCATGTGATATGACAAAACCTTTTTCGTGATAATATATGTTTGTACAATTACCCTTTTGCCCCTATGTCTATATTGAACACAAGGCATACACTGTGTCATCCTTGTCCAGTTCAATATTGGGCCCTTAGACATTTCTCCTGTTATGCAGGATTGACAAATTCCATCTAGGACACTCATGTCCCTCAGCATGCTTCGTGGAGTGCCCATCAACTGTCTTTATGATCATCCAGTTACGGATAATGTTTGATTAGCAATAAAGCACCCGACTCTACATCTAGGGTCCATAGTGGTTTCAGGTCGAAGGGTGGTAATACACCATTATCACCATGAGAATAACTTATGACACTTTGCATAACATACTATGTAGTATTCTCATAGCGGGTCAATCCGGTATAAATATTACTCCTAATATTTATACCTATGTCAAGACTTGATAACTCTTTATCCATGATCCATGAGATGTGATCATCAGTCTATCTTCATAATAGTCTCAATGCTTTTAATGTTATCCCACTTTGCAATAAAGCTTGACTACGGATATTTTAAGAATAATGTCTTTATGTTTAATGGGATCTCATGATTAAGTCACACTTAACATTTCATTAAACAGACTAACTATTCTAGGGACTTTATTATTCTGAAAGACAAACATAATAAAGAAATGCCTTTTATTATTAAACGAATAATCCGATACAAGTACCAAAAAGTATTGGCCTCTAGGGCTTACACCAACAAGAACTATATGCCGATGTCAGATTTTTAAATTTATGAAGATGGGTTTTTAATATGGAATGTAGATTTTTTTTAAAACTTTTTTTAATTAATTAATTATTTAAGTTTTAATTTTAATTAGAGTTTACTTAATTAATAAGTATTGAGTTTAGTGGAATTAAAGGAAATTTTTTATACTTAATTAAGTAATTAGTAATTTTTATTTAATTAAGTAATTATTATTTTTATTTAATTAATTATTAATATTATTTATTATCATTTTTGGAGGGAAATTTGTGTGAAAAAAATTTTAAGATTATAATTATTAATTTTTTAAAAGCATAATTTTTTTTTATTTGTTAAAAGAAAAATAGTAAGTTATTTGGGGTAATCATAAAAAAAAAGCTAGTTGGTGGATTGTTATCAAATACATAATTAATTTAAATAAAAAATTATAAATTAGTGATATAAATAATATAAATAAATAAATGAATAATAAATTATAAATTTATCTTTAATTTTGGCGCCAAAATTATTAAATGACTTGACGAATTATATATATATATATATATATATATATATATATATATATATATATATATATATATATATATATATATATATATATATATATATATATATATATATATATATATATATATATATATATATATATATATATATATATATATATATATATATATATATATATATATATATATATATATATATATATATATATATATATATATATATATATATATATATATATATATATATATATATATATATATATATATATATATATATATATATATATATATATATATATATATATATATATATATATATATATATATATATATATATATATATATATATATATATATATATATATATATATATATATATATACTTTAAAAGAAACATAGAGAATAAATATACATTCCTTCAAATATTTATCATTAAAAAAAATTAGATCTATTTATATAACGTTAATTATCTAACAGATTAAAAAATAATTTTTTTATGATAAAAATTTGAAAGAATGTTTCTTTTAAAATATGCTTTTTTTTGGAATTTTTTATAATTTTTAATTTTAAAGTTTAAAGTAATATTAATTATCCTTTTGTCAAAATTATTTATATTTATTAATTATAAAATAAAGTTAAACAAATTAATAAATAGTCAAAAATATTAGATTAAAAACACAATTATTATTTTAAAAAAATAGATTACTTTTCTTCTATCTATAAAAAGTAAAAGAAAATATTTTATCTCTCTAACATTTAGACTCTTTTTGGTAAAATTAGTTGATAAGTTAGTTGTTAGCTGATAGTTGATAATTAATAGCTGATAATTGATAGCTTATAGTTGATAAGTGATAATTTATATTTTATTATTTATAGTTGATAAGTTAATTTGAGTGTTTGGTAAATTAGTTGTTAAATAGTTGACTAATACAAAATGACATAAAAAAATATTCTTAATTAAAAAATTAATGGTCATATTTATTAAATTAATTTTTATTCAATAAAAATAAACGTATTAACAATCAAATGCAAAACATTTTAAATATAAATATAAATATAAAATTAAACATAACACAAAAATATATTAAACACTTATATATAAATTTTATAATGAAATTTAAATATTTAAAATAATAATATTATAAATTGATCTTATATTTCAATAAAGTGCGTACTTCCTTCTCTTTATTTTCTTTTTCAAAATCCATGATATGCCTACTAATAAACAAATATATTTAATCATTTATTATCATATTTATAAAAATAATACATTAATAATAAAAGCACAAGTAATAAATAATTAAAATAATAATTTAAAAGTAATAAAAAAAATTCAACCTAATGAATCGAAATATTCCATTAATTATAAAACGAAAGATGAATCACATCGTGAATTTGTTCGGTAAAAATAATGACTAACTTTTTTCATTTCTTCAACTAAAACACAATTATTTTAATTTAAATCATAATAATATAAAGAGTAATATTGGGTTTTTGATAAAATAGTGAAGGTAAATAAGAGGTTTTTGATAAAATAGTGAGATTACAAATGGAAGAAAAAGTCATAAATTAAAAACTATAAACTTAAAAGCTACTTCAAATAAGTAACACTTAACAAGTTAAAAGATATTTATTAAACATAGCTTTTTCATTAATGTGAGTTGAAAAGTTAAAATTTATAAGGTAAAAACTCTTTTTTAAGTCTTACTAAATAGACTCTAAAAATCAAATATTATTTGTTCTGTTTGATTGTAATTTTGTAAAAGTTACTTGGATCGGATTGAAATTCAGAATATTTTTATAAATTAAACTGCATCATATAATTTTTTTATTAGTATAATATATTGCGTGAATTTATTATTCATTGATAATTAATTTTTATTGCTATTATTTTAATTTATTTTATAATTTTATAGGGTGATTAGTTGCCTCTTATTAAAATAAGCATGGTAATTAAAATTGAATTGGATCGGTCAGTTCAATCGATTGAATTGAAAATTAAAATCTTAATTAATTTATTTGGACTTGAAATCGAAATGTAGAAGAACCAAAATTTAAATTAAAAAATTGAGAATTTTAAAATCTGACCAAATTTTGTTGTTGATTTATAAAAAACATGATAAATAATTTTGTTTTGAATCGAAATGTTTTATTTAATTTTATCCTTCATTCTCTAATCACTCTTATAGACACTGAGAGTAGAGAAACCAAATAGAACAACTAAACTAAAAAAATGTTTCCAATTCCTTTATAATTCTCTCTTCATTTATGGAATAAAAATGAATTTTATATAATAATAGAGAATACATATAATGTGTCATGTTTTTTGAATCGTTGTGTAGGTTAATTAGTCTTTAATCATGGTTCTTGACAAAATAATTAGAGGTTATATTTAATTAAATTTTAATAATGGCAAATATTTATGAGACTCAAATTAGATACAATTTAAGAGTAAAAATTTTAAGGTAGCATGCCCTCAAAAACAACCATGCATAATAGGTTGTTTTAATAGTAAAAGTTTTAAGATCTTGTTCATTAGCATGCCCTTGAAAACGGCATTGCATAGTAAATTATTAATTTATTATTAATTTTTATTTTTATATTAAAATGAAAGCCTTGATTCTATCTAGTCTATAACTAAATTATTTTTATTTTTAAAATTTGTCTAAATTTTTGTGTGAAAATTAAATAAACTATAAAGTATTAATTATTTTAAAATTATTAATAAATTTGTGTATAGAATTTTAAAAACATAGTTATTCTTGTATATTATTATTATTATTATATGAATAAAAAATATTTATTTATTTATAATCGGCTAAACTGAAATTCAACCCCAAAATAAAATATAGAAGGAGCCAATGACAATTGAGTCATTTTTATGAAAAGAAATTATTTTAAAGATTTAATTGAAATGTATCGACGGTATAAAAACTTTCGGTTAATTATAAATGTTAGATATAAAAAAAATTTGACTTTTATTTTAATAATTTGTTAAGTAATACAAATGAATAATAATGATGAATGGAGAGTATAAAATATCAATATATAATTATTAATTATTTATTTTAAAATAAACTTGTTCTGGTCTGGGCCCAACCTCGGTCCAGCCCAATACCACGCACGGCCCAATAAGTGAATTGGCCACACCGGGCACACGCGTCCCACAAAACGGGCAGGGCACGCCCCCAGCCATAGGCGACGCGTCCGACGACTTCTCAACGTCCTCTCTCATCGGCCGAACAGGACACACCCCGGTGCGCCGAAGCGAGACCTTTGGTTCCTCCACATCCTCGCGTTCCCCTCCGCGGGGAGAATAACGCCCTCCGGGGAACCTCGCGAGCTCCCCTCTGCGGGGAGGACAACGTGCCCGGCGCACGTTCTCCACGTGCTCCCCTCCGCGGGGACACGTCATCAACCAACTGCCCACCTCCGAAAGAGCAGGTCAAACCCACTTTTCGGAGATCAAGGAGCAGTTGGACTAGGGCGAAGACCACATCCTGGTCTTCACTACGCCACGTAAGCCCTAGCAGTCATTAGGGTTGGGCCTGGTCATCCAGCCCATCTCAAATGATCGTTGGCCCAGCGCTGGGGTCTCTCTATAAATACCCTCTTCCTCAAGAGGGTCAGGTAACACACTTTGGCATCAGAGTGTTTTGCAGGTACACCCCCCTTCTCTTCCTCATCACCGGCGAGCAAGCAGCAGTCCAACAGAGTGTGGCCAGCCCGTGATCCCCTTCTGATCAGGTCAGATCAAAACTATATTAAAATTTATATAACGATATCGTGAATGTTAAATAAATTGATGGCTCGCTCACATTCTCTAAATAATGAGATGAAAATCCATCAACACTTAATATTTTAAAATTAATTTTAACTAAATATTTCATCGACTTAAAGAAATCCACAAAACTACATTTTTACTATAAAAACTCTACATTTTAAAGAAATATATATAAAAATTTGAAGGAATGTATAATTATTCTTAATGTACTTTTAGAGTATGTTTTACTTTTTTAATTTTGATATAACTTTTATTTTTAAAATTTAAAGTAGTACTGATTGTACTTTGTTAAATTTATTTCTAATTATTTATTATAAAAAAAGTTAAATTAATTAATAAATAGTCAAATATTATAATTAAAAAGATAATCATTGTTTGAAAAATAAAAAGAAATTATTACTTTTCTTCTACATATAAAATGTGAAAGAAAATACCTTATCTCTCTAATATTTATTATAAAAAATATTTTTTTAATATATAAATAATAAATATTTTTAATTTATATATAATTCAGATGCATTGATTATTCAATGTATATAATTTATATATAATTTAGATATATTAATTATTCAATTAAAAGTGTTAAAATATAATCTAATATTAATAAAAGTTGTCGATCCATATTTAATAATTTTGTAAAAATTTCCTTGGATCCAATTCAACTTTAAAATATTTTTTATATAATTTTTTATTAATATTTTATAATATATTAATAAAAAATCTAATTTATAATTTAAATATTCAAAAATAATTTAGATCCAACTGCAAATAAAATCTATCTAAACCGACATCCCCAATATCCCTATATAAAGTGCATGTGAAATTCCTTGAACAAGAAAAAGTGTGTCATGAGAAAGACAAAGACAAATCCAAACAAAATTGATAACCGATTCTCCTCATAATTCATGGACATTTCTAGATTACACTTTCTATTTCAATGGCTCATATCAATCTGAACCTTCTCACCTTTAAATTATGTTCTGGAACTCTACGTGTCATCCTTATATAACTCCTTCGTTCCAACGTTTTCTCTCACATTAACCCATGTGCCATCACCACTCCCTCTAACCAATCATCACCATCATCATCATTCAACAAAAACAACAACACCATCATCATTTTCATCAAAATATCATTCTACATTAACAACTAACAACACCACCTTCAAGAACACATTGATTCTCTTCCATTTTCAATTCTTCTTCACATTCAACCAGCTTTCTTATCTAGTTTTAGCTTCTTCTATATTTGGTAAACACGCCCTCCTCCTTCAAACTAATTTTACCATCATAACAAACCAACTAAAACAAACATTTATTTTCTTTCTTCCTTCATTTTTTGAAGTTTTCGAAGAAGAAAAAAACCAAAAGGGTGATTGAATCCGTACGAAAAAAATGGCTACCGAAGCGTTTGTGTTGAAAGGAAGCGCCTTGTTATCGATAAGAGCGTTGAAGAGTTTTTTCATGTTGGTATCGGCTGTTGTAATGCTACTTATTTTACCATTTAGAGGAAGAAGAAGGGTATCACCTGTTGATAAAGAGGAGAAGAATCAGAATCATGATTGTTGTCATCATCACCGGAAAGGCGCGGTGGTTCGTGTTCCGGCCAAGATTGTGCCGTGGAAGAGTGGTGGTGGTGGTGGTGTGGCTGCAGTTAAGGTGTTTGATTATTTGATGAGAAGGGAATTGGCTATAAAAAGAGTTTTGGAGGATGGTGATGAGAAATGTATGAGGGAGTATGGGCTTTTTGGAACCAAGAGGGGTGATACTATTTTCACGCAATGTTGGACTTCTGTTTCTGTTAAAATTAGGTATGTTTATAGATTTCGATTCTTCAATATTCAATATTTATTGTTCAATGCAAGGTTTTATGCTTTCCCACTTTCGAGATTTCGATCGGTATAGCTGTTGCGACGCTGATTATGGTTGTTGCATGAATTAACCACAATGGCTAATATTTTAGTACTTTGTGCAGGGGACTTGTTATTCTTATGCATGGTCTTAATGAACACAGTAGTAGATATAGTAATTTTGCAAAGAAGCTGAATGCTAATGGCTATAAAGTTTATGGGATGGATTGGATTGGTAAGTAAGAACCTAATTATAATTTATGAGTTTGTATTATCTCTGAGGAATGGTAATAGATATTTCACCTTATGATTCATCAATTTCGTATTAGGTCTTTTTGTTTCTCAATTAGGGTATATAACATTTTCATATCTTTGTCCTTGTGCTAACATAAGGAAGATTGTATAAATTTTACTGATATATGTTGCATGATCATATGATTGTGTCACATTTACATTATTTTATAGGGTATAGGATTCTGTCATTGACCAGTGTTTCTGTGGTTTCTACCGTACTTTTGAATTTTTTTTTTATTAGTAGGAATGAAAATTGGTACACCGGAGTTTACAATGTTCACAAACCATGTGCATTAACCAATTGCGCTATATAAGTGGTTTGTGTTTTTCCTGAATTAAGAATAGAGAATGTACTTGTGATAACCCTGGTTGTTTGACTGAAAGGTGGGGATAGGGAGACTTAGTCCTCCCTTCTTCATAGAAAGAGCGGTTTCTATGGCAATTACCTTCAGCTGGACCTACATAGTGTTGGGCCGGACGACCCACACCCATAGGTGAAATGGTATGGGTCGGGTGCACTCACCTCCTCGCCATGTCTCCTATGCTATTTTGGGGCCGAATAATATGGGCTGGTCTCTTTTAGGGCCCAATCAAAGTTATCCTATCCAAAGAAGTCCTTGAGATATTGACCGGAAATTTTCTTGAAAATCCGTCTTAGATTAAACGGAAGTACCTATTTGATTAATAGAAATTTGCAAAACTCACTTGTTTTTGTATTATTCAATACTAGATTATTTATATATAACCCATAAACCCATAAGAGCATTTTCTATGAAGCACTAATACATATGTTGGTGTCATGTCTATGTAACACTAGCACATCATCAATTTGAGCACACATAGATAATAGACATACCGACATAATATTGACACTGACACGTAGACACTGGTATAATTTATAAAAATAATAAAAATAAAAGTGATTGAATGTAACTAAATGCATGACTATTGTGTTAGTGTAACATGTAGTTCTTTAATCTAAAGTATCATCTCTTTTGTATAATTCATTTCTAGATTATTTATTCAAAATCTATATAAACACTTTTTATGAACATTTGACGCATGCATGGATAATAGACACAACATTGACATAAATAGGTAGACATAGGTAAATATTGTAAAAATAGAAGTGATTGAATGCAATTACATTAGTACCATTAGACACACCTTTAATTTGAAGTATTATGTTATATTATTGAGTATTTCCCTTAGAGGGGAACTTCCCTTGGAACTATGCCTACTTTTTAAAGTTGGGTTGAATTGATTTAATCGAGTTTATTTATTTGTATCTATGCATGTAAGATTGTTAAACAGCTTATGACATGTCTATAAACTATCTTCAGCTTATTTCTCTAAGATAACTTATAAAAAACAGTTTTTATGGAAAAAAAATTGACATTATTTTATCATTTACTATATAGTTTATCCAAACAGTAAGGAAATATGAAAACAAAACTTGTTTTGCCAAATTTCATGTCATCCTTTGCTTACATGATACTACATTGAATACTTATAGAAAAAAATGATTTCTTCATTTTGTTTATTAGTTTAGTGACCATCATTCTTCAACATGCATCTATATTTGGATGTTGCAGGAAGATGCCTATTTGTGCAATAAAGTAAAACATGTGAAGCTCCTGTATATAAGTAAGCTTATCATCTGTGTGTATTGTGTCCGAGTCATACGCTTAAGATTCAAATGGAGTCTAGATTAGCAATTGAATACTATATTAAGTTCATGAGTCTTACAGAGATAAGTGTTCTTTCACTTCTAAGATTTGAAAGTTGTGTGTTTCTTTAGAGGTTTATGTGTTCTTTTGATAAAAGCATGTGTAGATGCTTTTCTTATTGCATTAAAGGAACATCAAATTGACCTAGTTGACCTATCTAGATGCCTCCAAGATTAGGATTTGGACATGACATCGATTGTGCATTTTCTTATGTTTTCCTAAAAACTTGTATTTTAGTGTGTTTCATTCACTTTTGATTTCTCACTTTTGGTATTAGGTCAATCCTGAATTTGTTTTACTGATGTGTACTCGCTCATCTTTTAGGTCATGGTGGAAGTGATGGACTGCATGGTTATGTACATTCTCTTGATTATGCAGTTTCTGATTTGGTATGTTGATGAATTTCCAAGTTTTGTTGAATAGTATATAACTAATGTCCTATTTGGATCGATTGACTTGTTTTATGAGCCTGCTTGAGAGAGTTTATAAAAGCCTCGAAAGCACTCACGCTTGGTCTTCAACGACGACATTGATACGTGTGATTGCATTTAATTAATTAATTTTTAAAATTTATTATCCAACTTGATGTGTCATTGTTAGTATCGTGTTCAATGTCTGTCTCAGTATTCAATGTTTGTGTGCGTGTCACTTTTTTAATGTATATATTTGTCAAACTATCAGAATGTCCCACAAGGAAAAAGCTTGTGACATGTTTAAAAACTAGTCTTAACTTATTTTCATAAGCTGTTCAGAATAACTTATGAGAATAGCTATATCTTATACAGAACAGTTAACTTTTATTTTATCTTATACTAGAGAAATAATTTATACATAAGCACTCATGAGATAAGTGCTTAATTAAGATATTTATTCAAACAATGCCGAAAAGGGATTGCAATTTATGTCTAAGTTTGTACGGTATGTTGCTCTTTGAATTATAATTTTTCTGATAAGTACTATTGTAAACTTTTTTATAAACAGAAAGTATTTATTGAGAAGGTTAAAACTGAAAATCCTGGTCTTCCATGTTTCTGCTATGCACACTCAACAGGCGCAGCAATTACTCTCAAGGTATATATAAGATTCTTGAAACTTGTAAGCAAAAAAGCTCAAGAACCGATTGAGCACTCAATATTCACTTCTATATATATTGTAGGCACTTCTTGATCCAAAGATTGAAGCTTGCATAGCTGGTGCTACATTCACATCACCTGCAGTTGGAGTTGAAGCTTCTCATCCAATTCTGGAGGTAAGCATAATCTGCCAGTTCTGTCCAATTTTTCTTATTAAGGCTCTGTTTGCAGGGTCGTATTAAGTTTTCGTAGGCATGCGTAGGTTAAACGCGGTTTAAGTGTGATAAATCAAATTGGGCTCGATTTTGTTATGGTATAACCATGAGAGATATTTTATGAGGTCTTTTTAGTCACGGTTTAAACGACTCAAATTTTTAGCCCTGTAGTAGTCCGTTTTGCACGCTTTCATAGACAACCCTTTCTGAAAAGTTAGTAGTTTGTCCTTATTAAATTCATGTATATTATTGATATTCATGTTTATATTTTGTTCATTATAGCTACTGGCTCCAATACTATCATTTTTGCTGCCAAGATTTCCATGTAATTCTGCATACAAGAAAGGCTTGCCAGTTTCTCGAGACCCAGAGGCTGTTATCGCGAAATATACAGACCCGTTAGTATGCACTGGATCGCTTAGAATACGAACTGGATACGAGATTCTTCGAATTACAAGTTACTTGCAACAAAACCTAAGAAAATTGATAGTTCCATTTCTTGTTCTACACGGCACTTGTGATTCTGTGACTGAACCTACTGCTTCACAAAAACTATATGAACAAGCTTCATCAAGTGACAAAAGTATCAAATTGTATGAAGGATTCTCACATGATTTACTCTTTGAACCAGAAAGAGAGGAGATCACTAAAGATCTAATTCAATGGTTGAATAGTAGAGTGTGAAGTTAGTTTTGTAAATACATTATCCGACCCGACTCTGACCTGATTCAAGTAACGACAAGTGTGAAATGACTTAAAGCAATGAGAAATGGTGTGGAGTTTTCTACCAAAGAAAATGTTGAAGAACAAGCGTTTTAGTGATGAGTTTCATTGGCTGTATATAAGAGACAATATAGTTGAAGCAATGCCCTTCTGGGACATATTTTTGTTTTCCTCAAAACCTTATAACATAATTTGTATCATAGTTAGCCGTTATTTCTTGTTATTCTCACTTGCTGCATCTGTCTTGTGGATTGTTTTTGTCACATTAGTGAGTGAATTTTATTTTTAATCAAATAGTCTAGTGGTTAATATTTACTCTTAACAAGTTACTCGAATCCATTTTGAATTTGTCAGAAAAATTCCGTTTTAAATGAGTATGGATTCCGGTTTGAATTTTTTTCAATTATAAAATATAGCATCGTGTGAGATAATAGGAACATTCAAGATTGTAAACTATTCGCAGATTTGATTTGCAAATTCGTACGAGTCTATGAAAAATTAAAAATAACTTTTAAAAACTTATAAGTGACATGTATATGAGATGACACAAATATATAATAAAACACAAATGTTAAATTTAAATTTTATATTTCAATTTTATATATAACAAATTTCTTTTAAGAAAAACACGATAATAAAACAAATAAAATTGTAAAGTATCTAGTTGAAGATTTGAATTACTAATTTTCTTTTAATTGGCTACTATATCAAAGGAAAAAATTATAAAACAAATATGCTAATAGTTTCAAACATTCAAAGCTTAGTAAAATCACCACCACTAATATAATCACCATCATCTTTATTGGTATCTTGACTATCATCATCAAATTCTGCCTTAGATGAAATATCTTCTTCATCATTAATCAATGTTGGATTGTTTGAAGTTTCACTATCACATAATTTAATATTGTCATCACCACCACTTTATACAATATTAGTTACAACATCAGATTCCACAACATTATTAACAATAACATTATCTTATTCAACATTAATTTTAGTTTGTAAATTTTCTTTATTAGAATCTTCAATTATTCATCTATCATCTGAATGACTATCTTTAAATGAAAGAACAATACTATTTGATTTTTCTTTTTCACTTTTTAACTTTAAATCATACATGACATAAATCAAATTATTCACCTTTTTTATATGCAACATATTTCTTCTCTTTGTATCAACCTAAAAATATAAATAATATTTCAACTTAATGTTTATAAAAAAATTAAAATCAAGTTTATAAACAAACAAATAATAATTCATTAGCAGGAACTTCATAACTTCAATTATATTTACAATCAAAAGAGCTACAAGTTAAGTTTAAAACACGAATTGCAAACCTCTTTTAACTCTAGAGTCATATCTCCATAAAAATCACACCCTTTAGCAGGTAACATATCCTTCCTAAACTATATTTTTTCATAAATCATAAATTTCAAAACTATTTTGTTACAGGCAAATTGATATATGGTATTGGGATCGTTGGATTTAATTGGACAATGGCGCATCACCTTTACACATGATATTATACATGAGTAGCAATCAAATGAAACATATAAGAAAATACTTACACAACAAAAGATTGATTTACGACCACAAACACGAACAAAGCAAGCGATAAAATAAACTTGCACCGTTGATTAAGGGAGAAAAAAACATTGATGAAACAAGAGATTGGGGGAGAGACTTCCTAATTCTTGTACAAACAAAAAAAAAAATTATAAAAGAATAAAATAAAATCTTTTTGAAAATTTAGGGCTTTTATGGTTTTTAAAAAAACAACAAAAATATACTCATGAATCGTTATAGACTCGAAAGTCTATACGAGTTTGTGCGAGTTTACTCGATTATAGTTGAGTTTATCAAAAAGTGATTCTATGCATGAGTCTACTAATTTATGCTTCATACAGTTTACGAGTTTATGAGTCTACCTGCGAGTTTGACAATCATTGAGACATTAGTGTCGACCCCAAACTCGTCCTGTTTATTTTATTATATACTCCCTCCGTTCCAGAATGAGTGATTCATTTGCAATAAAAGAGTGACTCTAAGATGAATGAGTCGTTTCAATTTCCAATGCATATTTTTTAACTTTATCCTCTAATTAATATTACTTTTATCATTCACAATACATGATAATGATACTTTAGTAAAAATATCATTCTCTTTTTCATTTTTTTTTTTAATCTGTGTGGAAAGTCAACTAGATCATTCATTATAAGATGAAGGAAGTATGTTGAAATTAACTTAAAAGAAGGAGCATGATGCAAATGGTTTAAGTTTGTTGACCTTTAGCAAAATTTTCAACGCAAAGAAAAAATCAATTTGAAAAGGTGGCATTCACGTAAATAGTGTTGGGACTCTTCTAAAATGAGCATTCACTTTGAACTTCTTAACTCACTTTTGAGAGTAAAAGAAGTGATACTCCCTATTTTCTACAATGAATGACCTATTTGAAATAAAAGTGCTCTAAAGTAAATGACTCATTTCAATTTCTAATACATATTTTTTAATTTTATCATTCTCAATACATGGTAATAATACTTTAATAAAAATATTATTCTCTCTCTTTCATTTATTTATTTTTTTTAATTTGTGCGAAAAATCAACTGAATCACTTATTGTAAAACGGAGAGAATATTTTATTATTTTAATTTTGATAATTTAGAATATTAAATAAATTTTAATGTTTTGATATTTTAATTTATTTTTACCATTTAAAATATTTAAAATATATGTATAAAATTTTTTAGATTAATTTTATATTATTATTTGTAATATAATTTGACTTTGAAAATATAAATAATTTTATTTAAAGAAAAACATTAAATAGAATGTCATGGGACAAATATCTAAATCCAATTCAAATTCGTTTAGAACACATTTGAATTTTAATTCTAAATTTCCGATGAAGATGGGGCAGGAAACAGAAATTAGTAAAAATAATCCCCAACCTATTCCGAATTTTTTTTAAAACTGCCTTATTATTAAACATTAAATACTATTTTGCCACACATTTCAACTATATATATCATATTGCCATAATTTCAAATAAAAAAATGATACGTAAGCACTGACGTCCATTGAAAAGGTGGCGCACTTCAAAAATATACTCCGCCATCCATTGAAAAGGAGGTAATGTCCAAATTTTTATACACTGCCGCCTATTGAAAGGGCGACACCTTTTAATATTTTAACTTTTCCGCCCATTGAAAGGACGGCAGCCTTGTATCAAAAACACAATTTTTTTGAAAACATGGCATTATGATATATTTATTGAAAATGATTGGCATTATGGAAAAAAATTTGTAATAACATGGTAGAGGAGAAACAAATTCACCTATTCCATTGTCATACCTAAATGAAATGTCACCGATTCTAAGTCAGACCCTTGCACCTAATATTCCTACAAACTACCAACAGAGTGGTTGGTATTTGTTTGAATTGATAAACATAATAAGAGCGAATGCAATAAAATAGTAATGACAATCATAATAAGAGTGAATGCAATAAAATAGTATTGATAATCATAATAAGAGTGAATGCAATAAAATACATGGTGACAGTTAGATAGAGCAATCAAATATTTTGCAATTAAGATTAAGAAAAGCTAGTAATTATTCGTAAGGATTTGATGTGATAACAAAACTAAACAAATAAACAAGCAAATATCTGACTTTGTAGAAACTTTTCATTCTCAGTGAAAGCCAAATCCAATATATACAACACCAATCTTTGAACAGCATTTGAACTTCAATTGTGCCAATAAAAATTGGTCAGTACTCAAGTACCAAGCAATTAGAACTTTTTCCCTTTGGAGAACTCAGCTTTTTACAAAATGGTACCGTGAGTCAACATAGCTTTCAACATCCCAAAGAAAAGTACCAAAAGTAACAGCTTCTAAAACAAGTCTTTTCAAACCACCAATGCTAATTTTGATTTTTTCATCTTTTGAAGAATTGATTTTCCCCTCTGGTGTTATAGCAATTTCTGGTCTTCCAAACAATGCTTCTGTATGGTTCTCAATAATGTTGACAGATTCTTTGGATCTAATTGTTGCATATCTTTGTAATGTCTCGATATCGAATGACATCATATAGGAGCGCAATCTAGACACTGTTATCTCTTGACCAAATGCACCCGAACCAATTCCACTGTCGGACCATGCAGGGACTTCAGGGTGGGGCGTAAATTGAGAAGGGACCTCAAAACCTGCTATTCTTGTTTTGTCTTCCACAGATCGGCTAATAGTATTCCCTTCTGCTTCATCAGGTAGAATTTTTATTGTCTTCTCCAGCTGGAACCTTTGGACAACACGCTTAAGAAAGTATCCGTACATTACTGATGCTGCGTAGACCTGTCCTACCCTGAGTTTGCTGATCTGAGCTACGGATGTCGAATCACCTAATCGATTACCAAGAAGGAGAGCCAAGTGGCTTTGGATCATTTCATAGGCTTCAGGTGAGTGAAACTGCTCAAGCTTTCCATCTTCGCTAGACCATGAATCAACTTGACCGGAAGGATGTGGCTCTAAGGAAGGTATTAAAGAAATATCAGCATCCATAAATTTCTGGACGACCAATGTGTACAATATTTCTTCTATAGCTTTTCTTCTCTCTTTTTCTTTAACCTCAGCAATTCTTCTGTAAATATTTGGAACAAGGTAAATGGTTAGCACCTTTTTTTCATAAAGTATGTCTTAGTGTTTTATATAACTATGAAAAAAATTTCAATAGGAAATGGCTTAGAAACAAAAACCATTATGAATATTTTTGTCTTGTAAGAATAAAACCAACCATCAATACCCATGTTTTTCTACTAATATACTGTTTTTTTAATGGATTCAAACTAAATACAATTGAATCAGCAAATACATAAATAAAATATAGCAGATCTATTTCACAATAAAATTCAGCACTTCACAAAGAGTTACTTAAATTCACTGATTACATAATGTGCATTTCATAAGACTAGAAACAGATGGTATTTCTCTACCAAAAGATTATTTAAAACAATTTGATGAGATTTGGAATATGTCCATGACATACAAACTTTATATCGGAGACAAGTATATCACTTATATATAAAAGCAAGGATTGCACAATTACTTGTTTCACAATAATAACTATGCAATGCACAACAGTGTTGTCAAATATCGGCCATTGTGACCAAACTTGTGAAGGATGGTGGCGCCACGGCGCCTTACGTCGGACATGTCAGCGCCATATGTTGTATTTTTGGCTCTCTGTCATTGTCCGCCGTCGATAACACTGATGCACGAGTCTTAAATAGTTTTTCAGTGAAACCAACTTATGTGAAATTTTTAGTCTATCTATCTACATTGATAGATTATTCATCAGAGGAATTTCACAGCTTTTAATTTGAAAAAGAATATTCATAGTACATTTCCTTATCATGTAATTCTATTAGTATGATTTTATAAAGTTCCTTAAAGTAATTTATAACTTAACCGCATTGTCAGTCATTAAAAACATTATGTAGGCTTTTCCAGATTTATGAACAATTTATGGTGCTAAAAAGCAAAATATCAGATATCATCCAGTATACCTGTACAAAACTAAGTCAGTTCCTGAAGCAGAAGGCTTTTCCTTTTGTTCATCACCATCGCGATCGGTTTGGAATATCTCTAGCTGCCGCTCTACTGCAGCAGACATCAGATGTGGGTGACAAACCAAAATCTGAGAGAGAAACTGCCCGATCGGAGACTCCAGCTTTAGAGGGGCAATATTAGAGCTTGATCCTGATGACTCCGCAGAGGATGATGCGGCTCTAACTACAAAACCCATTCTACTTCCAACAGAGAGTTTCCTCCCGTGGCCATGCTTGGAGACAGGTACAGAAGTGTTCAGCTACCAACCACCAAAAACAGTCAGCAAGCATACAAACAATCCCTCAAATCTTGTGTATTAAAACAAGCTAACTCAGTGAAAGCGCAACAAACACCACACATGTTTGTCAAGCCAGTAACACCATGCAAATAAAAATGCAATATATAACGGATATCAATCATCAAATTTTCACAGGAAAACCATAAATATCTCAAAGTATCAAATGCCACATTGACATTACTCACTTAGATTTAAATGCATCTCTGACTTTACCAATTTGATATCATCAAAGTTTTAAAAAACGGCACATTAGCGCGAAAAAGGCTGCGATAAAAAAGGTATTGGAAGGTGTTGATACCGATACAGTTATTTACAGTTTTTGTGTTGATTTTGTGACGAAAAAAACTCACTACAACGACCGCAATCCGCAATCAGTGCTGCAACACCTATAGCAACCGAAATCACGAAAGCCTTTACGCGACCAGAACACGACCCATTAATTAAAACATTGAATATTATTATAATCCATGCAAATATCACTGGATGAATTAATCTAAATAACATTTTTACTAATTTCATGGATTATTTTAGAATATACTAGATAATACTCCAATTTCCAAGAGGTTAATACACAGTCCTATAATTTAAGGCAACAAATCGGATATTTACTCATTCATTTCCAACCAAACCATTAATTTCTACAGAAATTCCTCAAACTCGCCGTTCCCATCAACAACAAACAGAAAATGCAATCATAGCAACCACAAATCAAAATCTAAAACAAAAGAAGAAAAAAACGATTGAAGAAAAAACAAAATCAAAGTAACCCAATACCTTGCCGGAGAACGGTAAATTGGAACGGAAAAGCGATACGGTGGATCTTCCGACGAACACTGACGGCTTGGACGGACGGGACGATGAAGGAAGAACAGTTGCCGTTAAGTTTAACGTTGCTCGTATCGCTTCCATTTTCGACTGTGAAAAAAGCAAGGAGCGTTGAATGAAGGAAGAAAACGAAAATGGAAGAAATGTGCGATTTGAAGCATACCTCGGGGAAATAGCAGAGATAATATATGAACGATGAAGCCCTAGAGAGAGAAAGTGATGGGATTTTTAGAGAGAGAAAGCTGAAACGGTGTCACAGTAACAGTCAAGGGAATAAAATAAGATAATAAATCCAAAATAATGGTCGGAAAGTGATCTATAGTTTCATTAAAAATTTGTAATGCAACTTTGTAATTGAATTTTCTTGATCATTATTAAGGGTAGTGTTTTGGACTGGGACTGAGGTTGGCTCACTGTCGGGTACGGTCTAATCCAGGTTTTTGTTGGGGAGGATTTAATAAAGGTTCAATCCTTTTAACATTTACAGAGAGTTTTTACACGTTTTCTACACGGTTATCATATGCTCTCCACACGGGGACACGTCATCAGACAACTATCCATCTCTCGGAGGTCACGGGGCAATTGACCCAAGACGAAGACCACGCGCTGGTCTTCCCTACGCTACGTAAGATCTAGCAGTTACTCGTATTGGGTCTTGCAATCCAACCTAGTGTAAGATAAATGTTGGTCCAGCGCTGGGGGCACATTATAAATACCCTCTTTCACTAGAGGGTCGGGTATTCCATTCTCTACACACCTTTTTGTACTCGCTCTTTCTACTTCATCTCTTACTTTGACATTAAAGTACCTTGCAGGTACACCTCTCATATTCTCCACCGCAGGCGAATATATAAGCTCACGACGTGTTGTTGGTTGCTGATCATTTTCTGATCTAGTAAGATTAGTGGCGTCGTCTGTGGAAACCCTTACTTCCCCGTTCTTTCTCCCATAGGAACTCAAGAACCAAAGCAGTTTTCAACCTCCGTTGATCATGGTCAGCCCACACAATGACGACAACATCCATAAAACCGCCTTCACCTCATTCACCAATGGCGACTGTCACGATTCCAACGTGACCGTTCACGACGATGAAGGCGACGCTAGGGACGGACACACCACCTCACCCCCACCCCCCCACCCCCCGACGATGCGGCCTACAACGTCGCCCGACGCCTTGACAACCCAAGTGTCTTCCAACCAATTCATATGCTCGCCAACGCCGACTCGACCATGGTGGCTCTATTCGCGACAATAAATCAGACAAACCTGATAATTTTCTAACAGAATGAGCGAATCAGAATATTGGAGAAAGACCGACAATCACGCTCTCCTCCACAGAGACACCGTCGCCCAGTTTCTCGCAGCTCGTCTTCGCGACAATGAGAAACCCGTCCTCCAACTCCCCTGCGAAAGCAGCAACATGATGTGTCTCGAAGCCCCTTTCAGACACAAGTCAGGCGTCGTCCGCAACTGGAACGACCACAACCTGTGGCCACCCAGAAACGTGACCATTCTCCTTCCCGGAAGGAACGATGTTCCCCATCTCCCAAGAAAAACAGAGCTAACGAGCACGCTGGGAAGCCGAAGAGCCGTCTGAGAAGCCCTTTGCGCTGCAGGAGCCCTCGGTACGACCCGTCCCCCTTACAATCACCCGTCAGAAGTGATGAGGACGATCCTCACACTCCTCTGTCCAGGGAGATCATGGAAACTCCCCTCCTCGTCGGGATGGAAAAACCCCTGATCCTGGCTACCTACAATGGTACTGCCGATCCCAATGACCATATTAAAAGCATCAATGTGATGCTCGACTACATGAACGTCTGAGGAGCCATCAAGTGCAGGCTCTTTCCCACGACCTTAAGGAAATGAGCGATGGCATGGCATAAAATCCTTGAACTCGAGTCTATCACCTTTTGGTGAGAGTTGAAGAGGCTATTCTTGTAACACCCCTTTCTATACCCCCAAATAAACAAATAAATCACTTAATCACTTATTGAAATTTCGTCAGAGTAAATTTAAAATATGGTATAAAAGGAGCATGCCACACATACATGAAAATAAATCATACAACACCTGCTCAAAATGACATGTAACAGTGGGGTAGTTTTGAAATAGAGGACTTGGTCCTTACACCCACATTTCAATTTTCAAAATATCAGCGGAAGATTAAAACATTAAACCATTTGAAAACATAATATCATAAATATACATATCAAATCAGTTTGTTCATCACATCATCATGGTTTTACAAAACACATTTGCCAACAGATACATATACAATGTATCTCAAAAGAATGTTATACAACCTATCTACCCGGTGCTACATATCAGAGCGACCCGACAAAAGAATGAAGATAAAACTTCACAAAAAGAACCTCCAGCAACCTAATCTGCAATGCCTCATAGAGCATTATAAAACAACAGAAGGGTGAGAAATATTATCATAATAATCAATGCATATAAATATATATACATATACGAAAATAAAGATACAAATATTTCACAATTCTCACCACAAATCATTCATAACTCATTATACATTTCACGATATGTATAAACACATATGAATAATCACAAAATATCTTTCACCAACACACCAATCCATTATTCACAATTCACCAAATCACCAATTCACATACAAGCATAATTCATATAACAATGACATCAATGCTATGTGACTCAACACAACTCAATGCAACTCAATGCCATGTGGTACCAACACTTGTTATCATTTTTCGGTTTTTGTAACACCCCAAATCTAAACTTGCGGATAACAGAAAAAAAAACAATTCATATAGCAAACAAAGCGCAGCAGCGCAAACATTGACTGCATGACGGTCGTCATGAGCCTGTGACGGTCGTCACACGGGCAAAATCCCTCATATCAGAGATGTTACACTTCAACCTGCCAGACAACAATCATTATGCAACAACTTGCAATTATCATACGTAGCACGAAATTAGATGAACAATCGCCAATGTATTACTTAATCATTTAATCATAAAACAACTCGTCATTACTTCCGGTGGAAGTTCGATAAAGTATACAACATGTTCTCTTAGACCAATTTAATAAAAACATCATAACAAGTTCAATCAACAATAACATCGACTAAAATAATAACAGCAATCGCCCATCACCCCAAGAGTGCTACGTATCAGAGCGACCAACGACACCTTAACGGGAACTACGCTCTATTCCTGACTACCTGCAAATTACCACCAGAGGAGGTAACATACAATGGAAAAGGGTGAGATATCAATAATATAACATAAAGCATGATAGAAAACATGCCGGAAACTCATCACAGCATTATAGGTTCCAAAATCATAAACATCATCGACAACAATTGCGAGTAATCCATATCCCACATAAACAACATTAACATACAACTAGCGTAATTATGCAACTTTATGCGACTCAACAATGCGACTCAACTGTGCACATGCATGTGGTACCATTTTGGGAGACAACTCTCCACAACTCGGGACAGGGCCAACACCCTGAACCCATCTAGGAGCCAACACTCCAAAACTCGGGACAGGGCCAACACCCCGAACCCATCTAGGAGCCAACACTCCAAATAACGCCAATACAGGCACAACCGTCGCCAATCCAGGCTAAATGCTATGCCATGAAATGCATCTATTATGGACTACAACACAACCATAGCAACCATATAACAAGGCATTATGCCTACAACCAGAATGTCCATAACAGAGCATCATAACATCATACCACTCATACAACCATCACTTTCTACCCGT
The DNA here is from genome assembly GCA_963859935.3 of Lathyrus sativus. Classification (NCBI taxonomy): domain Eukaryota; kingdom Viridiplantae; phylum Streptophyta; class Magnoliopsida; order Fabales; family Fabaceae; genus Lathyrus; species Lathyrus sativus. The sequence goes on along the minus strand of OZ012735.1, from coordinate 716,170,678 downwards.
TCACATACGGGAACAATAACAATATAATTTCAACATTTACGATTGTTCATGTAAAGGAACATTGCAACATCGTATCAACAAATAGGAACTCAAAGTGTTCACACAAAACGGCTATTCCTATACAGGTATAACATCAACATCAGTTCTACAATTAATCTTTAACATTTTATCGTAATAACAACATTACGGCATCTTCTCACATAATTAATTACAAATCAATCAAAACCAGGTAACTGTCCTTTTTGGACCAGTACCTGAAACTGGCGCCTTAGACCAACTCGGCCATCTTGACGCCCATTAGGGAAAACCATTAGAGAGTTGTACGAATAACCGTATAGCATATTCGTTCTACGTATTTTCCCATAAGGAAACCTTAGAGCATCGCACTAATAACTACATAACACATTCATTCCTACATAAAATCTTGTCCCAATAGGGAAACCTTTTCCTTAATATTTATCGATTAACGAAAACTATACCTATGACTCGATCCCCACATGAATTCGATCATACTCCCAGTTATAGAATTGAACCCCACCCTTACCTTAGAATTGAGGCCAATTCCACGCTTTCCGTTCCGCTTCTGCTCTACGGTGATTTTTCTGCAGAAATCTCCCGAATTCGCCGATGGATGATTCTCCGCTCTCCACTTCTCTCAATGCGTAACTTCTCTTTTCCGTCTTTCCTTTCCCAAAAAAAATGATGTAATTGAGGGTAAAAGAGTCTATGGGAATATATATATATATATATATATATATATATATATTTTTTTTTTTTTTTTTGCTACAAAATCTCATTCCACCAGAACACGTTCAAATTCTGCGTAACTGCAGTTTTTGCTCGTGTGACGGTCGTCACACCCTGTGACGCTCGTCATAGCAGCAAAATTAAATTTTTTTCAATTTTTTTATAGATAGAACATCTCTTTAGCTTCCAACGCTTCGAACGGGGGTCAAATCTGACTTACGGATCAAGAGATATGATTTTTCAAAGTTTCCTAAAACTGCTACAGAATTTTACACTTTTTCCCTACAATTCGACCAGTTCAATTTCCTTCCTTCGATCCAAACACATACTCAACTACGACTATGATGCAACGAGACATAGCAAAGTCACAATTTAATTTAATTAAAATAAAACGGGCGTTACAACTCTCCCCTACTTACAAGAATTTCATCCTCGAAATTACCTTAATCAAACAGCTCGGGATAAGACTCCCGCATCTTGCTCTCTAGTTCCCACATCAAGCTTTCGCCAGCAGCTCCCAACCAGACCACTTTCACCAAAGCAATCTCTTTACCTCGTAACGCCTTCACCTCCCGATCATCAATTCTCTCAGGCTTCGTCTCCACAGTGAGATTCTCACGTACTTGCACATCGTCCATGGGAATGACATGCGACGGATCTGAAATATACTTGCGGAGCTGTGACACATGAAATACATCGTGTAGATTCGACAAATTTGGCGGAAACGCCACCCGATATGCCACCTTTCCAACTCTGTCCAATATCTGATACGGACCAATGAAACGAGGAGTAAGCTTCTTAGATTTCAAAGCTCTACCAACACCGGTCACAGGCGTGACTCTCAAAAATACATGATCTCCAGCTTCAAATTCTAAATCCTTCCTGCGCTTATCATGATAACTTTTCTACCTACTCTGTGAAGTTTTCATCTTTTCTCGAATTAACTTCACCTTCTCGGTAGTCTCTCGAACAATCTTCGGTCCGAGTACCACACTCTCTCCCGATTCATACCAACACAACGGAGTCCTACACCGCCGACCATACAAAGCTTCGAATGGTGCCATTCCGATACTAGAGTGATAACTGTTATTATAAGTAAACTCTATCAATGGAAGGTATGTATCCCACGAACCACCTTCCTCAAGTACACATGCTCTCAGCAAATCTTCTAAAGACTGAATAGTCCGTTCAGTCTGACCATCTGTTTGAGGATGGTATGCTGAACTCAACCTCAACTTAGAACCCAAAGCCTCTTGCAGACTCTTCCAAAACTCAGAAGTAAACCGCGGATCCCTATCCGACACAATACTCAACGGGACACCATGCAACTTAACAACCACTCTAACATAAATCTCTGCCAACTTCAATACTGGAAAAGTGATGTTAATAGGAATAAAGTGAGCTGACTTTGTAAGCCTATCAACAATCACCCAAATAGAATCACATCCTCTCAAAGTGTTCGGCAAACCCGTTACAAAGTCCATTGAAATGTTGTCCCATTTCTATTCTGGAATTTCTAACGGTTGCATCAACCCAGCAGGTTTCTAATGCTCAACTTTTGACTTCTGACAAGTCAAACATGCATACACAAAACGTGCTACATCACGCTTCATACCAGGCCACCAAAACAGATTCTTCAAATCATTATACATTTTCGTCGCTCCTGGATGAATACTCAACTTACTTCTGTGACTCTCTTCCAGAATTGCTTTCTTCATATCTGCATTATTAGGAATGCAAATACGACCACGAAATCTCAACACTCCTTGCGCATCCAACTGATAATCATTATCTTCCGCATGATCTACTCCAGGCATTAAATCCACCAATTTCACATCCAATTTTTGAGCTTCTCTAATGCTGTCCAGAAAGTCATTATTAATCTTTAACATGCCCAACTTTACACTATTCGGTGTTACTTCACAAACTAAACTCAGATCTCTGAATTGCTCAATCAACTCTAATTCTTTAGCCATCATTGCAGACATATGCAAGGTCTTGCGGCTTAAGGCATCAGCTACAACATTAGCTTTTCCCGGATGGTAATGTAACCCAAAATCATAATCTTTTAACAACTCTAGCCACCTTCGTTGCCTCATGTTCAGCTCTTTTTGGTCAAACAAGTATTTCAGACTCTTATGGTCGCTGAACACTTCGAATCTCGAGCCATACAGGTAATGTCTCCAAATCTTCAGCACAAAAACAACGGCAGCAAGTTCTAAATCGTGCGTGGGATAATTCTTCTCATGGATCCTCAGTTGTCTTGAGGCATACGCAACTACTTTATTATTCTGCATGAGTACTTCTCCTAAACCAAACTTAGAAGCATCACAGTATACAACAAACGGTTCTTCTGCGTTAGGCAAGATCAACACCAGAGCAGACGTCAACCTCTTCTTTAACTCCGTAAAACCTGCTTCGCATTGAGCATCCCATACAAAAGTTTTCCCTTTACAAGTCAACTTAGTTAACGGAAGGGCCAACTTAGAAAAACCTTCAATAAACCTTCTATAATAACCAGCAAGTCCCAAAAAGCTTCTAATCTCCGTTGCCGACTTCGGAGTTTCCCATTTCAACACGACATCAACCTTAGATGGATCTACGGCAATTCCATCACCTGATATAACATGACCCAAAAAGCTAACTTCCTCCAACCAAAAGTCACATTTCGACAGTTTCGCAAACAACTTCCTTTCTTTCAACACTTGCAGCACTAATCTCAAGTGCTCAACATGCTCCTCCTTCGACTTTGAATAAATTAGGATATCATCAATGAATACTACCACGAACCGATCCAAATACTCATGGAAGATACGGTTCATATATTCCATGAAAACTCCCGGCGCATTAGTAACGCCAAAAGGCATTACCGTAAACTCATAGTGTCCATACCTGGTTCTGAACGCAGTTTTCTGAACATCGTCATCTTTTACTTTAATCTGGTGATACCCCGACCTCAAATCAATTTTACTAAACACTCGCGCTCCAACCAATTGATCCATCAAGTCATCAATTCTCGGAAGTGGGTATTTGTTCTTAATCGTAACTTTGTTCAGTTGCCGGTAGTCAATACACAACCTCATACTGCCATCCTTCTTCTTCACTAACAATACCGGAGCTCCCCACGGTGATACACTTGGTCTAACGAACTTCTTCTCAAGTAAGTCTTCCAACTGTTTCTTCAACTCTGCCAATTCAGATGCAGACATCCTGTACGGTGCCATAGGCACAGGTCTGGTACCGGGTACAAGATCAATAGAAAATTCAATTTCCCGTTCCGGAGGAACTTCAGGAATTTCATCTGGAAACACCTCAGGGAAATCGCAAACAACTTCCAATTCATCAATTATCGCTTGATTCTCAATGGATAGTGATGCCACCAACGCAAACACCTGAGCATCTTCTAGCAATATCTGCTTCATCTGTTTGGTAGTTACCCAACGCGCTCCCTCCTCCTCAGGAGTAGAGAATCTCACCGACTTATCAAAGCAATTAATATGAACGCAGTTATACTCTAACCAGTTCATACCCAAAATTATGTCTATCCCACTTAGTGGCAAACAAACTAAGTCAACCAGGAAATCTCTATCAAACATCGACAGAGGACATTTCAAGCACACAAGAGACGTAGTTACCGATCCCTTAGCTGGGGTCTCAACTACCATCTCTCCACTCATGTGCGACAACATAAGACCCAAACGTTCAACACAATCCGCAGCAATAAAGCAATGAGACGCACCAGTGTCAATAATAGCAAGTAAAGGACTACCATTAATGAAACAAGTACCTTCAATCAATTTGTCATCACTGGATGTCTGAGTCCCAGATAGCGCGAACACTCTTCCTCCATTCTGTTCCTTCTTAGGCTTCTGACACTTGTCTCGCAGGTGTCCCTCTTCACCACAGTTGAAACAAACCATTCCTTTGCGTTTGCACTCACCAACAGCGTGTCCCAACTCTCCGCAACGGTAACATTTCAATGATCCAGAATTACATACATTACTCTTGTGACCTGGCTTTCCGCACTTATAGCAAACAATACCAGCAGGAGCATCTCCCCTACTAGCTTTCCGGCCGTCAGCTACTTTCTGTTTCCCTTTTCCAGCTGGAGGATCATAAGGCTTACCATGACTCTGCTGTGATTTACCCCTCCTCTCACTCACCAACTTGTAATGAGCATTGCTATCCTCTTCATAAATCCTACAGCTTTCAACCAATGAATCAAAGACACGGATCTTCTGATACCCGATTGCTTTCTTGATTTCAGACTTCAATCCGTTCTCAAACTTAATATATTTAGAGAATTCAGCAGTCTCTGCGCTGTAGTGCGGGTAAAACTTAGCCAACTCCTTGAACTTCGCCGCATACTCAGTAACAGATTTGTCTCCTTGCTTCAGTTCAAGAAATTCAATCTCTTTCTTACCACGGACATCTTCCGGGTAATACTTCTTCAGAAATTCCCTATGGAATACCGTCCAAGTAACTTCTTCACCTGCAGCTTCCAACACTGGACGCATCTCTAGCCACCAGTCATCAGCTTCGACTGCTAGCATATGAGTCCCATAACAGACCTTCTGTGCTGGAGTGCAATCCATCACACGAAAGATTCTCTCCATTTCCTTTAACCACTCCAATGCACCATCAGGATCATGCTTACCCTTGAAGGTAGGCGGATTCTCCCGTTGAAACGTTGCCAAACTGCGAGACCCAGCATCTCCAGCAGGATTCGGCTGATGTTCCATAGCATTAGCTAAAGCTTGCAGAGCAGCAGCAATTGCAGCATCATTCCTCCCAGCCATTTCACTTAAGCTGCAACAACCAACAGTCAGATTTCATAATTAACGAGACTCTAGTATTAGGCACGACGACTGACTTGACGACACTAGACAACTTGGCCGGACAGACCGACCTGCTCTGATACGACTAATGTAACACCCCAAATCTAAACTTGCGGATAACAGAAAAAAAAAACAATTCATATAGCAAACAAAGCGCAGCAGCGCAAACATTGACTGCATGACGGTCGTCATGAGCCTATGACGGTCGTCACACGGGCAAAATCCCTCATATCAGAGATGTTACACTTCAACCTGCCAGACAACAATCATTATGCAACAACTTGCAATTATCATACGTAGCACGAAATTAGATGAACAATCGCCAATGTATTACTTAATCATTTAATCATAAAACAACTCGTCATTACTTCCGGTGGAAGTTCGATAAAGTATACAACATGTTCTCTTAGACCAATTTAATAAAAACATCATAACAAGTTCAATCAACAATAACATCGACTAAAATAATAACAACAATCGTCCATCCACCCAAGAGTGCTACGTATCAGAGCGATCAACGACACCTTAACAGGAACTACGCTCTATTCCTGACTACCTGCAAATTACCACCAGAGGAGGTAACATACAACGGAAAAGGGTGAGATATCAATAATATAACATAAAGCATGATAGAAAACATGTCGGAAACTCATCACAGCATTATAGGTTCCGAAATCATAAACATCATCGACAACAATTGCGAGTAATCCATATCCCACATAAACAACATTAACATACAACTAGCGTAATTATGCAACTTTATGCGACTCAACAATGCGACTCAACTATGCACATGCATGTAGTACCATTTTCGGAGACAACTCTCCATAACTCGGGACAGGGCTAACACCCCGAACCCATCTAGGAGCCAACACTCCAAAACTCGGGACAGGGCCAACACCCCGAACCCATCTAGGAGCCAACACTCCAAATAACGCCAATACAGGCACAACCGTCGCCAATCCAGGCTAAATGCTATGCCATGAAATGCATCTATTATGGACTACAACACAACCATAGCAACCATATAACAAGGCATTATGCCTACAACCAGAATGTCCATAACAGAGCATCATAACATCATACCACTCATACAACCATCACTTTCTACCCGTTCACATACGGGAATAATAACAATATAATTTCAACATTTACGACTGTTCATGTAAAGGAACATTGCAACATCGTATCAACAAATAGGAACTCAAAGTGTTCACACAAAACGGCTATTCCTATACAGGTATAACATCAACATCAGTTCTACAATTAATCTTTAACATTTTATCGTAATAACAACATTACGGCATCTTCTCACATAATTAATTACAAATCAATCACAACCAGGTAACTGTCCTTTTTGGACCAGTACCTGAAACTGGCGCCTTAGACCAACTCGGCCATCTTGACGCCCATTAGGGAAAACCATTAGAGAGTTGTGCGAATAACCGTATAGCATATTCGTTCTACGTATTTGCCCATAAGGAAACCTTAGAGCATCGCACTAATAACTACATAACACATTCATTCCTACATAAAATCTTGTCCCAATAGGGAAACCTTTTCCTTAATATTTATCGATTAACGAAAACTATACCTATGACTCGATCCCCACATGAATTCGATCATACTCCCAGTTATAGAATTGAACCCCACCCTTACCTTAGAATTGAGGCCAATTCCACGCTTTCCGTTCCGCTTCTGCTCTACGGTGATTTTTCTGCAGAAATCTCCCGAATTCGCCGATGGATGATTCTCCGCTCTCCACTTCTCTCAATGCGTAACTTCTCTTTTCCGTCTTTCCTTTCCAAAAAAAAAATGATGTAATTGAGGGTAAAAGAGTCTATGGGAATATATATGTGTATATATATATATATATATATATATATATATATATATATATATATATATATATATATATATATATATATATATATATATATATATATATATATATATATATATATATATATATATATATATATATATATATATATATATATATATATATATATATATATATATTTTTTTTTTTTTTTTTTGCTACAAAATCTCATTCCACCAGAACACGTTCAAATTCTGCGTAACTGCAGTTTTTGCTCGTGTGACGGTCGTCACACCCTGTGACGGTCGTCATAGCAGCAAAATTAATTTTTTTTCATTTTTTTTCTAGATAGAACATCTCTTTAGCTTCCCAACGCTATGAACGGGGGTCAAATCCGACTTACGGATCAAGAGATATGATTTTTCGAAGTTTCCTAAAACTGCTACAGAATTTTACACTTTTTCCCTACAATTCGACCAGTTCAATTTCCTTCCTTCGATCCAAACACATACTGAACTACGACTACGATGCAACGAGACATACCAAAGTCACAATTTAATTTAATTAAAATAAAACGGGCGTTACAGTTTTTACATTTAAACCGGGTCCACCCTTCTAGACCGATAACAACAAAGCTCGTTCCCTAAGCTTTTAAACCCACCCTTCTAGGTTTGGGACAAACCACTAGTCTCCACGAAACTAGCAAACATTGCCTCTTGACTAAATGATGCGTATGCAATCAACCACAAATGCACTTAAGACCGATCTCACGTCTTAATCCCATGCATTCAAATAATTCCTCCCTTCAAGAATTAAAACAAGATTGCACACACAACATATCATAAAATCACGTATTCATACTTTACATCATCATGTTTATCAAACAATGCACGCATATCTTACAATATGCTCCCATGCATTAATTCACAATAATCGGATACAACAAATATGCATTCATAATTCAACCTCATTACCTTTTCAAACAATGCACACATATTCACAATATGTTCTCATGCATTCACAATATCGCATACAATCAATATGCATTTACACTTCAATATCATTACCACATTTATCAAGCAATGCACACATATTCACAATATGTTCTCATGCATTCTTCACATACAAACAATATGCATATATTTGTCAAAAGACTATATTTCATAATCGATTCCACCATCTAGAATTCACGCCATACGGCTATCCACAACATATCATATCACAACATGCACAAGCTATACGTTATATAACAAAAGTATTCTGCACAATAACACATCAATCACACACATTCGCGACGGTAAAAATCAACACAATAATAGGTTTTCAATTTTCTGCTATAATTGAACCAGGTACAGGTCTCAAAGCCATTTTTTCTAGAAAGATAATCTCGTTAACTTACCAACGCTTCGAACGGGGGTTAAAACCGACTTACGGTTCAAGAGTTATGAATTTTCGAAGTTTTCCGAAAAACCAGAATTTTGCCTAAACACGGCTACGGGATTTTGCATTTTCGCCCGAAGATCCGACCGATTCAATTCTTTTTTTTCGAAACAAACACATACTCATACTCACACTCACCTAACATATAGCAGTGAATTAGAACCATTAAACACGATTTCTACGACGTCAGATTTCCACTCAAGTCTCAAACCCTCAATTATCCAAAAATGTTAAAACTCACAAACTCAACCAAATTCAATCAAACGAAATCCAATAATCACGGCTAAACATTACCCGACTAAACTATGCAATTTATTTTGAATTCTAACCGTTCAAAACTCGATTCTACCGATTAAACCATTTATGCCCTAGAATGAAAAATGGAGAAAAACACCCAAACAAACTCAAACAATCCATACATAATCACATACATTGATAAGATAATGATATTTCACACCCTTACCTTGCTCAAATCGATGCTTGAGAGTTGTTCTTGATGAAAATCCAAGCTTTGCTCTTTTCTTCCCTTTTTCTCCTCTTCCACTTTCTTTCTCTTCTTTCTCCTTCTTATGTTTCTAACTTTCTATTTCTTTTCCAAATTTCCTTTATATCACTTTCTATCCATTTCCTTCCAATTTATTTTCCTCTCAAACATCTACCAATTTAATAAATAATCACTCAATTAATTAAATAAACCCCATAATTCATTTAATTAATTAAAATAATCACTTAATTAAAATTGGACTGTTACAACTCTCCCCCACTTAGGAATTTTCGTCCTCGAAAATGTTACCTGATTCAAACAACTCTGGATAAGACTCCCTCATCTTGCTCTCCAGCTCCCAAGTAACATTTCCATCAGCCGGTCCTCCCCAGGCAACCTTCACCAAAGCAATCTCTTTGCCTCGAAGTTGCTTCAACTCCCGATCCTCTATCCGCATAGGTGATGTCTCCACAGTCAGGTTATCTCTCACCAGCACATCATCTACTTGGATCACATGAGACGGATCCGCAATGTATTTCCTCAACTGAGATACATGGAACACACCATAGAGATTAGCAAGCGACGGCGGTAAAGCAACACGATAGGCCACTTCTCCTATCCTCTATAAAATCTGATAAGGATCAATGAAACGCGGCATCAACTTACGCGACTTCAATGCCCTACCAACACCAGTCATCGGAGTAACTCAAAGAAACACGTGATCTCCCTCTTGAAATTCAAGTGCTTTCCTCCTCTTGTCATGATAACTCTTCTGGTGACTCTGAGAAATCCTCATCTTCTCTTGAATCATCTTAATCTTATCTGTAGTCTGTTGAACTATCTCCGGTCCAACTACAAGACTCTCTCCCGACTCATACCAACACAATGGCGTCCTACACCGTCTACCATACAAAGCCTCGAACGGTGCCATACCAATACTCGAATGAAAACTGTTGTTGTAAGTAAACTCAATCAAAGGCAAGTAGCTATCCCAAGCTCCTCCCTTCTCCAACACACAAGCTCTCAAAAGATCCTTAAGTGACTGAATCGTCCTCTCAGTCTGACCATCAGTTTGTGGATGATAAGCTGAACTCAAACGCAACTTCGTACCCAAAGCACCTTGCAAACTTTCCCAAAATCTCGAAGTAAACCTCAGATCTCTATCCGACACAATACTAGACAGAATGCCATGCAAACAGACAATCCTCTCAATGTACAGCTTCGCCAATCTCTCCAACGGGTAATCCATTCGCATAAGAATAAAGTGAGCAGATTTAGTCAATCTGTCTATAATAACCCAAATAGCTTCAAAATTATTCGGCGTCCTCGGCAAACCAGATACAAAATCCATAGAAATGCTATCTCATTTCCACTCAGGAATAAACAACGACTTCATCAAACCCGACGGTTTCTGATGTTCAATCTTTGACTTCTGACAAGTCAAACAAGAATACACAAACTCGGCAACATCCTTCTTCATACGAGGCCACCAAAATACTTTCCTCAAATCTTGATACATCTTAGTAGCACTCGGATGAATACTCAATCCACTACGATGTCCTTCTTCAAGAATACTCTTCTTCAGCTCAACAACATCAGGAACACAAACTCTATCACGACATCTCATAATACCATTCTCATCAATCCGAAAATCACCACCTTGGCCTTGATTAATCAAAGTCAACCGATCAACTAAACTCAAATCAGATTTCTGACCTTCTCGAATCTCCTCCAAAATACCACTCGTAAGCTTCAACATACCCAGCTTAACTCCACTAGAAGTCTTCTCACACACCAAACTCAAATCACGAAATTGCTCAACCAATTCCAACTCTTTTACCATCATCATCGACATATGCAATGATTTTCTACTCAGAGCATCAGCTACCACATTCGCTTTACCCGGATGGTAATTCAACCCAAAATCATAATCCTTCAGAAGCTCTAACCATCTTCTCTGTCTTGCATTCAATTCTCTCTGATCAAAGAGATACTTCAAACTCTTATGATCGCTAAACACTTCAAATCTCGAACCGAACAAATAATGCCTCCAAAGTTTCAACACAAACACCACGGCGGCCAACTCTAAGTCATGCGTCGGATAATTCTTCTCATGCACTTTGAGTTGCCTCGAAGCATAAGCTACAACTTGTTTATCTTGCATTAACACACCTCCCAAACCCATCAAGAGAAGAATCACAATACACAACAAACGGTTCTGCCGGATTCGACAAAATCAACACAGGAGCCGTCGTCAACCTTCTCTTAAGTTCTTGAAAACTTGCTTCACACTTAGCATCCCAAACAAAAGCTTGACATTTCCTAGTCAACTGCGTCAATGGCAAGGATAACTTAGCAAATCCCTTAATAAATTTCCGATAATAACCGGCTAATCCAAGAAAACTTTGAATCTCAAAAACTGACTTCGGAGTCTCCCACTGCGATACCGCTTCAACCTTCGATGGATCAACCGCAATCCCTCTACTCGAAATCACATGACCAAGGAAACTTACTTCCTTCAACCAAAATTCACACTTAGAAAGTTTCGCATACAGCTGCTTCTCTTTCAACACAGATAACATAATCCTCAGATGCTCGACATGCTCTTCTTCGCTCTTCGAATAAACCAAAATGTCATCAATGAACACAACCACAAACTTGTCCAAATAAGGATGGAAAATCCTGTTCATGTACTCCATAAATACACCTGGTGCATTAGTCACACCAAATGGCATTACAGAATACTCATAATGTCCATACCTTGTTCTAAAGGCAGTCTTCGGAATATCCTCAGCCTTCACACGAATCTGATGATACCCAGACCTCAGATCTATCTTACTAAACATGCTTGCACCAACCAACTGATCCATCAAATCATCAATCCTCGGAAGTGGATACTTATTCTTGATAGTCATCTTGTTCAATTGCCTATAATCCACACAAAGTCTCATAGAACCTTCTTTCTTCTTAACCAACAATACTGGTGCACCCCACAACGACACACTCGGATGAATAAACCTTTTATCAAGTAAATCTTCAAGTTGAATCTTCAACTCTTTCAGTTCTGATGTGGACATACGATACGGAGCCATTGATATCAGACTAGTTCCAGGAATCAAATCGATCGTAAACTCCACCTCTCGTTCTGGCGGTAAGTCTCTTATCTCTTCAGGAAAAACTTCCAGAAAATCACGGACAATTGGTAAAGCATCAATTGCTTCACTTTCACCAATACTCAAAGTTGCCAACAACATAAACACCTTAGCACCATCTTGCACCGATTCCTTCACTTACTTAGCAGACAAAAACAAATCTCCTTCATCACTAGATTCAGGAAAAATCACTGTTTTGTCAAAACAGCTAATATAAACCTGATTGAATCTTAACAAATTCATCCCAAGAATAACATCAAGTTGGTCTAGGTGAAGACACACTAGATCAATCCCAAAATCTCTACCAAAAATACTCAACGGACAATTCAAACACACATACGGAGTAGTTACCGAACCCATAGCAGGAGTATCAATAACCATACTACCACCCATAACAGACAACTCAAGATTCAACCTCTTAACACAATCCAACGAAATAAAAGAATGCGTAGCTCCAGTATCAATTATAGCGATCAAAGGTATACCGTTAATAAAACACGTACCTCGGATCAATCGATCATCATTAGCAGTCTCCGATCCTGATAGAGCAAACACTTTCCCTTTCTCTAGAGTCTTCTTCGGTTTGTCACACTTGGTACTAATGTGCCCTTGCTCACCACAATTGTAGCAAGTCACATTCGCACCACTTCTGCACTCAAGAGATTTGTGTCCTGGCTTGCCACACTTAAAATACTTCTGCTCAACACTTTTGCACTCGGGAGCACAATGTCCCGCTTCACCGCATCTAAAACATCTCACCGGAGTAGAAACTCCCCCACTTGGCTTCTTGCCAAAACCAGCTTTCTGTTTCCCCTTATCAGCAGGAGTCACGTACGGCTTTCCTCTAAACTGATCCTTTCCTTTCTTATCATTCAAACTCTTGTAGTGGCTAGATCGAGCCCTACTATCCTCGTCATAAATCCTACTCTTGTTCACCAACTCAGAAAATCTTCTAATTTCCTGATAACCAACAGCTTGCTTGATTTCAGGTCTCAAACCATTCACAAACTTAAGACACTTAGATCTCTCAGCATTAGCAGTGTTATAATGAGGATGAAACTTAATCAATTCCTCAAACATTGCCGCATACTCGGCCACAGTTGAGTTACCCTGCTTCAGCTCAAGGAATTCAATTTCCTTCTTACCACGCACATCTTCTGGAAAATACTTCTCCAAAAAGGCCTCTCTGAAAATATCCCAGGTAACCACAACCTCATCTTCTTCAAACCTTTGGCGAGTATTATCCCACCAATCCTCAGCTTCCTCTTCAAGCATATGAGTGCCAAACTGCACTTTCTGCGCATCTGAACAGTTCATTACTCGAAAGATCTTCTCGATCGCTTTCAGCCAAACCTGTGCTTTGTCAGGTTCATGGGTTCCCTTGAACATTGGCGGATTGTTCCTTTGAAACCTTCCCAAAGCCCAAAACTCATCATCAGCATTGTTTCCAGCATTCACGTTGGCTTGCGAATTCTACCCAATTGCTCCAGCCAACATCGCCAAAGCCTCAACAATCGCTTCATCATTCCTACCAGCAACCATAATTCTGAATTCCAACAACAGAACTCCATAAGAACAAACAATATCAATAGTGTCACACACAATCAGATATAAATGGGAAAACAAACACGTTAACAACTTGGCCAACTGGCCGACCTGCTCTGATACCACTAATGTAACACCCCCTTTCTATACCCCCAAATAAACAAATAAATCACTTAATCACTTATTGAAATTTCGTCAGAGTAAATTTAAAATATGGTATAAAAGGAGCATGTCACACATACATGAAAATAAATCATACAACACCTGCTCAAAATGACATGTAACAGTGGGGTAGTTTTGAAATAGAGGACTTGGTCCTTACACCCACATTTTAATTTTCGAAATATCAGCGGAAGATTAAAACATTAAACCATTTGAAAACATAATATCATAAATATACATATCAAATCAGTTTGTTCATCACATCATCATGGTTTTACAAAACACATTTGCCAACAGATACATATATAATGTATCTCAAAAGAATGATATACAGCCTATCTACCCGGTGCTACATATCAGAGCGACCCGACAAAAGAATGAAGATAAAACTTCACAAAAAGAACCTCCAGCAACCTAATCTGCAATGCCTCATAGAGCATTATAAAACAGCAGAAAGGTGAGAAATATTATCATAATAATCAATGCATATAAATATATATACATATACGAAAATAAAGATACAAATATTTCACAATTCTCACCACAAATCATTCATAACTCATTATACATTTCACGACATGTATAAACACATATGAATAATCACAAAATATCTTTCACCAACACACCAATCCATTATTCACAATTCACCAAATCACCAATTCGCATACAAGCATAATTCATATAACAATGACATCAATGCTATGTGACTCAACACAACTCAATGCAACTCAATGTCATGTGGTACCAACACTTGTTATCATTTTTTGGTTTTTACATTTAAACCGGGTCCACCCTTCTAGACCGATAACAACAAAGCTCGTTCCCTAAGCTTTCAAACCCACCCTTCTAGGTTTGGGACAAGCCACTAGTCTCCACGAAACTAGCAAACATTGCCTCTTGACTAAATGATGCATATGCAATCAACCACAAATGCACTTAAGACCGATCTCACGTCTTAATCCCATGCATTCAAATAATTCCTCCCTTCAAGAATTAAAACAAGATTGCACACACAACATATCATAAAATCACGTATTCATACTTTACATCATCATGTTTATCAAACAATGCACGCATATCTTACAATATGCTCCCATGCATTAATTCACAATAATCAGATACAACAAATATGCATTCATAATTCAACCTCATTACCTTTTCAAACAATGCACACATATTCACAATATGTTCTCATGTATTCACAATATCGCATAAAATCAATATGCATTTACACTTCAATATCATTACCACATTTATTAAGCAATGCACACATATTCACAATATGTTCTCATGCATTCTTCACATACAAACAATATGCATATATTTGTCAAAAGACTATATTTCATAATCGATTCCACCATCTAGGATTCACGTCATACGGCTTTCCACAGCATATCATATCACAACATGCACAAGTTATACGTTATATAACAAAAGTATTCTGCACAATAACACATCAATCACACACATTCGCGACGGTAAAAATCAACACAACAATAGGTTTTCAATTTTCTGCTATAATTGAACCAGGTACAGGCCTCAAAGGAATTTTTATAGAAATATAATCTCGTTAACTTACCAACGCTTCGAACGGGGGTCAAAACCGACTTACGGTTCAAGAGTTATGAATTTTCGAAGTTTTCCGAAAAACCAGAATTTTGCCTAAACACGGCTACGGGATTTTGCATTTTCGCCCGAAAATCCGACCGATTCAATTATTTTTTTCCGAAACAAACACATACTCATACTCACACTCACCTAACATATATCAGTGAATTAGAACCATTAAACACGATTTCTACGACGTCCGATTTCCACTCAAATCTCAAACCCTCAATTATCCAAAAATGTCAAAACTCACAAACTCAACCAAATTCAATCAAACGAAATCCAATAATCACGGCTAAACATTACCTGACTAAACTACACAATTTATTTTGAATTTTAACCGTTCAAAACTCGATTCTACCTGTTGCACCCTATTTTTTTACCGTAAGATTTCACCTCTTCTTGCGTTTTTCTAGTTATTATTTGACTTTATTTTAATATTTAATATTTATGTGACTAACCAATTAGTGCAGAAATAACTATTTCAGTTCGAACAAGGAGATTGGGCTTTCTAATTTTCGTGATAACATATGTTGCAGAGCTCGCCAAGGCATTCAATTTGAGATTGGATTAGTTATCTGTTAGAGAGGTTTCAACTGAAGTTCACTTATCAAAAACATTGGCATGGTCAATGGTACATTACTTTTGTTAAAAAAGTATAGGTGATGATGAAGCTGCACTGAATGATAGCATTCACCTATTAAGAGAAATGTGGGGAAAACTCGTTTAAATGTTATTGCGGTGTTGACTAAGTATGGCATTAAGGAATTCCCTTTGCAAGGAGTTAAGAATTTAAACCATTAGGAAACTAATATCTAAAAGCTTGCCTTTTCTCTCAAACAAATCCTACCAACGGTGGAACGGGATCTTGGAGGCGACTTTGTTAATGATTATGAAGCAAGAAATTCATCCGTGTTATCGCAAGATGATATTGCGTTCGCTATTTCCAAATCGTACTCAGTACTTCCAATTTTGCAAAGTGCAAGTTATAGGAATACATTTTTCTTAAAACCAAGTTCAAGAGGATAACTTATTATTAACGTTTCCTGCTGGAAAGTTAATGATGTCTTTACATCAATCTACAAAATATTGGGAATTCTACAACGAAAACGTCGGCGAAACATTGCCATTGAATGTCTAAACCCCATAGTAGGCCCTAACTGAAGGTGGTGTCTGCCAGAGATGTTATGACTGTACTTTGGGAGACCACTGTCACGTTTTTTTGCGTCTTGCCATCAATGTCTGCTCTGCACCACCAGAGAGGATGCGTTTCTTCCAATGTCGAACACAACCCTCATGAATTCACCCCGGCAACCTGCAACTACAAAATCAGAAGCTTCCTATTATTACAGATTCAAGCTTATGGAGAATTACAACAGTACTTCAAAAATGAAAAGGAGTGCAGGCAATGTTATCATTTAGCGGAGGGTCGTTGCAGTGCCGCTACGACAGAAAATGAACTGTAGAACATCTTCACATTAGCACAACCAAACCAGGAAATATCTTCCAATAGACCAATACGGTTGACGACAAACCCCGCGCTGATGTCGATCCTAGTGGCGAAAAAATGGATATGAAAGATCCAGCTACATCTGAAAGTCACTTAAGGCGAAAATCAGGCGAGCTTTGATGGCAAAGCACTGGAAGGTTTGCCAGCTTCAACTTTTCGAACAAAGCACCGCGCTGCACCTTCAATGTCACACCGGTGAACTTCCAACTCAAGGTCTTCATCCAATCCCCTGAGCAAATAGAATTCTGCAGATAAAAATCAGTAATCAAATGCCATTGAAGACAGGAGAGGAATAAGTGCACATTAAGGCGCTGATGAACCATTCCAAATACAAGACAGCAGCAAAGACAAAACCAAATACATGGTTAAGGACATACGCCTCCAAGTACCATAAAGCTTGGTTCCAACAAATCGCATCAAATTGGAAACTCACTTACATAGCAGCAACCGAGTTAGGTCACTTTGTCACCCACTGCATAACCATTTGCTGCGTACCACGCCTATCAGGAACTTACGGTTACTTTGAACCTGCAACAATCTCAACCAATAATCAAAGCGTTTAACGGTTAACAAGAATAATTTGAAAGAGATTGAAGGGAGGCACCAATGGTATTCAAAGGCAGCAGCAATTTCTAGCTCTGTCGATGCATCTCTTGACAGCATAAGACGCCCCTGCAAGAAACTGAGCAGTTTAGAATATGGGAGTACATAGCAAAGTTTCAAAATTGAGCATTTGTTTAAATTCAGCAAAACAACCAGTACATGTTTAGAATCAAATGGCAACACCTCTACAAACCTGTTGACAGAAGAGAGAAGAAGTTATGTCAGTATAGAAGAGCAGAATAACATGTTTAAAGGCTAAATCAAACTCATTGGTGATTTTCATGTCAGCAGTGATTCAGCAAGCAAATTCAGCATATCAGCTGTTAAGCGGGCAGTATTCGGAGAAACGGTTTTCATTACTATGACCTACGTGATGGTTGCTTTTCAAGACGTAAGTTGAGATATTAGAAGAAAAGATCAAACCATACTGACTTACTGCCATGGCCTGCAAGAGTTGATTCAAAACGGCTCCTAGTACGGTCAGCCCAAATACTGCCCAAACCACAAACAGGAACGTACAAAAAAAACTCCATACCATCAATCTGATTTCACCATTAGAATAAATCGACCGAAATAAGGCACATTTTAAGTTGATAATGCAGCACAAATTACCTATGCAATTGAAGCTGCTCCTCTTTGACAATCTGCAACAAAACCGGAAGAAACCTTTGAACAACCATACGGTTACAAATTCGAGAGCAGTTTTACATTTTTGAGACAGGATTACCCCAGATATGTTGTTGTATTGGAGTTGTACGATTTCTTAGGCATGGTTAACAGCTGCAGCGATTTGTAGAGGTTGAATTGATCCATCAATGTACATAAGACAGGAATCGAATCATCGTTACCGCATGATGCAACCCAACATAAATAACGAGGCAGCAATTAGAAGAAGAGCGTGCGAAGTTCAGCAGCAACATTGAAAAGCTCCAGTCGTCATTTACCTCCTTACTTTAGAAGAATTAGTCCAAGTATTTACCGCCAATCTGTTTCCTAAGCAAAAGAGTGTCTTGACGACACTAGCCCTCACGCACCAGGTAGCTGCAAACCAACACGCAACAAAGCTCCTACCAGCAGCAGCTCTTTTTAGCAACCGTACCTCTCAAACCAGCACTCTAACACAATCCAGGCCTCAAATTTTCTCCAACCACCTGGTTAACAAGACTAATTATCATCAGTTTCAAACCAAAAGTACATGATCAAACACGAAGACATGGTTAAGTCTATTTCCTGAAATAATCAAATCCCGATCGAACATGTTGAGACGGCGTTGGGAATATTTCACCAGGTTCCAAGCAGCATCACCTGCAATGATCTAAAGCACATCAATTAAGATAACAGCCAAGGCAAAAACCAAGCACTCTTTAGAGGATAGTGTGAACAGCAAGCCGTGGAGTTCTAGCATTATAAAACACACCTCATAAGAACCAATTTCTTTCCCAAACTAGCTCAACACAAATATGGAATTAAGGCATGAGAATCAACCTCAGGAAATAGAATTAGACAGAACATTTCACAATAACCTTTCTTTCCAAAATGAGCGCAACATGTTGGAACCAAAGTAGAAGGAGTTTAACGCCTCAGAAAACATGTTTGGACAAAATCGGCAATATTTTTAAGAGGATATCATGACTTTAATTATCAGAAGGCTATAAGAGAGAGAAAGACGACAATCATACGGGGAGGGACGAAAAAAACACATATTGAAAATCCTCAGAAACCAATCAGAAATCCCCCTCAGATTGCGAATCGAGAGAACAAAGAACTTATCTGCGCTTGGTCGAATCCACCATTGTCAGCCGCGATCCAAAACGGCACCTTCGTCAGCTGTCACCATCACCACCGCAGTGATAAATCTCCGTTCACGTGAAAGCTCACTTGCAGTCGCCGACACCTCGCGGTAATCCTTGTGTTCATCGAATATTGTGGAAATTTTTGATTCGTTTTGTTTGTTCCAGGTTTTAGGATCAAGAAGCAAAAAGACAAAAGGAGAAACAGGCAAGAAGAAGAAGAACGAGAGAGGGAGAGAGATGAGAGCGAGACGAAGAAGAGAAAGGGAGAGGCGCGATCGCGGCGGAGAGGGGATTGGGGGGGATTTAGGGTTTTGTTCTTTTTCTTTTTTTTACGTTGTTTAATTGTAATGATAATCATGATCACTGCACACACATCACTAATCACACGTAATCACTCCCTTAACAACTGTTAATTACCTTTCTAATTGCATCGTTTTAAAAGAAACCTTAATCAACTTATTTTTCATATAAAACTAACTAATACTTTTTTTAAAAAAGTTTAACCATATTTAATTAATCAGCTTTTTGTTATCATCCTTTTTATTTAAATAAATCAAATAAACTTTTTCTAAATAATTAACTAAATACCTATCAATTAGTCTTTTTTAAAATAATAATTACTACAACCTTTTATTTATTAACTATTCTTACATACATCAATTTATTTAATAACTATCCCATTATACTTAATGGCTAAATATTTAAATAATAAAACCTTTTTTAAATTAACATAATTAATTTAACCCTTTTTATAAAATCAAATTCATTAAAAAGAGTACATCTTCTTAC
The DNA here is from genome assembly GCA_963859935.3 of Lathyrus sativus. Classification (NCBI taxonomy): domain Eukaryota; kingdom Viridiplantae; phylum Streptophyta; class Magnoliopsida; order Fabales; family Fabaceae; genus Lathyrus; species Lathyrus sativus. The sequence goes on along the minus strand of OZ012735.1, from coordinate 716,150,185 downwards.
AATTCAAGTAATTTATACAACTTTTATAAATAAAATAAAGATAATAATTAATGTAACTTTTGTTTAAAAGATCAAACGCAACTTTTCATCCAAAATCAAATCAACTTTTTATTCAAACCAAAACAAGTCAAACAGTTAAAATCAATCAACCGCGTAAACATGCAAATCAATCTCACTTCACGACACTTGCACCTACACTTAGCGCTTTCATGCGTATGTATCGTCTTATCTTTATCTGTTGTTATTTTATTCACAATGCACACACACCCACTTAGCGCTTTCATGCGTTCGTGTATGGCTTTACATTTCTGCAATTTACTCTTACGCAATTTATTCTATTGCATTCACATTATCGTATTTATCTATTCATACATCGCATTCCGTCCAAAGGAAAAACCTACACATAATTCAACGTTGTGTGTAGTTGCACATCATATGCACCATATTCCCCTCCGATCCTTGATTCTTCAAGTTGATCGTTTAGGATAGATCCTACCCCATAGGAAGGACTTTGTCTTTATCTTTACAACATAGAAATAAAACAATCAAAACACAATACAACTTTCTACAAACACATTTAGAGAATAGATGTTAATCATCTTAAGTGGGATATAATCTCCACCCCACAACAAATACAATCAAACATGTAGGGACTTTGCCTTAAGAACGACAAAGGCATGCTTGGCGACCATCCGAGTATGTAAGACCTTTTCTTAAGATAACACAAAGACCATTTCCTACAACCCCCTTTTTACATTTGTGGCGGTTATATCTCCCTTAAAATGAAGACTCATCTCTTCTCCTAAACCCAATCAACCAACTACCCTAAACCCGTAGAAACTTTGACCACAGTCAAAGAGCTCCTCTAACCCTTTAGGGCGAACTACAACATACTCTGATTCCACTCCCGTAAGGATATGTAGGCACAAGGTGCGATACCTTATCGAGTATACTTAGATATAAACCCCTAGGGTCTCTAAGCCATTAAGCAGATAAACACTTAGCAGTAAACAACATAAAACAAGAGGTTCCTGTAGAGTACTACAGAAACTTAGGATGCTAGTACCTTCCCTAAGTTTAACCAACCCCCGAACCTAAAACAATCTAGCTTGCATTTGCATTGCATTGTGGGAATTTCGATCTTTATCCCTTCCTTTGGACAAATCAAAGTTCGGTTGCAAAATGAATTAAAGATTCAAACTAATAAATAGTTTGGTATCCGATTTTCACCGCGACAGAAATGGCGACTTCACTGGGGATGATCTCTAGTGGGTTTCCCTATCTTATTTTATTTGTTTACTGCTTTATATATCTGCCTACTTGATTAATTGTTTACATGCTTTCTCTTATGTTTCTTTTGGGGTTTGTTGTCCTTGAGTGGTGAGATAAAGTTCTACACCCGAACTTTGAGAGAAATTAAGATAGGATGGTGATATATTCGAGGAGGCTTATTGGGAGTGGAATCCCTACTAAGTTGAATCGAGAATCCCGCTCAGTTGAGGCCCTTTCGAAATAGTACTGTTGAACGATCCATCGTGAAGACACTCACTACTTTCGACTTTGGAGCCTATGATATTGAGGACCGTAGTTACCTTAACCCCACTTTGGCCTTTATTAGGACGTAGTGCGGGACTATGAGGGGGTACCCCCGAAATAGTGCTACGCGATGCTACACTCGAAAGAAGTTCTCTTGAGAATATTATTAACCCCCGAGTACTTGGGAAGTTGATAATATCCGAAAGATGGGCTAATGACTTTGGGAACCTCATTAGAACCTTGTTCTGCAGGTACAATCAACCTTAGTCCAAATCCTTTGGGGATGGGTATACCTTTGCTCCATGCTCGTTGCAAACCTAGGGTCCCCCTCCTTTGTTTATCATTGTGTCCTTATGTGCTTACTTGTGTTTGTTGCATCCATATAGCATCATATTGCATCAGTTTCGTGGAATTCCCAGTTTATTTATAAACATTACAAAACCAACATAGATTACAAATAGAAAATATTTTTTGAAATATTCTTTTAAGAGTCCTAGCTTGGATGACCTAAGGAAGTTAGGGGCATCAATTGAAGAACCAAGAAACTCCAAAGGACAAATACGAGAAGTTTCCCCTATCACGGAGGATCATTAGAAGTTCAAAAGACTCTCATCCAAGTAAACAAGGGATCGATTTCTCATTTTTTAACAAGAGCAAAAGAAGGGATAGAGGATTTATTTTCCTCTATCAAACTACTCTTTATACTTTGATCATGGACAAGTTTACCTTCAAGGAGATCCGAGTGGAGGAACAAAGCAACAAATGCGATGAAGGACTTCCTTAGGGCTTTCTTAGCTTTTATTTAGCTATTATGCTAGGACCCTTAAGAGGATATTTATTTGTAATCCAATAAAAATATATATGCGTAAAAATATTAAAATGATTTTCTTTGGTACTCTGTAATGTTTATAAGAACTTGAGTTCCATGAAACATCTCATCCTTACATGCTTGCATTAGCATTCTCGCATCATGCATCCAGCATTTACATATGCATGTGTCTCTCCTCTTCTGCGTCCTCATTCGTCTTCTGTCTTTATCTGTCAGTCGACGTCTCAAACTGAATCACCAGTATAACACTCGAGCCAATCAACGCCAAAAGATGGATCAATTGGAACAAGAGAATATGGTGCTCCGTGACGAAGTTACAACTCTGAAAGAGAGATTGGAAAGGTTGAATGGTATAGTTGAAGCTCTGTCTAACCAGTCTGCACTCAACAACCAAGAAGTTCAAAGGACCGTTATCTCCGAAATAGTTTCAACACCGATCCCAGTGGTGTCTACTGTTACTGAAATGACCTACAGTATGCCGCCAGGTTTCCCGTGGGGAATGCCTCCTTATTTTACTCCGGCCGGTTATCGTCCACCTGTTCCCGAGGTCCCTGCCATGACCACCATTCAGGCTATCCCTACCATTACTGCTGTAATGACTAGCGCACCTCCGCGTGTGAATATTACTCCACATATCCTAGACGAACCAATTCCTCATAGGGTACCCAGCGAAACTGTGAGTTTGGAAGAAAGGATGGAGGGGTTTCAAGGCCAATTTTCCGAAATACAGAAAGAATTGAGGACCCTTCGTGGGAAGGATCTGTTTGGAAAGAATGCTTCTGACCTGTGCTTAGTTCCAAACGTTAAGGTTCCGCCAAAGTTTAAGGTCCCTGATTTTGAGAAGTACAAAGGAAATACTTGTCCTCAAAGTCATCTTATCATGTATGCTAGAAAGATGTCCGCCCAAACTGACAATGATCAATTGCTCATTCATTATTTCCAAGACAGTTTAACAGGCGCATCACTCAGGTGGTATATGGGATTGGATAATGCAAAGATTCGGACTTTCAACGATCTAGGAGGAGCCTTCATCAAGCAATACAAGTATAATGTGGACATGGCTCCAGACCGTGACCAATTGAGGGCCATGGCTCAAAAGGACAAAGAGAATTTCAAGGAATATGCTCAACGTTGGCGCGAGTTAGCCGCTCAAGTCATACCACCATTGGAGGAAAAAGAGATGACTAAGATTTTTCTGAAGACCCTAGATCCGTTCTTTTATAAGAAGATGGTGGCAAGTGCACCCAGCGACTTCACTGAAATGGTCAATATGGGGATGCGTTTAGAAGAAGGTGTTCGTGAAGGAAGACTAGTCAAGGAAGGAAGTGCTCCCAATGATGCTAAGAAGTATGGGAATGGTTTTACGAAGAAAAGAGAACATGAAGTAAATTTTGTGCAGCAAGGACGATCCAAGAAAGGGTATCCGCAGCCACAACATCAACAAAATCAACAAAATCGGACAGCCAACGATCAGTTTGATCCCATACCGATGACGTACACTGACTTGTTCCCAACTTTGATTAAAAAAGGTCACATCCAGACGAGAGCTCCGCCTAAGATACCCAAGAAACTTCCGTATTGGTACAAAGCTGACAAATTTTGCCTATACCATCAAGGTGCTCCAGGCCACGATATTGAAAGATGCTACGGTATGAAGGCAGATGTTCAAAGGTTGGTTAAGGATGGAATTTTATCCTTTAAAGGTTCCATTCCTTGTGTGCAAGGTAATCCCCCACCTCAGCATGGTTCATCCTCCGCGAACATGATCCAAGGTTATTCGGGAAGCTCATACCAATATAGTGCCTGAAAATGGATCCGAAGGCGACGCATCAGACAATTTTGCAAGCTTTTCCATGCAAAGGCTGAATAAAATCCTGAGAAAGGGTCATCAAGATGTTTTTCTTTCCGCATTTAATTTCTTTGATTAGAAGCACGTTTGGCTTGTATGACTTGTTTATTTTGAATAATTAATGCAATAACTGTTTGTCTTGAAGAAATCCATTCGTTTTCACTCAAATAGTTTTTCAAAATCATTTATAATGCCGACTTTTACCCGATCTCTCGCTCTGGCAGAGAATTGGAAGGAGGATGACGAAGTAAAAACGCAGGATCTCTTTTCGTATGCTTTTGGATAAAAAAACCTACTAATGATGTAAGGCATTCCTGTTTCAGACATCCTAGATAACACCAGAAATAGTCAACCTTTCTCTTAAGCTTTGAGAAAAGATCTGTTTTTTCTCTCCCATGTCAAAACCTCATTTTTAGCCTGGGTCAGGGTAATATCAAAAATGAACATCTTTCCAAAAATTTGGGTGGGGCACAAATATACTTTGACCACTTATATATATAACCCACAAAGTCCTAATTGAGGTAAGGTTTAGTTTGAAAGCATACTCGATGAGATATCGTTTCCTGACTCCTATGAGCTATGCTCAACCTGACGTTGGCATCATAAATTAATATCCTAACTAGTGATTTTGTCACAAGTTATCGCGATATCTATTTTCAAAACTTCAAGACAAACATATGTGTTGCATTAACAGTTTCAGAATTGACAGTTCTGACTGGCCAGATTTGCCTGATGTCTTAGAGAGATTACATGAAGAAACCACCGATTTAAATTTGAAGACTTTGCTAACCTGGGGCAAGTCATTTTCCAAGAGGTTTTGATCCATACAAGTTTGACTTTACTTGGAACACAAGTTTGAAAACTCGGTTATATCATCAATCAGGGGCAGTTACGTCGAGCTTCTGCGAACCTCTACAAGAGTTCGAAGACAGCGGGGCATCTAGACAAGACGACCTTTTCTCATTGGGGCATCTGAAATTTAAGGCGAAGCAGATGTTTATTTCATCCCCGTGAAGCCTCGACTCTGGCATATTCAACAACTTTAGGTTTCCTAAGGCAGGTGTACATCCTCCAAGCCATGTTTGACCTGTGAAGATTTGGTTTGAGTGCCCTCCGCCGAGATGTTTATTCCATCTCCGTCTGTTTTGTCAGCATCATCATACGCATAACATATAGATAGATAACATGGCATATGCATTTTGTTACATCCTTTTGTTATTTGTTTTGTCGCTTTGGTCGCGCTTATCCCCGAGTGGTTGGGCGTGTCTTTTCCTTCAAAGTAGAGTTATCAGCCCTAAGCAGAAAGAGCACAATATTTCTATTCTCCCCATGAAATTCGGTCCTCATGGAAGACGGTTGTTTTAGTACGTTCCCATTTGAGTTCATACCTCAATGGTCGGGTCTCGTTGACAGTTTCTCTTCAGTTATTCCCTGGATTGAACTTCAGTCTCGGCAATCACATTTTGGACTTCTCCAACCTTTGAATATTGGATTCAATGTGCATTTATTTTGCACCTGGCTCCCCAGGAAGGATTTTTGTGAAGACAACTATTGAAGACAAATATTTCTCCAGCAAATATTACAAGGATTCCTCGATAATATGCATCTGGATTGCAAGTAATCTCTTTGTTCGAGCAACTCGTTTTGATCAGAATCTTGTTCAAAACGACGAAACGACAATTTCTACAAGACATATCATTTACTCTCAGAATGAATTCCCCAATGAGATCATCACATAAGCTTATCTCCATCAAGTAACATCTCCCCAGAGAAGTCAAAGGAAATTTTACAAGAAGATATACAATACAATTCAACCGGCTCACATCTCTTCCGAAGATCCCCGGTGAAGATCTACAATCTACAAATTACATCTACAGTCTACAACGATATCTACAACTACAACAGGAAATACTCTTCAAGAATTTACTCCCCAGTGAGTTCAGCACGCAAGTTTATTTCCATCAAATGACATATCTTCCGAGAAGTCCGATGAAGTTTATTACGCTTGGTCTCTCTTTGTTTGAGAAGACATATTTCGCTAATCAGTCGGTCTGCATCCCTCCCAGAGATCACCGTCAAAGCCTGACAACCTCCAGTATAGTTGTCGGTCAGATACCTTCCCTTAGACTATCATATGGTAGTAGGTAATCTTTCCTCATTTTTGGTTATTACTTTCGCTTAGACTGTCCTATATTTGATAGTAGGTAATACACCTCCTCTTTCGGTCAGATACCTTCCCTTAGACTATCGTATGGTAGTAGGTAATCTTTCCTCATTTTTGGTTATTACTTTCGCTTAGACTGTCCTATATTTGATAGTAAGTAATACACCTCTTCTTTCGGTCAGATACCTCCCTTAGACTATCATATGGTAGTAGGTAATCTTTCCTCATTTTTGGTTATTACTTTCGCTTAGACTGTCCTATATTTGATAGTAAGTAATACACCTCTTCTTTCGGTCAGATACCTTCCCTTAGACTATCGTATGGTAGTAGGTAATCTTTCCTCATTTTTGGTTATTACTTTCGCTTAGACTGTCCTATATTTGATAGTAAGTAATACACCTCTTCTTTCGGTCAGATACCTTCCCTTAGACTATCGTATGGTAGTAGGTAATCTTTCCTCATTTTTGGTTATTACTTTCGCTTAGACTGTCCTATATTTGATAGTAAGTAATACACCTCTTCTTTCGGTCAGATACCTCCCTTAGACTATCATATGGTAGTAGGTAATCTTTCCTCATTTTCGGTTATTACTTTCCCTTAGACTATCATATGGTAGTAGGTAATCTTTCCTCATTTTTGGTTATTACTTTCGCTTAGACTGTCATATATTTGATAGTAGGTAATACACCTTTCTTTCAGTCAAATATCTTTGCTTATGCTACCATGCGTTTAACAGTGGGTAGCACGCATTTCTTTGCTTCAACAAAACATCCTTGACTAGGCCGTCACACGTTGCTAGCAGGCTACCCATCACTTTCAAGATCCTGTTTCACGATCCAAGCTACCGTGTTCCTGATGGTATTATTATATCTCATCTTCATTTCGGAGAATCCACAATGTTGATTGTTCTCTCTTCTCGCGGTGTCTCATGTCGTTGAGTTTGCTCTCTACGTGTCTTGCCCAGTTATTCCCACGGGAGCTCTGTCTTGCATTTTCATATCATTGCATATCATTTGCATACGGTGGCTTCTTATGACAAAAAAATTCGTGCAATGTTTATATTTAAGTCCCTCCTATCTCGTCGAAACGGAGATTCCAATCTCCGTACCTCCGAATAGGAGTAACTTAAATAGGGGCATCTGTTGCACCCTATTTTTTTACCGTAAGATTTCACCTCTTCTTGCGTTTTTCTAGTTATTATTTGACTTTATTTTAATATTTAATATTTATGTGACTAACCAATTAGTGCAGAAATAACTATTTCAGTTCGAACAAGGAGATTGGGCTTTCTAATTTTCGTGATAACATATGTTGCAGAGCTCGCCAAGGCATTCAATTTGAGATTGGATTAGTTATCTGTTAGAGAGGTTTCAACTGAAGTTCACTTATCAAAAACATTGGCATGGTCAATGGTACATTACTTTTGTTAAAAAAGTATAGGTGATGATGAAGCTGCACTGAATGATAGCATTCACCTATTAAGAGAAATGTGGGGAAAACTCGTTTAAATGTTATTGCGGTGTTGACTAAGTATGGCATTAAGGAATTCCCTTTGCAAGGAGTTAAGAATTTAAACCATTAGGAAACTAATATCTAAAAGCTTGCCTTTTCTCTCAAACAAATCCTACCAACGGTGGAACGGGATCTTGGAGGCGACTTTGTTAATGATTATGAAGCAAGAAATTCATCCGTGTTATCGCAAGATGATATTGCGTTCGCTATTTCCAAATCGTACTCAGTACTTCCAATTTTGCAAAGTGCAAGTTATAGGAATACATTTTTCTTAAAACCAAGTTCAAGAGGATAACTTATTATTAACGTTTCCTGCTGGAAAGTTAATGATGTCTTTACATCAATCTACAAAATATTGGGAATTCTACAACGAAAACGTCGGCGAAACATTGCCATTGAATGTCTAAACCCCATAGTAGGCCCTAACTGAAGGTGGTGTCTGCCAGAGATGTTATGACTGTACTTTGGGAGACCACTGTCACGTTTTTTTGCGTCTTGCCATCAATGTCTGCTCTGCACCACCAGAGAGGATGCGTTTCTTCCAATGTCGAACACAACCCTCATGAATTCACCCCGGCAACCTGCAACTACAAAATCAGAAGCTTCCTATTATTACAGATTCAAGCTTATGGAGAATTACAACAGTACTTCAAAAATGAAAAGGAGTGCAGGCAATGTTATCATTTAGCGGAGGGTCGTTGCAGTGCCGCTACGACAGAAAATGAACTGTAGAACATCTTCACATTAGCACAACCAAACCAGGAAATATCTTCCAATAGACCAATACGGTTGACGACAAACCCCGCGCTGATGTCGATCCTAGTGGCGAAAAAATGGATATGAAAGATCCAGCTACATCTGAAAGTCACTTAAGGCGAAAATCAGGCGAGCTTTGATGGCAAAGCACTGGAAGGTTTGCCAGCTTCAACTTTTCGAACAAAGCACCGCGCTGCACCTTCAATGTCACACCGGTGAACTTCCAACTCAAGGTCTTCATCCAATCCCCTGAGCAAATAGAATTCTGCAGATAAAAATCAGTAATCAAATGCCATTGAAGACAGGAGAGGAATAAGTGCACATTAAGGCGCTGATGAACCATTCCAAATACAAGACAGCAGCAAAGACAAAACCAAATACATGGTTAAGGACATACGCCTCCAAGTACCATAAAGCTTGGTTCCAACAAATCGCATCAAATTGGAAACTCACTTACATAGCAGCAACCGAGTTAGGTCACTTTGTCACCCACTGCATAACCATTTGCTGCGTACCACGCCTATCAGGAACTTACGGTTACTTTGAACCTGCAACAATCTCAACCAATAATCAAAGCGTTTAACGGTTAACAAGAATAATTTGAAAGAGATTGAAGGGAGGCACCAATGGTATTCAAAGGCAGCAGCAATTTCTAGCTCTGTCGATGCATCTCTTGACAGCATAAGACGCCCCTGCAAGAAACTGAGCAGTTTAGAATATGGGAGTACATAGCAAAGTTTCAAAATTGAGCATTTGTTTAAATTCAGCAAAACAACCAGTACATGTTTAGAATCAAATGGCAACACCTCTACAAACCTGTTGACAGAAGAGAGAAGAAGTTATGTCAGTATAGAAGAGCAGAATAACATGTTTAAAGGCTAAATCAAACTCATTGGTGATTTTCATGTCAGCAGTGATTCAGCAAGCAAATTCAGCATATCAGCTGTTAAGCGGGCAGTATTCGGAGAAACGGTTTTCATTACTATGACCTACGTGATGGTTGCTTTTCAAGACGTAAGTTGAGATATTAGAAGAAAAGATCAAACCATACTGACTTACTGCCATGGCCTGCAAGAGTTGATTCAAAACGGCTCCTAGTACGGTCAGCCCAAATACTGCCCAAACCACAAACAGGAACGTACAAAAAAAACTCCATACCATCAATCTGATTTCACCATTAGAATAAATCGACCGAAATAAGGCACATTTTAAGTTGATAATGCAGCACAAATTACCTATGCAATTGAAGCTGCTCCTCTTTGACAATCTGCAACAAAACCGGAAGAAACCTTTGAACAACCATACGGTTACAAATTCGAGAGCAGTTTTACATTTTTGAGACAGGATTACCCCAGATATGTTGTTGTATTGGAGTTGTACGATTTCTTAGGCATGGTTAACAGCTGCAGCGATTTGTAGAGGTTGAATTGATCCATCAATGTACATAAGACAGGAATCGAATCATCGTTACCGCATGATGCAACCCAACATAAATAACGAGGCAGCAATTAGAAGAAGAGCGTGCGAAGTTCAGCAGCAACATTGAAAAGCTCCAGTCGTCATTTACCTCCTTACTTTAGAAGAATTAGTCCAAGTATTTACCGCCAATCTGTTTCCTAAGCAAAAGAGTGTCTTGACGACACTAGCCCTCACGCACCAGGTAGCTGCAAACCAACACGCAACAAAGCTCCTACCAGCAGCAGCTCTTTTTAGCAACCGTACCTCTCAAACCAGCACTCTAACACAATCCAGGCCTCAAATTTTCTCCAACCACCTGGTTAACAAGACTAATTATCATCAGTTTCAAACCAAAAGTACATGATCAAACACGAAGACATGGTTAAGTCTATTTCCTGAAATAATCAAATCCCGATCGAACATGTTGAGACGGCGTTGGGAATATTTCACCAGGTTCCAAGCAGCATCACCTGCAATGATCTAAAGCACATCAATTAAGATAACAGCCAAGGCAAAAACCAAGCACTCTTTAGAGGATAGTGTGAACAGCAAGCCGTGGAGTTCTAGCATTATAAAACACACCTCATAAGAACCAATTTCTTTCCCAAACTAGCTCAACACAAATATGGAATTAAGGCATGAGAATCAACCTCAGGAAATAGAATTAGACAGAACATTTCACAATAACCTTTCTTTCCAAAATGAGCGCAACATGTTGGAACCAAAGTAGAAGGAGTTTAACGCCTCAGAAAACATGTTTGGACAAAATCGGCAATATTTTTAAGAGGATATCATGACTTTAATTATCAGAAGGCTATAAGAGAGAGAAAGACGACAATCATACGGGGAGGGACGAAAAAAACACATATTGAAAATCCTCAGAAACCAATCAGAAATCCCCCTCAGATTGCGAATCGAGAGAACAAAGAACTTATCTGCGCTTGGTCGAATCCACCATTGTCAGCCGCGATCCAAAACGGCACCTTCGTCAGCTGTCACCATCACCACCGCAGTGATAAATCTCCGTTCACGTGAAAGCTCACTTGCAGTCGCCGACACCTCGCGGTAATCCTTGTGTTCATCGAATATTGTGGAAATTTTTGATTCGTTTTGTTTGTTCCAGGTTTTAGGATCAAGAAGCAAAAAGACAAAAGGAGAAACAGGCAAGAAGAAGAAGAACGAGAGAGGGAGAGAGATGAGAGCGAGACGAAGAAGAGAAAGGGAGAGGCGCGATCGCGGCGGAGAGGGGATTGGGGGGGATTTAGGGTTTTGTTCTTTTTCTTTTTTTTACGTTGTTTAATTGTAATGATAATCATGATCACTGCACACACATCACTAATCACACGTAATCACTCCCTTAACAACTGTTAATTACCTTTCTAATTGCATCGTTTTAAAAGAAACCTTAATCAACTTATTTTTCATATAAAACTAACTAATACTTTTTTTAAAAAAGTTTAACCATATTTAATTAATCAGCTTTTTGTTATCATCCTTTTTATTTAAATAAATCAAATAAACTTTTTCTAAATAATTAACTAAATACCTATCAATTAGTCTTTTTTAAAATAATAATTACTACAACCTTTTATTTATTAACTATTCTTACATACATCAATTTATTTAATAACTATCCCATTATACTTAATGGCTAAATATTTAAATAATAAAACCTTTTTTAAATTAACATAATTAATTTAACCCTTTTTATAAAATCAAATTCATTAAAAAGAGTACATCTTCTTACAATTCAAGTAATTTATACAACTTTTATAAATAAAATAAAGATAATAATTAATGTAACTTTTGTTTAAAAGATCAAACGCAACTTTTCATCCAAAATCAAATCAACTTTTTATTCAAACCAAAACAAGTCAAACAGTTAAAATCAATCAACCGCGTAAACATGCAAATCAATCTCACTTCACGACACTTGCACCTACACTTAGCGCTTTCATGCGTATGTATCGTCTTATCTTTATCTGTTGTTATTTTATTCACAATGCACACACACCCACTTAGCGCTTTCATGCGTTCGTGTATGGCTTTACATTTCTGCAATTTACTCTTACGCAATTTATTCTATTGCATTCACATTATCGTATTTATCTATTCATACATCGCATTCCGTCCAAAGGAAAAACCTACACATAATTCAACGTTGTGTGTAGTTGCACATCATATGCACCATATTCCCCTCCGATCCTTGATTCTTCAAGTTGATCGTTTAGGATAGATCCTACCCCATAGGAAGGACTTTGTCTTTATCTTTACAACATAGAAATAAAACAATCAAAACACAATACAACTTTCTACAAACACATTTAGAGAATAGATGTTAATCATCTTAAGTGGGATATAATCTCCACCCCACAACAAATACAATCAAACATGTAGGGACTTTGCCTTAAGAACGACAAAGGCATGCTTGGCGACCATCCGAGTATGTAAGACCTTTTCTTAAGATAACACAAAGACCATTTCCTACAACCCCCTTTTTACATTTGTGGCGGTTATATCTCCCTTAAAATGAAGACTCATCTCTTCTCCTAAACCCAATCAACCAACTACCCTAAACCCGTAGAAACTTTGACCACAGTCAAAGAGCTCCTCTAACCCTTTAGGGCGAACTACAACATACTCTGATTCCACTCCCGTAAGGATATGTAGGCACAAGGTGCGATACCTTATCGAGTATACTTAGATATAAACCCCTAGGGTCTCTAAGCCATTAAGCAGATAAACACTTAGCAGTAAACAACATAAAACAAGAGGTTCCTGTAGAGTACTACAGAAACTTAGGATGCTAGTACCTTCCCTAAGTTTAACCAACCCCCGAACCTAAAACAATCTAGCTTGCATTTGCATTGCATTGTGGGAATTTCGATCTTTATCCCTTCCTTTGGACAAATCAAAGTTCGGTTGCAAAATGAATTAAAGATTCAAACTAATAAATAGTTTGGTATCCGATTTTCACCGCGACACTACCGATTAAACCATTTATGCCCTAGAATGGAAAATGGAGAAAAACACCCAAACAAACTCAAACAATCCATACATAATCACATACATCGATAAGATAATGATATTTCACACCCTTACCTTGCTCAAATCGATGCTTGAGAGTTGTTCTTGATGAAAACCCAAGCTTTGCTCTTTTCTTCCCTTTTTCTCCTCTTCCACTTTCCTTCTCTTCTTTCTCCTTCTTATGTTTCTAACTTTCTATTTCTTTTCCAAATTTCCTTTATATCACTTTCTATCCAATTTCCTTCCAATTTATTTTCCTCTCAAACATCTACCAATTTAATAAATAATCACTCAATTAATTAAATAAACCCCATAATTCATTTAATTAATTAAAATAATCACTTAATTAAAATTGGATTGTTACAATTCTCCAGGCACTTCACCGTCTCCCGACGACACCCGAAGACGAAAGCATCTCTATAAGCCATCATCCAAGGGAAAGAGGAATCTCTCCAGGACTACATAGAGATATTCAACCGAGAGGTTGTGCAAGTGTCTGCCTCGGACTACATGAATAAGTATTTGGTCAAGCAAGGACTACGACCTCGCACTGAGTTCTCCAAGGCCATCGGGATCGAAAGGCCTAACACTTTAGACACCCTCCTTCAAAGGGCCCAATCATACATCCAGTATGAGGAAAAGAAGGTTGTCCACTACGCCTGCGACTCACGGAACCAAGAGAGTTCCAAAAATGTTAGGCATGAAGACTTTGTCGCACCCAGACGGGGTGGCGAGAGGAGGAGAGAAGACCGGCCCCGGGATTCCAAAGAATAGAGGGGACCGGCTGACCGTTTCATTGAGTACACGCTACTCACAGCTTCCCGCGAGCGCATCCTGGACGAATGCATAAACTCAGAGTTACAATGAGGCAGTGCCCGTTTTCCGAGGCCAATGTGTCGCACCTCGAAAAATTCATTCGAACATACGACCCTCGCGCAAAAGGCGCGGAAATGCGGTTCGACAGAGTCGCCACCGAACTTTATTTTTCCCGAATAAACGGGAGAGGAAAATATCGAGAAAACCTCTTAAATGCGGAAGGAACACGGCCGTCTCAACCATATTCCTGGGTCCGGGAGTCGGTTACGCGAGGGGAAGGTATTAGCACCCCTCGCGTCCGTCGTACTCGACGGGAACCTCTTAATTTGAGTTAACGGATGTTAGCTAAACTTAATTTTTCTCTTCTCGCTACTAAATGCTAAAGGATACTATAACGGGATAAAAACACTAGGGAAAGGGGATGGTTAGAGGATAGGGTGCTCGCCAAGGATTGGGGCCCTTGTGCCTACGTATGCTCATTCGGACGAGAATGAGGAATCAGAGCGTCGTAGTTCGACTACGGGAAAGGAAGGGGGAAATGGAAGATGGAGGGGATTGTGGAGAAAGGTAGAAGTGTGCTCGCCAAGATCATCGCAATCTTGTGCCTACGTATCTTACATTCAAGAATGAATGAAGAATCAGAGCGTTCGTAGTTCGTGGTAGCGACCACAAAAGAAACGGGTTTGAATTGGATTGAAAGGGGTACGGATGACGATTACTCGAAGCTTGAGAAAGACTCCTCGTGCCCAAGTAATCGGGAGATCGAACCAAAGACTTGGAACACTCTCTTTTTCATCTTGAAGAATAATGTTATGTTTGAATGGTGTTTGAACTGATGACGCTTATTTTAGCTTAGGAAGGATTTCTCGGACCAAAATAATCGGGAGGGCGAACCAAAGACTTGGAACACCCCCTTTTTCATCGTAAGAGAAATTGTATTTGAAAGGATGACGATCAATTGAAGCTTAAGAAAGACTTCTCAAACTCCAAATAATCGGGAGAGCAGACCAAAGACTTGGTACACTCTCTTTTTCATCGTGAAAGGAAAGTTGTTTGAGTTGGAGATAGTTGAACGATGTCGAGTTGTTAATGTTATTTAGAGGCGTCAATTGTTCACACCCGAATAAGACAACTCGCATGTAAACAACTGAAAGCAAGATCAAAGACTTGAACCTACTTTTTACACCTTGAAAAGAATTAAATAATTGTTAATTGATTGATGATTTTTTTCGAAAATCCACTTGACGTTGGATCAAGGGTTTGACTCGTTATCGCGTGCAAGGCGTGTTAAAAATGAAATTGTTTTGAGAAAGAGACCGACTTGACTTACGCATCAAGGGTCGAGTTGTAATAGGTTGATGGCGAATGCGTACGAGCACTCGACTTACGAGGTTGTTTGAAAGTGGCTCGATGATGAATCGAGAATTGGTCTGAAAATAGTTTGAATCCGCTCTAGTCCCTATGGGTGCTCCTAGGAGATAAACTAATAATCAAAGAAACGCGAAACATACATCAGAATGGGAGAGGGGTACATGTAAGTTACACGGGATTGCACGAAATAAAAGGGTCTCATTGTCAGGTAGCCCAAGAGAAAGCCGTGTGTGTACATTTGTGTCCTAAACTACTCCTTGAGCAAAGTCGGGCACGACTCAAAGTTAGGATACCTGCAAATGACCAAAGATCCAACAGTCCACCAATTTGGCTTTTAGGAGTTTCGATAGTTTATTATGTATTTTCGAATATGAGTGAGTAAGTATGATAAATATGAGATATATGAATAATAACATGAACAATATGAATAGATAATATGTTAAGATAAATGTAGCAATAATATGGATAACGTGGAAATTAAATTTAATAGTCAATTAATCGAAATAAAATCGGAAGAAAAAGTGGTCTCGGATCCTTTGTTTCACGCCACTAATGTGACGGTTAAACGGTGGAAGTCTCGTCATCGACCCAAAACAAAAATGGGTCAAAATGCCCAATGACAAAAGAGAAATGGAATCAACTTTAAAAATGAAGTATAAGAAATTCTAAAGAGAAATAATAATAAAACTTTAAGAACTAATATATATATATATATATATATATATATATATATATATATATATATATATATATATATATATATATATATATATATATATATATATATATATATATATATATATATATATATATATATATATATATATATATAACCCTAATATACTAACATAATAAATACTATATATAAAATAAAATAAAGCTAATATATAAAGTTCTAAAGAAAACAAAATATTTACAAACTGTAAAAAAAAAGTTAAGAAAAATATAATATATACAAAACTGTTTTTTTTTTTATAAAAAAAACGTATATTTACATATTATGTAAGAAATATAAAATAAAAGAGGGAGATGCGCTGGTCTTAAGTGGGAGGTAAAAAAATTAAAGGAGAATCACTTGGGCCCGAAAGCCCATCATCTCCCTCACCAGGCAGACAGAAAAAAAAAATTGATTGAAAAAATAAAAACTTAACGCCACAGCCCAATAGTTCATATGGCCTCCTAATCAGGTTTAAAGAACATGGCAAAAAAAGAACTAGAATCCCAATGTTTTCCCACCGACATCCTCAGTCGCGATACCTCAACAGACATGTGGTGAATCAAAGAAACTCCACCCTCAAAGACGCAACACATAACTCAAACTCCTTAACATTCGTCGGCCATTGAAGAAACTGAGCGAAAAAGAGACGAAGTGGTCCGCTCAAAATCATTGCTTTCACCGTGACGACGTCGTATTAGCCCCAACCTTCTTTTGATTGCCTTAGGACATCGTCCTTTCCTCTTTCTACCTCCGACTCAATCTCAGATTCACGCTCAAAGTTTTGATACGAGGTGTGTTTCTTGTTATACTTCTTCTCATCAATTTCTGATTTGGGTGCAGATCCTGTTGCGGTTTGGAATGGGTCACATTTGGGTTCAGTTTGAAAAAAAAAGGGGTTGGGGTTTTATTGTTTACAGGTTGGTGTTGGGAATGGATTGCAGTTTTGATTTTTGCTGAGGGAGTACGATGGTTTTTGAAGGTTAAACGACTTTAAGACGCCGCAGTTTGGGGTTGGGGTTCCGTTGTGATGGTTTTTGAATGGACGACGAAGGAGGGTTTCGTTGAGTAGGTTGATGAAGAAGAGGTCGGGTTTTTGAAGAAGAGGAATTGGGAGGAAGAGAATGAAGGCTAGGTTTTTCTTATTGAAGAAGAACTCCCTCTTTTCACGAAGAAGAACGAGGTTTGGGTTTTATTGTTTACAGGTTGGTGTTGGGAGTTTAGGTTGAAGATTTGAAAGTCATTTTCGGTTGAGCTCAAAGAAGAGGTTTTATGTGTTGAAGTCGTTTGTGCTGTCCCCCCCCCCTTTTATGGTTCTCTTTTAATCTAAATCTCCTGTTGTTGTTGTTGTTGTTGTTGGTTTGTGCAGGTTTATCGTTGTGGAGTCTCGCGTGGCTTATTGCAACTGTGTAGCATGTTGGTCGTACGATGGTGCAGTGTGTATGTTTTGTTGTGATGTTTTTTTTATGTTGGCCTACTGTAATTCTGGTGGTGATGTTCCTTTTCTGCCACTCGTTTGTATGTTTGCAGGACTTGTGGTAGTAAGTTGCAACAGCTTGAGGTTTTGGACAAAGTTGTACGGGAGCAGAGTAGGGTCCGGGCCCTATTGTACCTTTATCACACTGAAATCCGCTTGGTAGCAGGTTTTGTTGGTTGGTATGCAAGTTTTGGTTGTGCAGAGTGGTCGTACAAGTGCTGGTGGTGTATCATGTGTGTCTCTTTTTTAAAAAAAATTTCATATCATTACTTTTCAGCTGGTAGCTATCTTCATTAAAGCACTGCTTTTGGTATCCTTTTGTCTGTTGCAGGAAACTCCTTTTCATCATTTTCGTTTGCAAGTAGATATATAGAGGTGGTATGGAGGTTGAAAAATGGAAAAGGGAAAGGTTGATTTGAAGAAGAAAAACCAAATTTTTATTCGAGCTGTAGGTTGAGATTTTTTCGATTCAACTGCTTGAAGGAGATGGGGAGGTTGTAGCCTTTGTGACTCGGTTTCGTGTGCCAAGGTGACAGCTTTATTGTGTTTTGCTGTTGTGGTATTGGCTTGGAATGTAGTGCAGGCTGGTTTATAGCAGAGGTGGGGTTACAGCAGGTTGCAGGGTTTTTTTTTGACAGAATTTGGTTTTGTCCTTATAATCCTCTCAACTTTACAGCTAATGATGAAATGTCCTTTTTCTTTCAACTAGCAGGTTTGGTGTGGTGTTGCATTTGTTGTGCGAGTGATACATCTGCTGCAAGTGAAGCGAGTTTTATGCTGTGATGGTTGATCTAATACTTGACTTTTTTCTCAAAAACAGCATCTGGCTGTGTGGAGGTGATGGCCAAAGAATGGTATACAAGCTCTGTTGTGGGCCAGCCAAGAGAATGTAGGACCATTTGGGATTGTAACACTTACTGCAATTTTGAGTTTGTAATATCATCCTAAAATATACGTGGGCCGTTTTCAATCATGGGGGTTCCACCATATGGCACATTTTGTGAATTCTTGTTATTTGCACCATGTAACATTACTTGAATTTTCTGTACCAGCTCTTCTCATTCATGAAGCAACCCGTTTATTATTATTTTTTTGACTTCAGACTTTGGTTTCCAAATCAATCAAACCTTGTGACACCTTGTGACAATATTTTATAAGTTTGGCATTTATGAGTTAGAATAGGAATTATAGTGAATCAAAATGACCTCACTCAATTGCAAATGTGACCATCAAAATCCCATTGTGATGCTAATCATGAACACCACTTGTTTTATTATCTATTTTTTCTGCCTGTAACAATATAATTCAGAACTTAAAGTGATCCACTTATTATTTTATCATCATCATTTGAGTAATTGCAACAACCTTGACAAATCTCTGCAACATACGTGAACCTGAACGTGTTCCCTTACAACTCTGTTGGTGTTAACATTATCTCTTTGCATTGAATATCAGTTTCTCCCTTGACATTATCCTAAAAGGCGTGCCCATATGGATAGAACTAAATGAATTTATTTTGGGAATATATGCGTTTCATGGAGAAATCATTTCAAAAATATGATTTGCATTAAGACCTTGTATCCTCAAGAAACATCTTGATCACTTAGTCCAAACAAATGAAGATAACAAAAAGAATCACCACTACCGTTTCGTCATAAAATTTTCGGACGAGACATCGACTTGAAATGCAGTCGGATCACATTGCTGACATATTACTTAACATGCTCATGGCCTACCAAAAATGACTCACCAATCTAGACCTTCTTTTTAGACCTGATTTACGATCATTAACCAGTCAATTATGCCTTGAAGTTGACCAGCTACACAGATTGAGCAATTGATGAGACTGAGGACACACCTCCCTACAAGAGCCTATGGCCACAAGGTATCGACCTAGACCCAGAATCATGGCTAGAAGCCAGATGATCCCACGAATGTCAAGTACAAGAAAACACGAGGGTAGGACAAATTTAGGATATGACACAATGCCCCCGAAACCCAACGTCGACAAGTTCAAATATTGCAAGTTCCACTAAAGCCATGGACATGTCACAAAAGATTTCGTCCACCTCAAGGATGAAATCGAAATCCTAATCTAGGAGAGGCACCTGAAGCAATACACCAGAAGGAACGAGGCCCTTCGACATGAAACTCGCGATATGAAGAGGGTCGAGGAGGTGTCGCCCTCATCCGACAAGATCGGGCTGCAAGTCACCTTGTGCATCTCTTGGCCAGAAGAATTCTGCCTCCCCTTCGAGGCAGACACAACGTTATCCGCCCGTAGTCCATGGGAGAACTTCCCAGTCGCGATGGTCATATCCGGCGATGGTCCCAACAATTTCTTAGTAGGTTCAGTCAAGAGGAAATTTGAGGAGCTGATCGACAAGAGTTCAAAGCAGAACGCCGCCCTCGAGAAGTTCAAAGGAAACTCGAACCCGATCACCTTCTACCTTAAGGAGCTGCGGGCGGCACGCCTAACTCTAGCATTCCTCTTCTGATCAGGTCTTAGATGGCTAACTTTGACGTCCTCCGCATCCTCGACAACCAAGGAAGCTCGGTAGACATCATGTATGCCCACCTCTTCACCACCTTCCAGCTCGACGAGAGCCATTTGACGTCGTATGTCGGCTCTGACTTACAAGGTTTCAACGGTACCGCCACGCGCCCATGGGGGTATGTGGAGCTCCTTGTCACCTTCAGGTCCGAAGAAACTGCGAGACAGGTCAAGGTCCGCTTCCTAGTGATAAAATGTCCCTCCCTGTACGAATGTATTTTGGGGAGGTCGACCATAACCGAACTGACCGCGGTGTCATCTGTAACCCGGTGAACTGACTTTAAACAATGTTGCGGATAGCAAGAGTCGCCACCGACTTTTATTTTATCCATAAGGAAAGGTTATAAAAGAACAGGAAAGACCTTAGAGAATATTTTGGGTCCGGGGGGTAGGTTATGAAAAGGGAAGGTATTAGCATCCTTTTCATCCATGGTTATCCATGGGCTCTTAGGTACTTAAGCTCACTTTTGAATTGTTTTGAAATTGTAGTGTGTGAATAGAAAATTTTCAGAATAGTTAATAAATAATCCATGTAAGGATGTGTTAAGAACTTGTTTGAAAACTTGTTGAAAATTTGTTTAAGTGCGAAACAATTTTGAAGTGAGCAAGCACCTAGGAGTAACCTACCCTAATGTTTAAAGGTCTTTCTTATTCTTCATTCTTTCCTTTAGTAAGACTATCCCTACTATAATGGAGTAGGTAGTCCTTACTTTGGATGTTAAGGGACATGTGAGGGACAATTTGACTTTGAAGGCCATTGTGGGATGTAATAAGCACATATAAGGGACCATCATCATTTTTCGAAAGGGACTCGATTCGTAAAGGCAACCATAAGGGACTTTGATGATTTTTCTATTTGAGGGACTTGCTTTATACACCCCACTTAACCATTATTCGTAGGCAACTTGAGGGATATCCTTAGGAAGTGAGACGGCGATTAAAATCGACTTACGTGTGTGACGTGTTTATTTTAATTATCTTTATTTAAAAGTGATCTAAATTTATTTTAATATTACATACATGTTGTTACACTCCCTAATTACTAACCATAATAATAATTAAATAATTAAACAACTTTACATCCAAGAAACAATTACAAAATAATAAGCAAAATAATTAAATAGCAAAGATAAATAAAATATAAATAAGCAATAATAAATAATAAAGGGGGTTAATTCTAAGTTTACTCGGCAAGACATCGCATCTTGTGCCTACGTATCCTTACGGGAGTGGAATCAGAGTAATCGTAGTTCCCCTCAATAGGGAGGTTAGAAACTTCTTGACTGTGGTCAAGGTCTCAAGGGGAATAAACGCATCTTAAGGACACGCTTACGTGGAGTGTAGAAACTCCAAATCTCTACGTTGAAATGTTAAGTTGTAATTAGGGTTAAATTAGGGATTCCACGACGGGAAACCCTAAAATGAGCGCGGCGGCTCTTTGACCTAATGCTAAGGGTAAAATTGTAATTTTGCCTGCGGCGAGACATTTGTGAAAATTAGGGTTTGTAGTTTGTAGTTTTGAGGATTTGAAATTGAATGTGTGAAGTTTTACGGACTATTGGCGCGGCGGCCAAACAGTTAGACCTAACCTTCGGATGTGTGCAATGTGACAGAAATAATAGTAAACGCGTGAGATAATTGAATCATGCAAACAGAGAGATAATGTCATAATTTAAACCATGCAAGCAGAAATTTAAAGGCAGAATTTAAAGAGCGATTGTTAAGTTCGCGAGGTTACATGAGAGGAGCAGATACAATATGATAATGAAATTTGAATTGAACAATAATAAAATAAAATAAATAACGGTTCTAGTTATTATTTTAAAAAAAAGATTTTAGTTATTATTTTAAATTTATCTAAAAAAAAGTTTTTTCTTAAAAATAATAGGTTTTCATATTAATTTGGAAAAGATGTTAATGTTATTTATTTTTAAAAAACAGATTTTTATATTATAACAAATTTTAATAAATTAATGATAACAATAATAATAATAATGGTAATAATAATGATAATAATGATAATAATAATAAATAATGATAATAATAATAATAATAATAATAATAATAATAATAATAATAATAATAATAATAATAATAATAAAGCAATAATGAATTTTAAATGTGCCAAATAACCCAACAATGTTGCTAACGCAGAAATGCGCTCATCGCAACCAGATCTAAATCGGACGAAACAAAATTTATCGCAAAGAAAAAGAAATTAAGCAAAAAATAGTATTATTGCTCACACAAAAATGCGATCATCGCAACCAGATCGAACTAACACAAATGTCACGCGTCATGCACACAAATGTGCAAACATCGTATCGACATAATTCGATCAAAAATCTTATATATATAAACTCTAACAATTTAAAAATTATATATATATATAAACGTAACAGTAATAGATAAAGAAAAAGAAATAACGGTAATAGATGAAGAAAAAGAAATAACGGTAAAAGATGAAGAAAAAGAAACAACAGTAATAGATGAAGGAAAAGAAATAACGGTAAACGATGAAGAAAAAGAAACAATAGTAATGGATGAAGAAGAAAACTAAATAACGGCAAACGACACTCACTCCTCTTAGGTTTTTTTCCATTCTCCCCCTTTTTTCCAACAAGGCAACACATGTATATATAGGGAACAAATTAGGGTTAACACCAAATTGTCAATAATGTCCCTAAAGCCCATTTTAAAGCCCAAACTAAATAATTAGTTAAGAAAAAATAAAATTTAAATAATTTAAAATAATTAAAATAAACTTAAAATAAAAACTAATAATCCTATTGATTCCTAAAATAAAAAATATTATAAAAAGAACAAATTTTTTTTCAATATTTTTTATTTTATGATTTTTTGGATATTTTTATGAATAATTTAGAAAAAAGTGAAAAAAATAATATTTTAAAAAATGATTTAATTAAAATACGAAAATAATAATTAAATAATAATAAAAAACTATTTTTGTTATTTTTTTAATGAAAGATAGAAAAATTTAGAGTAAAAATAATAAAAAACAAAAAAAAAAAAAAAAGTGACAAAGGTGAGATTCGAACTCTCAACCTCTCACACTCATAACTCCTTACACATGTCCTCCTGCCAATTGTGCCATTTTTACTTTTTAGAAAAAAAATGCATGCCATATGATATTTACCTGCAAAAAGTCAAATGACTACACAAATTTGTTAGTAATTGATTAAATGCAATGAAATGCGACGACAAATCTTAGGGCAAAATTTGGGGTATTACAGTTATTATGATAATATTTCTCACCCAACCTCTCTTTGATGTTGGCAAAAAAAAAATCATGAAGTTTGACTTTGGTTTGACCACAGTTGACCTCAGTTTGACCTTTTAACTGCATTGACTGCTTTTGACTTATCTGATCATCTGACTGAGCAAACTTTTGAGAAAGGTCTTGAAACTTGACATGGGGGTTCTTATACACATATAAGATGTTATGAAGCTCACTTGAAGTCTTGGAAGTCCATTTAGCCTGATTAAAGTCAAAACCCTAGTTTTGGATGCACTGTTTAGGAGGTGCATTGTCTGAAGGAATTGTCAACTCTTCTGACCAATTATGAATTTTGTGAACCTTGTGAACCTTCTTGGAACACAAAGTCTTGTATTGTGAGGGCAAATTTTGGGGTGCAACATCATCCACAGTGCACCTAAAGATGAAGCATTACACGACCAGGGGTCGAGTAGTCACCCTTCATAAAGAAATCTAAGTAACCATAAACAGACTCAAATCAATTAATATCATGCCCAAGAATGCCGACAAGTCATCCCGAACTGAAGAGCAGAAGCCGCTCCCCCATGTCAACTCCGTCGAGATTAACTGCCGCTTCCCCGACAAGTAGGAGCAGAGCAACATACAAGAACACGCGCCTCCAGAAAACAACGGGAAGCCACTTTACCAAATGCGCCCTATTCTAGATGGCGAGTTCGAGCTCATCATGCTCGGCGATGACCCCGACAGGAGAGTGAAGATCGGAATTGGGATACCCGACCTGGCGCAGAAACATCTGAAAGCCTACTTCTGGGAGAATGCTGACCTATTCGTATAGAGCGCTGCAGAGATGCCCGACCTCGACCCAGATGTGGACTGTCACCAACTTACAATAGATCTAGCCGCCAGGCTTGTAGTGCAACATAGGCGTAGGCAGTCTCCCGAGAAAGCGGAGGCTGCTGAAAAGGCTGTAAAAGACCTCTTAGAGGCAAATTTTATTTCAGAAGCCCGATACACAACCCGGCTATCCAATGTTGTACTCGTTAAAAAGAATAATGGAAAATGGAGGATGTGCGTTGATTATACTGATCTTAACTGGGCACCCCAAAGATGCATACCCATTGCCTAACATCGACAAACTGGTCAACAATTCTGCAAGTTTTAAATTACTGTCATTCATGGACGCATACTCGGATACAATCAAATCCCCATGGAAAAAGACGACAAGCAATATATGGCTTTCATGACCGAGTCGGGAAATTATTACTAAAATGTAATACCCTTCGGTTTGAAAAACACCGGCACAACCTACCAACGAATGATGAACAAAGTCATACAGAGCGAGATCAGATACATGCTCGAGATCTACATGGATGACATGATCTTAAAATCTTAAGAAGAGATCGACCACACTGCCCATTTCAGAAAGGTCTTCAACACAACAAGGAGATGTAAGATGAGGTTCAACCTGGAGAAATGCACCTTCGGTGTCCGGGCAGGCATGTTCCTCGACTTCTATCTGACAAAACGAGGGATTGAGGAAAACCCTGACAAGTTCAAGGCATTCTCCGAGTTACCAACGCCGAACTCGAAGAAGTCGATCCAATCGCTAAACGGGATGCTCACCTCGCTGTTCTGCTTCGTGGCCAAATCTGTCCAACACGCACTCCCATTTTCAAACTCTTGCATAAATAGGCCACATTTGAGTAGACCGAGGAGTGCGAACAAGCACTCCTCTACCTTAAACAAGCCCTCTTGTAGTATCATGTCCTCTCATGACCATAAAATAGGGAGACGTTATACTTGTACCTCGTCGTCACGACCGAGGCGTGCAACGCGGCTCTTATCCGAGAAACCTCTAAGGGGCAGAAGTCGATATAATTCACCAGTAAATCCCTCTAGGTCCCCGAACTTAGGTACCAGCAGATCGAGAAGGTCGCTCTGGCCCTCGTCACTGCAGCCAGAAGGTTGCAGTATTATATCTTGGCCCACACGATCGTGGTAAGGATAAACCAACCCGTGAGGCAGCTGCTCGGCCAATCCGACATGGTGGGAAAAATGCTTAAATGGTCACTCGAACTCTTTGATTTCGACCTCCAATACAAGGGTAGGAAGGCCCTGAAGGCCCAAGTGCTAGCCGACTTCGTCGCATAGATGACCGCCCTAAAACCCTCGACTGACGGATCTCAAAAATGGACAATCTACGTCGACGAGGCATCCAGTTCGACAGGGAGCGGAGCGGGCATCATCCTAGAAAATGAGAAAGGAATCTTGATCGAGGTCTCTCTCACATTATCCTTCCCGACATCAAACAACTAGGCCGAGTACGAGGCCTTCTTCGTCGGACTACGCCTGGCCGAGGACCTCGGTGCGAAAGAGGTAAAAATATTTACCAACTCCCAGCTCATGGCCTCTTAGGTGCAGGGAGAGTACCAGATCAAGAACGACGGCCTCATCGAGTACTTGGCCATAGTGAAAGAAAAGATGAAAAAATTCGAATCGGCGAAAGTAAGTCACGTCCCGCGCAAACACAATACCCGGGCAGACATCCTATCTAAGCCAGCGAGCACGAAGAAAAAATGCGGAAACAAGTCCGTCATCCAAGAGGTGCTTCCACGTCCAAGTATTAAGAAACGCGCCTTGATAGTCGATGTAAACGCCATCGGTGATGGCCAGTGCTGGATGAGCCCGATATACGAGTACCTCAGCATGGGGAAACTACCCAATGACTCCAAGAAGGCCAACATAGTCAAGCGACGTGCCTGCTCGTACGTCCTCGTCAAGGACAAGTTATACCGGCGGGATTTCTCAATTCCCCTCTTCAAATGCGTCGAGGATTCCAAGGTCCCCAGTATACTATAGGATATCCATGAAGGGATCAATGCGCAACACCTTGGCAAACGGTCCCTATCTCGTAAAGCATTGCGGGTAGGGTACTACTGGCCCACCATACAACAAGACGCCAAAGAGAACATCAAGAAGTGCGAAAAGTGCCAGCGGCATGGGGACATGCATCTAACACTGCCCAACGATCTCAAAACGCTCTCATCCCCATGGACATTTTCCTGGTGGGGGATGGACATCCTCGAACCCTTCACCATAGGGTCATACCAAAACAAATATTTGATCGTCGGTATCGACTACTTCACTAAGTGGATAGAGGCCGAAGCCTTAGGCAAAATCACGACCCACAACATACTCTGTTTCTAAAAAAGGAATATACTTTCCCGGTTTGGTGTACCCCAAGTCATCGTTACCGACAACGGGACGTATTTCACCGACAAGAACTTCTAAGACTTCGTCACCAAGTTGGGCATAAAGCAACACTTCACATCTGTCGAGCACCCGCAAACGAACGGGCAGGAAAAAGCCGCGAACAGAGAGATCCTACGCGGCCTAAAGCGAATATTGAGCGAAGCAAAAAAGAGATGGATTGAGGAGCTCCACAACATGCTCTGGGCCTATAGGAAAACTCCACACTCAAAAACCAGGGAGACCCCATTCTGACTTACCTATGGAACCGAGGCCATAATTCCTTTGGAAATAAGAAAACCCTCTAGGAAGACCGAGTCCCCCCTCGACGAGGAGACGAGTGATGAGGCCCTGATAAAGGAGTTCGACCTCGTCGAAGAGATTCAGTCGACGACATCCCTCTGTGAAGCCTCGCTCAAACAGAAGATAACTTGGCGACATGACAACAAAGTCATCAAACATGAATTCCAAGTATGCAGCCTAGTCCTACGAAGAAACTAGGAAGATTCGCACGTAGGTAAGCTCGTCGCAAACTGAGAGGGCCTCTACCGCGTCCACGCGAAAACGGGGACCGAAGCCTACTACCTCAAAAACCCAGACGGGGAGGAACTTTCTCGACCATGGAATGCTAAGAAGCTTAATCAGTACTACAATTAAACACTACCCGTGACCTATTCGCGTTGCAACCATAAGATCGCGCTAAGGTATAAGCGCGACTCCTAAACTCGAGACAAGAAGATAAGATCCCGCTCTTGTGTGTTCGAGTAAACTCTTGATCCGATGGGGATACCTCAACCGAGCTCCATCGTTGTCGTACTAACTAGGTAGGACTCTCAGCTCGTGATGGGAAGTTCACACCTTGAAGCAAAGACCTCAACCGAGCTCTTAGCTTCGTTGAAGGTCAGAATCCGACTCCGACCTCTCGACCAGTTCTCTACACTGTGAGGACCTATAACATCGAGCAAAGGCTCCAAATACTTAAACGAAAACAACCAAATACAACGATTGACTATCCACAAGTAAAACACGTATGCAACATACAAGTAGCACACACAAAATATACATACCAAAAGATAAATAAAAGTGCATTGTGTCGGGCAGAGCCCTTGTTCAAATATTACAAGTCAAAACCCTTGGCACGTAGGCCGGGAAAAATCAACTACTAACTACGGAACGCATGTCTGACAAAACGATTCAAATGGCGCGCAGGCTAAAGAACTAAAAAAAGAAGAAAAAGAATCAAGCAACGGCTTCTTCCTCGGGCCGGGGTCCCCCATCACTCTGGCCGGTTCCATCCTCGGACGCCTCAGTGACAACCACCCTACCATCAACAACCTGGTGGAAAGGGTCGGTCCCCTCGAGGACAAGCTAAGCCACAGGATTCAAGAGCTCCCAAACAGTCCTGCTCGAGCTCCCAGATCTGGGCGACTAAGGCATTACGAGCTACAAGAGCTTTTTCCTCCTCCGTTTATCCTCAGCAGGCTTAGCATTGACCTCTAGCTCAGCCACCTTGGACATTAGTTGATCCCGCTCCCCCTTGATTTTCTTCATCTCTTCCCGCATTTCGTTCATCTCGTGAAGGAGGCGCACCTGGGCTTTGTACCTCGTCTTAGCCTCGAGCAGATCATACTCCACCTTATTTTTCTCTGCATCAAGGATGGTGTTCTAGCTCTGCAGCTTTTTCAAATCAGAGGTCGGACTGGTTTCATCATTGAAGAGCAAGGCCGTCTCAAAATTCCTCATCATGGCGGCCATGTCCTCGGTTAACGCTTTTCTTCGGGACACCCTGTCAATCCCCATGACTGCATTGATTTCAGCTTCAAAGAGTTATCCCTGGAGAAGAAGTTGTGATGGAGGTGGCAAGGGGGTAGCATAAAATTTTCCACGGGCGTGCTCTCATCGAGGTCGACAAGTATGGGTTCCTCCGTACGCTGTCGTTTGGATGAAGTCTCCTGCGTGGGAGGAAACTGACTGCATTGGGGAGAGGAGGAACCACCAGCTCCTTGGTCGGGCTTCAGCATCTACTGAACCTGAGAGGCTCTACCTTTGGCGTCCTTCTTCCCGCCCTTAGCAGCCGCGAGCTTCATTATACATTCTTATACGTTCGACATCTGGCCTGCAACAAAAAACAAGGAAAATTGAATCAGTACAAAAAGAAAAAGGCAAGCGCCCAGGAAAAGAAAACATTCACTACCTAAGAACCTCAAGGCCTCCTCACGGGACCTGCACTCGAGGAGGACCTTGGTGTTAATCAAGCGAGCCTCGCGACGAACCTCTCTGCTCTCGTCGAGGATGAAACTCCCATCCTTGTAGGCACATTTGACAGGAGTGAAACTGGAGACAAATTCAACTATCTTTTCGTAAGGTAGCTGGTCGTCGACGTCCAGGTCACCGTGCTTCACGATAAAGTTGTTTGTGCCCTTATCGAAGTAATCCTCTACCCACTCGAGGGTAAACTTCAACACCAATGTCTCCTCACGCTGCCCATTTTCCTCTTTGACCACAAGGTCGTACAGGGAGTCGACGGCCACGTGAGATACGGGCTTTACAACATATAACATGTCCTTGAAGGTGCGAATAAAATCTTGGTACGCCCGAGATAGCTTCCTCGGCTGCTTCAAGGATACCTAGTTATGCCAACCTTGGAATGATTGATGTTGTAAGTGAAAATTGCAGAAGAATAAGGGGAGTGTGACCCCAATACCAAGATGTTTGCAGACAAGTTCAAACGCTCGCACGAACACTATCGCCTTAGGGTAAAGTTACAAAGGCGCCAGGTGCAGCCACTAGAACACTCCCCCTGAAAATCACTGAAGGGGAGACGAATTTCCATGTCCCGAAATGCAAACTCGTACATCGAAAACCTCATCTCCTTAAACCTTGAGCAGATACGGTGCTTCTCCCTAGGCTTATAAACCATCCAACTCAGGCAGGAACCCTCGACGCAATCCTCGATAGTGACGAAGGCGTCCGTATCGTCGAAGGAAAAACGCGACATGATGTTAAGAGGTTCCTGCCCGACCCAATCTTCAGGCGTACAAACTTGTTCGGCCCCGACGTCTTCGATGGGTATGTTGAATTCAACTTCGTTCTTGATATGAATGACACTCTCGACCCTTACGACCATTTTACCTGAAAAGCAGAGGAAAACAGTGAATTTGATTTCCAAGATCAAATCCACCTTTCCACCGCAAATCAAGTGAAATGGAGAAGGGAGAGACGAGGAGCCCTTTGACAGATCCTCCCCGATGTAGAGTAGAAAGCCCCCTCCTCGATGGAGACTCATCCACGAAGAAATTCCCATCGACACGAAACGGCAAGCCTCCTTGACAGAGAGGCTCCTCGCGTAAGAAAACCCTAGTAAACACAGGAAAACTCCTCGACAAAGACCTTCTCGCAATGTTCGTACACTTGCGGGGAGCAAGGCTCCCCAAGACCTTTATCACAGGTCCTCGAGACCTTTATTAGAAACTTCATGAAGCTTCAAAAATCCTCACGAACTTCCCAGCGTCTTGGCCGAAAAATTCATGAGCTTGACTAGAAACTTCATAAGCTTGACCAGAAAACTCATAATTCGGCCGAAAACTTCATTAGCTCAGCCGGAAAACTCATAGCCCTTCCAGAAACTTCATGGAAGTCGTCGAAAAACTCATGCATTCCCTGTAACCTACGAGCTCCCCGGAAAAGTCATTGGAAAATCCATAAAAATCTGGAATAGGAAACAGAAACTTACTTAAAGGAAGAAGATCTGAGCGAAGGAGAAAGGTTGACGGCGACAGTGACTAAAGACGCGGTTTGGGGAGCGGAGAGAGCTTGTAGAGACTCAGAAGAAATTCTAACTGAAATGAAAGGGAAATGAAAATGAAGGACACTTTCCCCATATTTATAATCCTAGCACAGGAAGTGAGACATCACTAGGAACTCAAGTGCCCTACGCCTAACCTCCCTAGGCATTGATCACTTGTGACATGTGACCTTAGAAGACACCACGTGTGCCCTCTCAACTCCCCCTCGTGCTTAAGGACTAGGCGTGCTTGTTTTTTTCCATCTTTGTCACATAGTCGACCAGAACTCCCAACGAGGACATATCCAGGGGAGAATAAAGAAAAGAGCCAGGATCGCGTCTGATGGACAAACCTCCCTGCGAGCTCTTGTCCGAGTGAGCAAGTTACTTATCTTGGTCACACGCTTTGTCCCCGAGCCTAATGTTTCAGACACACACGTTTCTCTTTCGGACAAGTCCTCAACACCCGAACTGGCTCCTAAGTCATTACTCCTCTGCTTCGGAGCAACGACTTATGGGGCTTCTAATCTGGAATGGGCCATAGGCTGACCCACCGTCGGGCACGACCCAACCCATCCCCTAATTGGGGAGGGCCCAATGAAGGCCTAATCCTTCCAACATCCACAGGGAGCTCTCACACATTTCCCCCACGGTCTCCATGTGCTCCCTATGCGGGGACACATCATCAGGAAACTACCCACCTCCCAAAGGTTACAGGGCAGTTGACCCAAGGCGAAGACCACATGCTGGTCTTCCATACGCCACGTAAGTCCTGGCATTTACTCGTATTGGCCCTTGCAATCCAACCCAATGTAAAGTAACCGTTGGTCCAGCGCTGAGGGCACATTATAAATACCCTCTTTTGCTAGAGGATCAAGTATTCCATTCTCTACACGCCTTTATGTACTTGCCCTTTCTACCCCGTCTTTTACTTTGGCATCGGAGTACCTTGCAGGCACACCCCTTCCTCTTCTCCAGCATCGACGAATATAGGAGCTCATGACGTGTTACTAGATGCTGATCCTTTTCTGATCCGATAAGATCAGTTAGTTTTATATTTATTAGGGTAAATATGTTTTGGGGAGAATTTTAAGGAAATAAAAAAGTTTGTAAATATTAATATCAAATTAATTCACTTTTTTAATATAATTTTTAATATAATCATATTTTACAAAATGGATTAAAAAAAGAGGCGACAATTAAATTGACGTCTCCTTTTTTTTTTTATCTAGCTACATGCAAATTTATTTGCAGATATGATGATATCTCCAAATTTACATGCAAAGTTTTTAATTTTTGTTTGCAGATATATTTGAAGGTAATATCAAATCTACAGAAAATTGAAAAAAAGTAAAATATATATATTAGAGGCATCAATTAATCCAAATTTTGTTAAAACATGGTTATATTTAGAATTATGTGAATTGGTTTATTAGTTTGGTATTAAAATTGAAATTTTTTGTTATTTACGTAAAATTTTCTGTTTCAGGTATCCTTAAATATTTTATAATTTAATTTTAATTTTTAAAAATTTCTTTTAAATAATGATTCTGGTAATATTTTTCGTCTAGATTTTTGGTCATTCTGTTAGACAATTTCCTCTAACAAAAGCTTATTTGAAGTGTGACTAAATTTTAACATTTTGGATGATTAATAAACGATCATATTGTACTTTCTTGGACTAAATTATTTTATAATTATAATCAATACTTAATTTTAATTTTGAATAATTTCTAAAAGGGAAAAACGAGAATTGAGTAGGAGAAACCCTAGTTTATTAAGTCGTTACTCCATTTTACAAAACTTCTCTCTCGAAATAATCGTTGTTGCTCGAAACTTCTTTCTCAACTCCATTGATAACGCTCGAAGCTTTCTAAGACCATGTCAAAGCATTATTCATGTCGAAGTATCTCGTTTTAAGCTGCATACGAAGAATTTAAAGTTGCTTTTTGGTGTGGTCCTTCAAGTAGTTAAGAGCATTGAAAGTTGATGGTTATGTTCCCATTGAGACATTAAGAAACAGTAAATCACACACCTTTAGTCAGGTTAGTCCCAAATTTTTATCTCAATTTGTTAAGTCTTATTAGAATAGTAGGTTAGGATTTCTATATACCTTAATTTATACATTGGTTTTGCCATGTACTGAAATGGAATATAGTAATCTTAACTTTGAATGAATTTGACCCAAATTTAACCTTTACCATGTGTGTGATACACATAATATAAGTTTACTTAAGATGGTATTCTACACCAAGAGTTATTTTGTAAAATACCTTAAGTTAAAGTATGAAGGCGGGGAGGTGTATACGTATTGTAGGCACAATCCTGGTTTATATTCCTATTTTGAAGCATGTTACCTAATTAAAGGGGTTGACTCAGAGTTTGGTACTAACACTGTGAAACTTTGGTGGAAACACGAGGGTGGTAGTTTGGAAGAATAATTAATCGTTGAGCTTAAACCATCTACATGTGACTCTATATTTATGGATAGGGTAGGAGAAAAAATAAGGGAAAGAAATGTGATAAGGTTGTTGATCACTCTAGTGAATCAAGTGATGAATCTGCTAAGGGGATACACTTTCAAGATATTAAAGAAAAAAACATAAATGAATTTGATGAAGGTTTAATGAAAGGTCTAATTTTGGTTTAGATGAAGGTGATCCTAGCAAGACATGTAATATTGATGGTGCTTCCATAAGTGAATCACCTAACGATATCTTTATTACACAAGAGATGGATAAGCAACATATCATATAAGAATAGTATATGATTGATGAACTTGATAGTGAAGGAAAATAAAGACAATTGTGAGGACATGCCTAATATGATTAACTTCAATGAAGAAGATGCAGTTACAAAGGATTTCAATTTTGAGGTTGGAAGTGGTACTTGTTTAGAGATCTCATTATGGTTACAGTAAAGTCAACCTATTATGATGTACTTGAAGCTAAGATGTTGTGAATGAAAGAGGTGAGTTTAGAGGCTTATGAATGGTTGCTAAAGGTTATTCCCAAATAAAAATGGTGCAAGCAATACCTTTTATTTTTATTCTAAGTGTGATGTTCTAATGAACAATCTTAGTGAATCTTTCAATGCAACTATTTTGTTACAAAAGGACAAGCCAATTATAACCATGTTTTATTGGATGAAAAATTATCTTTTGAGTAGGTTTGCCACATTTAGGGAAAAAGTAGATGAATATAAGGGAGAGATAATGTCTAAATCACTTAGAAGACTAGATAAAGAGATAGAAAAAAGTGCAAGTTGGACTACAACATATGCAGGTTGATTAACATTTCAAGTTACACATGTGTTGTTCACTAATAGATTTGTTGTTAACATGAAAAACCACACATGTTCATATAACTTTTGGGACTTGGTTGGGATACCTTGTAGACATGGTGTAGTTACAATCCATAGGAAAGTTGATGATCTCATCAAGTATGTCCATGAGTGTTACCACAGGAAAACTTATGTAAAATTTTATGATATGGACGTCACCAAATTTAAATGGGAAAAATAAATGGTCCAAGACCATTGATGTGGTAATATTTCCTCCATTGTTCAAATGTGAACCAGGAAGGCCAAAAAAACTTCGTAGAAAGGAATTAGGCAAGGCAAACCAAACCAAATGGAAAATATCAAATACAAGCTACAGGTGCAACGAGTGTTTTAAATATGGGCATAATAGTAGGACATGCAAGAAGGACAAATAGCTTTTAATTATCTAGATGAAAACACAATAGTTGAACCACATACACATGCAAGTAGAGCCGACAAAGTGGGTCGGACCAACCGGGCCGGCCCGAAAGCCCGTCAAAAAATCCGGGCTAGAATAAAAAAATAAGGTCTATTTATTATCCGGGCTTTTAAGCCCGAGCCGTTAAAAGCCCGATGTTTAACCGGGCTAGTCCGACCGGGTAGCGGGTAGCCCGCTTAGTTTTTTTAATGAATTTTAGACCTTATTGTTAATTTAATTTGTAAAACTTAATGTTATCATTGAAAATTTTACTTTGTTTTGAATTCTTGTCCAAATGAAAAAGACAAACAATGTACTAAGGGAAATGTTATAAGTTATATTTTGATGTGTACAACATTATTATCATTTTCTAAGTGAAATAAAATGTCGTGCTGGTGCATTTTCTATGTGAAATGTCATGCTGGTGCATTTTCTATGTGAAATGTCATACTATTATAATTTGACGCTATGATAAAATTAGAGTATGGTGTGTAAAATATACTAATAGTATTATATTATTCTTTAAATAAAACACTCAATTTTTAATTTAAAAAATATATAAATATAAACTGGGCCGGCCCAAAAAACCGTAGCCCGTGAAGGACCGGACTTGATCAATCAAATTATGGCTCATTCATAATCCAGGCTTTTTAACCCGGTCCGTACAAATCCCGAACCCTTCACGGGCCATCCTGTCACAGACCGGGTAGCCCGTTTTGTCAACTCTACATGCAAGAAAAACTATAAATGTGCAAACAACACAAAAGATAAAGGTTAGGTTTTGAACTTATCTATTATCCAAGGGTGCACCATAATTATGTATTAACATTTTCTTTATTCTTATTAGGGGAGGTCTAAAGAGTCTACAAATGATAGCAAAAGGAAGAGGCTTGCATCTGCATTGAAAAGGAAAAAAGGGTTTATGCATATGAATATAATATTCTTCTCAAACCCCTGCAAGCCATAGACAAACCTCTATAGACCATACTCAACCACATGCATACTACATTGAAGCACCTAAATTTACAAGCATTTTTTGGTTAGAACTTTGGGTTGAACAAGTCTTATAGGATAAACCATGAGACTTTAATGGCATTGTTGAATAATGAACCACTTGCAAACAATGTTATACTTAACATTGGCCTATTAGTATTGACACAAGTCATGCCAAACCAACCCTCATGTCAAACCAACCTCTCCTATCAAACTAACCCCTCCTATTATTTCAAGTTCATTAAAGTCAAGTGATTTTAGAACCATTATTGGTATACGATCTAAAGTAGCTAAATCTAGTGCATTCAAACCACTAGAAGTTGCCAAAGTATCTTCAAATAGGTAAAGTAGCAGTGATCTTGTAAGTTATATTATGGTAAATAATGTGTTATAATAAGTATAGTGCATTTCAATATATTTATTCCAACAATAAAAGAAATATTTTCAATATATTTGGATTCCATGCTGTCAATTTTGAATTTAAAAAAAAAATGACACAACCATCTATTAATGTGTTAGAGTATTAAAATTTAGTCAGATATCTCTCCACGGCAATTTTCATTAGAGGAACTTAACAAAAGAGACCAAAAAATGTGAACGGAAAATATTACGAGAATAATTACACGAAGAATTTTTTTGAAGAGCTATATATTTAATTTTTAGTTAACATTTTCATAAAATATTTATTAAAAATTATTTTAAAAAATAATATTTAACATAAATAAATTTATGAAAAATCTTATAATAAAAACAGAAATATTTATATATTTATGAAAAGTTTAATTGATATACACTGTAAAATTTTACACTATAATCTAATAGAAATTAATCAATCTACCATATCATATTAATAATTTAAAATTTATAATCTAATGTGACAGAATACATAAAAGTGATTATTGAATATCAATTAAATTTATTTATGAATGTAGATAGTAAATATAAGTGCAGTTTTATGTGTGAAAATATAAAGGCATCCAAAATTAAGAATCAAAATAGCATATATTAATTACCTGTGTGTACTCCACGTTCTTATGCACCACTATTATATAATTCAGCTTATTAAATAAGTCGTTTTTGACGGCAAAAATTAATTCTAAATTAAGCAGCCTTAACATGGTTCAAACATGTAAACACAACTTCTTAATTAGACAAATGGTTAATAGCTTTTTTGTCTGTCATATATGCAAAGATCTGATTCTCTTTTCTAAAAGGAAAATTAAGACTTCAACTTTATATTTATGTCTTTAAAAAGTGGTCACATGTCTTTAAAAGTTATGGGTATTTATAATAATTGTGTCACTGACTTAATTCTAAATAAACGATTAAATTAGTGACCGAATTCTAAATTTATATTCACATTTTCATATAGAAACTTAAAAGAAAAAAAATTATGGATTTTTTTTATGAAGAATTTGATTATCTCACTGACTTCTCAATTTATTTAGAAAAAATTCTAAGTTATTTGAACAAATATTTATTTTGAAAAGGTTGTTTTTTTTTCTTCTATAATTATACAAGTTAATTTGTATTTTTCTAATCATAATTGAATTAAGTATAACATTGATGAATTTTTAGAGAAAATTTTAAAATATCAATTTGTCGTTGGGGAGTAAAGTTTCAAATTGGTGGAAAGATGTTTGTGTTGTGGGATTGTCGTCGGGGGCATAAAAATTGGTTTATTGATTTTATTATTTGTAAAGTTGGAAATGGTGATTTTTTTTATAAATATTTTTGGCGTGACAAATGGTTGGTTCCGGAGCTGTTGTACAGTATTTTTGTTTCTCTGTTTGTTTTGACAAATTTGGACAGGTGCAACATTGCTTAAAACGAGTTTGGACATATGAAGGGTGGTGGTGGCAGCTTGCTCTGCTGCATGGACATGTTCAGCAGCATGAGGACCTTCTGTTGTCCGAACTATTGCTGCTATTGTAGTCAATTCAGTTGGACCAGCAGTCGTCCAACTACTCTGTGGTGGCGTGATAATTCTGATTTTTTGGTAAAAAGTTGTTATGTCAGGATCGCGGAGTTAGGTAACCAGGATTTGAAGTTGGATGAGTTTATTTTGGTTTCTTTGAAAGAGTTGTGGAGGACAAAAGCGCCGAGTAAATTCTTGGTCTTTGGTTGGAGATTAATTTTGAATCGATTTCTTACTTGTGTAAATTTGGAGCGTTGCGATATTTTGAGTAGTCTTTGCAATATTTTGTGTCCTTTGTGTGGAGGGACAGGTGAAGACTCAAATCATCTTTTTGGAAGTTGTTCGATATCGGAGGTTTGGTGAAATATCTCTTATGATTGGATGAGAATTGGGAGACTTTCTAGTTTGTTTTCTCCGCTTCATGATATCAAAGTTTTAGAGGCTTCAGAAAACTCTTGTCTAAAGGTGGATACCGGTCGAATTTTTGGATTGGCTATTTGTTGGACTATATGAGCTTGTCAGAATTCTATCATTTTTAAAGGGGTTCGTTGGTCAATTTTGATGGGTTGAGTATGATCAAACATTTGTCATGGAAAAGGTTTATGTTAGTGCTAAAATCAAATTGTGTTATTTCCTGATCGGAGTGGTGTGTCACTCCAAATTCGGGTTTGAATTAGTTTTGTTTGGTCGCCCATTTTTGGGTGTTCGGTTTGTTTTGTGTGTTTTTGTATCTTCGGGTTGCATCCCTTGTACGTTTTAATCCAATTACTTATAAAAAGAAACTTGTGGTGACATATTTAGAGATAACTTAGGAACACATAGAGCTTTCTTAGCTAAAATTAAAGTTTGTACCTCCTTTGAAGTTGAATTGCATAAAATCATACTTGCTATTGAATATGCTAACGAGAAAAATTAGAGAAATTTTTTAGTTAAAATTGACTCGAAGCTGACCATTCGTACATTTACTAATTTGAATATTGTCTTATGACATCTTTTAATTAAACGAAAAATAGTTTACACACTATACACTTCTTTAAATTTAAGATATCTCACATTTTTTTAGAGAGGGAAATGTATGTATAGATAGATTAGAAATTTTTGTTGATTATGGGCCCGTTTATTTTATTTTTTTAAAATAATTTTTATAGTGTTATACATTTTGATGTAAACAAAATTATAAAGAAACTTTTTAGAAAAGTTTCAAATGAAAATTTGGTTTAAATAGTTATTTTAAAAATGTTATTTTAAGGTATTTCATCATTTTATGAAAAAAAAATTTGAATAGCAAAATTTCAAAAAATCAATTAATTTTAAAGCTATTTCAAATAGTTTTTCACAAAAATTATTTTTGAAATACAATTTTTTAAAACAATTGTAATTTTGACTATGTTTTTATTTTCAATGATGTATGGTTATGTTATAAAATGTCAAAATTAATATTTTAATTTATAAAAAATAAATTTAAAAAAATTTGTAATATTTTAAAAACATTTTTGTTAAATTCATTTTCAAAAATACAAAAAAAAAATCATTTTTTTAAAAACTAAAACAAATTAACCCTATATCACTTGGTAGGATTAATTTTTTATTTGTGCTGTTAAAAATGTTATGAGAGATAAGTTAAACATATCTAACTATCATTTTGCTAGTAGTTTGATATGTTTGATATGTTAGATTTTGCTACATTTAAAATTTTACACATAAATTGATAAAACAATAGTTATAATTTGAGGATTACATAGTCCTAAATCTATAAAATACACACACAAATTTAAATAAGAAAATTAAATTGGAAACAACTTCAACTCTTTTAAAATAGTCACACAAAACATAACTTTTTTTATTATCTTCATAATCATGCAAAAAAAAAAAATTAACAAAAGTAATAATTTATTTTCATATAAACTTGAAGAAAATCATTGGTAGCAAAGCTTGCATAGCTAATATGAATAACTTTTTCAACTTGTTATTTTTCACACTTCCATCCCCTGAACTAAATTCTGGCAAAGGTGATGAATCAATTATATTTGGTTCATCTTCTGAAACTGGTGCTTTTTCTTTACTTGGTGAATCTTTCAGAGGCTCACACTTCATTCCAGAGAAACAATTATTTTTTGTGCTAAAATATTCAAGTATAAATAAGGATTAATTCATATATATGAAATGGAGAGAGAAAGAGAAAAGAAAAAAAATTCAACTTACTCAATTTCAATGTTCTTATTCACCAAAGATGCAGGTATGGAACCATTGAACCTATTGTAAGACAAGTTCCTGCATGAATCAAGGAAAAATAAATTAATTTTACTATATGAGATTAAAACATGGGTTGGATTTGATTAAACAAAATTTTGAATTAAAATAAAACTTACAATGTCTTGAGATTAGGTAAAAGGCCTAGGAAATTAGGAATAGGTCCTTCTATGGTATTGTTTTGCAAATCACTACAACAGAAAATTTGGAAAAAAAAAAAACAATAAATATTGTTGATATGATACATAAGACTATTAAAACAGCCATCTAACCGAAATCAGCAGTTAAATCGAATCGAATTAAAATTAAAATAATTGAATTATTATATTTAGTTAGTGAATCGAATTATATTGTACAAATAATTCTAGAACCGAATCAAAATTTAAATTTTAAAATATTAAAAATAAATCTAAATTTTTTTATGAAAAGAAAGTAGAACGTTTCGTTTCTTTAACAAATGGTTCGGTTTGAAAAAAACAATATTTTAATGGTTTGAAATTCTGAATCGATATTATCAAATCATTGATTTGATTCTAAATAAATTAAAATAATTTATTCCGATTCGAATGACATTTTTCAATGTTTCAATTCGATTTTTTTGTCTATACTTTATCATGAAGAATAATAATTAGGGTTTTGTGTTTTGTAAGTAAATATCTCACATTGTTTCAAGTGCAGTCATGGAACTGAAATCTGGAAGTGTTCCTTGTAGCTCATAATCACTCAGATACCTATTTTATTACACATAAATATCAACAAATTATTAGTAGCTATTATATAATATTTACATTATTTATAGGATTTATATTAAAAGTGATATTAATTTACTTACAATGCTATTACACGAGGTTTGGCATCAGAAGTACATTGAATCCAATCCCAATTATAAGGATAGGGTAGACAAGGGTCTCCACTCCAATCCTTAAGCACTTCAAATGCAAATTGTAATTCTAACAATCCTTCAACTAATTTTATAAAATCAAACACAAACTAAAATGTCAAGATAAATTTCAAAGAAAATAAATTTTTTTATGGTAATTTAGTATAAATAAGTTTTTTGTATAAATACTAAATTATATTTTATCATGTTGTCTTTTTTGAAATTCATATATATATATATATATATATATATATATATATATATATATATATATATATATATATATATATATATATATATATATATATATATATATATATATATATATATATATATATATATATATATATATATATATATATATATATATATATTGGCACTTTATATAAAAGACTCTCAATTATTAGTTTAAATAATAAACAGTTCGATTTTATTTTATTATATAAATAATTTAGAATTAAATATGTTTGTAATCCTCCTAAATGTCTAAAATATCATTTTTAATTTCTCAAAATATTTCTTTAAAATAACAGTCATTTTAAAATTTTTCATCTACAATTTTGATCCTTAATATTAAAATTGTCGCTTAAATTGTTACTAATTTAGTCGTTAAGTAATAAATTTAATTCAATCGTTAAATTGTAAAATTCGTCCCTAAATTGTAGAAGAAACCAAAAGTATACATAAAAAGTTTTAAAAAGACTATTTAAAAAAAAAAAATATTTTAAAAAATTTAAAACGAAATTTAAAATATTTAGAGAAGCATAGAGAAATTTAACCTAATAATTTATACATAAGCACTTATATAACAATTAAATAGTTATGTTATAAACTCTTAACTAAAGTGTTTATTCAAAAAAGACCTTAATGACTTACCATCTTTGCTATCTGTTCCTGCATTGAATGCATCACTTATTGTAAAAACTTCAAGAGCATTCAATATAGGAGGAAAAGTAGAAGAATCTGAAGCCTGTAGAATAAATGTAGTATTTGCTGAAGCTGTAATATTTGCAACATAAACTTCTTTCACACTTCCAAGAGGAGGAACAATAGGACTTAAAAATGGCTTATTATCAATATACATCTGAATTGATCTTTTTCCAAAAGCACTTTCCATCACTTCTGAGAAATAAGCATTTATATAAACAGGACGTTCATCTTTTGGAAGCCTATTGATGAATTGTATGTATGCATTAGTGCTTGATGAAACAATTGCATTTTGTAGTGCGGATTTTGGTGGTCGATCTTCGGCGGTAGTAATGTCAATATTTGATTCCTCACTTTTTACTTCGGAAAGAAGGATACCGTATGCTGGCGTCCATATTCGATCAAATATGTCGTCTGGATACCTGACATATTTCAACCGACACAAAAACATCAATGTTAAATATGATTTTAAATTCTGACAGAGATCGTAAGTATTGTAGCACTCAGAATTTTATTTTATAAATTTAATTTTTT
Source organism: Lathyrus sativus (assembly GCA_963859935.3). Lineage (NCBI taxonomy): Eukaryota > Viridiplantae > Streptophyta > Magnoliopsida > Fabales > Fabaceae > Lathyrus > Lathyrus sativus. The sequence continues at coordinate 716,108,609 of OZ012735.1, read as the reverse complement.
TTTAGTATTACAAAAAATTATTGGATCAAGATTAGAATTAAATGATAAAAACTATAAAAGATAAATAAATACAAACATAGATATTTATAAAGAGTCAATATAGTAATTTAGAATACCTTATAGTTTGATTTCCACCAAAAGCATATCTCCATTGCAAAATCAAAGCATGATTAGAATCAACATGACTATACATTATAGGATCCAAACTTCTAACTTCAAGTGATGATATAAAAGGAAATTGTTTATCCTTTGTTTGAGCAACACATATACTAGTGAAGTTTCCTTTAGTTACATATATTGCTTCATAATCAACATAATAATAACTTGAAGTATTAACACTAGCCCAATAGTTACCATCAAATTGAAGATCAAATATTGGTGGTGAAAATTTATTGTCATAATTTCCATAATAAAAGCTTGCCCTAGCAAGAACTTTTTCACCTCTTGGAACTTTGATGGAGTAGCAATTTTTCTTTCTAGTTGAGAAAAATCTTAGAGTGCTTAATGGGCTACTAGAACCTAAATAAACCTCTTGAGGTACTCCATTTTGAATGTAATCATAATCACCACTCCATTTTATGTTGTTTTCATCAATGAAAGATTTTGAGGATCCAAAATTGATACTCACAAAGATTGTGAGAGAGGGTTTTGAGAATAATAGCAAAGAAATTGCTATGAGTAAAAGAAAAGTAGAAGGGCTTGCCATGGAGATGGTTGTCAAGAGTTTTAGAAAAGAGATGTGATTAATTATAACTAAGTGTTGTTTTGTGTTTAGGATAAACATGTTTTGGTTATATATAATGATGCTATTATAATTTTATGATTAATGATATGTGTGTAGTTGACTAGCTAGCAAATTAAGTTTTTTAGAAAATTTGTTTATTGTTTAATTGTTGATTGGGAAAGCACTCAAGGTATTTTTTTTTGTTGTTGTTAATTTATGTTGTGTATTATTCCTATTTGACTTAGAATTATATATGTTGTCATTAATTAGTTGTCAACAACTTCTAAGTGATATCGTTTTGTTTTTTGTTTACATTATTTAATAGTTTTAATTTATGTGTTTAAATATTAATATTTACATAGATTAATTTAAATTTAAAAAGAATTTTTTGTTTCGGATAATTTGATACATAAAGTTTTTAATTTTTTTTTCATGTAAACTAATGGTTAAAATTGCTAACTAAAATTAATAACGATTACTCCTTATCTTGTTTTTTTAGTTTTTTTTTTTAATCTTAAAGCTTTGGTTCTTTTAGAAAATTAAAAATAATCATGTACAAAACTAGAACATGATTAAATCAAATGACCAAAAATTAGGAACAATGAGTAATAGTTATATTTAGAATTGTATTAATGTTATAGTATAGATAAGGTGTATACTTCATATTAAAAATTAGGGTCCATCTGATTGATGTACTCAGCGTCGCAATATTTTATTGGTCATATCTAATATTTTGAATTTTTCAACTGTAAAATTGTATTATAAATTAAAGACATTCACATAATTATAAATATAACCTAATAATATGCATCATCTATAATACATTGATCTAAGTATTAATTTCAAAAGTAATAGAAATATAGCTCAGCATATTATGCTCACATTTGAAACTTAAAAATATAGTTCAACATAATGAATGATGTATGTATTTGAAAATATTTGTATTAAACAATACACTTTTTTTTTTGTTTATAAAAATATTTGTAACAAATAATACACTTTTTTTTTCTGTTCATAGAAATAATTGTATCAATAATACATTTTTCTTCATTTTTATAAAAATAATTATATCAACAATATACTTCAAATAATGGTTATCCTAAAAAATTTTGGTGCAAAGGTGAATAAATGATGAACAAAGGAAATATTCTATTTAAGAATGACGGCTACAAAAACATGATAAAAGTTACAATGATTGTCACACTATTTATAAGCTAAAACTAGGGTTACTAGAATAAGATAAAATACTAAAATACCCTCTAACAAACTTAAGGGATAAGAAAATAGTACAACTAAATAAATATGAATTACTATTAATATTCTAATATCATCCCTTAATTCATATTCCATCAAAACTTGTAACACCAATTTCATCCCTTAGTCTGAGAAATTGATCAGTCTTGATAGCTTTCGTCAGAACATCTGCCAACTGCTTCTGAGTGCTGCAGTGTACAACTTCTTACACTCCACTCTGAACTTGATGTCTCAGAAAATGATACTTGGTCTCAATATGCTTGCTTCTCCCATGCAACACTGGGTTTCTGGCAAGATTGATTGCAGACTTGTTGTCAATCATCAACTTCAGAGGTTTGTCTACTTTAATCTTCAGATCCTGCAACAGATTCAGAATCCACACAGCTTGGCATGCAGTAACAGCACCTGCAATGTATTCAGCTTCACAGGTTGACAACGCCACAACAGGTTGCTTCTTGGAACACCAAGAAATGGAACCTCCCAGAAATTTGAACAAGTACCCAGATGTACTTCTTCTGTCAACTCTGTCTCCACACCAATCAGAGTCTGAATAACTCAGAAGTTCTGACTCATTATTTCCTCCAGAGGGAAATAACACTCCATACTTCAGAGTTCCTTTGATATACCTCAGAATTCTGACAGCAGCTTGGTAATGGGACCACTTAGGTTTACTCATGAACCTACTAACCATCCCAACTGAGTAGCAAATATCAGGTCTGGTATTGCACAGATACCTCAGAGAACCAACCAACTGTTTGAAGATTGTAGCGTCCATATCCTTTCCTTCAGAGTCTGAATCCAGTTTCTGATTTGTATCAGAAGGTGTGACAGCCATCTTACAATTCTTCAGATCAAATCTCTTCAGAAGTTCTAATTCATACTTGAGCTGATGCAAAATGATACCTTTCTCATAATATCTGAACTCCATCCCTAGAAAGTATGTCATTTTGCCTAGATCAGTCATTTCAAATTCATTCATTAGAACCTTCTTGAACTTGGCTACCTCCTGTTCAGAACTTCCAGTCAGCAGTATATCATCAACATATAAACATACCAGAGTCATATTGCCTTCAGAAGTATGCTGAACATAGACACCGTACTCCATCTCACATTTCTGAAAGCCTTGCTTCTTGAAAAATGAATCAATCTTCTGATTCCAAGCTCTGGGCGCTTGTTTCAATCCATATAGAGCTTTGTATAATCTGTACACCATCCCTTCCTGATTCTTTTTCACAAATCCAGGAGGTTGTGACACGTAAACTTCTTCTTCTAATGGACCGTTCAGAAATGCAGATTTTACATCTAAATGCATCAGAGGCCAATTCCTGTTAGCAGTTATTGCAATCACCATTCTGATTGTTTCATGTCTTGCTACAGGTGCAAACACTTCAGAGTAATCCAGCCCAGGTTTTTGTAGAAATCCTCTGGCTACCAACCTTGCTTTATGTTTGCCAATTGAGCCATCTGGCTTTAACTTCTGCTTGAAAACCCATCTGACGCTGATGGCTTTCTTGTCTTTTGGAAGTTCTGTCAGCTTCCAAGTCTTGTTTCTCTCTATAGCATCAAGTTCTTCTTTCATGGCCTTCAGCCAGAGCTTCTGCTTAAGAGCCTCCTCTGTACTTATAGGTTCAGAGTCTACTAACATGGCACACTGAATAACTTCTCCTTCAGAGTCTACTTCAGTGTCTTGCAGCATGTCAAATTCTGCAAATCTTCTAGGAACGCTTCTGATTCTTTGTGGTCTCTAAACTTGTTCAGAGTCTTGAGCTTCAGAGTTTCCAGCTTCAGATGGTTGACTTCCTCTAGAGCTTTGACCATCTTCAAGATCTGGCATATTTTCAGAGTCTGAATTTCCACCAGAATCTGGATTACCATCAGAGTCTGGATCATCAGAGTCACCTTCATCTTCTGAGTCTTCTCCAGAGTCAGAATCACTATCAGAGTCAGAATCAACGTCAGAGTTTACTTCAACTTCAGAAATTCTTAACTCTGACCTTTCTTCAGAAGTTCTAACATTAGAATCAGATTGAGACTTATCCCAATTCCAAACTTCTGATTCCTTCACAATCACATCTCTGCTGAATTCAATTTTATTGGTTTCTAGACAATAGAGCTTGTATGCACCTGTACTGTGGTACCCTATCAGAATCATCACTTTGCTTCTATCATCCAGTTTCTGTCTTCTGGCTTCTGGAACATGTTTATAGCAAACAGAACCAAACACCTTCAGATGACTAACACTTTGCTTATCTCCAGTCCACTTCTGCATAGGAACTATTTCCTTCAACTTCTTCGTAGGACATCTGTTGAGTACATACGTTGCAGTGGCAACAGCTTCTCCCCAGAGCTTCTGAGGAAGCTTCTTCTCCTTTAGCATGCTTCTCACCATATCAAGCAAAGTGTGATTTCTTCTTTCAGCAAGACCATTGTGTTGAGGGGTATAAGAAGCATTACCCTCATGCTCAATTCCATTCTCCTCACAGAACTTCTGGAACTCTTTGGAGTTATACTCACCTCCACCGTTAGTTCTAAGAATCTTCAACTTCTGACCACCCTGATTCTCAGCCTTCATTCTGAATTTCTTGAATTCATCAAACACCTCGTGTTTGAACTTAATAAGGGATACCCATGTCATTCTTGTGAATTCATCAACAAATAACACAAAGTATTTATTCCCTCCAATTGATGCTACTGGAAATGGACCACACACATCAGAATGTACAACTCCCAAGGCATGTTTTGCTCTTGGAGCAACTTCTGACGCAAATGGCAAACGTGGTTGTTTTCCTTCCATGCAAATTTTGCATGACTTCTCAGGCTTCTTAATTGCAGGAATTCCATGTACCAGCTTCTTTGAATTCAGATGTTTTAGGCTTCTGAAATTCAAATGACCAAATCTTCTGATCCACAGCTCACTCTCCTTCTCAGCACATGTTGCACTAAGACATTCTGAGTCTGCAGTTCTGACATTCACCTTGAATGTTCTATTCCTTCCCTGTTCTGACTCCATAATCAACTTCTGATTGTAGTCATACAGCTTCAGAAGATTGTCCTTCATGGTAACTGAAAAACCTTTCTCAATTAATTGTCCCACACTCATCAGATTGCTTCTGATGCCAGGTACATACCACACGTTCTGAATCAATGCTGTTTTCCCATTGTTCAGAGTCACTCTGACATTTCCCATACCTTCTGCATTAAGATATTTGTCATCAGCACATCTGATCTTTGTCCTCTTTTAAGAGTCAAAGTCAACCAGCCATTTCTTGTTTCCAGTAAGATGATTTGAACAGCCAGTGTCCATATACCACCAGTCTGTCAGATCCATATCATCAGATTCAGAGGCCATCAATAGCACAGATTCGTCATCAGAACTTCTGGCTATATTTGCTTTTTCTGATTTCTTCTCCTTGTTTGACCAACAATCTCTAGCAAAGTGACCAAATTTCTTACAACAGTAACATTGGATCTTCTTCTTGTCATACTTCTCTTTTCCCTTCTGAGCATTCTTTTGCCTATCAGAGATTGAGCTTTCTGACTTCTGACCACCATCAGATCTTCTCTTGGCTTCTGACTGCTTCTGATACCTCCTATCAGAAGTTGCTTTCAGAGCCTGCTGCTCTACTTCCCTTTCAGAAGTTCTCTCAGTCAAACGCAGCTCTTGCGCTTCTAAACTGCTCTGCAGCTCTTCAATTCTCATGGTACTCAGATCTTTGGAATGTTCTATTGCTACCACAATGTAATCAAATTGAGAGGTAAGGGATCTCAATACCTTCTCCATGATTGTTTCTTCAGAAAGAGTTTCTCCACACGCCTTCATCTCATTAGTGATCAGAATCACTCTGGAGATGTATTCAGAAACTTTCTCATTATTCTTCATGTTGAGATTCTCATATTGCTTTCTCAAGGACTGAAGCTTCACCTTCTTCACTGATGCGTCACCACCATAACATCTAACCAGTGTGTCCCACGCAGCCTTTGTTGTCGTTGAATCTGCAATCTTCTCAAACACATTTACATCAACACATTGATGAATAAAGAATAATGCTTTCTGATCCTTCTTCCTTACTTCCTTCTGCACGTTTTTCTGTTCATCCGTTGCATCTGCTGCTACCGGAACATAACCATCAGTGACAAGATCTAAAACATCTTGAGCACCAAACAGTACACGCATTTGGATCATCCAACGATTCCAGTTTTTACCGTCAAATACTGGAAGCTTGGTGTTCATGTTGCCGTTTCCGTTCATCTTCACCTTGCACAATACACTCAGATTTCTCACACAGTGTTTCCCAACCCACAGAATAAAATTCTGATCAGATTTTGTTCAAGATTCAACATGAATCTAAGAATCAAAATCAAACACACAAGACCTCACGTTCACTCGTGTTTCCCGTGTTTCCCAATGAATCCGAACCGGAGCTCTAGATACCAATTGTTGGTGCAAAGATAGAATAAATGATGAAAAGGAGAAATATTCTATTTAAGAATGACGGCTACAAAAACATGATAAAAGTTACAATGATTGTCACCCTATTTATAAGCTAAAACTAGGGTTATTAGAATAAGATAAAATACTAAAATACCCTCTAACAAACTTAAGGGCTAAGAAAATAGTACAACTAAATAAATATGAATTACTATTAATATTCTAATAAAAATTTGCATCACACTTTTGGTCCCTCCAGCTAAAATCGTCGTTAATTCAGTCGTTAAGTAGTAAATCATCGCTAAAACCGTTTCAGCCGCTAAGTTGTAAAAATCATCGCTAAGTTGTAGGAAGGACCATAAGTGTAGGTGAAAAAATTTAGGATGATCATTCTTTAAAGGAAATTTTTTGAGAGACTAAAAATAAAATATGAGATATTTAGGAGGTCCAAAAACATATTTAACCATAAAAATATTTTTATCAATAATATACTTTTTTCTGTTTATAAAAATATTTCTATCAATGATAAACTTTTTTCTGTTTATAAAAATATTTGAATTAACAATACATTTTTTTTCCGTTTAAAATAATATTTGTATCAACAATACACTTTTTCCTGTTTATAAAAATATTTTTATTAATAATACACTTTTTCTCATTTATAAAAAATATTTGTATCAACATATACCCATGATATCGCATGAGTTTCGTTTGATTAATATACTGAAAATCACGATATAAGTTGGTCATATCTAATTTTTTGTTTGTGAAATTATATTAGATCAAAGACATTCACACACTACAAAAAAGACTAGATCTTACCACGTGAAATTCACTTCACAACTTAGAAAATTACTTTACAAACTGGTATTAGCGACGTGACTATTCACGTGGCAGGAGGACGTGTGGCAACTTTGTTGCCACGTGAAAATCGCGTCACAACTTTGCCACGTGATTTTCACGTCACAACAAATAAAACATAGTTCCAGTCATAACAAGCACTAGAATAAGATAAAATACTAAAATACCCTCTAGCAAACTTAGGGGCTAAGGAAAATAGTACAACTAAATAAATATGAATTACTATTAATATTCTAATATCATCCCTTAATTCATATTCCATCAAAACATGTAACACCAATTCCATCCCTTAGTCTAAGGAATTGATCAGTCTTGATGACTTTCGTCATAACATCTGCCAACTGCTTCTGAGTGCTGCAGTGTACAACTTCTAACACTCCACTATGAACTTGGTGTCTCAGAAAATGATACTTGTTCAAATTTCTGGGAGGTTCCATTTCTTGGTGTTCCAAAAAGCAACCTGTTGTGGCGTTGTCAACCTGTGAAGTTGAATACATTGCAGGTGCTGTTACTGCATGCCAAGCTGTGTGGATTCTGAATCTGTTGCATATTCACGAGGCAATTTGTGACGTGATATTCACGTGGCAAGTTGCGACGTGATTTTCACTTCACAATTTGCGACGTAATTTTCACTTCACAACTTACGACGTGAATATCACGTGGCTAAGTGTTTTTTTTAATTTTTTAAATTGATTAATTTTTTGGTACGTTTAAAAATAATTTATATTTTAATTTAAATTTAAAATTATAATTATAGTTTGTTTTTTTAGTTATTTTAAAATACAAATTTATTATTAAAAAAATTTCAATAATAATTTAAATTGAAAAATTAATAAATACAAATTATTTTTAATTTCAATAATAATTTAAATTGAAAAAATTAATAAATACAAATTATTTTTAAATTATTTTCAATAATAATTTAAATTGAAAAATTAATAAATATAAATAACAAAAATTAATAAATATAAATAAATACCAAAATTAAGAATAAATTTTTTAAATAAAAAATATATAATATACTAAAATGTAATTAATATTTTACAAAAATAAAAATTTAAAATTACAATAAATGATTCGGATCAATCCGGATTGGGAAAACTGTGAATGTCAAAATCATCGTTATCCTCGTCATCCAACTGATGTTGACCACCCATTTCTTTATTTCCAACAACTAGATTACCGCCACCTTGTGATTGCATAAATTGGCGCATCATCGCCTCCATTTCAGCTTGCCTCTTATTCATTGCCTCTATCTGACGTTGTTGCTCCTCCATTTGGGTCGCCGTTCCGCGTCTCGCTTTAGTTAGCGCCATTTGTCTTACCGTTTCTAGCATCTCGGGAGTCAATTGTGGTGGATGTGACGTTTCCTCACCATCTCTAACTCTTTGAAATAGAGTTATGTCCCCTTTTCTCATACCACCGGCCAAAGCTCCAACACCAAATAAACATCCATTCGATCCCTTTCAGCCAGTTACTAAACCCCAAATGTAAAAATCCACTTGTGGATTAAGCGGCTCAGAACCTTTTGGAGTATATGAGGATTCTCTACCAAAAACTGTGTGAGCAATACTTGGTAATCCTCCTACACATAAAATAAAATAATTAAATTGAATATAGCTTAAATAATTTAAGTTAAATTAAATAATAAATTTTGCCACGTGATTTCCACGCCACAATATCTCAGTTGTCACGTGATAATCACGTCACAAAATTTTCATTAAATAAAAAAAATAAAAAATAAAATAAAGCGAAACGATTTACTTACCACAACTTTTTTGGTGCGTTCGTCAACAAAGCCCCCTGATTTCTTTGTTCTAGTCTTTACAACTAGCTCAGTCATGAGTAGAGCTCTCCCTAATCTCTTTTCCTAAATAATAAAATTAACTTTAATTAAAAATATATAATAAATCATAATATAACTTAAAATAGAAGTAATAATTACCATGCGTCGAACATGTTCGACAACACTTATACTTCCAACTGCATTAAAACTACTCCCTTTTTCAAATGCTCTCATTTTCTTTGCTTTTTCAGATCTTGCCTTAAATTCAGCATCTGAATCCCAATAAATATGAAGTTCATCGAAAACTTCTTTGCCTATCCAGTTGGGACAAATATTTTCAAGTTCCCAATGCTTTCTAGCACACCGTAGCATGTCAGAAAGTCGAACTGTTGTTCTGCCAAAATAATTTTTTCTAACCTCTTTCTCATTCATTTTTTTCCACGTACACTTTTCCTACAATGTTGTAAGACATCCAAATAAAATAGTTAGACAATTATAATAAAAAAATAATTAAAACAAAAATAAGTTAAAAAATAAATTACATAACTTAACAAAAATAAATTAATTATACCTTAAATAAATTAATCCAGGCTTCTCTTTCGTCCCCCTTAACTTCTCTAAATGTCTTCCAAGCTTTTTTATACTTTTGCTGAATAACATAACTTATACACTGGGCCGCAGTCCGACTTGACTCGAAACTAAACATCAATAATTTATATTAATATGAAATATAAGTTAATATAAAAAGTGGAAACATGTATACTTAAAAATTTTTAACTTACGAATTTCCGCTGGGCCAAATAAAATATCTTCCACTAATGATTTGAACCACCTCATCATTGGGAGCCTCTTCATCATCGTCCTCAGCTGCCTCCTCATCATTCACCTCATGATCGTCATCAACTGCCTCTTCATCATTATCCCCACGCATAGGTATATGTGTGGATGATAAAGGTACATGTATGGTCTGTGCGGGGTGGGATCCCTCAGACTGTGTGAAGGATGACGGTACCTGTACGGGAGTTGGAAAAGTAGACCCCCCGACTGCATAAAGGGTGTGGGAACCTGTTGGTAGGGAGGTGGAAAGCTAGATCCCTCAGACTGTGTGAAGGATGAGGGTACCTGCTGGTATGGATAATTAGGTCCCCCAGGTTGCTGATATGGATAACTAGGGCCCCCAGATGGGATAATAAAAGTTGATCTCCCAGATGGGCTAATAAAAGCTGGAGCCCCCGATGGGCTAATAAAAGCTGGAGCCTCATATGTGCTAATAAAAGCTGGATACTCCTGACAGGAGAGCAATGTCATGAAAGGCTGAGAACTGGACATGGACATAGAATCTAACTGACTCTGCGGAGGAGGACACATGGCCGACTGAGTTGCCTGACATACTACTACCCTCAGGCGTTGGGACTCTTACTCCTATTTTTATTAGTTCGAGGTGGCATTTTACCTATTTATATAGAATACACATTTAATATATATTCATGAACAACACAAATAATAAATCTTAAAAAACACAATCACATAGATATATATTGATAACACATTCAATACAAGGTTTCATCAAGTTAAATTACAAAAACAATTTATTCAAAATCATGTTCATTGATATCGTTATCATAATATAATGTGATATTATCCTCAGATCTAAAATCTTCATGCTCGTCGTGATTGTCATTTTCATCCAACAATATAGACACATCAACTTAATGCCCCTCAACAGTTGTATCAAACAAACTTGTAATTTGTTCAACTGCAATCACATCATTAATTTGTTCAACTTCATCAACTTGGTAAGCAACATCTTCCACTAGATCTCCAGTTTCAATATGACCCAATGGTTTTGTTTTGATTACAACATACCACCCTCATTTACGTGGTACAATTGAAGGATAAAGAACATAGTAAACTTGTCTAACAATATGTGACATTATGAAAGGGTCATACTCTTTGTACCTTCGGTCCATTCAAATCTCAACAGTACCATATGTGTTATCTATTTTTGCACCTTTGGCTGATGGATCGTACCAGTCACAATAAAACAAGACAACTTTATTTTCTGAGTTCAAATAATTGTATACCAACTCGTAGATATGTTTAACAAATCCATAGAAGTCATCCTCACCACCATCTGTAACTCCTTTTACAAATACACCACTATTTATGTTTTTTCCCTTCAGTCCATGTCTCAGTGTGAAATTTATATTCGTTCATAAAGTATGTGTGCCATTCATTTATGCTTTGAATAGGGCCTTTAGACAAGTTTCTCAAATGGAGTATTTCTTGAGTTGGTGCAACAATACATGACAATTTCTCCTTGAACCATGCTGTAAAATGAGCATGTATGTGACCGGATGTTGCTTGTACACCGGTGCTATGAAAGTAGGAGATGTTAAATTCCCTATAAAGAAACACACTATAAGTTTCAAGGTAATAATTTTTGTATTCATACGGTAAATAATATTAAACTGTTGGATATACTTACTCAAGATATGGTTTAACTTCAAGGCAGTTAATTAAGACATGAACATGTGCTGATTGCATTTCTTTTTGAGTCAGCCAATGCACACCCTTCTTTCTAGAGGGACGACCAGGAAGCCCGAAGCCTGATAAGGTAAATTGACTTCTTTCGTTAACATTTATAGGATTCCTTATGATTCTTGGAGTTAATATCAAGTGATTGAAATAGTGACTGCAAAAATGAGATGTTTCTCGATGCAAGTAATGTGCACATATTGATCCTTCAATTTTAGCTTTATTTTTAACCGATCATTTTGAATCACCTATGAAACTTTCAAAAGGATACATCCACCTATATTAAACCGGGCCGCCAAGAAAAGATTCATATGCAAGATGCACAGGTAGATGTTCCATAGAGTCAAAAAAACCAGGCGGAAATACTTGTTCTAACTTACAGAGAATGACTGGAATATTTTGGTCCAACTTAACGATGTCATCCACTCTTAAAGCTGACGCACAAATATCTCTAAAAAATTGACTAATTTCAATTAGTGGATTAAGCACGTGATTGGGTAGTGAACTGAATGCAATTGGAAGCAATAATTCCATAAAAAACATGGCAATCATGACTTTTCATACCATGCAACTTCCCAGTGTTAACGTTGACACACCTTGCCAAATTTGAAGCATAACCATCAGGCATTCTCAATTCTTTTAACCATTGACAAACCGCTTTAGCTTCTTAGGAAGTTAGACTGTAATTCGCCTTGGATTTTAACAATTTTCCATTTGGTTGACGCTTCAACTCCATCTCTTTTCGATTACACCAAATTTCCATGTCTAGTCTAGCCTTCTCATTATCTTTAGTTTTGTCTTTAACATCCATCACCGTGTTAAATACATTACCAAAAAAATTCTTCTCAATATGCATAACATCAAGATTATGGCGCAACGAATTATCTTTCCAATATGGGAGGTCCCAAAATATATTTTTTTTGTCCAATTGTGTGTGATCCCATATCCTTGAATTCTACATGCTTTACCAATATCTGTGAATTTTGGTAGTTCACAAATTTGGTTCCATACTTCACCTGGTGACAATCGAGGTGGAGACAAATATGTTACTCGTTCATCTTTTTTGAAATCAGTCTTGTTTCTTCTATAGGGATGATTTCTTGGTAGAAATCTACGGTGACAGTCAAAACACGAACTTTTTCCCCCCTTTTCCAACGTAAAAGCCTTGGTGTTCCCCATGAAATGCGGACATCCCATTTTTCCATGCGTACGCCATCCAGGCAACACGCCATATGCTGAAAAGTTATTAATAGTCCACATCAAGGCAGCTCACATAATAAAGTTTTGTTTACTTGATATATCATAAGTCCATTCTCCAATCCACAACCTCTTCAAATCATCAATTAAAGGTTGTAAGTACACATCGATTCCGGCTTTTGGACTTGATGGTCCTGGAATGATGCAGGTCAAAAACATGTATGGTTTTGTCATGCACATCTCAGGAGGGAGGTTGTAAGGGGTTACAATAACTGGCCAACAAGAATACCCACTTCCAGACGCTTGGACATATGGAGTAAAACCATCAGAGCATAATCCAAGCCTCACATTTCTAGGTTTTGCAGCAAAATTAGTATGTATGCGATCAAAGTGCTTCCATGACTCGCCATCAGATGGATGTCGCATAGTGCCTGAACTTATTTTGTTTGTATGATGCCATGTCATTTAACTTGCATTATGCATTGAAGCAAACATTCTTTTCAACCTTGGTATTATCCAAAGATAAAACATGGACTTCACTGCTACATGTTTTTGTTTACGGTCAATGGCTTTACTACGAACTTTATATCTTGGACTCTTACAGAACTTACATTCCTCCAACGCTCCATCATTAGTATCAAACTCATTTTCATAAAACAGCATGCAACCACTAATGCAACATTCAATCTTTCTTACTTCTAAATCCAACTTCGACACCAACCTCTTTGCATCATAAAAACTTGTAGGAAAGTTGTCTTTTGTAGGATTCGAATCGAGCATCATTTTTGCGAAGAATTCTAAACACTGATCAGGAACATTCCAATTTGATTTGGCAGCCAATAATCTCACACACATTGATAACTTTGAGTCCGACGACCCCTCAAACAACGTCGTATTCATCTCATTCAACAACCGATAAAAAATTTGCGCTTCCTCATTCGACAACTCTTCCCCATCAAAATCTTCAGGTTCGTCATAGCTCACGTTCACACCAAAAGCATCGCCCACCAGCTGACTGATCAGATTAAAGTTTTCCCTATGTTCCATCAGTGATTGACTACTTGAAGCATGCGTATTACTGGTCTCTGGTATGCTACTCGGCAGTTCTTCTCCATTATATGTCCAAACCCAATATTTTTTAATGAAACCCCTTCTCTTCAAATGTTGTTCTACTTCCTCTGCGTCACTAATTATAGGTTTGCACCCATATTTAAGACCAGGACATCTAACTCCTCCTTCGCTTAAACAACATTTCTGAGAAAATGCCCACGTGATAAACCCTTTAACTCCCTCCTTAAAATTTGGTTTAAGTCTGCGTCTTCTTGGATACAACCTATCGTACATCCAACTACGATAGTACCTATAATACTCCATACTGCATATTTATACAATCATTGTCTTTTTAATTACAAATGTGATTTTAATATCAATTTCAGGAATTTTTATAAAATATTAAATACAAGTATTAACTAACTTATTATTATTCTTTAACATAAATTTATATTAACCAAAAATTACTATTAAACAATAACTATTAAAAATTTAAACTATTTAATATATATTCTTCTTAAATATATATTTTTTATTTTAACTATTACACATGCTATATAGTATCAAACATATACTATTTTTAATATATAAATTTATACTATATATAAAAATTTGTTTTTAATAACAAAAATATAACAAAAATCTTTTTTTAATAACAAATAATAGTAATATAAATATAATATTGTTTCTAATGTAAATATAACCAAATAAAAATAAAACATTTAAACTAGTATATTTGGTTTTTAATATTCTGTTTTTAATATATAAAATTATACTATATATAAAATTTGTTTTTAATAACAAATAATAACATAATATAATTCTGTTTCTAATATAAATATAACAAAAAATAAATAAAACATTAAAAATAATATATTTCTATTTTTAATATTCTGTTTTTAATATTTTATTTTTAAAAATAATATTCTGTTTCTAAACATTAAAAAATAATACATTTAAAATACAACATAAATATAATTTTGATATTCTGTTTAAAAATATATATATAAATACCTTTTAAAATATACTTTTAAATATTCTGTTTTAATATTTTGTTTTAATATATATAAATAAAAAATAAATATAATTTTAAATATTCGGTTGTAATATTCTGTTTTAATATATATAAATAAAACGTAAATATAATTTAAAAAAATATATATAAATAAACATAATATCATTTTAATATTCTGTTTTAAAAAATATAACTATTCACAAAATATTAATAATATGTTTAAAAAAATATATATTAATAAAATTAAACATTAAAAATTATAACTTCATATGTATTTCTATATTAATATAGATAATTTGTTTCAAAAATAGAAAATAAATACAGAAAAAATATTTCTATATTAATATTTCTAAATTATTTAAACAGAAAAAAATATGAAAAATATTAATGTAATAGTTTTATATAAAAAAACAAAAAATATTAATAAATTATTTATTTTTCATTTCAGAAAATAAATACAAAAAATATTAATATAATAATTTAAACAGAAAAAATTAATTCTCAAAATATGTTACAACAACAAAAATAAAATTAAACATCTACCAACAATCCAAAATGAATAAATCAAACTAAAATAAAAATTTAAATAGCAAAAATATCTCTTCTTCAAACTCCTTCAATCTTATAGAAAATTATCTTCTTCAATCTCCTTATTTTCTTTTCTCAATAACAATGATAATTTGACCCAAAAAAAAGAAAGAAATATTAAACTCATATAAAAATACATTTTAAACAAAATTAATAAAAATAAATTCAACAATAATTATATTAAGGAAAAATATATATTACCTGGAGAAGAAAAATGAAGAAACAAGAGTAAAAAAAATAAAGAAACAAAGAAGAAGAAGAAATAAAGAAGATGAAAAAATAGAATGTGTAGGTAAGAAGAAGAAGAAACAGAGAAAGAGAAAGAAAAACATGGTAATAATAAGTGTGGTCTGGGAAGTTGGACACGCATGTCATTAATAAAACCCTAACGGCGTAAATTTCACGTCGCAACATTGCCACGTGAAATTCACATCGCAACCTATAACGACTAAATTTTAAATATTCACATTAATCACATAGTGACGTGATTATCACTTCGCAACTTTGCCACGTGATATTCACGTCGCAAAAGTTTCAACAGTCATATTGATTTTGTCAGTCAACCTGCAGCACAATTAACCATCACTTATGCGTCAGATTTTCTCTCTCCTAAATGGTTGCGACGTGATATTCACGTCACAAATTTTTTTAAAATTTTTTCCCCTTCCCGCTTCAGTAGATCTAACCTTTTAATTATTTATTTTTTAATTTACATGTTGCGACGTGATTTTCACGTCACAAAGGTTTTTATTTTATTTTTAAATCTGACAGATCATGTGCTTCATTTATTTTTTATTATTTTAATATTAAATATGTTAGTGACGTGAAAATCACGTCGCAATTGTCTATATTTTGTCACGTGATTTTTACTTCACTAAATCATGTGGTTGGACACAACTTTTCTTGTAGTGACACAATCACAAGTATGGTCTTATAATATGCATTATCTATTATGCATTGATCCAAGTATTAATTTCAAAACCAATGAAAATATAACTCAACTTAATGAATGATGTACACATTTGAAACTTTAAAATATAGCTCAACATAATGAATGAATTACACATTTAAAAATATTTGTATCAAACAATACACTTTTTTCCGTTTGTAAAAATATTTGTAACAAACAATACACTTTTCCCGTTTATAAAAAAAATTGTATTAATAATACACTTTTTCCTGTTTATAAAAATAATTGTATCAACAATACAATTTTTTCATATATAAAAATAAAATTGTATCAACAATACACTTTTTTCTCACTTATAAAAGTAATTGAATCAAAAAAATTTTTTTTCCTGTTTATAAAAATATTTGTATCAAACAATACATTTTTCTCTTTTTATAAAAATATTTGAATTAACAATATACGTTTTTCCGTTTATAAAAATCTTTGAATCAAACAATACTTTTTTCTGTTTATAAAAGCATTTGTATCAATAATACATTTTTTGCATTTATAAAAATATTTGTATAAACAATATATGTGATATCACATGAGTTATGTTTGATTGATGTACTTGAAGTCGTGATATAAGTTGGTCATATCTAATTTTTCAACTATAAAATTGTATTATAGATTAAAGACATTTACAAAATCACAAATATAGACTAATAATATGCTTAATGCATGATGTATTGATCTAAATATTTATTTCAAAAATAACAGAAATATAGCTCAATACCATGATATAAGAATATTATTTTATTGAAGTTGTACTAAAAATATTATATATATGAAATTATTCTCCTTTAAATCAACATTAGACTTTTTATGTATATAAGTATTAATTTTGTTTGAACATTTTTTTATAAAAATATTTAGATCAATAGTAAATTTTTACTTTTTTTATAAAAATAAAATTGTTTTTTAAAATATGTCTCTCAATAATATATATATATATATATATATATATTTTTACCTATTTAAAAATTATTTTTGTTTTGGTATCGTATATAAATTTTTGGATAAACATTAAATGTTTTTCTATATTAATAATGGATAAACATTAAAAATATTTGTATCAACAGTCTATTTTTTTAATGTATAAAAATATTTGTATCAATAATGTATTTTTTTAATGTATAAAAATATTTGTATCAACAATAGACTTTTTTCCGTTTAAAAATATATTTATACCAATAATATACTTTTCTCCGTTTATAAAAATATTTTTATCAACAATGAAAGTTTTTCCGTAAATAAAAACATTTGTATCAACAATATACTTTTTCTCATACAACAACCTATGAACCAAATCAAAATATGTGATCCATTATTGGTTAAGATATTGATAAGGCTGTGAAGCCAATAAGAGAAAGTATATGAGTCCACCACTAATTTATCAAGAAATCACTTTTAAGCCTAGAAAATGCTAATTTTTTGCATCTCTTTCACATTATAGTAAAAAATATATATATCATTATGCACTGTTCAAATAGTTTCAACAACTGAATGCCAGATTATAACAAGTTTACCTCTAAACTAGGTCTTATCATCTAAAGAGAGAAAATGTACATGATGTATATGACTCAACTAGACTTGGGGAGGCTTTGCCATCTTATAGGTCAGATAACTTTGATAATCGATATTCGATACTTGCTTGAATTTGGCTTTTTTGAATATCTTGAGCAATTGACTTGACATAATAGTCACTTGAAATGGATCTTCAGATCTCTAATTCCCTTGCTTATTGGATCTCCTTATGAGCCACAAGTCATATAGTATCAATTAGTTATTGAGAGATATGATACATAATATCATGTATCCTTATGTCTTATTGTTGTCTAATGAAATCCTTAGTCATTACCATTGGTTCATTAGTTGAAACAACCTCCACAACTTCAGAAATAATGGGAATGAACACATTCCTTGGTATTCCTATTGATGTTAAAGGTACATGTGTTGTTGTTGGTTTGACCTCCACATAGATGATGGTGATAATTGATCCATGTTGTTGAGGTTCTGCTTACGCTAAGTGTATTCATGAATTGGTGATTGGAAATGTATAGTGTTAATGGTTGTAATTGTCTCATTGGGCATTGTCAAATTTTGTGAGATATTGGATCAAAATCTAGTATTATTGACATAGATTTAGCATGTCGTCGAAGTCTGCTCACATACTGTTGTTGAAGACCTACATGATATAGTCGAAATGTGTTATAATATGTAGTTGTCAAATTAGACCTTGTGTTAAGGATCCAATTGTTTAAGTTAACTTGTACCCTAAGCTAGCTTGTAATGTGTAATTGTTTAAAAGTCCATTAGTTTAGTATGTTAGGTTTTATTATAAATAACATACTAGTCCCTCATCTTAAGTGTGGAAAATCCTAATCTGGGTGAGAGGGTTATTTGTTATTCTTGAGTACTTGTAATCTGATTCAAAGAGAAAGTAAAGAATAACAGTTATAACCAATCTTATTGTTCTTCTTGTTTTTCCCATTAACCCTAACCTTGTGTGTTTCTTGATCATAAAGAAATCGTCTATACTTTGCTTCAAGGTATTGTTTTTCACAAAAAAAATTAGTGCAGTGAGCGTGGTGGAGATGCCTTCAATAAAGTATGAGATTGAAAAGTTTACCAGAGTGAACGACTTCGGTCTGTGGCGCTTGAAGATGAAAGCCCTACTGGTTCAGCAGGGTTGTTCGGAAGCGTTGAAGGGAGAGGCAGCCATGGACGTTGCGTTAAGGGAGAAATAAAAGACGACCATGATAGAGAAATCCCACAACACAATATTGTTGAGCCTTGGTGATAAGGTTCTCTGACAGGTATCAAAGGAGATTATGGCATCGAGGTTATGGTTGAAACTTGAAAGTTTGTACATGACCAAATCTATGGTGAATCGACTACACCTGAAGCAAGCTTTGTATTCATTCAAGCTGAGTGAATACAAGGTGTTGGCTGAGTAGTCTGATATGTTCAACAAGATGATTCTTGATCTTAAAAATATTGATGTGAAGATCAATGATGAAGATCAAGCCCTATTGATGTTGTGCGCTTTTCCCAGATCACATGCTCCCTTCAAAAAAACTCTCATCCATGGAAGGGGGTCCCTGAGCTTTCAAGAAGTTCAATGAGCCTTGTACTCTAAGGACTTGAATGAATGAAAGGAGCATAAACCTTCTATGGTTGGTGAAGGTTTGGGCGTTAGGGGAAAATTCTTGCGAAAAGATTGTAAGTTCGACAAGAAGAAAGGTAAAAGTCAGCAGAAGTCTTATAGTGGAGAGGCATCTGGTATTCAATGTTATCACTGTAAGAAGGCGGGTCACACAAGAAAGTTGTGCCCTAAGTGCCCGAAAGATCATGAAGGTAAGGGTAATAGCAATGCAACCATTGTTCAAGATGAATTCAACTCATCTGGTGTCCTTGTGGTTTCAAGCAGCGCTCAAGAAAAGAGTGGATTATGGATTCAGGTTGCACTTGGCACATGACTCCAAACAGAGAATTGTTCGAGGAGCCTTGTGATCAAGATGGTGGATCAGTGCTGCCGGGAAATAACAAAGCTTGCAAAATTACAGGTATTGGATCTATGAGATTTAAGCTCTATGATGAGTCAATAAGGCTATTGACTGAAGCCAAATATGTACCTAATTTGAAGAGAAATTTTATTTCTCTTGGTAAATTCGACAAGAAGGGATATGTTTTTCAAGGAGAAAAAAGTATCCTAAGAGTCATAAAGGGTTCGAAGAAAGTCTTGAGAGGCATGAGGAAACAAGGCTTGTATACCCTTGAAGCTGAAGTTGTAAGTGGTTCAACGAATGTTGCATCCATAAAACCTTTGTCGAAGACAGAAATTTGGCACATGAGATTGAGCCATATCAGTGAAAGTGGTTTGGTCGAATTGGAGAAACAAAATCTGCTTGGTAGAGACAAAGTTGAAAAGTTGAAATTTTGTGAATCCTGTGTACTTGGAAAAACTTGCAGAGTGAAATTCAACAAAGGCAAACAAAGAACACATGGATACCTTGATTACATCCATGTTGATCTTTAAGGGATTTAAGGTGTCCAACACATTCAGAAGCAAGGTATTTCTTATCCATAACTGATGATTATTCCAAAAAGTTATGGGTATTCATCTAGAAGACTAAGGATGAAACTTTGAGAATTTCAAAGGTTGGAAGACTCTGGTAAAAAAATTTAGTCTGACAGAAAGGTCAAGAGGTTGAGAACCGACAATGGCCTTGAATTTTGCAATGAGGCGTTCGACAGCTTTTATGTTGCCTCAGGTATTGCAAGGCACAAAACTACTACAGATACTCCATAACAAAATGGTTTAACAGAAATGTGTAATCGAACTATTTTGGAAAGAATTAGATGCTTATTGACTAGTGCTAGGTTAAAGTATGTGTTTTGAGCTGAGGTTGTTTCGACAACAACATATATGATAAAAAGATGTCCTTAAACTACATTAGATATGAAAACACCTGTAGAAGTTTGGTTGTGATATCCACTAGATCTCGATAAATTGAGACTATTTGGCTATGTGGCCTATGCTCACATTAGACAAGACAGGGTCGAACATAGAGCTCTGAAATGCATGTTCATGGAATACCCTGAAGGAGTCAAAGCTTATAGGTTATGGTGCCTAGATCTATGTCACAAGAGGTGTATCACCAGTTGAGATGTAGTTTTCAATGAAGTTGAGATGAACCTAAAGAAAATTGATGATGTTGCCAAAGAGCTAGAACAGAGAGAGATTCTTGTTAAGGTGGAGCATATTAAAGTTGAATTGCATACCCCAGATGAAGTCGAAGAAGAAGCATAAACATAAGCTGTTGTTGAAGATGAGGAGACTGATAATGACTACCTGCTAACAAGAGATAGGTCGAGGAGAGTCATCAAGCCACCTCAGAGACTTGGGTATGCAAATCTTATAGCTTATGCCTTAATCTTTGCAAGTGAGGTTCTAGACAAAGAACTTAGAAACTATAAGGAAGTTATGAGGAATCGAAATAATACTGAATGGATGAAGGCCATGGATAATGAGATGAAATATCTTCATGATAACAACACATGGGAACTAATCAAGAAACCTACTAGAGCCAGGTTAGTCAACTGTAAGTGGATTTTCAAAGTTAAGGAAGGAATCGAAGGAGTGACGTTGAAGAGATACAAGGCAAGATTGGTCGCTAGGGGTTTCACTCAAAAAGAAGGCGTAGACTTTAATGATGTGTTATCTCCTATTGTGAAACACATATCCATTTGAATGTTGCTTACCATGGTGGCACAGTTCGACCTTGAACTAGAACAGATGGATGTAAAGACTGCATTCTTGTATGGTGATCTAGATGAAACAATCCCGATGAGACAACCTTAAGGGTATGTCAAAAAGGGGAAGGAATATTATGTGTGCAAGCTGAAAAGATCTTTATATGGACTAAAACAATCTCCTCGACAGTGGAATAGGAGATACGACAAGTTCATGGCACGCATAAGTTTCATTAAAAGTCATTTTGACCACTGTGCTTACTTCAGACTTTGACCAGGTAATTCATTTTTTATTTTGTTGCTTTATGTGGATGATATTCTAATAGCAAGCAACAATGTCTAACATGTAATGAGAGTGAAGGCTGAACTCAATAAAGAGTTCGAAATGAAGGATCTAAGAGTTGCGTCCAGGATTCTTAGGATTGACACTCGAAGAGATAGAAAGCAGTCAAAATTATGCTTATCTCAAGAGGCATACCTACAAAAGATTCTCAAAAAGTTTGGTACGTCGAATTCAAAACCTGTTGTGACTCCGACAAACCTTCAATTCAAGTTGAGTATAGTTCAGCGTCCCAGTACTGATGTTGAAAAAACTTATATGAATAGCATTCAACATGCTAATATAGTGGGTTCTTTGATGTATGTTATGGTTGGTACTAGACCTGACATAGCATATGCAGTAAGTCTTGTAAGCAGGTACATGGCAAATCTTGGAAAGGCTCACTGGCAAGCATTAAAATGGATTCTAAGGTACATAAATGGGTCTCTGAACATTGTCCTAATTTATGGTGGAACCTCGGATGAAGATAGTAAAACGACAATTGAAGGATATGTCAATTCTGATTATACAGGTTGTATAGATTCCAAAAAATCCATTTTTGGATATGTGTTCACTATGTTTAACACAACAATCAGTTGGAAAGCAACACTTCAGAAGGTTGTTGCCTTATCAACCACTGAAGCGAAATATATCACCCTCACTGAATCTGTGAAAGAAGCATTGTGGCTTGAAGATTTTGCAAAGGAGCTAAAACTTCAAGGTCGAAGTATCACTGTTAAATGTGATAGTCAAAGTGCAACACACCTGTCGAAGAATTCAGCCTATCATGAGCGAATCAAGCACATTGATGTGAGGCTGCATTTTGTCAGAGGGGTAATCGAGCGTGGAGAAGTCCAAGTGCTGAAGGTTTCATTTTTGCAAGTTTTTCCACTGTATGCAGTTGATAAAGCTACATGAAAAAAACTAGTTTGTTTTCTTGAGGTTATAGAGTTTGTACCAAGGTGGATATTTGTGAGATATTGGATCGAACTCTAGTATTGTCGACAGAGGTTTAGCATGTCGTCGAAGTCGGCTCACATGTTGTTGTCGAAGACCTACATGTTGTAGTCAAAATGTGTTCTAGTATGTAGTTGTCGAATTTGATCTTATGTTAATGATCTGATTATTTAAGTTAACTTGTAATGAGTAATTGTTAAAAAGCTCATTAGTTTAGTATGTTAGGTTTTATATAAAATAACATACTAGTCCCTCATCTTAAGTGTGGCCAATTCTAATTAGGGTGAGAGAGTTATTTGTTATTCTTGAGTACTTATAATCTGATTCAAAGAGAAAGTAAAAAATAACAGTTATAACAAATCCTTATTGTTCTTCTTGTTTTTTTCATTAACCCTAACTCTTGCGTGTTTCTTGATCATAAAAAAATTATTTATACTTTGTTTCAAGATATCGTTTTTCACAACAAATTTATTATCAAATTATAAATGTTTAGTTGAGATTCAATTGCTAGCTTTTAACCTATAATTTCCTTTCTGTTCAAACGATTACGTGGAGGGAGAAATACCATATGAGTTTCTTAAATACTCTAAAGAGCGTTAAGTTCGAATGTGAGAAGTGACACTAGCATAAAATAAACATATAAAAATATAGTAAAATAAAGATAAAATAGCCTGGTTAAATAATAGGATGTTATAAAAAATTTACATAGTGTAATATTTAGAGATAATTATCTTATTGGTCCTATTATCGTGGCCCACCAAAAATATTATATTATTTATCTATTTAAATCGATTATGTTTGTTCTCGTTAAATTTTATTTCGACAAGAAACTTATTTTTAGAATAAGTTGGTCTTTTATATATATATATATATATATATATATATATATATATATATATATATATATATATATATATATATATATATATATATATATATATATATATATATATATATATATATATATATATATATATATATATATATATATATATATATATATATATATATATATATATATATATATATATATATATATATGAGAATCTATAGTTGACTGGTCTAAAACAAAATTTAGGCGGCAATCAGGAATATATTAAACTTATAGCGATGCACGTAACTTCTAGGAAATATATTAAACTTATTCATTCGTCAATGATTATTTTTTATTGGAAAAGTTTGGGTGATTTCGATTCTATGACTGATCAGGATAGGGATAGGTTTTAGTACATAACAATTACACAATATAGATTATTCATCAAAAAATTCTCAAGCCAAGTTAAAGTATGGGTCAAATCTTACCGATTGGATCAACATGTTTTCCACTCTTCAAGGTACGTATGATCTTATATCAAACATTGGTGTCGTGATTGTTAATATAATATTATTAATATACTAGTACCATTGTTATGTGTTAACATATTTTTATAATTAGAGATTAAATTAGCACAAGACTTGCATAATTTTGTTCATTATAATTATTATATGTATTGTCTATATGTGAGACTTTTTTTCCTTATGACTATGCCTAGTATTTTAAATACCTCGTACTAAACAAAGATCTATTTAAGGTTGTTTGTGAAATAATGCAGTCACTAATCATTTTAAATATCCAAGAAACTCTAACTAATGTTTGAAAATGTTTAAAAAGTGGGTCTTTGACTTTGTTTTATAGGAGTAGAGAATAATTAGATAGATGATTAATTACAAGTGTTTCAAATGCCCAATTAAGAAGAGTAAATGATTAGGTGAAACTTAGCTTGAAGCCAATTATGTGATATTAATCATTTAAGCATTGTTTGTCGTTAAATTTAGTCGAAAGGCTCACTGCATCTCACACCGGATTAGACGGGGTTGATTTCAACCGCCCGTCATATATAAGTTCAACAACGCGGTATTTTAAGTATTATCTCATTTTTCATTCTCAAACTACATTTCTATGACTTCATTGACTTGGATGTTGGATCAGAAGCTCTCGTCGTTACACCATAAGAGCTCATTCCTTCGACATTACATATTTCGCGTTCTACCTGTGAACAATGGCGTCATATGTGAGAGTCGACTCATGATTTTCACACATTTCCACATCAAATTCATCTAATTCTGAAAGTCATGTCTCACTAACAACAATCTCGCAAATTACGATTAGGATCTTTGATCTAGCTACCAAAGTAGCCTCTTGTGCATATACTTCAATATTGATAACAAACCTCATCGATAACCCATTGACAGAGGATCATCATGCAAATGGAGCTAGACATGGAACCTTTGGCTAGGAATTCCTCAAAATAAATGACAACAAAGAGAAACCGAAGAAAGAAAGAATTGTTCTAGGGTTTTGAGACAATGAAAATTTTGAAGGGACCTCTAAGATACTTTCATTAGTAGTGACCGCCACCATGGATAACCACACAATCTCAAGAATCCTTATCAAAGTTTGTGTGATGTCATGTACGTTAACATGTTTGTGGGACTCGATCTATGAAAAGAGAACTCATACTAATTGCCATATCGAACATAATGAGATTTATGTTTTTTGTTGAAAGTACTAAAACTAAGGGTATCACCCACTTTCGTCTGCGTGTCAACGAACTCTAAACCTGCAAACTGTCTAATTTCGCAACACAAATTGAAAATTTAGAAACCTTTTACAAAATAAAAGTAGACTCTCGATTAATCCAGAAACTTTTTCATATTCATTAAACTAATCGTTCAAATTTCGTAGTCATATATCGTTTATACCCTTTTGGCACATAAAAAACATCTCTCTATCTTCCTACTTTCATAGCAAACGTCTTTCTTTTCAAAACAAAAATTACAAAACAAAAACTGCATTCTTGTTAGAATCAATACTTATAAAATTCACATGAGGTATTTCTGTACGACAATCCTCGTGTCTCAGACTCTAAGCGAAATCTACTCAGACGTGATTAATAATAAAACAACATAAACATACAAAGCATTCATTTTAAAATGAATAAAACATAACATAGAAATGCAGTGAGTATTTCTAAAATTAAGATGCTCCAGATGGAAACTTTTGATCCAACAATATAGTAGCAAAATAAGGAAGACATCAATAGAATAACAACAACCAACAATAATAGAAAAACTTCAACTTGCAAAAGCTATGGAAATTAAGAGTAAATTGTGTCTACAATAATGCTTGGATCCCTTTTTTACATGTTATAGTCTATATTTATATTTCTAATGGCACTAAAATGGCAGTTGAGTCCACTCAAAGTTGTGCAAAACTCAAAAACCCTGCTTAGGAAGACTATTGAAACGTGAAAATAAAGCTAGAAATCGTGGGGTATGGGCATCATGATAGCCCGCTCGTCATGATTTCAAAATATGGATCTTGGGAATATGACAGGCATCATCTCTGATGACGACCTTCCAGTAATCTCTTGAGAGCGTTAATACCTTCTTCCCTTCTTGCTCCCACGACAACCTGGCTTCAGATGCCATGACGGGTCTTATGTTCCATGACGTGTCAACTGTCATATCTTCATATTGCTCGCTTCTCTTGTGCTTTTTTTTCTACTTTCTTCAGCCGTCATTCCAAACGTTCTATACCTGAAACACGGTGAAAATGTCCGTTATGCAGTAAAATGCAAATGAAACATACAAAAACATGGAAACAAAAATAGTAAAAATACAAATGATCAATAATTCTACACCAAGTGGCTTCTGTCACTGGTCGTCGCTTCTAGGAAGTGAAATGCATGGAAAATCGCTCATAGAAATTGGTTTATGTCTTCATGCTTGGGAAGATCATTGAACCATAATCTGGTAGGTTCGACCAGGGTCAGAGCAAAAAACTTACATTTAGATGCTTTGACAACACGAAAGTAGTTCATCTGCTCATTGATAAGTTGGACATGTTCGTATGGATCTCCCTTTCTATCATACCCCCTAGTTTAGAAGAATTCTCCATCTATTTTGATATCTTTCTTTCCAAATTCCTGATTCATAATATATGCTTATGTTGAACCCTCAACGATTAATTTTTTGCCAGATCCAAGGGAGAAACGTGACTGCCTCGGTCACCCTAAAGATGTTGGGGATCACTATGATGCTTCTTGCTCCTTTAATGATGCTTATATTAAGGTGCTTTGTCTCTTTTTATTGCGGTAGGATCTGGACCGACAATGTGAGCTATTTGGATATGACCTCTTAAACAGTGTTGCCTCGCTGAGACCTGTTGTGGAGGCTTTCTTAAAGAAGAAGTGACCATTCTTCTATCGCTTGTGAATTTTTCTACCAAATGATGTTATACATGTTGTTCAATAGATCGTTAGTGCCTTGTAGTCCAAGGTTTACTCGTAGTAATTGGAAGCTAGATAAGGCTTTAGGTTGTGAGACCATAGGTGGAATTGGATAAGTGATCAAAGGAGATTAAATAGATCCAACTATTTGAGGAATCTAGATTAGATCTGGATGTGATAAAACTTCTTCTCTAGGATTCTCAGTGTTTCCTGAGCTGGTGGAGGTGATCGACTAATAACTACTTGAGTTGTAATTGTGGCAGCGGCGGAGCGAGTGACTTTATATTGAACCATTACTTAAAATCGTAGAAGTCAAAGATCTAGAAATTCAAGAAATTAGAGTTGAGGCGATGCTTGATTAGGTCGAATGTGATGGATCTTCTAATTTTGATGGCTCTTGGTTCGGTGACTTAAGAAGGTTACAAACATATGACTTTAAGATCGATCATAGAATTTTTGAAAACGTATGGATCATAAGTCGATTCTCATAGATGACATTACTGTTTCATTCATGAGTCAGAAATAAAGTAAGGATCAGAAGTGATGATTGATCTGAGCTTCCAGCACGACAGAGATAGGAGTAACCTACAAGGTTAGAACTCCAACGCTCAAGTCAGTTTTGAAGGTGAGAAAAACACACAAGAATGGAGGGTTGAATTATGTATGTCAAAATATCGAAACTCTTTTCACTTTGAATTCTGATACATCATATTCTTAACTACCTTCAGAGTCTGATAGTAGAGTGAGTATCAACAGTCAAAAGTTTACTTATTTTTCTTAATCCTATTCCAGAACCTAAGGTGTAACGCTCAGATTTTGATCCAAGTAAGAGCCTGAATTAAATTAGAGTTTGACTTTAGAGTTTGTTTGCATAGCGGAATATTAATGCAGAAGTAAAAAAAGAGACACACAATATATCATGGTTCCTCTTAATTGAGAGCAGTTCAGTCCCCTTGCAACACAAGACCTTTTAACTATAATCAAACTAATTACAATTTCTTAAGCCAACAACTGAAGACTTTCTACTCAATCCCACAGAAAGAGACTTTTGCTCATGCCCGCAAGCATGAGACTTCCATGCCCAAACTCCCTGTTTAGGACATCCTACTTAATCATCCAGATCAAGACTTACTTACCTAAACTACCCATTCAGGAGGTCCTGCTCAAGTCCTTAAGCATGATACTTCCTGCTCAATCCACTGATTGAAACTTCCTTTGCTCTGCCCGCAAGCATGAGACTTCAATGCCAAAACATCAAGTTCAAGACTTTTCCTCAATCATCAGAGGCTAGAGTCTTCAGATTCTCATAACGTGGGAATCTAGCATTAACCCTGTCTTCATATATGTGCTTCTTAGATAAGAAGATACACAAAGGTTTACACTCTTGAGCAAATTTGAGTTGATTTCTCCTAAGTGTAAAATAATGGAGTTTTCATTCTTCTTCTCTCCTTGCACATATTTTCATCTTGTTGTGCCTTGTTGTTCTGATGAACATATTCACATATTCTATCTTTAGAATTTATGTGAACCTGTTTCACTTTGCTCTAACGCACTTAACCTTTCTGGTTATATATTATCTTAAAGTGTGTTTCTTTCAACTCATTTCAGTGAATTAGTATCACATCCAAGCAAGCACAGTCATGAAATCTTCTACTCACATTCATTCTCTTGAGAGGCCGAGGTTCATTTTGGAGAGATATTCAAAGAGTTTCCTTCTTCGAATAACTATAAAATATTTTCAATCTTCATCCTTAAATAGATACTAAGAATAAATTTGCCGAAGATTAAAACTACCATGGTACAAATAGTCGTTGAAAGCTACCATGGGACAAGTAGCCGTTGAATATCTTTAGATGATGGACAATAGAGTAAGATAATGTTAGCTCCTAAATTCGACGCCTCAGCTAGAAAGAATGTATCCAAGACAAAAGGGTGGAGAATAGCTTTGTCATACCCCAAATTTTACCCTCAGATTCTTTGATCTTTTGCATATCATTCTAGGTCAATCATATTGCATAACTAACCAAGTTTCTAGACTCTTTGTTTGCTTTGTTCCTCAGGAATCAGGTTTGGATTTCAGAAGTTTCTAGACACTTCAAGGTACGTATGATCTTATATCAAATATTGGTGTCGTGATTGTTAATATAATATTATTAATATACTAGTACCATTGTTATATGTTAACATATTTTAATAATTAGAGATTAAATTAGCACAAGAGTTGCATAATTTTGTTCATTATGATTATTGTATGTATTGTCTATATGTGAGACTTTTTTTCCTTATGAATATGCCTAATATTTTAAATACCTCGTACTAAACAAACATCTAAATAAGTTTGTTTGTGAAATAATGCAGTCAGTAATCATTTTAAATATCCAGGAATTCTAACTAATGTTGGAAAATGTTTTAAAAGTGGGTCTTTGACTTTGTTTTATAGGAGTAGAGAATAATTAGATAGATGATTAATTGCAAGTGTTTCAAATGCCCAATTAAGAAGAGCAAAATGATTAGGTGAAACTTAGCTTGAAGACCAATTATCTGATATTAATCATTTAAGCATTGTCTTCATTAAATCTAGTCGGAAGGCTCACCGCATCTCACACCGGATTAGACGGGGTTGATTTCAACCATCCGTAAGTTCAACAACGCGGCATTTTAAATATCATTTCACTTTTCATTCTCAAACTACATCTCTATGATTTCATTGACTTGGACGTTGGATCATAAGCTCTCGTCGTTACATCATAAGAGCTCATTCCTTCGACATTACATATTTCGCGTTCTACCTGTAACAGTGGCATCATATGTGAGAATCGACTCATGATTTTCACACATTTCCATATCAAATTCATCTAATTCTAAAAGTCATGTCTCACCAACAACAATTTCGCGCAATTACGATTAGGATCTTTGATCTAGCTACTAAAGTCGCCTCTTGTGCATATACTTCAATATTGATAACAAACTTCATCGATAACCCATTGACAGAGGATCATCATGCAAATGGAGCTAGACATGGAACCTTTGGCTAGGAATTCCTCAAAATAACTGACAACAAAAGAGAAACCGAAGAAAGAAAGACTTTTCCTAGGGTTCTGAGACAATGAAAATTTTGAAGTGACCTCTAAGATGCTTTTGTTAGTAGTGACCGCCACCATGGATAACCACACAATCTCAAGAATCCTTATCGAAAATAAAAGTTTATGCAATTTCATGTACGTTAACATGTTTGTGGGACTCGGTTTAGGAAAAGAGAACTCATACTAATTGCCATATCGAACATAACGAGATTTATGCTTTTTGTTGAAAGTACTAAAACTAAGGGTATCACCCACTTTCGTCTGCGTGTCAACGAACTCTAAACCTGCAAACTGTCTAATTTTGCAACACAAATTGCAAATTTAGAAACCTTTTACAAAATAAAAGTAGAATCTCGATTAATCCAAAAACTCTTTCACATTCATTAAACTAGTCGTTCAAATTTCGTAGTCAGATACCGTTTATACCCTTTTGGCACATAAAAAACATCTCTCTATCTTCCTACTTTCACAGCAAACGTCTTTCTTTTCAAAACAAAAATTACAAAACAAAAACTGCATTCTTGTCAGAATCAATACTTATAAAATTCATATGAGGTATGTCTGTACGACAGTCCTCGTGTCTCAGACTCTAAGAGAAATCTACTCAAACATGATTAATAATAAAACAACATAAACACACGAAACATTCATTTTAAAATGAATAAAGTATTACATGGAAATGCAGTGAGTATTTCTGAAATTAAGATGCTCCAGATGGAAACTTTTGATCCAACAATATAATAGCAAAATAAGGAAGACATCAATTGAATAACAACAACCAACAATAATATGAAAA
Source organism: Lathyrus sativus (assembly GCA_963859935.3). Classification (NCBI taxonomy): domain Eukaryota; kingdom Viridiplantae; phylum Streptophyta; class Magnoliopsida; order Fabales; family Fabaceae; genus Lathyrus; species Lathyrus sativus. The sequence goes on along the minus strand of OZ012735.1, from coordinate 716,077,533 downwards.
CTTCAACTTGCAAAAGCTATGGAAACTAAGACTAAATTGTGTCTACAATAATGCTTGGATCCCCTTTTTACATGTTACCGTCTATATTTATATTTCTAATGGCACTAAAATGGTAGTTGAGTCCACTCAAAGTTGTGCAAAACTCAAGAAGATGCTTAGGAAAACTACTGAAACGTGAAAATAAAACTAGAAATCATGGGGTTTGGGCATCATGACAGCTCGCCCGTCATGACTTCAAAATATGGATCTTGGTAATATGACATGCATCATCTCTGATGACGGCCTTCCAGTCATCTCTTGAGAGCGTTAATACCTTCTTCCCTTGTTGCTCCCACGACAACCTGGCTTCAGATGCCATGACGGGCCTTATGTTCCATGACGTGTCAACCGTCATCTCTTCATATTGCTCGCTTCTCTTGTGCTTTTTTTCTACTTTCTTCAAATGTCATTCCAAATGTTCTATACCTGAAACACGATGAAAAATGGCCGTTATGCAGTAAAATGCAAATGAAACATACAAAAACATGGAAATAAAGTTAAATAAAATGGTAAAAACACGAATGATAAATAATTCTACACCAAGTGGCTTCCGTCACTGGTCGTCGCTTCTAGGAAGTGAAATGCACGGAAAATCGCTCATAGAAATTGGTTCATGTCTTCATGCTTGGGAAGACCATTGAACCATAATCTGACAGGTTCGATCAGGGTCAGGGCAAAAAAACTTACATTTAGATGCTTTGACAACACGGAAGTAGTTCATCTATTCATTGACAAGTTGGACATGTTCGCATGGATCTCCATTTCTATCATATCCCCTAGTTTAGACGAATTCTCCATGTATTTTGATATCTTTCTTTCCAAATTCCTTATTCATAATATATGCTTATGTTGAACCCTCAACGATTAATTTTTTTCCATATCCAAGGGAGAAGCGTGACTGCCTCGGTTACCTTCAAGACGTTAAGGATCATTATAATGCTTCTTACTCCTTTAATGATGCTTATATTAAGAAGCTTTATCTCTTTTTATTGCGGTAGGATCTGGACCGAAAATGTGAGCTCTTTGGATACGACCTCTTATACAGTGTTGCCTCGCTGAGACGTCTTGTGGAGGCTTTCTTAAAGAAGAAGTGACCATTCTTCTATCGCTTGTGAATTTTGCTACCAAATGATGTTATACATGTTGTTCAATATATCGTTAGTGCCTTGTAGTCAAAAGTTTACTTGTAGTAATTGGAAGCTAGATAAGGCTTTAGGTTATGAGACCATAGGTGGAATTGGATAAGCGATCAAAGGAGCTTAAATAGATCCAACTATTTGAGGAATCTAAATTAGATCTGGATGTAATAAAACTTCTTCTCTAGGATTCTCAGTGTTTCTTGAGCTGGTGGAGGTGATTGACTAACAACTACTTGAGTTGTAACTGTGGCAGCGGCTGAGCGAGTGACTTTAGATCGAACCGTTACTTGACACCGTAGAAGTCAGAGATCTAGAAATTTAGGAAATTAGATTTAAGGCGGTGCTTGATTAGGTCTAATGTGATGGATCTTCTATTTTTGATGGCTCTTGGTTCGGTGACTTAAGAAGGTTACGAACATATGAATTTAAGATCAATCATAGAATTGTTGAAAACATAGGGATCAGAAGTCGATTCTCATAGATAACGTCACTGTTTCATTCATGAACCATAAATAAATTAAGGATCAGAAGTGATGATTCATCCGAGCTTCCAGCATGATAAAGATATGAATGACTTGCAAGGTTAGAACTCCAATGCTCAAGTCAGTTTTAAAGGTGAGAAAAATACACAAGAATGGGGGATTGAATTATGTATGTCAAAATATCGAAACTCTTTTCACTTTGAATTATGATACATCATATTCTAAACTACCTTCAGAGTCTGATAGTAGAGTGAGTATCAGCAATGAAAAGTTTACTTCTTTTTCTTAATCCTATTTTAGAACCTAAGGTGTCGTGTTCAGATTCTGACCCAAGTAAGAGCCTGAATCAGATTAGAGTTTGACTTTAGAGTTTGTTTGCATAGCGGAATATAAACGCAGAAGTAAAAAAAAGAGACACACAATATATCATGGTTCCTCTCAATTGAGAGTAGTCCAGTCCCCTTGCAACACAAAACCTTTTAACTATAATCAAACTAATTACAATTGCTTAAGCCAGCAACTGAAGAATTCCTGCTCAATCCCACAAAAAGAGACTCCTGCTCATGCCCGCAAGCATGAGACTTCCATGCCTAAACTCCTTGTTCAGGACATCCTACTCAATCATCCAGATCAAGACTTCCTTGCCTAAACTACCCGTTCAGGACGTCCTGCTCAAGCCCTCAAGCATGATACTTCCCGCTCAAGCCACTTATTGAGACTTCAATGCCAAAACATCCAATTCAAGACTTTTCCTCAATTATCAGAGGCTAGAGTCTTCAGATTCTCATAACACGGGAATCTAGCATTAACCCTGTATTCATATATGTGCTTCTTACGTAAGAAGATACACAAAGGTTTACACTCTTGAGCAGATTTGAGTTGATTTCTCCTAAGTGTAAAAGAATGGAGTTTTCATTCTTCTTCTCTCCTTGCACAAATTTTCATCTTGTTGTGCCTTGCTTTTCTGATGAACATATTCATATATTCTATCCTCAGAATGCATGTGAACTTGTTTCACTTTTCTCAAACACACTTAACCTTTCTGGTTATATATTATCTTGAAGTGTGTTTCTCTCAACTCATTTCAGTGAATTAGTATCACATCCAAGTGAGCACAATTATGAAATATTAAACTCACATTCATTCTCTTGAGAGGCCGAGGTTTTGTAACGCCCGTTTTATTTTGATTAAATTCAATTATGACTTTGCTATGTCTCATTGCATCGTAGTCGTAGTTGAGTATGTGTTTGGATCGAAGGAAGGAAATTGAATCGGTCGAATTGTCGGAAAAAAGTGTAAAATTCCGTAGCAGTTTTAGGAAACTTCGAAAAATCATATCTCTTGATCCGTAAGTCGGATTTGACCCCCGTTCGAAGTGTTGGAAAGCTAAAAAGATGTTCTATTTGGAAAAAAAAATGAAATTTTGCTGCTATGACGACCGTCATAGGAGTGTGGCGACCGTCACACGAGCAAAAACTGCAGTTATGCAGAATTTGAACGTGTTCTGGTGGAATGAGATTTTGTAGCAAAAATATATTCCCGTAGACTCTTTTACCCTCAATTACATCATTTTTGGGAAAGGAAAGACGGAAAAGAGAAGTTACGCATTGAGAGAAGTGGAGAGCGAAGAATCATCCATCGGCGAATTCGGAAGATTTCTGCAGAAAAATCACCGTAGAGCAGAAGCGGAACCGAAAAGCGTGGAATTGGCCTCAATTCTAAGGTAAGGGTGGGGTTCAATTCTATAACTGGGAGTATGATCGAATTCATGTAGGGAATCGAGTCATAGGTATAGTTTTCGTTAATCGATAAATATTAAGGAAAAGGTTTCCCTAATGGGACAAGATTTCTATGTAGGAGTGAATGTGTTATGTAGTTATTAGTGCGATGCTCTAAGGTTTTCCTTATGGGAAAATACATAGAACGAATATGCTATACGGTTATTCGTACAACGCTCTAATGGTTTTCCCTAATGGGCCAAAAAGGGCAGTTACCTGGTTGTGATTGATTTGTAATTAATTGTGTGAGAAAACGCCGTAGTGTTGTTATTACGATAATATGCTGAATTCTTAATTGTTGATACGATGTCGTAATGTTCCTTTACATGAATAGTTGGGATGATGAACATATGATGCATATGAAATAGCAATGTTCTGTTATGGACGTTTTGTTGTAGGCTTGATGCCTTGTTGCATAGTCGGTGATGTTGTGGTCCATAATAGAGGTATTTCATGGCATAGCATATTAGCGATGGCCTGTATTGGCGGCCCTTGTGGCAAATTCTGCGATGGCCTGTATTGGCGGCCCTTAGTGGCAAATTCTGCGATGGCCTGTATTGGCGGCCTTGATGGCAAATTGGTACCACATGCATATGCACAGTTGAGTCGCATTGTTGAGTCACATGAAGTTGCATAATTACGTTAGTTGTATATTAATGTTGTTTTACGTGAGATATGGATTGTTGCAGTTGTTGTCGATGATGTTTATGATTTTGAAACTTATAATGTTGTGATGAGTTTCTGGCATGTTTTCTATCATGCTCTATGTTATATTATTGATATCTCACCCTTTTCCGTTGTATGTTACCTCCTCTGGTGGTAATTTGCAGGTAGTCAGGAATAGAGCGTAGTTCCCATTAAGGTGTCGTTGGTCGCTCTGATACGTAGCACTCTTGGGGGGATGGACGATTGCTGTTATTATTTTAGTTGATATCATTATTGTTGAACCTGTTACAGTGTTTTTATTAAATTGTTTTAAGAGAACATGTTGTATACTTTATTGAACTTCCGCCGGAAGTAATGACAAGTCATTTTATGATTAAATGGTTAAGTAATACATTGGTGATTGTTCATCCAATTTCGTGCTACGTATGAGATTTGCAGTTTGTTGCATAATGAATGTTGTCTGTCAGGTTGAAGTGTAACATCTATGATGTGAAGAATTTTTCCCGTGTGACGACCGTCACAGGCTCATGACGACCGTCATGCAGTCAAAGTTTGCGCTGCTGCGCTTTGTTTGTTATATGAGTTGTTGTTTTTCCTGTTATCCGCAAGTGTTAGAGTTGGGGTGTTACATTAGTGGTATCAGAGCAGGTCGGTCCGTCCGGCCAAGTTGTCTAGTGTTGTCGCGTCAGTCGTCGTGCCTAGCACTAGAGTCTCATTAATTGTGAAATCTGACTGTTGGTCGTTGCAGCTTAAGTGAAATGGCTGGTAGGAATGATGCTGCAATTGCTGCTGCTCTGCAAGCTTTAGCTAATGCTATGGAACATCAGCCGAATCCTTCTGGAGATGCTGGGTCTCGCAGTTTGGCAACGTTTCAACGGGAGAATCCACCTACCTTCAAGGGTAAGCATGATCCTGATGGTGCATTGGAGTGGTTAAAGGAAATGGAGCGAATCTTTCGTGTGATGGATTGTACTCCAGCACAGAAGGTCCGTTATGGGACTCATATGCTAGCAGTCGAAGCTGATGACTGGTGGCTAGAGACCCGTCCAGTGTTGGAAGCTGCAGGTGAAGAAGGTACTTGGACTGTATTCTGTAGGGAATTTCTGAAGAAGTATTAACCAGAAGATGTCCGTGGTAAGAAAGAGATTGAATTTCTGAAGAAGTATTACCCGGAAGATGTCGGGTATCAGAAGATCCGTGTCTTTGATTCATTGGTCGAAAGCTGTAGGATTTATGAAGAAGATAGCAACGCTCATTACAAGTTGATGAGTGAGAGGAGAGGCAAATCACAGCAGAGTCGTGGTAAACCTTATGACCCTCCAGCTGGCAAAGGGAAACAGAAAGTAACTGACGACAAGAAAACTAGTAGGGGAGATGCTCCTGCTGGTATTGTTTGCTATAAGTGTGGAAAGCCAGGTCACAAGAGTAATGTGTGTGCTGCTAGATCATTTAGATGTCACCGTTGTGGAGAGTTGGTACACGCTATTGCTGAGTGCAAACACAAGGGAATAATTTGTTTCAACTGTGGTGAGGAGGGGCACATCAGTGGCAAGTGTCAGAAGCCTAAGAAGGAACAGAATGGCGGAAGAGTGTTCGCGCTATATGGGATTCAGACATCCAGTGATGACAAATTGATTGAAGGTACTTGTTTCATTAATAGTATTCCTTTACTTGCTATTATTGACACTGGTGCGTCTCATTGCTTTATTGCTGCAGATTGTGTCGAACATTTGGGTCTTATGCTGTCACACATGAGTGGAGAGATGGTAGTTGAGACTCCAGCTAAGGGATCGGTAACTACATCTCTTGTGTGTTTGAAATGTCCTCTGTCAATGTTTGATAGAGATTTCCTGGTTGACTTAGTTTGTTTGCCACTAAGTGGGATAGACATAATTTTGGGCATGAACTGGTTAGAGTATAACTGCGTTCACATTAATTGCTTTGATAAGTCGGTGAGATTCTCTACTCCTGAGGAGGAAGGAGCGTGTTTGGTAACTACCAAACAGATGAAGCAGATGTTGCTAGAAGATGCTCAGGTGTTTGCGTTGGTGGCATCATTATCCATTGAGAATCAAGCGATAATCGATGAATTGGAAGTTGTTTGTGATTTCCCTGAGGTGTTTCTAGATGAAATTCCTGAAGTTCCTCCGGAACGGGAAATTGAATTTTCTATTGATCTTGTACCCGGTACCAGACCTGTGTCTATGGCACCGTACAGGATGTCTGCATCTGAATTGGCGGAGTTAAAGAAACAGTTGGAAGACTTACTTGAGAAGAAGTTCGTTAGACCAAGTGTATCACCGTGGGGAGCTCCGGTATTGTTAGTGAAGAAGAAGGATGGCAGTATGAGGTTGTGTATTGACTACCGGCAACTGAACAAAGTTACGATTAAGAACAAATACCCGCTTCCGAGAATTGATGACTTGATGGATCAATTGGTTGGAGCGCGAGTGTTTAGTAAAATTGATTTGAGGTCGGGGTATCACCAGATTAAGGTAAAAGATGACGATGTTCAGAAAACTGCGTTCAAAACCAGGTATGGACACTATGAGTTTACGGTAATGCCTTTTGGCGTTACTAATGCGCCGGGAGTTTTCATGGAATACATGAACCGTATCTTCCATGAGTATTTGGATCGGTTCGTGGTAGTATTCATTGATGATATTCTAATTTATTCGAAGTCGAAGGAGGAGCATGTTGAGCACTTGAGATTAGTACTGCAAGTGTTGAAAGAAAGGAAGTTGTTTGCGAAACTGTCGAAATGTGACTTTTGGTTGGAGGAAGTTAGCTTTTTGGGTCATGTTATATCAGGTGATGGAATTGTCGTAGATCCATCTAAGGTTGATGCCGTGTTGAAATGGGAAACTCCGAAGTCAGCGACGGAGATTAGAAGCTTTTTGGGACTTGCTGGTTATTATAGAAGGTTTATTGAAGGTTTTTCTAAGTTGGCCCTTCCGTTAACTAAGTTGACTTGTAAAGGGAAGACTTTTGTATGGGATGCTCAATACGAAGCAGGTTTTACGGAGTTAAAGAAGAGGTTGCCGTCTGCTCCGGTGTTGATCTTGCCTAACGCAGAAGAACCGTTTGTTGTATACTGTGATGCTTCTAAGTTTGGTTTAGGAGGAGTACTCATGCAGAATAATAAAGTAGTTGCTTATGCCTCAAGACAGCTGAGAATCCATGAGAAGAATTATCCTACGCACGATTTAGAACTTGCTGTCGTTGTTTTCGTGCTGAAGATTTGGAGACATTATCTGTATGGCTCAAGATTCGAAATGTTCAGTGACCATAAGAGTTTGAAGTACTTGTTTGACAAAAAAGAACTGAACATGAGGCAACGAAGGTGGCTAGAGTTGTTAAAAGATTATGATTTTGGATTACATTACCATCTGGGGAAAGCTAATGTTGTAGCTGATGCCTTGAGCCGCAAGACTTTGCATATGTCAGCAATGATGGCTAAAGAATTAGAGTTGATTGAGTAATTCAGAGATCTGAGTTTAGTTTGTGAAGTAACACCGAAGAGTGTAAAGTTGGGCATGTTAAAGATTAATAATGATTTTCTGGACAACATTAGAGAAGCTCAGAAATTAGATGTGAAGTTGGTAGATTTAATGCCTGGAGTAGATTATTCGGAAGATAATGTTTATCAGTTGGATGCGCAAGGTGTGTTGAGATTTCGTGGTCGTATTTGCATTCCTAATAATGCAGATATGAAGAAAGTAATTCTAGAAGAGAGTCACAGAAGTCAGTTGAGTATTCATCCGGGAGCGACAAAAATGTATAATGATTTGAAGAACCTGTTTTGGTGGCCTGGTATGAAGCGTGATGTAGCACGTTTTGTGTATGCATGTTTGACTTGTCAGAAGTCGAAGGTTGAGCATCAAAAACCTGCTGGGTTGATGCAACCGTTAGAAATTCCAGAATGGAAATGGGACAACATTTCAATGGACTTTGTAACGGGTTTGCCGAACACTTTGAGAGGATGTGATTCTATTTGGGTGATTGTTGATAGGCTTACAAAGTCAGCTCACTTTGTTCCTATTAACATCACTTTTCCAGTATCGAAGTTGGCAGAGATTTATGTTAGAGTGGTTGTTAAGTTGCATGGTGTTCCGTTGTGTATTGTGTCGGATAGAGATCCGCGGTTTACTTCTGAGTTTTGGAAGAGTCTGCAAGAGGCTTTGGGTTCTAAGTTGAGGTTGAGTTCGGCATACCATCCTCAGACAGATGGTCAGACTGAACGGACCATTCAGTCTTTAGAAGATTTGCTGAGAGCGTGTGTCCTTGAGGAAGGTGGTTCATGGGATATATACGTTCCGTTGATAGAGTTTACTTATAATAACAGTTATCACTCTAGTATCGGAATTGCACCATTCGAAGCTTTCTATGGTCGGCGGTGTAGGACTCCGTTGTGTTGGTATGAATCGGGAGAGAGTGTGGTACTCGGACCGGAGATTATTCGAGAGACTACCGAGAAGGTGAAGTTAATTCGAGAAAAGATGAAAGCTTCACAGAGTAGGTAGAAAAGTTATCATGATAAGCGCAGGAAGGATTTAGAATTCGAAGCAGGAGATCATGTATTTTTGAGAGTCACGCCTGTGACCGGTGTTGGTAGAGCTTTGAAATCTAAGAAGCTTACTCCTCGTTTCATTGGTCCGTACCAGATATCGGACAGGGTTGGGAAGGTGGCATATCGAGTGGCGTTACCGCCAAATTTGTCGAATTTACACGATGTATTTCATGTGTCACAGCTCCGCAAGTATATTTCAGACCCGTCGCATGTCATCTCCATGGACGATGTGCAAGTACGCGAGAATCTCACTGTGGAGACGAAGCCTGTGAGAATTGATGATCGGGAGGTGAAGACGTTACGAGGTAAAAAGATTGCTTTGGTGAAAGTGGCCTGGTTGGGAGCTGCTGGCGAAAGCTTGACGTGGGAACTAGAGAGCAAGATGCGGGAGTCTTATCCCGAGCTGTTTGATTAAGGTAATTTCGAGGACGAAATTCTTGTAAGTAGGGGAGAGTTGTAACGCCCGTTTTATTTTGATTAAATTCAATTATGACTTTGCTATGTCTGGTTGCGTCGTAGTCGTAGTTGAGTATGTGTTTGGATCAAAGGAAGGAAATTGAAATGGTCGAATTGTCGGGAAAAAGTGTAAAATTCCGTAGCAGTTTTAAGAAACTTAGAAAAATCATATCTCTTGATCCGTAAGTCGGATTTGACCCCCGTTCGAAGCGTTGGAAAGCTAAAAAGATGTTCTATCTGTAAAAAAATGAAATTTTGCTGCTATGACGACCGTCATAGGAGTGTGACGACCGTCACACGAGCAAAAACTGCAATTATGCAGAATTTGAACGTGTTCTGGTGGAATGAGATTTTGTAGCAAAAATATATTCTCGTAGACTCTTTTACCCTCAATTACATCATTTTTGGGAAAGGAAAGACGGAAAAGAGAAGTTACGCATTGAGAGAAGTGGAGAGCGAAGAATCATCCATCGGCGAATTTGGAAGATTTCTGCAGAAAAATCACCGTAGAGCAGAAGCGGAACCGGAAAGCGTGGAATTGGCCTCAATTCTAAGGTAAGGGTGGGGTTCAATTCTATAACCGGGAGTATGATCAAATTCATGTAGGGAATTGAGTCATAGGTATAGTTTTCGTTAATCGATAAATATTAAGGAAAAGGTTTCCCTAATGGGACAAGATTTCTATGTAGGAATGAATGTGTTATGTAGTTATTAGTGCGATGCTCTAAGGTTTTTCTTATGGGCAAATACGTAGAACGAATATGCTATACGGTTATTCGTACAACACTCTAATGGTTTTCCCTAATGGGCCAAAAAGGGCAGTTACCTGGTTGTGATTGATTTGTAATTAATTGTGTGAGAAAACGCCGTAATGTTGTTATTACGATAATATGCTGAATTCTTAATTGTTGATACGATGTCGTAATGTTCCTTTACATGAATAGTTGGGATGATGAACATATGATGCATATGAAATATCAATGTTCTGTTATGGACGTTTTGTTGTAGGCTTGATGCCTTATTGCATAGTCGGTGATGTTGTGGTCCATAATAGAGGTATTTCATGGTATAGCATATTAGCGATGGCCTGTATTGGCGGCCTTTGTGGCAAATTCTGCGATGGCCTGTATTGGCGGCCCTTAGTGGCAAATTCTGCGATGGCCTGTATTGGCGGCCTTGATGGCAAATTGGTATCACATGCATATGCACAGTTGAGTCGCATTGTTGAGTCACATGAAGCTGCATAATTACGTTAGTTGTATATTAATGTTGTTTTACGTGAGATATGGATTGTTGCAGTTGTTGTCGATGATGTTTATGATTTTGAAACTTATAATGCTGTGATGAGTTTCTGGCATGTTTTCTATCATGCTCTATGTTATATTATTGATATCTCACCCTTTTCCGTTGTATGTTACCTCCTCTGGTGGTAATTTGCAGGTAGTCAGGAATAGAGCGTAGTTCCCATTAAGGTGTCGTTGGTCGCTCTGATACATAGCACTCTTGGGGGGATGGACGATTGCTGTTATTATTTTAGTTGATATCATTATTGTTGAACCTGTTACAGTGTTTTTATTAAATTGTTTTAAGAGAACATGTTGTATACTTTATCGAACTTCCGCCGAAAGTAATGACAAGTCATTTTATGATTAAATGGTTAAGTAATACATTGGTGATTATTCATCCAATTTCGTGCTACGTATGAGATTTGCAGTTTGTTGCATAATGAATGTTGTCTGTCAGGTTGAAGTGTAACATCTCTGATGTGAAGAATTTTTCCCGTGTGACGACCGTCACAGGCTCATGACGACCGTCATGCAGTCAAAGTCTGCGCTGTTGCGCTTTGTTTGTTATATGAGTTGTTGTTTTTCCTGTTATCCGCAAGTGTTAGAGTTGGGGTGTTACAGGTTTAGTTTGGAGAGATTTTCAAAGAACTTCCTTCTTTGAACAACTACAAAATATTTTCAATCTTCATCCTTAAATAGATACTAAGAATAAATTTTTTGAAGATTAAAACTACTATGGTACAAATAGTCGTTGAAAGCTACCATGGTATAAGTAGCCGTTGAAGGTATTTAGATGATGGACAATAGAGTGAGATAAAAACTAAGCTAGCATAAAGACGTTGAGAGTAGCAAAGTAGAGTTCTAAACAGTTGGAGAGAGAAGATCCTGACAATATCACTATCACCAGATTTGACATAAAGTAGTGTACCATTATCATGTGATCTTTCTTAGATAACTTCTAACTTGAGCCTTCTTGTAGACTTTTGTTGAAGCTTTCTTAGAGTCTTGTTATCCTTATACTTTGCTTTCTGATTCAGAGGATTTTTATAGAATTAGTTAAAGTATGATCAGAAGATAAAGTATGTCTTTAAAACCTGGTTGGAATGAGACTTCAGAGTCTTGCGTTCACAGGTTCTGAGTCTTAATATGAACTAGTCTAAATAATCACTTGAAGAGTTAATGACTTGATTTAGACAAAATCCTCTGAAGTAGTATCTTCAGAATTGCTGATGCAACTTGTTTAGAAGATGCAGAGCCGTTCCTTATAATAGAGTCTGCTTGCTTCAAATGGTTTTAGTCTTTAGAGATTTGTTGATCTTTATATTTCTAGTTAAGCTTAGGTTCAAAGTTTGAAAGATTTAAGTTAGAATATTTAGAGTCTGAAAGCTTGGTACTGATCCTTTAGATCCAAAACAACTTTGTTCTTTTTAATGGTTCTTCTGAGTGAATAACTTGATTCATATCAAGGTTAATGCATTTGATTCTACACATTTAAATAACCATTAGTAAACCCTATTGTTCTTTCAATACTTTTGTTATCATCAAAACCTTTTAAGGGAATGAACAAATCTTATTCTAACAATCTCTGTCTTTTTTATGATGACAAACAAATGTATTTAAGAACAATGGTTGGTGATATAATTAACAATCTAACATCAGAGTCTGAGGTTCCTAAGCTCCCCCTAAGTTAGAAAGTCCATTAAGGTGAGGTTTGTAAGTTCACCCTAAGTTTTGATAGTCCATTAAGTTGAGGTTTGTAAGCTCTTCTTAACTCTTTATTTATGTTAATTAAATCTTATAACTTTAATCAACAAATTTTAACACCAGATTGAGGTTTGTAAGCTCCCCCTAAATTTGACAGACCTTAAGTCGAGGTTTGTAAGCTCTTCCTTTAGTTTGAGATTTTATTAATGTAAGGCTTGTAAGCTTTCCCTAATTTCATATCTTTGTTAATTAAGTTTATCATTTAAGCTCAGTAAAATAAATTACACAAAACATAAATAACTTAAAGCTTATAACTCATAAGCTGTTTTGACAAAGAATACTTTGTTCAGATGCTTTTCACTTCTTAAATGCTCTATACATTTTCTCCCCATTTTGCATTATGAAAAATATTTTAAGAGAAAGATAAGTTTAAAATTGTTTAAATGCACAAAACTTTGAAGAAGTTTAAAACATGACAAAATTTGAAACACATAAAAAATAAATTTAAATGTTTAAGACAATTTAAATTTGACACCAACAGACAGTTTAAAACAAATTGGAACCAAGTTGAAATTTTTTTATAAAAAATTAAAAACAATTTAACCAAAAATATTCTTTCTTTTTGATGGTAAATCGCTACTGTTTCAGTTTTCAAGAAGTAATTATGATTTAGTATGTCATGCTTAATTGGTGATTGACTTTGAGAAATATCAAATATTAGAAATTGAAACACAAAGTGTTCAAAATTCCATAATTATCGTTATAAAAGCTCACAACTTTGTTCAAGCCAAATCACAAATCCATATTCACTTCAACATTCGTCTGATTCAAGATGAATACAACTTCTGAGCAATCTGCTACTCCGATCGTCTCAGAGCCTCCTGCAGTCTCTGAGGCAACTTCTGATTAGGGGGTCAGACCCTCTGAAGACATTCCTTCAACCTCTCTTCCTCAGGCATTGGAGCTGCTGAAGAAGATTAAGAAGAATAAGAAGTCCAAGACAATGAGAAAAGAAGTGATTCATTTCGTTTTTGATGAGAAAGAATAAGTGAACTTGGAATGAGAATACTCTTTCCATGCTTAGAAAAACTAGGGATGATTAGGATTAATGTTATAAACATCACTTGTAATCATTCATTTAAGTCAATGAAGTTATTTTCTCTTTATAATTTGCATACTATCCTTTAATCATAATTATTTATTTTATGTCAACTGATTAAGAAGTCCAAAACCAAAATGAAAAAACGCTTTTAACTTGATATTTCTTTTTAATTAGATTCATCTGATACATCGAATTTTACCATATAGATTGCTTTAGCTATACAATAATAGGCTAATAAAGAATACATCAAAATTACACTCAGAATCAGAAAATACAAATCTTAAGCAAAATAAACTTCTAAAAATGCTCTAACAATAATAAGCCATCACAGACAAGGAAAGATGCAAAAAAAAAAGCACACAAAAAGAAAGATGTTTCTAAAGATATAGAAAATGATTTGTCAGAAGGATCTAAGACAACATTCTTTGCTTTAAGACAATTCAAAATTTATCTTTAGAAAACAAATAAACAAGTACAACGAAAAAGGTAAGACATGACGATATATATATATATATATATATATATATATATATATATATATATATATATATATATATATATATATATATATATATATATATATATATATATATATATATATATATATATATATATATATATATATATATATATATATATATATATATATATATATATATATATATATATATATATATATATATATATATATATATATATATATATATATATATATATATATATATATATATATATAGAGAGAGAGAGAGAGAGAGAGAGAGAGAGAGAGAGATTCCACAAGTTATCCAGAGGATAAAGCATTATCACAATATAGGTTTTGCACAACACAACTGTAAAGTATGCATGATAAAATTTTAAACCCATGAATCTTTAAGTGAGACAGTTGTAAAAAAGATTTTTCACTTAAATCCTTATTTAAAATTTCTTATTCCTTTGCTGAGGCTTAGAGTCTGATACTTTTCACACACATCATAAATTGTTTCCAGCTCTTGATGAAGCTACTTCTGAACAACATTAGTTTTTGATATTCTTTATCAGAATCAAACTTTTTAACAAGATAAGAAACCCTTTCTTTAAAAAAAGAATTAAGTATTTAAAAGGCAATGGGTAAAACAAGCACAACAACTCAATAATGAATTGGCTTAAATAATATCCCATTCTGATAAAAAATCTAAGCTCAAATTACTCGATTCTGAATGGAGGTTAGGAATAAAGATATACTCAAAGAACCACAATATTTATCCAAAGTGAATAAATATTATTTTCATAGGTTTGAAGATCCTCATAAGAGTAAGTTTTCAAAACTGGTTATGCATAGACATATTGTTATACCCCAAATTTGATCCTAAGATTCCTTGATCTTTTGCATATCATTTTAGGTCAACCATTCATGCACGAGATAACCATTTTTATTAGTGGCTTATTTTGTGAAGATTAGGGTTGCTGTGGATGTTTCAAAAGTTGTGAAAGCTTTGTGTGTGATTTTAATCCCCTTGCAAGCCGTCTTTGATTTCCTGTGGATATAAAAGAAAGATATACCTTCATCAATACAAATTCATCTTCCTTCAAAATTTCCCAGATGTTCCTCCCCGAGGAGGATTAGGGTTTTGTTCTTCATTGGTTTTTAAAAAAGGTCATTTGAAATTGGTTGGAATCTCGTGGTGCATTGCAAGTGGTATCCTTACTTCCAAAGATTGTATCAAAACATGATTCTTTTACTAAGTTCATTTTTATTGTGTGAATAACAATGCTCACCATTTACGCTCCTTTGAATTTAAGAGATTGAAGTTTGGATTTTCCTTTCGACAAGATGTGGTTCTAATTACAAGATTTCTCATTTCCAAATTCACGAGTTTGCAAGAATATGGTTTCTAGTCCACCATGAAGAGTTCATTATCTAAATATTCAAGTTATAAATTTAGGAGAAATTATGTTTAAATCCATCAAGATGAAGTTGTTTAAGTTTCAAGATTCATACGTTCTTCAGAGGTGATTTAACATCATTACAAATCTCTAGAACGTCAAAAATGGAAGAATGATCGTTTAGTTTTCTTAAGTTACAAGTCACAAGCTTCATATTTTAAGAGTCCAAATTCAAAACCAAGTCACTATTTCAAGATTTACAAGTTTTGTTTCCAAGACTTTAACCTTTGTTCCAAACCAAGGATCATTGAAAAAAAGGGATCGTAAGGCATAGTGCAAGATCAATGTCAAGTATCTAAGTTTAATATCAAGACACTTTCTTCTCCTAGCAACAAGAAACAAATTAAAAGGCCAAGTTTGATTCAAGGTTCAACTCGCATTTTGAAGATGCAAAAGGGAAGTTCATGGTGAGAAAATTTCAAAATGATCAAGAATTCATCATAATTATTCACTCCCAGTACATAATTCAAGGGACAAATTCCGAGTTATCTAAATTCCCTTACGGACCAAAATCTTTCAGAAGAACTAATTTGAGACTTGATTACAAAGAAGTCCAAAACATTATCTACTCCAAAATCTTAAAAAAAATCAAGTCAAGTCCAAGAACCCACAAATCATGAAAGACCATTTCCAAGAGTAATTCAAGATAAATTTCATGACCATGTTTGTTGATCCAAACTCATCCAAAGTTACAGAATTCAAACATATGATACCAAGATGCAAATACACCAAAGTTCATTCCATTCTTTGCAAAATCACATGCTTGTGTTCAAAATGAATTCATTCACTAGTCATTAAAAAACAACAAGGAAAAAGGACCCTTCAAATTTACAAAGTTAAAAGTAAAAGTTGCAATTTCTAAACTTTGTTTGCATCCAATCTAACAGTTCTAAGTTACAAATCCAAGTAATTTACATAAGTTACACCAGAAATGATTCTACAAAATGTCGCAAGTTGTTCATCGTAAGACTCACTGCTTCCATGGATTTGAAATGTTGAATCTGTTAAGCATACTTCGAAACTGGCCCTTGTCTAGTGACTTGTCAAGGCAAGGAACTTGCTACGGCTTCCCGGATTAAGTTCCATATCCATGTCGCCACCATGCCAAGGATAATCCTGTCAAGAACCAATCATCAAATGTTAGATGATTATGACTACATCATAAAACCATGATTCATTCACTTTTGGTATCAAATACGCTCAACAATATCTAGCCAACAACATTGGGCCACCACCAAATGCGGACAAATTGCTCGAAATATCAGCAGCAGGTCTGATGTTAACAGGAAGTAAGGTGCGATTTAACAGCAAAAACAATTGATATCAAAGAATTAAAAGAGTTTGAGATGGTCAAGGTGACTTGAATTCCCTTTCCAAAAGCAAATAATTGACATATCAAGATAAGGACGAAAAACTTTAACTCCCTGTACACGCATCCTGCCAAATCCGAGTATTGATTCAGTTGAAGAAAACTGTTAGAGGCCACATATGATGTTAATCGATTTGAGGTTAAAGCACCACTCGTCATCTCTTCGTTCTCGTGGCGGCAACCTAGTACCAACTGACAGCCTGTGGGGTTCGTATACAGAGGGTTCTGTTACAAAGAAATTCATGGAAAGAATTCAAATTTCCCAAAACAAATCAACATGATAATTTCTTTAAGATGCAGGGATTCAAACAATCAGACAAAATCAAAATAACTTATTTCTTTCCAAATCAAGCATAAGCATGATATTCAATGTGTTCAAACATGTTTATGTTAAAAAGGAAATCATTATCATGAGCTCACAACCCATAAACAGCATGTCTCAGACACAAAGAAATAAAAGTAGAAACAAATTCATTGCTTCATCAGGATTCTTCCCGCAATCAAAAGCGCTCGGATTGAAACTCAAAACAAGAAATCACCATTTATGACAGTTTCTAAAACAGAATTGATACAAACAATCAACAAATTTTCATTTTTTGAAATCAAACATTTAATTTTCATACCACATATAAAGAGGGCGGAATACGCGATTGAGAAGGGAGGAAAATTCACAGAGATTCAACAGAACACACAAGAATTCACAGCACCACCCACATCACATACACCAGAAAAAAGACGGAACCCTAAGATACACAATAGAGTATACATATAAGCTATCTAAAGAAAGAGAAGAAATGTCATACCTTTGTAGATTAGACTTGCAGTACAGAAGTATGGAGACAATAACCTTCTTTTGCTTAACAACATAGAAGCATAACAACATCATCTTCTTTATCTAAATCTATCCTTTTATAATTTAGGACATATGATTATGGAACTGGAACCTTTGAAGTTTAGAGCTTCTACCAGAGAATATCTTGATTATTCCTAGTCATATGTTGAAACCTCTTTATATAAAATCCATTTCCTCGTCATTAGAGTCCCCATTAGAATGTTCTCCATTAGAAGCTTCTTCCGACACATGAGGCTCTGAAAATTTTTATCACCAGATCTTTCAACATTAGACCTTAAGTCAGAAGAATTGAGTTTCAACACAGGTTCATCACCATGAGTCTATATCAAGGTTTTGAAGGTTATAGATCAACTTTTCAAGGTCTAGAATATTCAGGTCTTTGACATCTTGAATAGATGTAACCTTGAAGTTGTATCTTGCAGGGAAATTCCCCAAGATCTGTTACCAAGCAAACACCATTAATCTTCTAGTCAATATTGTCTACAAGAACGTCTCATAGCTTATCACAACTAATGATGTGAATGAACATCTTACTTTAAACAAATTAAAATTAAACCAAAGTTTATGGAACAAACAGATTTGCCCCACGGTTGCAGGAAAACATTAATAAATAATAAATTATCAGTCAAAATGGGTGTGAGGTTGAAGTTGTTGGTGCAAAGATAGAATAAATGATGAAATAGGAAATATTACTAATAAGAGAATGACGGCTACAAAACATGATTTTGTTACAATGATTGTCACCCTATTTATAAGCTAAAACTAGGGTTATTAGAATAAGATAAATACTAAAATACCCTCTAACAAACTTAGGGGCCAAGAAAATAGTACAACTAAATAAATATGAATTATTAATAATATTCTAATACCATCCCTTAATTCATATTCCATCAAAACTTGTGACACCAATTCCATCCCTTAATCTGAGAAATTGATCAGTTTTGATAGCTTTCGTCAGAACATCTGCCAACTGCTTCTGAGTGCTGCAGTGAACGACTTCTAACACTCCACTCTGAACTTGATGTCTCAGAAAATGATACTTGGTCTCAATATGCTTGCTTCTCCCATGCAGCACTGGGTTTCTGGCAAGGTTGATTGCAGACTTGTTGTCAATCATCAACTTCAGAGTTTGAATCAGTATCAGAGTCAGAGTCAACGTCAGGGTTTACTTCAACTTCAGAAATTCTTAACTCTGGCCTTTCTTCAGAGGTTCTAACATCAGAATCAGATTGAGACTTATCCCAATTCCAAACTTCTGATTCCTTCACAATCACATCTCTGCTGAATTCAATTTTATTGGTTTCTGGACAATAGAGCTTGTATGCACCTGTACTGTGGTACCCTATCAGAATCATCACTTTGCTTCTATCATCCAGCTTCTGTCTTCTGGCTTCTGGAACATGTTTATAGCAAACAGAACCAAATACCTTCAGATGACTAACACTTTGCTTGTCTCCAGTCCACTTCTGCATAGGAACTATTTCCTTCAACTTCTTCGTAGGACATCTGTTGAGTACATACGTTGCAGTGGCAACAGCTTCTCCCCAGAGCTTCTGAGGAAGCTTCTTCTCCTTTAGCATGCTTCTCACCATATCAAGCAAAGTACGGTTTCTTCTTTCAGCAAGACCATTGTGTTGAGGGGTATAAGGAGCAGTAACCTCATGCTCAATTCCATTCTCCTCACAGAACTTCTGGAACTCTTTGGAGTTATACTCACCTCCACCATCAGTTCTAAGAATCTTCAACTTCTGACCACTCTGATTCTCAGCCTTCATTCTGAACTTCTTGAATTCATCAAACACCTCGTGTTTGAACTTAATAAGGGATACCCATGTCATTCTTGTGAATTCATCAACAAATAACACAAAGTATTTATTCCCTCCAATTGATGCTACTGGAAATGGACCACACACATCAGAGTGTACAACTCCCAAGGCATGTTTTGCTCTTGGAGCAACTTCTGATGCAAATGGCAATCTTGGTTGTTTTCCTTCCATGCAAACTTTGCATGACTTTCCAGGCTTCTTAATTGCAGGAATTCCATGTACCAATTTCTTTGAATTCAGATGTTGTAAGCTTCTGAAATTCAAATGACCAAATCTTCTGTGCCACAGCTCACTCTCCTTCTCAGTACTTGTTGCACTAAGACACTCTGAGTCTGCAGTTCTGACATTCACCTTGAATGTTCTATTCCTTCCCTGTTCTGACTCCATAATCAACTTCTGATTACAGTCATACAGCTTCAGAAGATTGTCCTTCATGGTAACTGAGAAACCTTTCTCAATTAATTGCCCCACACTCATCAGATTGCTTCTGATGCCAGGTACATACCACACATTCTGAATCAATGCTATTTTCCCATTGTTCAGAGTCACTCTGACATTTCCCATACCTTCTGCATTAAGATATTTGTCATCAGCACATCTGATCTTTGTTCTCTTTTCAGAGTCAAAGTCAACCAGCCATTTCTTGTTTCCAGTAAGATGATTTGAACAGCCAGTGTCCATATACCACCAGTCTGTCAGATCCACATTATCAGATTCAGAGGCCATCAACAGCACAGATTCGTCATCAGAGCCTCTGGCTATATTTGCTTCTTCTGATTTCTTCTCCTTGTTTGACCAACAATCTCTAGCAAAATGGCCAAACTTCTTACAACAGTAACATTGTATTTTTCTTTTGTCATACTTCTCTTTTCCCCTCTGAGCATTCTTTTGTCTATCAGAGGTTGAGCTTTCTGACTTCTGACCACCATCAGATCTTCTCCTGGCTTCTGACTGCTTCTGATACCTCCTATCAGAAGTTGCTTTCAGAGCCTGCTGTTCTACTTCCTTTTCAGAGTTTCTCTCAGTCAGACGCAACTCTTGCGCTTCTAGACTGCTCTGCAGCTCTTCAATTCTCATTGTGCTCAGATCTTTGGAATGTTCTATTGCTACCACAATGTAATCAAATTGAGGAGTAAGGGATCTCAATACCTTCTCCATGATTGTTTCTTCAGAAAGAGTTTCTCCACACGCCTTCATCTCATTAGTGATCAGAATCACTCTGGAGATGTATTCAGAAACTTTCTCATTATTCTTCATGTTGAGATTCTCATATTGCTTTCTCAAGGACTGAAGCTTCACCTTCTTCACTGATGCGTCACCACCATAACATCTCACCAGAGTGTCCCATGCAGCCTTTGCTGTTGTAGAGTCTGCAATCTTCTCAAACACGTTTACATCCACACATTGATGAATGAAGAACAATGCTTTCTGATCCTTCTTCCTTACTTCCTTCTGCGCGTTTTTCTGTTCATCAGTTGCATCTGCTGCTACTGGAACATAACCATCAGTGACAAGATCCAGAACATCTTGAGCACCAAACAGTACACGCATTTGGATCATCCAACGATTCCAGTTTTTACCATCAAATACTGGAAGTTTGGTGTTCATGTTGCCGTTTCCGTTCATCTTCTACTTTGCACAATACACTCAGAGTTTTCTCACACAGTGTTTCCCAACCCACAGAATTAAAAAATTCTGATCAGATTTTGTTCAAGATTCAACAAGAATCTGAGAAACAAAATCAAACACACAAGACCTCACGTTCACTCGTGTTTCCCGTGTTTCCCAATGAATCTGAACCGGAGCTCTAGATACCAATTGTTGGTGCAAAGATAGAATAAATGATGAAATAGGAAATATTACTAATAAGAGAATGACGGCTACAAAACATGATTTTGTTACAATGATTGTCACCCTATTTATAAGCTAAAACTAGGGTTATTAGAATAAGATAAATACTAAAATACCCTCTAACAAACTTAGGGGCCAAGAAAATAGTACAACTAAATAAATATGAATTATTAATAATATTCTAATAGAAGTGAATTGGGTAACAAGGGTGACATTGATAATTTACCTTAGAAATTATTTAAATCTAAATCTTATTATTCTGTTAAGTTTTTGACAAACCAAAATACTAAATTATCGGTAATGTCTTACCAATTTCAAAGTAACATATATAAAAAAAATAGTATTATTTAAATTTAATTGGACCAAATTTCTATACCACCGATGTTGCAGAAAACCGTCATAACCATAAACAAATTTTTTTTATAAAGCTATTGATTTTTCATTTTTTACATGCAAAAATGTATTTTCTCAGTTTCAAAATAAAAATCTTTTTAAGATTGTTTCAGATAGATTAAGAAAAATAACGATTAAATAATTAAATATAACCATTTTATAAAATTGTCCATAACAAATATTTTGAAAATTGGATGAACAATATTTATTATTAAGTGTAAAATTAGTAAAAATTAATTATTGTTGTCTTGAAAACGTAAAAAGACTTTTATTTTAAAAGAGACTTTTTTTTTTTGGTTAAAAGACTCCTATTTAAGAATAGAGGGAATAATAATTTGAATTTGAAATATATAACTGAGACTAGTTAACCTGATTTAAAATTTTAAATGAGTAGTATAAATAAGCTGTTTAAATATTAAAAAGTGTAAAAAAAAATATTAATGGTATGAAAGTGGATGCTCTAAATTTACGGTTCCGTGTTTTCTTACTCACCATCTGGTACCCTAAATCAAAACCCACTCTCAATCCCATCAATCCCATTATTCTTCATTTCCTCTTAGTTCAATTCACCATAAACCCAATTTCAATTTCACCCAAAACCCTTATTCTCCTTCTCGACAATGAAGTTTCGTTACGCCATGGTTTGTTCCTCGAACCAGAACAGGAGCATGGAAGCACACTTCCTTTTCAAACGTCAAGGCTTCGATGTGTCTTCTTATGGAACAGGTACCCACGTTAAGCTCCCTGGTCCGTCCCTCAGAGAACCAAATGTCTATGAATTTGGAACCCCGTACAAACATATGCTTGACGAGCTTCGCAGAAAAGACCCTGAACTGTATCCTTTTGGTATTTACGTTTTTGTTTAGTTTTTTTCTCACCCTTTTGGTTTTTTAAGATGAAAATGAAGTTTTTGATTAGTGGGGGTTTTCAAATGAAAAAAGCTTCGATTTTTTGTTTGATTATTTAGTTTAGTTTTGGAAGAATTATAGGTTTTTCTTAAGCATGTATGAGATGAAGCAGAATCAGAATTGTGTCTTTTTCATAAGGATTGACGTGAGTAGGTTATGATCAGAGTAGTCAATAGCGGGGTGGAGCGGTGGCCGGCCGCAATGAAAAGAGCCTTAGAGGTGTAGAACACTATACCGGCCGCTATAGGGTGAATAGCAGGTAGCGGGGGCGGAACATTTCTCGGTCCCAGTCCGGAGTTTTCACTCCGAAAAACCGAAATTACCCTTAAAACATTTTAACTATAATTTTGGATTATCAAATTTGAGCTGAGAACCAACTCTAACCTTCCTTCAATGATGTTTCTGCACTTTATATGTTTATAATTATTACATTATTGTTTATGTAATTTGTCCAAAAAATGATCAAATAGTGGCCATCCTTCTACACGCCATTTCGATATCTCATTTTTGGGGTCGGCCGCTCCACGCCGCTTTACGGGATTGACTGCTCTAGTTAAGATTGAATCAACATTTTAGGTAAAAGATGGTATTTAATGTTTTTAATGATTGTTTGTTGTATGAATATATGAAAAAGAAAACGAAAAATTTCAGTTATTTTTAATGATTTTAGTAGAATGAAAGGCCTTTCTTAAGATTTTGATTGGGAGATGTTTGAAATACACATTAAAAAAATAGTTAATGTTAAGATTTTTGAAATTTTGAGTTGATGAAAATACTTTAAGAAACATAGGCGAAATTGGCTGATGCGGTTCCTAATCCGGTCAAAGACACGATTTTAAATTACACCACTATTTGGGTCTGATATGGTTGTGAAGACTACCACGTCAGCAATATTGCGGCCGCAATTATGGTTGTGGACTGCAATTTAAAACCATGATGGGAATTGAAATTGATGGGGTTAGGGATTAGGTTAGGATTGTAAAAGTGTGTTTTGCATGATGCGATTTTGATTTTTGTTTTGTATGATGAGATGAATGGAACCTTAACAAGAGTTAAGTTACAAGCGAAATGGAATCCTGCCAATGCTTAAGAGAAACGCGAGTGTGAAATTGGCACCCCAGAGATGGCAAGAAAATGCTGCTGATGGCATATTTGACGTGGTAATCACGTTCGAAGAAAAAGTATTCGATATGGTTGTTGAAGGTGATAATACTCTTGTCTGTTTTTTACTCTCTTTGATTGATCTAATTGCAAGATGTTTAAATTTGAGCAATGTTTTGGAAAAAAATTCACTTTGCCTGCAATCGCAAACCTTTTATTCGATTTCGCCATTTAATTTTACATTGTGCAGATCTCCATAATAGAGACCATGTTTTATTGAAAACGGTGTTGATAGTCAACTTGGAGGTTAAAGATAATCACGAAGAAGCCGCTATCGGAGCAAGGCTTACTTTAGATTTTTGTCACGAGGTTTGTATCACTATTTCCTCTATATTCATATATGAAGACAACTTATTTTTATAAGTTCTCTAGGATAGTTTATGAAAACAACTTATAGATTATACGAAAACAGAATAACTTTATTTTATCTTCTGTTGTTATAAAAGTAACTTATTTGTAAAAGCGCTTATATTATAAGTGCTTATGCTATAAGCCTGCAAAATAAGTTACATGATACATGTTCTATTTTGAAGATGACTTGTTTCTTATAATGTTTTCGTGATTCATTACTTATGGAGATTTATTTTTACGCGTAGCTTGAAGCTGTTGAGTCATGGGAGGAGTCGATTGATGATATTATTTCTGGTTTTGAGAAACGTCATCGGCGGAAGCTTTTGTATAACATCTCCTTCTACTGAAACTATACTACTTTTCCATTGATATATTCTTTTCTTCTGTTAAACCCTTCTGGATAAGTTTGACAGGTTTGATGATGTTTTATATGTAGATGTCTCACATGGATTTTAAGGTTTTGCCAGCATTTTGAGAAAATGTATTGTGTTTAAATAAGTATTCACAAAACTAAGAGATGATTGATTTTTTCTTCAAAATTCACAAATTACAAAATAATACTTTGGGTAGTAGTTTGACAAACGACACTTTTCCACTTCCAATCTCCTATCAGAGTTTAGATTACCATTTGTAAACCTGTTAACACTTTTCCACACCCATAGACTTAAACAAGATGCCTATCTTATAAGGCTACATTGGATATTTTGGTAAATTCAAGTCCAATCCTTTAACTTCAAGGTTATGTATGCTTAGCACCACCTATTCTAACTCAAAGGATAGTAGGTCTGGAAGTGTCTTGGTTCACAAGACTATTGGAATTTAAAACATTTCAAATAAAATATTGTAGCATTGTGTTCAACATTCAAATGTTAGAATGCAATTGGCTGATAGAATAATTAATTAAGAGTTAGTTATAAGGTAGTTAAATATGAATGTGATTCCTTGTTATATAAGCAATTGATCATTTATGTAAACGAATAGTTTGAAATTGTATTATTTAATAACTTTCAGTCACATATTAAAAAGTGGTATCTAGAGCACTGATTGATGATGCAGGTGTACCTCTGTCATTCAAGAAACATAATTTTTATATTGTGGTGAGAGAAAATTGTTATTTTCGTTATCCTCTTGTACCAGACCTAGACACCTCTGTCATTCAAGAAACATAATTTTTATATTGTGGTGAGAGA